>OY041603.1:5002500-6252500 GCA_955876795.1 Eupithecia tripunctaria | reverse complement strand
CGTATACGTTAAAGCGGGCCTGTAAAACGGACTATTATGTGAACCTACTTGTCAGAATTTAGTGTAACTAATAAATAATAAATAAATAAATAATGCTGGACAATTCACACAGCATTATCTAGCCCCAAGCTAAGCAGAGCTTGCGTTATGGGTACCTGATAACTGATATACATAATAGAATACACTACATAGATAGATATTTTTTATTATACATAGAAAACATCCAGAACGCCCTGAACAAATATCTGCAGATCGTACAAATATTTGTCCCGAGGCTGGAATCGAACCCGCAACCTCCTGCGTCGCAGGCAAACCTTCGCCCACCGCGCCACAGTGGTCGTCAGTCAACTAGTCTTGTATTTTGGAATATTTCAGACTAACAGTTAATTAGATCATAAAAATAATTACTAGCTGGATTAAACGCATACACAATGTGTATGCGCGTAGCGTTTAGAAATTTTGCGGTCACCTATTCACTCTTCAACCTCAACAGCCTATATTGGTCCACTACTGGACGCAGGCCTCCCATTGATAAGCGCCTTATTGGTGTTTATCCTATGGAGGGTAATGCCTATAATCCCCACGCTGGGCATGCTGGTTGGAATCGCAGTTTGAGGGTATAATTGTTCTGTAGGAGGCGCTGCTGCCCTCCCCCGGTGAATATCCCTTAGTCGCCTTTTACGATACCCGCGGGAAGAGTTGGGGTGGTGCAAATTTTCAGCCACACAGCTTCGCATTCACCCTTCATAATTTGAAATTCTAAACGGAAGCCAAGCGCTTTTGCATCTCAATTGTAGGAGCTCTTAATTTACGTTTATAAACTTATATAGGAATTACCGTGCACTTTCGTGTCTAGGTAACGTTCTAGTATTAGTATAAGGAAGTGAATGCAATTGCCAGCTGGCATAGAAGTTCACACTGAGTTAGGTCATGCATACACGGGTGTCATATAATTTGTCAAATTGTTTTGGTCTTGTTCTCTCTGAGTGTTTTCTGCGCCAAGTTTTCTTTAAAAGCAATGATAAGGGTTTATTGGAAAACTAGCTACACACGCGCTTTTCCAGGAGCTATGTCTTTTTAAGTTCTTGAGTTGAGACCGCGACTCGGCAAACGTAGTGTAGGGCACCCTCCGGCCAGGTGGGATGACGATCAGCGAAAGACTGCAGACAAATGCTGGATGCGTCAAGCTGAAGACAGGGCGCTATGGCAATCATTAGGGGAGGCCTATGAGGCCTATGTCCAGCAGTGGACGAATGCAGGCTGATGATATACCGTTCCCTGCCAAATTTCGTAAAGATCAGCCGTCAGACAGAATTTATTTTCTTACTTACATATTTATAATGCTAGTTTCATTTCATTTCATTTTTTTAAACCATAGGAACACAAGGAGCACTTAGTTATGTATGTATTAGGGAAGATCCATTTTATAAGTAGGTAGCTAAAATTAGTATCCTCTAATAATAATAGTAATGTTCTCCGAACCGAATTTCGACCACAGCGGCCAGTTTCATCGGAGAGAGAGAGAGTATCATAGTTTTCTCTACTGCCCTTGCTACGAGTATAAAGGATTATGTTACGAAGTTATTGCAATTTTATGCAATTTCTTGGATTTTCCATATTCTTCATTGCTACTTTTGCCTCGCTGTAGTAAACCTGTGGTTAAGCTACATTAGCTATAAGAATAGGTGAGTATACCTTGTTATTTCTGGCTGTAATTCTCTGATTATATCTTCGATTCACAGAACTGGGCCGGTATTAAATTATCATTCTGCTATAACTAGCAATCTCTACCTACTTATTAGTCGGTCATAATTCTCCACGGTTATTACGGGTTCAAACAGAAAGCCTGTGCTAATAAAGGGACTTAATCCTATTTTGTCAAGATATTATAAAACGGACTCGAATAGAATGTAAAGGTTCCGCAGAAAATACAAGGACAATGGTTTTGTAATGTTAAGTAAAGGCAAAAAGGTTTTGTGGTTTTCGCTGAATAAATTCTACAGTCTGATTAGAACTGAATGAAATATTTACAAATTATGAGGGCTAGTACATATACAAAGGTACATTAGATACTTTAAAATTTTCTTAAAATAATGAATTTGACTCTTTTAATAGTTTTATTACAAATTTTACATAAGGAACGAGAACGATTCATTACTTAGTTAATTAGTAGGTACTTATTTAACTAATTTAATGAGGGTTATTGTGTCCCAATTTTTTATATATCAAAGGCAAAAAGTTTGAGAACATTGAGATAACACATAACATCAAGAAACTTAGTAGATATAGGAGTTAATACTCTGCTCATCCCAGTTGCGAACTAACAACGGATCTGCGAGAAGTCACGCAAAAGTTACCTACATATAACTTTTACCATGGCTGTGAACTTCGGATGGAAATATTACGAACAGATGACGAACAGTGATGAGGACACGAAACTTTTCCTTTTACAGCTACCTTTTACATAAGCTTTCTGCACACCATTAGTAAGCCTCTTTAGCTTTTTTCTTCTCGCTTTTTTTATACGGATTAGCCACCGGTAGCGGAGGCCCTTTATATTGCAATGTTAATTGTACAATTCTCTCCGCTTCCCTGACGCCACTCAGTCTAGCGCCCGATACCGTTGCGAAATGGCCCGGCACGGTGGCCTCGCCTGCGAACAGTAGTATAGGCGGGATTGGCTCGCCCGGCCCGGGCAGAGGACACGCCAACGCTCGCTGGGCGTCCCCGTTACTGCAGCAGTAGTCATACGAATAAGCACCACAGAAAAAGGGATCTGAAGTCCAATGCGAGCGTAATATCGACACCGGATACGGGATGTAACAATCCTCCGTAGACATCCGCAACACATCTGTTACCCCCTCAGCCACGTCTTTGTCGCAGAGTGATTCCATACACATAGCATCTGGACCGACTACCCAAACGCAAAGAACGTGTTTGCTGTTAGGAACTACCTCGATATTGGTGATGCCGCGGGTCCAATCGCGACGTCCACAAAGCTCGCCCTTACAATATGAGAATTTTATTTCACCGTTATACCAGGCCCAGAAAGGACGACAGTATTCCAAATAGATTTTGTTACAGTGGCCGAAACCTAAACACCTCATAGCATCCATCTTGGAAGCCGGTAGACACGGGCAGAACAACCTATTTGAATTCGAGCATAAGACTCCTAAGGAAACGGTGATGATCACATAATCAGCTGGATATTCGTCGCCGTCGCAAGTGCACACGGTCGCTCTGTACCCGGCTTTTTGAGAAGTTCCCCAATACACGCAGTTAACTGGCCGGCAATACTTTATGCATCCTTCCGGTATTTGACGGAGTAGAGGAGCAAGGATACCAACCAAACCCAAAGGCACCCTGACATCTCCGCCTGGCAGGTTCATATAGCACCCGAAGTGGTCGGCGCACAGCATAGCGGTATCGTCGCCGCAGCGCGCGCTGAGCATGTGCGACAGTCCGAACATGACGCGGGCAGCGTCATGCTGCACCTCTTCCGGGAACTCGTGTAACTCCTGTTGTATCCTGATACTCATAAAATTCATGAGCGAACCGTGTTGTTTGTTCCCCCCGAGACAATAAATTTTCGCGGCTTCTTTTTCGATCTGGCGAAATTTATGATAGGCCGCTATAGTTGGCGGGAATGGAGTTTTGCCAGTAACTAATCTATTGAACAATCCTCTTGTGTGTTCAGAGCCGGGCGCGCCCGGGCGAGGTGGATTTTCGTGGCCGGACATCGTGTAAATAGGGTGGGTGAAGAAGTTGTCCGGTTTCCAGTGTGAGCCAAGTTCTGCGACTATATCTCCGAGCCAACACGAGTAAATTCGCCCTCCCGGTCTGAAAAACATCATTGCCGTAGAGAAAACCCAACGGTCAATACAGATTTAAGTATGAAATGGAAGCTAACCTTTCGTAGGCCTCTACTATAGTGATATTATTGATGCCACGTTGCGAGAGACGGGCAGCAGCCGAGAGCCCCGCCATGCCTGCCCCGATGATAACTACTCGAGGCTCGGGGTAAGACTTCTGGGCATCGCAGACGTCCACTGCACATATCCCTCTGTCTTCTAAATCCACGTCAGTATTAAATGGGCACGGGGTAGCATCGAGCTTCGGTTCCTTACACTTCTTATCTTTCTTACCCTTCATTTCTTTATAGGAGGCCCTTTAGGAATAACACGAATATAATAGACATACGATAGCGCTAATTTATAGCGGAATAAAGAAAGAGAATGCAATATTCTGAAGAAGAATATGTAGACACTAAGGCCTTGTTTAAGGAGACGTGAGGCGTGCAGCGGCGCGGCCCGCACAGAATTCAAACATATGGCGTTGGTAGAGTGTGTTTACGGAGAAGAGATTTTACACCGTTTGTTTAATTTGACGCGTCGCACGCGGCGTGTACCGCCACTTCACGCCCCGCCTCTCCATAAACATCACCGTACATTGCGATATGTTTGTGTTTACGCGTGCGACGGGTTGCTGCACGCGCCGATGCACGCCTGGCGTCTCCGTAAACAGTGCAAAACGCTCAACGCGCCGCCCGACGCGACGCTGCACGCCCCGCGTGTCCATGAACATGGTCTAACTGGCAAGACGTACCATCTCCGAGGCAGCGTTTCAGGACATGTTCTTTCTATGATCGACAAGAGACCACTTCTGAAAATTTTCATAACTGGTAATTTTAATTGCTGAATTTTGTTGAAATGATTGTTAATACATTGAAAATTTATTCATACTATTTGTATTTATGTGTTATAAAATGGGATAATAGAAGAGAATACAAAAACAGGGTCAACTTTGGAAATTTTGACTGATTTTGACAATGACAATATGTATTTCGTTGATATATAGCAAAGAGAATAAAACGACTACAATATTGATAGAGTCTGTTCAAAAAGAGAAGAATCGTGGCTAGTCGTGGGAATGGAGGGCGCTCGTGTGCCAATTGTCAATTTTTGTTGCGTTGACAACACTGCTCTTTCATTGCAGTACGACTAATACTGTTACCTATTTCACTGTAACGCCACGACTCTTCTCTTTTTGAACAGACATAGTCTATAAACAGAAGGACACAGAGAATACAATACTTACTCCGTAAGATAGAAGCTTTATGGGGGAACAAAAAGTATAATATTATTGTAATTATTCTAGGTACTGATCATATACAAACTTACTTAGGTACCTACATACTGATGTTTAATAATTATCGTACTAAACACAGGCCTCATTAGGCCTACCCAGGGCCTACCCCAAACGACGCCACAAGGCGATCCTGCCTAAGCCGCCCATCCAAGGAACATAAATACTTCTTGTTACTTTTGTTGATATGTTTACCTCCTATGTAAGGCTTCCTTCACACTGCTTCCTATGGCTTCCTCGTTGCATTAAGCTAACCTAACTACAGTTTTATCAGTGCAAAAGAATACAAAAAGCTGATTTTAAACGGATTTAGCAACGAAATCCATTAATAGTACATTGTTACCCAACGGATAAAAGTAACTTATTTAGGCCCGAGATGGGGTTTGGCGCCCGAGTGTGAGCTAAAGAAAAAAATTGTTATTTTTTTCTTTAGCTCATTCATCTTTTTATTTATACTTTTCTTGTATTCCTAATGAAAAGCACAGTGTTTATCTCAGATGAAAGTAACATTTAGTCCCTCGAACTATTAGCGAGCCAAACCCCGTCTCGGGACTAAATAAGTTACTTTCATCCCTTGGGCAACAATGTACTATTCTTTCTTTCTATATCACTGCTCCCTTGATACTTTTGTTTCTGTAGGTTTTTCCATTGCTTTGAACGTATCAAACAGAAGCTGTCTGATGGGAAGTCTGGGAGCAAATGAACAAAAATGCAAATGTTTTACTTGGTACTACAGATAGGGTAGAGTGAAATCGGTTTTCTTTTTTGTGCAACTCTCAATTGCCTTATTATTCTTTAGTATTTAAGGAAATGGAGATGGACGGCACATTTCGTTAAAGGGACATGAGACGGTGAAGCTTCCGCAGCCGACCTCGAGTTTAGAACGAAGTAGAGGAAATGAATTAGGAAAGTTGACCCCACCACCATTTATGACATAGTGTTAGCTATGTAGCCGCAAGAAATTGTGCTCATTTTCCAAAGCATTTGGTAAATGAGCACAATTTCGTGAACGCGTGATTTTTATAAAAGTTTCGCGAATATTTTATAATTCGATGAGGGTAACATTATCTAGAATAGCAGGAAGGGGAAAAACAAAAAAATCGTCTTTTGTCGAAGTCGTTTCTGCTTTTCTCAAAAATATTAGTATGGATATATAATTTTGTGAAAAAAGCACCAAATTATAAATCCATACTAATATTATAATTTCGAAAGCAACTCTTGTCTGTCTGTCTGTTATGCTTTCACGCTTAAAGGTTACTTAGGGCTGGTCGCCTCACCTCCTCATTAATGTCCATAATTCCCACGCTGGGCATGCGGGTTGGGGATGGCAGTTTGGTGGTAGAATTGTTTTGGTGGAGGTGTTGCTGCCTGCTCCCGGTAGATATCCCTAAGTCGCCTTTTACGACACTTGCAGGAAAAGTTGTGGTGGTGCAAATTCTAAACCGACACCACCGGCTGATCGGATCTCATTGAAATTTGGTATGGAGGTATTTTTTTTTATTCTTTATTTATCTAAGGAGTTTTGTCAACATGACTATGACACTCCCGGGCATGGAGGTAAATCGTATCCCGGGGACAGATATACGCTACTTTTGTTCGTGGAAAAAGCAAGCAAAGACGCGGGCAAAATATTAATTTAGAAAATATTTTAAAAAACAAGCCTTCACTAAAATGCTTATGTAGACAAATCCAACGAGTTGGGAGTTGGACAATGGACATTTACGGAACTTTTCGAGATAATTCTGAGAAGCATTGCAAAACAAAATTGGGAAAGTATTATGTAAAGGTATAGACAGAAGGGGTTTCTGTATCCATCATCAGACCAGCTCGATCTGCGTTGATAACAAATTTTAGCTCAATCGGTTGAGGATAACTGGCCTAAAATTCATTTGTCCCACACATACGTTCATAAAACATACTAACAGAGCGTGATAAATAAAGGCTGAGAACAATAGTGCTTGCAACGCCAAGCTATTTTAACCAACTTCCTAAAAAGGAGGACGTTCTATGTTCGACTGTATTATTTTTTTATGTTCGTCGATTTCTCCGTCATTTATAGACCGATTTGGACGATTGTTTTGTAACTACAAAAAAATCGTCCAAATCGGTCTATCCAACTAAATATAACTGTATAGATGATCCTGGGGTGGTTCCATAAAATATTTTATTCATTGATATGATTGGTATTTATCCCGCAAAACTAAAAAAAAAACAATTTAAAACTAAGGGATACAAAGTCATTTTTTAATTTTTGCAAAAAATCTGCACACGCCTTTTCGTGCGTCCGATTAAAATGAATGATATAATATTATACACAAATACAAGTATATACATAATTTTTACACAGGGAAATATTAAATTCATTATTTACAATTAATTACAAAAAAACACCAGTGATTTACCGTTAAAATGATACAAAATATTTTATTCAAATCATTTTCTTAATTTTACAATAACTTATTTACGCATTGTACTACGAGTCTCGAGGCACTGCCCACTAGGTGTGTTCTTCAAATAATTATCAGAATTTCTAATCACCGTTATGTCAAAAAAAACATAAAATCTTAATTTACCGAGGAAATCGCTACTTGTCCAAATATCTTATTGAAGAACACCGCCCTCAGTAAATTTGTCTAATATTTCGTTTATTATTTTAGGCATTCAGTCCAGAATTTGTCCAGTGTGTGGTAGAAATGTCGACTCACCCCCATTAGCGAGTGGTTCTCGTCTGTGTAGCTCTGAAAAGAAAGGTTCTTATAATAAATAATTTTTTAAAAAGGCAAAGAAGACCCAATTGTATGAAAAGCTTAGGTAAAGGTATGGGTGTTTGTCGTTCAATGGGCCCAGTGGTAATGGCATTTCGACAGGGCAAATCAATTGAGTATTGATATCTTGACCGCGGAAATTGGCCTTGTTGAGTAGTTCATTTATCGTCGAATGTCGACGACCTCCGTGGCGCAGTGGGCGAAAGTCCGCCTCAGGACAAATGTGTGTACGATCTGCAGATATTTGTTTGGGCGTTCTGGATGTTTCTATCTATGATAAAAATATGTATAGAACCCATAACACAAGCTCTGCTCAGCTTGGGGCTAGAATAATGCTATGTGAATTGTCCAACATTATTTATTTATTTATTTATTTATTGTCTAACAAATCGGTTCTTTTTCACAACAAAGTTACTCTGCGACTATAAAACGTGCCAAACAATATTTTAATAAAAACTTTCGTAGTTTAACGAATTCAACGTTGGTGTTCTTCCAACACAATCCAGGTTCAGAGTCAGAGTCGGAGTCGAATCGTTTATTTCTTTAGACTTACAAAATAAGCACTCAGACAAGTCAATTTTTTTACTATATAAACGGCTTGATAAATAGTTATTACTATCAAATAAGAAATAAGGTGCAATTGACTCCAATTCACTTAATATTTTTGTCGGAGAAGCGGAAGAAGCCCGCTTATATTCATAATCAATGAGCCAAACACATTAGAATTGCATTGAAATCGCGTTACTGTCGCGACCCTATTAGTTAGGTAAACTTAGGTTAGTTCTGAAAAAACACCGTAAGATTGACCTGTGCTATAACAATGTGCAATATCAAAATTAGTCTTATCGGATCTCATAACAGACTAGCTGATCATGCATAAAATTCAATCGGAACATAGAACTTCGTAGCACATAGATTTAAATAAGATGAGAAAAAGCAGTAGTAGATACTGAAATAAATTATGTATTGGGTAACTTTGGCCCCCGCAGTTTTTCGAGATAATATAGCATGTGTAGGTTCAAAACTTCATGCGTGCTAAATTTCAGTCCGATCCTTTTAGTAGTTTTCGCGTTCTCTAAGCCATCTCATCGTAAACCGTCTTATTACCTCAACAGCCTGTATTGGTCCACTGCTGGACGCAGGCCTCCTCCTTATAAGCGCCTTATTGGTGCTTATCTCATGAAGGGCCTATAATCCCCACGCTGGGTTGGGGATCGCCGTTTGGTGGTATAACAATTGTTCTGCAGGGGGTGCTGCTGCCCGCCCCCCGCTGGATGGATATTCCTTCCTCTTACTACCCATAGAAAGAGTTGGGGTAGTACAAATTCTAAGCCACACAGCTATATTTGCCAACCATCTAATTAGTGGGATATACAATTATAATATCTATAAAATTATTAATACTTATATCCTACTTAGTAAGATAGAATTTTGTGTACCAAGAACCAATCCTAAAAAATAATCCGGCTCGAAGGACCAGATACTTCGTGCTACACTCAAATGTATCAAAGGTTTATGTCGAACCGTTTATTATGTTTACAGGGGGGATGAAAGTTGCGACTGGTGCAAAAACACTGCTGTAAATCAGTGTTAGTTATTTATTACGGCGCGTGCATAAAAACATCCTACTGAGAAGCCACGAATCTTTATTTAGTTTGAACAGACTTATTCATCAATGTTCGAACAGGAAGTTGGTATATTTGATTCAAATTTATGTTTAAAAAGTAATTAAACTGATAACATTAACAAGAAAACCTCAACAGCAATGTGACTAAAACAAAAACTTCATTACCGCATATTAAGTATGCAAGCAGTGGCAAATCAAACAAAAAACTGTCGTAGTCTGATGAAGTCATTACGGATGTCAGCGGGTTAACCACAAACCTTATTGGGTTGGAAGAAAACCAACTTTTTATCCTTTAACAAGGGACATCTTTAGGATGAGTACGAGTCCCTCGATAAGGGATAAAACGTTGGTGTTCTTCCAACACTAATATGGTTCGTAATTAACGCGCTTACATCCGTAATGATTAATGAATGGGTGAAATCTGGCCAAAACGATGAAACCAATGTCGGAAAATATTTCTACCAATATGTCTTCGGTTTCGTAATCCGTCTGTTATACTTAACATTTTAGAATTTCAAGAACCGAGTATAGTATTTATTTATCCTATATTGATCCTTTTTGAACCCAGCATCTGTTGCCCATTGATGTAAGAAGGCACGTTACAAAGCAATAAAAAACTGATTTCAACTTTATATTTATTACAAGCAATTGACTATTTGGCGAAGATTTCGATCGTTTTATTTAGGTACCTATCGTAAAAACATCTATAGGGTGTTCTTAACGCGTATCAAATTGTCTATCAAGAATCTAGATAAAATATTTATAATTGTAGAACCGAGAATAATATTTATTGTTGACCTTTTTTAAATTCAGCATACATTTATGTAGCCCATTGATATGTTGATGTTGTTTACGACTTATGTAAGAAGGCACGTTACAAAGCAATAAAAACCTGATTCAAACTTTATAGTATTTATTACAAACGATTGACCAGTTGGCGAAGATTTCGAAGGTTTTATTTAGGTATCGTAAAAACATATCTATGGTATTCGATACGCATATCAAATTGTTTATCATCAGCTAAGTGGCATTGGGGCGAGAGGTTTTGGAACTAGTAAGTAGATATAATAATAAATTAACGGGTCTTATGCGGTATTCTCTCGTTCGTTTCGATAGTTAGATTAGTTTGAGTTCTTAAGTTTCTGTTATGCGAGTTTTATTTAAGTTTTAGTAGAAGTCTTATTTTCTATTATATTGTAGGTTATGAGTGCTAGAATCCTAAAAACAATAAAAGGTAGAGCCTATAAATAAAGGTTTAGACTAGACTAGATTATTAGTCCAGATTATAAATATTTTCAGCGGTCAAGAAACCAGAGATCAATACGTTTTTGTTTTAAGGCTTATAGGCAAGTCTAAAAATGTTATCAGATAATTTTTTTGTAACAATATAAGTATATCATTTTATTGAAATAACTGTCAAATTAGAAACAACATTTTTATCAAATAAGATAAAGACAGAAAGAGTTATGAAAGAAGAAGAAACGAATTGTGAAAGAAGAAGAAGCGAATATGTTTATGACGAATTTATTACGGATGTAAACTACGAACCTTGTTTGTTTTGGAAGATCACCAACGTTTCATCGCTCAACGTAGTTATATGTTACATATATAATAAAGCGACATGCGTAATGAACTGTTAATTAATTATCTTCACTATTGAGACATTTTTGAGCCGAATGTTCATATTTAGAAGAAAAAATTGCACATATGCAAACATACGTGTCATTCCGAAGGTAAAAGCTAGTCCATAGGTAAATCGTGATATATGCTGGATAGTATTAATATGTTATGTTGGGCATCAGGTTCTGCCAAAAGCAGCGTACTGGCAGGAAATCCAAACTCTCGGATGAGACTCTCGGGCTGATGGCAAAAAGGCGGGAAACCACCCAAGCGACTTCGTCAGACCGGTCAGACCTGAACAAGCGTATTGCGAAGATGGTACGGCGCGACCTTCGGAGCTCCAACACACGCCTCATTGAAGAGGCAATAGAGCGAAACCGAGGGTCCAAAGTATTCACTCAGCAGCTTGGCAGGAGCCACCTGACGAAGCTTAAAACGCACGATGGGAGGACCGTATTGTCGAAACCGGAGATATTAGCCGAGATAGAGGATTTCTATGGCCGATTATACGCTGCACATGCCCCTCGTTCCCAACGAGACGACCACGATTCCAGAGCCACCCTCACACGCAACTACACCGACGAACTGCCCGACATCAGTCAAGACGAGATCGTGTTAGCTCTGAGACAGCTTAAAAATGGAAAAGCCCCCGGGGAGGACGGAATAACATCAGAGCTTTTGAAAGCTGGAGGAGCTCCTATTATACAGGAACTGCAGAACCTTTTCAATGCCGTCATTCACAGTGGGAGAACTCCAAATGCGTGGAGCGGGAGTTTGGTGGTGCTCTTTTTTAAGAAGGGAGATAAAACCCTCCTTAAAAACTACAGACCCATCACACTCCTGAGCCACGTCTATAAGCTGTTCTCACGAGTGATCACGAACCGTCTCGCCAGGAGACTCGACGAGTTCCAGCCACCGGAACAGGCCGGGTTTCGCGGAGCATATGGCACCATAGACCACACCACATACACACAGTGAGGCAGATTATACAGAAGTCCGAAGAGTATAATCAACCCCTGTGTCTGGCCTTTGTGGACTATGAGAAGGCGTTTGACTCTGTCGAAACCTGGTCTGTTCTGGAATCCTTACAGCGATGCCAAGTAGACTATCGTTATATCGAGGTGCTGAGATGTCTCTACGATGCCGCAACCATGAATGTCCAAGCACAGGACCAGCAGTCCAAACCCATCCAACTGCGTAGAGGAGTGAGGCAGGGGATGTTATATCCCCGAAACTGTTCACGAGCGCGTTGGAAGATATGTTTAAGACGCTGAACTGGAAAGGCAAGGGCATTAACATAAACGGCAATTACATCTCACACCTGCGATTCGCTGATGACATAGTCTTAATGGCGGAGTCGCTGGAGGAGCTTATCCAAATGCTGGACGGCCTAGCAGTGAATTTGGATAAAACCAAAGTCATGATCAATGGCCTCATTGATCCGGGGCCGGTCGTCGTACATGGCCACTCTCTCGAAATTGTTTCCGAGTATACTTACCTTGGGCAAATTCTGCAGTTGGGTAAAAACAATTTTGAGAAGGAGGCCAAGAGGAGGATCCAGTTGGGCTGGGCAGCGTTTGGAAAACTACGTCGAGTCTTCTCGTCATCCATACCGCAATGCTTGAAAACGGAAGTTTTCAATCAGTGCGTCCTACCCGTCATGACCTACGGAGCTGAGACGTGGACACTCACGATAGGGCTGGTCCACCAGTTCAAGGTCGCTCAGCGAGCTATGGAAAGAGCTATGCTTGGAGTCTCTCTGAAGGACAGGATTCGTAAATCCGACAGAGAACCAAAGTTATCGACATAGCTCAGAGAATTAGCAAGCTGAAGTGGCAGTGGGCCGGCCATATTTCGCGATGAACTGACAACCGATGGGGTAAACGAGTTCTTGAGTGGAGACCGCGACTCGGCAAACGTAGTGTAGGGCGCCCTCCGGCCAGGTGGGATGACGATCTGCGAAAGACTGTAGGCAGATGCTGGATGCGTGAAGCTGAAGACAGGGCGCTATGGCGCTAATTAGGGGAGGCCTATGTCCAGCAGTGGACTAATATAGGCTGATGATGATGATGATGATGATTAATATGTTAAAATTTTACACGAAAATACCTCGAGTGCCTGCTGAAATTCCGTTGAAATCTAAACTTTCGATGCGACTCAACTCAACAAAAATGCTTTATTTCCATAAATACAATAAATGTACATTTAGAAAAGGTCCAAATTATATATAAAAAATTACACTGATTGGAAATAATGTGTTTTTTTTATTTCGGTTTGTTTGGTATGTAGACTAAAGCAAAGAAACGACAAAGAAACCTTTATGCTGTTAGTTGTTGTGTTTCGAGAGAGCAAAATCCGTCCCAAGCTCTAGATAATCTGATATTTTACAGCAAGCCTTTTTGCACAGCAAAGTTTTGACAGTTTGTTTGAATTTAAAGATATTTGTTTGTTGATTATTTGCATGTAACTAAAATAGTCTAGATCCTTACCATTAGCTCAATACACACAATTAAAAAAGTTTCACATTCTGCACACTATATTAAAGATAAACTTTGATTAGTCATAAAATAATCTAAAGTCAACTCACCATTTGTTCAAACTCAATATCCCGTATCTGCAGCTGCTTAGCTAGCTGCAGACTGTTCTGATAGTGCACGTTGTCGTCCCCACTGCCGTGTATGAGAAGGTACTTCTTCCCCCGAAGGTGTTCCGCTAAAGCCGTGAGGTCTGAGCGCGCGTACCCACCTGGGTTGTTTTGGGGAGTGTCCATGTAGCGTTCGGTATAGATTGAATCTGATAATAAAATATTTGATTAATAAATCAGTAAGGCAAATTAGGTAGGGTTAGGGTTAGGTATTGATTCGACGTATCTTTGTGTATGTTTAACATCTCCACTGCGATCCCCAACCCGCATGCCCAGTGTGAGGATTATGGGCATAACCCCCCATAAGATAAACGCCAATAAGGCGGGGATAATAATCAAGGGGGAGGCTTTAGTTCAGCTGTGGACCAGTGCTGTTGAGGTTGAGGGGTCTAGAATACTTATATTCTAGACCCAAGCTGAGGTGTATGGTTATGACGAACATTAAGTAGAGTTCTGAGTGTACAATAAACCATGGTAGAGCTTATTCTAAAGTAAACTCTATCATGGTAGAGTTTATTCTAGCGCTGTTTAGTTTATTTAAATTTCTTTTATGAGTGGTTACATTTATAAAACAAGATACATTATAGCTTTTGTTAACCGACTGCAAAAAGAAGGAGGTTCTCAATTAGACAAAAAAAATGTTATGTTTGTTAACCTTAGAACTTTTGACTGGGTGCGGACCGATTTTTACGATTCTTTTTTTTATATGAAAGCTGATGCTTCCCGTGTGGTTCTATTTTAATTTTGTTCAGTTCTGACAATGGGATCCATGAAAATTCATGAAAAAACTATAAAGAATGAATCCGGTTTATAGTTTTTTAAAACAAAATTAATTATCACGCGCAGTGTCCTTTTCTATAGAAAAGTCAAGGTGAAAACTAAGACGCTACACACAATTTTACATATGTTATTGTATACGCAGTTTATGAATTCCAAAACGTATTGTAACAAAACAACAACGGTAACGACTAAACCGAGGTTGAACTGTGGTTGAACGTTAAGTAAATATCAATAGGGTATGAATTATTCATATTCACGAATGAGGTACTCGGAAGATGCCAGTTTAGTATGTAACAGATTTTGTTTTCAAGATGAGGTTATTTATTTATAACAGAACAATATTTTGTATGGATTGCAATTTTTCGGTTGTTTATTTTTCATAGATAAATTAATAAATAATATAAGCGACGAGTGGAAGGAGAAAAGAGAGGCTTTTCCCAACAGTGGAATAATAACGGCTAAAAAATATTTTATCAATTAATGCAAATATTAAGGCCCATACACCAGTGAAAGTGGCGCCCCCAACTATTTTATCTTATTATTACGTTAAACGCAGCAAGTTTTAAAAATCCTACGTTCAGTTTGTGGTATCTATTATAAGTTATTTATTAATGCCTCTATAATAGTTTCATGTTGTAAAGCTTAGGCAGAGTCCGGACGACCTCTGTGGCGCAGTGGGCGAACGTCCGCCTGCGACGCAGGAGGTTGCAAATGTATGTACGATCTGCAGATATTTGTTCAGGGCGTTCTGGATGTTTTCTATGTATAATAAAAAAATATGTATCTATGTAGTGTATTGTATTATGTATATCAGTTATCTAGTACCCATAACACTAGCTCTGCTTAGCTTGGGGCTAGATAATGCTGTGTGAATTGTCCAGCATTATTTATTTATTTTATTTATTAGACATACGAAGTTGCGATTTTTGGCCACCAAACTCTATTTTCGCATCTCCTCCTTAACTATATGAGATAAAATTATTACAGAGGTATTAAAAAATAGCATAAAATAGATACCACAAACTGAACGTAAGATTTTTAAAAATTCCTATGATAAACGTAAAATATCATAAAATAGGTATCGTAATCTTTAGAAAACCGTGGACAGATAGATGAACGATCTATAAAACTATTGATAGCAAATTAATAACAAATGTCTACTTATAGATAGTAGGTAATTTCACACGCTATTTACAAAGTAAATTTGAGCAAAAATGCATATCAGAGATTTAAAACCAAATCCTTATGGTTCATAAATGTACCTAAAGGAGGAACTTTAATAGTACATTATTACACAAGGGTTGAAAGTAACTTATTTAGTCCCTCGAACTATCGGCACCCTCGTTACGCTCGGGCGCCAAACCTCGTCTCGGCACTGAATAAGTTACTTTCACCCGAGGTAGCAGCAAACACTGTGATTTTCATCACAAATACAAGAAAAGTAAAAAAATAAGCAATAAATAGCTAAGTTATAAATGATTAAAATACGGTAATAATAAAACTGATCCATATTAATACCAGTCGGATCGGAAGCGTAAACAATCTACAGGTAGCACAAGTGATCCATAACAATGAGAATTTAACCGTTAATTCTCGTTTTAAGTTTATTAGCCTTTTATTTACTTTCCATCCTTAGGGACGAAAAGTATTACTTTCATCCATCAGATAAGTTCAGACCTACTTTCCGAGTATGAGTGATGAAAAAGTAATTGTAACGTGAGATAAGTTCTGCCCATGTTGGAGTAAAAACTCACAATGCATTACTGCGTCGCACTAGATCACATAATGCAGCCAAAGTGACAAACGTCGCTTTTACGACCGATATCGAAACCCATTAATTATACTGTCTTACTTTTAGTCTCATACTTGCTTTTACATTGTCCATATTGCATGATACGCTAGCATACGATTGTATTATCTGTGATCGATTTAACTCTCAGTACTTTCGAAACATCCGTTGTTAGTTTTTCTTGATTTAGAAAACCTCACAAGGCTTGTTACACGAAGTGATCGATATGTCATCCATACACTAGATAGGTTGTTGAAAATTTATAGCAAAGTTGTAGAGTTCCCAGACACGATTTGATTCAAAATGTAAGTGGATACAATTTGGATCCATTATGCCAAAACGTACAACAAAGAAACTCTTCAGTAACATAAATACAATATATGTACACTTAGAAAAGGTAAAATATAGATAGATGATAGAATAATAATATACTTTATTGCACAAAAGTTGTACATAGGCGAACATAATGCTAGATAGCATTCTCTACCTGCTAACCTTTGGGTAGTGTGAACAACAATTTAGTAGGTACTGCTAGAAAACAGAATAAAGAGGAATGCTAATTATAAATTATAACATTAACTATTATTAAATGAAACACTAAATCGGAACTTAAGTGATATTTGCTTCGGTATGTAGACTAAAGTAAAGGAGCGACAAAGTAACCTTTATTGTTATATTTCGAGTTGGAGCAAAACCCGTCCCAAGCTTTTTAAGATAATCCGATACTTTATAGTAAGCCTTTTTGCGTTGTAATGTTTTGACAATTTGTTTGAAATTATTTACTGATAATTTTTATTACAATTATTTACAGATTTATCAGGTAATGTCAGTATGTCATAATTTAATGATTATTTATCGGGTATTTATCGCGTACCTTTGTTTTTATTTTTATTGTCAGGGGAAATAAAAACAAAGGTACGCGATATAATACCCGATAAATAATCATTAAATTATGTTAACAAATCGCGAAAGTTTTAAATGTTTTATACATGTCACTTTAAAGGATTATGTTTGTAGAAGCGTATACATTGGCCCTTAAAAAACTACATTAATTTTGTGGACACGCGGGTTTATGTTTATTTCTGGTATTAAAATTATGAATATCGCAATTTTTAGGTAACTGATTGATATTTCATTTTAATTAAAATCCGTTCAGACGTTTGTTAAAGTTAACAAATTACAGACAGATTGTAGAGATAGCTCTACAATCCATACTTAATTACGCAAAAGTAAATATAGATAAATTACCGTAATAAGTCCACGATGTAACTGGAGCGACGGCTGCGCCACATTTGATGGTGTTCAGCTCGTCTTGCACCAACATCATCGTGGTCGCGAATCCACCGTAGCTCCAGCCCCATACTCCGATTCTATCAGGGTCGATGAACGAGTAGAGACTCACTAGGCTCCTGTAAGAGAAAGTGAACTTTAGTAGTACAGTTATAAAGTGGAAATCATGGTTTTCATATTCTGAAAAGCTTGAGGATTTTTGCATTATCACCAGTTTCATCAGGTTTTCTCTACCCTTATCACTCCTGAGTCTCAAACGTCGATCGATGCCACTATAATAATAAGAGATAAATAAATAAATAATGCTGGACAATCCACACAGCATCATCTAGCCCCAACCTAAGCAGAGCTTGTGTTAGATAGATAGATAGATAGATAACTCTTTATTCATCACCTTAATAAAACATAAATTTACATAATGATAAAGGGACAAGAACAGTAATAGAACTGGCGGCCTTATCGCTTAAAGCGATTTCTTCCAGGCAACCAAAACGATTGTGACAAAATAAAGGATGGCGGTGGTTCTTTACATAAATCTTAAATATAAATACTAATACACATAATACCTACTAAATTAATACACTAATATATACAACAGAATAAAATTATACTTATCAACTAAAATGGACATGCTAAATAACTAACCTAGTGTCACGAGACATTTAAATAATGATGAAAAACTTTCCTCTTAAAAGCGTTATGTGATGTGGACTTCTTGATATCCACTGGCAAATCGTTCCATAGCCTGACAGCTTGAGCAGTGAAAGAGTTGCTGTAAAAAGACGTTCTCTGTACTGGAGATGCGAGGAGCAGGGTATCCGATGACCTTAGAGAGAGACCGTGAGAAGAATGGAGAAACTGAAATCTCTCTTTAAGATAGGAAGGGGAAAGGGGATTGAAAAGAATGGAGAAAAGCAAAGACAGAATATGCAGGTTACGGCGTTGTCGAATAGGAAGCCATTTGAGCTGGGCTCGGTAGACAGACACATGATCATACTTACGGAGGCCATAGATAAACCGGATGCACACGTTTTGTAAACGCTCCAGTTTATTCAGCTGTTCCTCCGTAAGGTCCAAATAACAGGAATCCGCATAGTCGAGAACAGGTAGAAGAAGAGAATGGGCAAGAGAAATTTTGGTTGCCGTGGGCAGAAAGTTTCGCAATCTCCTCAGAGAACCAGCAGACGCAAACAGCTTTCGACTGGTTACCTCCATCTGTGCCCCCCAAGATAAAGTACGGTCAAAAATAACCCCTAAGTTTTTAATGGTCTCGCTGAAAGGGATTGCTACCCCATTAAAAACTACCTGTGGAATCGCCGACCAGTCCAGATTACACAATGTTCTAGAGCTGCCGACAATTATGGTTTGTGTTTTGGAAGGGTTAATTTTGAGTCCATGGTGTCTGCTCCATTCAGTAATTTGACGGAGATTTGCGTTTGTTGTTTCTATGGCACTTGAAATATTACTGAGTGGAGCTTGGGTATAAATCTGAAGATCATCAGCGTATAAGTGGTAGGAGATGGAAAGATTTTGAGAAATAGAATTAATAAAGATTGCGAAAAGGAGAGGGGATAGTACGCCACCTTGAGGCACATCGGCAGATGTAGCACACCAAGACGAGAACGACTCATCGAGACGCACGCGCTGTCGACGGCCATGCAAGTAGCTAGAGAACCAGCCGACTACCGAAGAAGAAATGTTAAGAGAGTGGAGTAATGCGATCAAGATGTCAAAATTAACAGTATTGAACGCATTACTGAAGTCGAGAAGAGTTAACACAGTAAGCTGGCCATTTTCCATACCCAGACGGATGTCATCTGTGATTTTAATGAGCGAAGTGACGGTACTGTGACCTTTTCTAAAGCCAGACTGCAAGGAGTTAAGAAGGTTATTTGAGGATAGAAAAGAGTTAAGTTGGTTGTGGACGAGACGTTCAAGTACCTTAGAAAGGAAAGGAAGTATAGAGATAGGGCGATATTCGGAAAAGGATTTCGGGTTAGGTTTCTTTGGTAAAGGTATAATTTGTGCGTCCTTCCAGATGCTAGGAAAGGTGCCCTGTGTTAAGGAGAAGTTGAGAAGATGGCAGAGTGTGGGCAGAATTTCGTCTAATATAGGCATTAACATGTTGCGACTAATACCATCTACCCCGACAGCATTTGACGTGATTGACATTACACTTTTCCTAACATCGAAAGCAGAAATTTCATCAAAGAGAAACGAAGGGTGATTAGAAGGTAATGAAGAGAGATAGTTAATAGTTCTGGATTTGACGGCATCGCCAATATCACAGACAGAGGAGAAGTGCTGGTTCAGCGAATCAATATCCAGATCACCTGGTATAAGATCCTGACGAGACTTACCAAGACCAAGCGATCTCAAAAACTTCCAAACCTTCACTGGGTTTTCATCAGAAACAGACTTGTGGATGTGACGACGTTACGCGTCTCTACAGGCCCTATTACAGCGATTTCGTGCGCTATGATATTTATCTTTATTATAATCACTAGGAACACTTTTGAATTTTGATTTAGCTGCCGCCTTTGTATGAATAAGAGCCTTGATGTCGTCCGTAAGCCAAGGTGCTGGCAATTGTTTGATTTTAATAGCGCGAAAAGGGGCATGCTTATCAAATAGCTGAATCAGGAGATCATTGAAGATGCCAATCTTGTCATCCATGTTAGCAGCATCAGCAACAGGAGAAAAGTCTAACAGCTTAGCATCATTAAGAAACGCTTCCCTAACCATGCTGCCGAAACTGCGCTGCAATATTATTTTGCGTTTAGCTTTTGGAGGTCGAATTTTATACGAGACAAAGACTAAATCATGGTAGGAAAAACCATCTGCTGCATACTGACCGTGTTTACTGACGTGATCGAGAGAGGAAACGATTATAAGGTCAAGCAAAGATGGCGGAGAGTTGGGAGCATGGTGAGTGGAGCTGAGTGGAAGAAGGTGGAGATTGCAGGACTTTACAACAGACTCCATTGAAGAAGTACGACGGTCTTTTTTCCTGAGACAACAGTTAAAATCCCCCATTATGATAGAGTGACAATAGCTAGGGATAAGGTTGACCAATAGGGATTCAAAAGAAGAAAAGAAACTATTTTTGCTAGAATTAGAATAGTAAACACCGAGCAGAACTTTAGTGTGCGATAGTGTGACTTCAAGGAATAGGTGTTCGCCGATCTGTAACGGTGCGGGTTGAGGAGACATACTTATAATGGAAAAGGGTAGATGAGAACGAAGATAAATAGCCACACCGCCGCCACGGCTGCCAGTCCGGTCATTGCGAATAAGACGGTACCCAGGTAAAGCGTAAAGACTAGATAGAAGGCAAGGTTTAAGACAGGACTCTGAGATCAGAATGGCATGAATATTTTTATCATCAAATGACGCTAGCATTTCTGGATAGTGGGCCGGTACACTCTGCGCATTAATATGGACAACATTAAAGTTCATGGTTGTATTGGAGAATTCCGATAGAAGATATATGTGTTATTGGTCCTAGATGCCTGATACACACAAATATAATACAATACATTACATACATTAATATTTTTTAATATAAATAGAAAAGGACCATAACAACCTGAACAAATATGTGCAGATCGTATAAACATTTGTCCCGAGGCGGGAATCGAACCAGCAACCTGCTGCGTCACTGGCGAGCCTTCACCCGCTTTGCCACAAAGGGTCTATGCAACGCCCATGAGCCGTGTACACCATACAATACAATACACTTGTTCACACCAAGAAAACACAAAAAATACAAGAATAGAGGTATACAGAGTTGCACAACGGGCGGTCTTATCGCTAAAAGCGATCTGAAAACCTACAAAGCAGTTGTACATGTGCCTACTATAAACGGAATCCGTGGTCAAATGGCAGGTACCTAAGCAGTAAGGTTACTTACCGTATAGTTGCTAAAGTGTCGCTACGAGAACAAGAAGTAGATAGCTGAGATAGCCTTAAAGTAGGTTCAAAGGTATTTGTTGTAGGATTAGAAAATTCCTTACCGTATATATGCTGAAGTGTGATTACCTCAACGCTGCCCAATGCGTTCATGACAGTATGCATCGCTTCAACCGTTATTGCCACCACGTTTATCGATTATGAAACTCTTGTCGAGTAGTAATAAACGTGGTCGAAAGCCGTAAGGTTACTTACCGTATTGTTGCTAAAGTGTCGCTAATCTCAACGCTGCCCAGTGCGTTGTTGACAGCATGCATTGCCTCCACACCCATCACTCCGGAGCCTTGCACGTCTAACGACGCCAACAAACTACTGTTTATTTTGCTAAGGTACTTAGATACGTGTTGATTATACCAAACGATATTAAACCGTAGAAGGGTTAGGCACTTCACTGTAAGGTTACTGACCGTATTGTTGCTAATGTGTCGCTAACCTCAACGCTGCCCAGTGCGTTGTTGACAGTATGCATTGCCTCCACACCCATCACTCCAGAGCCTCGCACGTCCATCGACGCCAACAAACTACTGTTTATTGCTAGATAGGTACGTGTTGGATGTGCCAAACGATATTAAACCGTAGAAGGGTTAGGCACTTCACAGTAAGGTTACTTACCGTATTGTTGCTAATATGTCGCTAACCTCAACGCTGCCCAGTGCGTTGTTGACAGCATGCATTGCCTCCACACCCATCACTCCAGAGCCTCGCACGTCTATCGACGCCAACAAACTACTGTTTATTGCTAGATGGGTACGTGTTGGATGTACCAAACGATATTAAACCCTAGAAGGGTTAGGTACTTCACTGTAAGGTTACTTACCGTATTGTTGCTAATGTGTCGCTAACCTCAACGCTGCCCAGTGCGTTGTTGACAGCATGCATTGCCTCCACACCCATCACTCCAGAGCCTCGCACGTCTATCGACGCCACTATAAAACTTCTGTTCGTAGCTAGATACGTGTTGTAGTATTCTGAAAAAAGTTAATCAAATGTTATGAAAAAGACTTTGATTCGGGTTTGTTTTATCATCATCATCAAAGGCAGCGGCTTGCTAATTCTTTTAGCTTTGTCGATAAATTTGGTTTTCTGTCGGTTATATTCGTTGCTTTTCCTATCCTTTAGAGAAACTACGAGCATAGCTCTTTCTTTACCTCGATAAGTGACTTTGAACTGGCGGACCAGCTCTACCGTGAGTGTCCAGGTGTCCACGTCTCAGCTCCGTATGACTCATGACGTTTAGGTATGAAAGTATTATCGAAGTAGAAGTAGGTAAGTATTCTATTTACCTTAGTTATTAATAAGGTACAGTTTGTTTAATTTCAAAGCAGATAAGCATTACTTGAACAGGGAAGTTATAACAATATAGTTTCAGAGTTGCAAAACAACTTTGGAATAACTAGGGGCGTTAGTTGGAAGTTTCACGAGCTTCATAATTCATATTTCTCGTTAAAATACCAACAGAGATTCGTTGCAACTATTCAACTTTAATGTAGGATTGCCAGTATTAAATAAAGGTGCATCCGAGACCATATATAGAACTAAATAAGACTCATCATTATAACCTACGAAGAAGTAATTATCAGTCGGAGCAGTCTATTTGAAGAATGAGAAGTGATCGAAAGCGTCTCCTTTTTCCATAGAATTTGGAACAGCGCCTCTACCGTGTGGACATGGAACTACGAAAATCCTAAACTATAAAGAGACGTCATGAACACGTCTTGATACTAGCGTCAAATAGTCTCGCTCCTCACGATCCCCAACTGGGTACAGATTTTTTGGTTTTGCCAGCGTGAAATAAGACACAAATTTTAACAAACTTACCCAAATCGAAGTTGTCTTTAACCCTCGTAGTGCCAGGTCCAGCATAAACCCTCACAATCATCGGGTATTTCTTCCCCGTCTCAACTCCTGGAGGCAATAGCAACTTCGCACTCGACAGTATATCGTCCCCTAGCGACAGCACATTATACAACGTCATAGGTAGCTTGTACTGCTGCAATTTCTCGCTCAATCTTCCATTATCGTCTATGAGACTAAATTTCTCCTCGGAGCTGTCGTAGAGAAAGATCTTTGGTGGGATATTACAGGCACTGCAAGTGATGATTGCGAATCTTGCTCCAGGTGAGAACTTTGCTTCTACATGACGGCATGACGGTTCCTTGCAGGTTATGCATTTGACGACGCCGGCTGTTGTCGCCCAGATTTGCCTGAGCCAGGGGATATGTCCGGGCGCTACTTTGTAGTAAACCGTATCTGTTTTGGTATTCCACCCTAGGATTTCTGTTACTGTGGAGTTGCCAGGGCTGAGATCTTCAGTTGCTAGAGTTTGGAAGTCGAAACGGGCCGCGTGGGGGAATCTCTGCTCTCCGTGGTATAGGGGTTGGATCTCCACCATTTTGGTTCCAGTTTTGTCGAAGAACGGAGTGGTGATGTCAACCCAGCCGTTAGATTCTGTATGTTCTTTGACCATGCTGCATTTATCTTTCTTTAGATCGCAGTTGACTAGGATACTGGTGCTTTGTCGTCTGTTCAACCAGAGGACGATGAGGTTCTGGTCGGAGGCCCAGTTAACTCTTCCCAGGATGTGGTCTAGTCCCACCACGTCGACGGGTGCCGGGATGTTCCACGGTTCCGCTGTGGGTTCGTCCAGTTTGTAGACACGTAGTCCTACAGTAGGGTTGGTGCGACCTGCCTGGCAAAAAAGTGGCGGAGTAAATAAGATATGACTTAGAATATGACATAAACTAATTTCAGTATAAAGGTTCATCAAAGGGTGACCAATCACAGCTGCCTAATAAGCAGAGGGTCTTCTCGGTAAACTTAACTCAAAGATGAGTCTCTGATTCATTTTCAAGCAAACGGTAATCTTATGCAAGTAACTAAGAGTTGGTTTTAAACGAAAACGAAGAAGAAACTTCGATTTTCCTTATCCAAGTAGGACCCCAGGGCGAGCAGTCTCGACATACATATTATAACGATCGACATCTGTCGCAAAGTTTTACCGGATATATTTTAACGTATTTTGATTTTCTTTGCAAGAATCAAGTTTCAAATGATTCAATAACTAACGATAAAGAAAAGGTTAAATTTGTAATATTCATATTGATTTGCCAACGGAACTAGGTATTAATTTTTGTCGCAAACGACTGCCATCTTTACGATTTTTGTCGCAAACTTTACGATTGGCGGTCGCTTGTGACAAAAATGAATAATTCCGATGGTAAATCAATATGAATATTACAAATTTAACCTTTTCTTTATGTTAATCTACTGTATTTTTGGAAATAAATAGGTATTGAATCATTTAAAACTTGATTCTTGCAAAGAAAGTCAAAATACATTAAAATATATTCGGTAAAACTTTGCGACCGATGTCGTTCGCTATCTATGTCGAGACTGCTCGCCCTGGTTGTTACCCACGTTATTGATATCGTTGCGAAATAGTGAGCACAGTATTACAAGAATCATGTTTCTCGAAGGTATTAATAATTAGAACAAACCACAAGGCACGCTGAGCCTTAAAAGAACTAAAGATGGATGGCAATGATGTTGTTTTGACGATAAGGACCAAAAAAAGGAACTTTTAGGTGCAAAAACGGTTTTCTTGCTGATGCTAGATCAAGATATATTTTGACTCAATTGGAGACTATCAATTAAGAGCGCCCAACCCGTCTTACTTTCCAAACAAACGCTTTTACGTGAATATGGCGTTATAACAGATCTTTCTTTAAAACTTTTAACTAATAGGTATCTTGTGCACTATAATCTAGGTTTCTATCACCAATCTTTTCAATCACGCTCGCGTTGACGATAGTAGGACCGGGAAGGGCCTCCTTTAGTACATTCAGGCTCAAAACTTCTCTATTATGTCTCCGAGAATAACGGTTTCAGATGGATCAAGATTATGCACCAACCTTCGGATACTTGAAGGTCACTAGTTTAGCATACTGATTAGAAGGCTCCCCGAATAGTTGGTACTCGGCGGACTCTACATTGGTGTCGTTGAAAGAAGCGACAGCCAGGTATGTACCGCTAGGGGAGAACCATATCGCTTCGGGGGTGTTGAATACTTCCTCTGAAAAATAAATAAGATGGTTATGAGTACTTGTACAAATTTTCCCTTTGAATAAGCCAACGCAAAATTTGAGCAGGGCCCGTCCTCTTGAAAACGATATCGAAGTTTCTGATTCGTTTTCGTGGAAACGCTAATCTTATGCAAGCGACTTAGGAGTTGGTTTTGCACGACAACGTTAACTAATATAAGATTATCCTTTTCCGAGTAGGTCCCCAGGTCTCGATTTTTAACAATTAAAAAAAAATCTTTCATCTACTCAAATCTAATTTCTGTTTGAGTATTCGAAAGTAAGCCAACCTAAAATGTCTCGCATCGTGATTTTTCCGACAGGATTTTTTGTTGTTAAGCGTAGGTACATTGTTTTTGGATCGTATGTGAACTGAACTTACTGGAGAACTCACATCAACGCTAATTTTTAAGCGCGTCCTGTGTCACGCGATTTTGCGATATTTGCCTGCGGAATATTTTGTACTAAAACGCATACCTACGTTGACGCACACTGCCGCGATTCGGCAGCCGCGATTCGGCTTGTCCGAGGCGTTTCCGCGTCCTGCGATTTTGCGGGGCGGAGCGGGGTGGCGGGGGGTGGCGGGACGGCCTTCGTCGTTTGCGCTGCCAGTAAGGGGGGGGAGGGGGCGGCGAAATAGCGCTTAATAATAAGCCGCTGTGTGTAAGGAATCACGCTGGAAAATCGCCGAAATCGCGCTTTACAAGACGCGCTTACTAATTAGCGGCTGTTCGCGGACGGCTTAATTCTGTGACGTAGGTACTCAACGCGTCGCGTCGTTCGTTATCGTTCACCAACAAATTTTCTTCAGAAGAAAACAAATTTGCGAAGAAGGAGATAATTACCGGTGATCTTCAATGGATATGTCCAGTAGTGGACGAGAATTGGCTAAGATGACGACGATATTGTATTTACGTATCTTCTCAAATTATTTGCAAGAAGTCTTTGATTATTTGCAGGCAGATGCTGGATGCGGCAAACTGAAGACAGGTCTCCGTAAACAAGGTGTTAAGGTTGATGATGATGATGATGAAGCTTTGATAGAACTAACCTTCATACACCCAGTCTGTAGCACCAAAGTAGACTTCACCCGGCACTCCATCTGTCGTCAGCTTGCCGACAACTTCGCTCTGCCGTACGTCGGGCACGTAGAACACATTATTATCCTGCACGTATGCTAGAGATCTGTTTCTCCCCCATACTATCAGCTGCAGGTGACCTTGCCCTATGTTTTTGATCAATCTGTGAACAAAATCAAAATATCGATTATCAAAAATCTATATTTTTATACTATACTAGCGAGTTTCTATACTAAGCTTTCTCTTGAATCACTCTATTTCTATTCAAAAAACCTCGTATCAAAAGCCGTTGCGTAGTTTTAAAGATGATGTTGAATTGATGCATACATAGGGACAGACAGACAGCGGAAATCGACTTTGTTTTATTAGTACTATCTATGTAGTGATAAGTACAATAAATTTACCTTAGAAAAGGTCAAATTATTGAAATTAAACACTGACCTAGAGTTATAGAGATGTTTTTTTGTTTCGGTATGTTTATAGAAGCGATGAAGAAACCTGTTAGTTGTTATTTTTCGAGTACCTACACATACACACACAACAACAATTATAGGTCATGAAAATTATTTAAAAACTAGTTTCTAGTGGCGGTTTCACACGCCGTATTTATACCTTCGAGTGTGTATAATACGCGACGAGGTATTTTTTTACCGACTTCAAAAAAAGGAGAAGGTTATCAAATCGACTGTATTTTTTTATGTTTGTCACCTCGGAACTTTTGACTATGGTGGTCCGATTTTCATGATTCTTTTTTTATATGAAAGCTGGTGCTTCCGTGTGGTCCCATTTTAATTTTGTTCAGTTCTGACAATGAGATCCATGAAAATTCATGAAAAAACTATAAAAATTTAAGTCGGTTTATAGTTTTTTAAAACAAAACTAATTATTTAATTTGTATAAGTGTCCTCTATTTGCTCGGCAATTTGGAAAAAAATGTGTGATATGTGATATTTTGTGGTCAAAATCTTCAAACCCCTTTATTAGATCCCTTTAGTATAGAAAGATAGAGATAGAATTGGAACTTTTGGGATTTTAGACTCGATAATTACATGTGCCTTGAATATTCACTGATATAAAATGCATGACCAAACGCCGTCACTATCAGCGGAAAGATTCATTCATAATATTAAAATTGTTTTAGTGGAATATTAAACATGTAACCTACTTCTAATATATCTAAGAAACATAACATAACCACACTTGACTAAAGTTATTTTTCCTAATAATAAACCTACACGTGCAAGTCCTGGTTGGACTAAAGACTAAAGATTTAATGCTAATTTCAGTATTGCATAAAATCTAAATACCTAAAGATTAGATATTAACCTATTTTATAACACGTTTTTATATGTTTGATTTATGACAATAAAGAAATCTGAATCTGAATCTAACAGAGTGCGTAGCAGTATATTTGTAATGGATTTGATCAAATATAGAAAATGTATGAGATAACGGACCTGAGTTATCAACCAACGAACAAAAGGCATCGCACGAAAAAAGGTTGACAAAAAGGTTGATGAATATATTAACCTATTATAAAACAGAGTGCGTAGCAGTATAATTGTAATGGTTTCGATCAATTATAGAAAACGAATGAGATAACTGACCTATTAACTGAATTATACCAACCAACAAAAGATATCGGACCTATTTAACTGAGTTATCAACCAACGAACAAAAGGCATCGCACGAAAAGAGGTTGACAAAAAGGTTGATGAATATATTAACCTATTATAAAACAGAGTGCGTAGCAGTATAATTGTGATGGATTCGATCAAATAGAAAACGAATGAAATAACAGACCGATTTAACTGAGTTATCAACCAACGAACAAAAGGCATCGCACGAAAAGAGGTTGACAAAAAGGTTCATGAATATCGACAATATTCTGCATAAGAAATTCTGGATCGACTAGAATTGGTAATCGCGGTGAAGGTAATGTACATTTTTACTGAATATATAAGGTTGAGAATGTTGCTGCCCATTGGTTAGAACCACTAGATACCAATACATCAACAACTAGGAATTCATATCTACCTACTCTACTTATACTAATGTTATCATAATTAATTTTGTTTTAAAAAACTATAAACCGACTTCAATTTTATTTTCAACAATATTTTCTTCATGAATTTTCATGGATCCCGTTGTCAGAACTGAAAAAAAATTAAAATGCCACCAATGGGACCAAACGGGAAGCACCAGCTTTCATAATAAAAAAAGAATCATGAAGATCGGACCACCCAGTCAAAAGTTCTGAGGTAACAAACATAAAAAAGCGAAGTAGATCTGTTTATATGTTACCTTTTTTATGCCTAAACGACTCCAACTTCACTTCATTACCTAAAATTTCCTTACGTAAGGAATTTTGGCAGGGAAGTAAACAATTCCCAGGTTAGAGCAGTTCCCAGACCTAGGCTACTTGAAAAGCGCGTGGGAAGCCGTGGGAAGAAGCTAGTACCTATTATAAATCACAACCTCAACCTCAAAGGCCTAGACTGGTCCACTGCTCGACGCAGGCATCATCCTGATAAGCGCCTTATTGGCTTTTATCTCTTGTGAGGTGATTCCTATAATCCCCACGCTGGGCTTGGGTTGGGGATCGCAGATCGGTGTAGTATTTTTCTGCAGGGGGTGCTGCTGCCCGTTCCCGACGGATATTCCTTAGACGGCTCTTACGACCCCCGAGGGAAGAGTTGTTGTGGTGCAAATTCTAAGCCGGCATCGCACGGCAGAGACAGTATTAAGAAAGTGCAATTCCTATTTCTTTGTTAACTAATCACAGGCAACGACACCATAAATCCAATTAGAGTACAATCTTGGACTCTTCAAATCTAGGGTAAATAAGTTCCTTCTGGAAAAGCGTGCTCAATCTTAGGCTACATCTTCGCTTTCTTAAAGCGAGTTGGTAGCCAAACGCTAATCCATCAGCAATAAAAAAAAATGTATTCTGGGGAAGGATAGCCAGTTCTAAATATGACTATATCTAGAGGGTTATTTGTAAGGATCCTTTCAATAGGGGATTGTTGACTAGGGTAGTAATAGAAAAAAAACTACGTCACTTTGTCATCGAATGCGTAAAATGTTTGAAATTCATTCCTTCAACTTCAATCATTTACGCAAATGTATGACAATGCGATGTCATTTTTCTCTATTCTAGGGTGTCAGAGATCCCATTCTTTAGGCAGAGGCCACAAAGGCTGTCAGCATCACATATGATCATCATACTCTGTTACTCAATAGATATAATCCAGCTAAATTCTATACATAACGAACCATCCACTACTTCACCTAAAGTTCACTCTGTTGCTACGTTTTTATAACGCTTTTTATACATTACTTGTCGAATTAGGGTTCTTGTTTCAATAAATATTGATTAAAATTACGAGTTTAACTGAAACTCGACGCCAAGCAAGTGAGATTCAGTTTTTTGTTACGTGGTTTGTTCCTAAACATGTCATGTCATGTCAACATCAAGTTTAACTATATAAATAGCTAATGCTGGACAATTCACACAGCATTATCTAGCCCCAAGATAAGCAGAGCTTGTGTTATTTATGGGGCCACTCGAGATAACTGTTATACTTAATCCTATACACTACATAGATAAATATTTTTATAATTCCCAGAAAAAATCCAAAACCGCCCTGAACGTACAAACATTTGTCCCGAGGCAGGATTCGAACCCGCAACCTCCTGCGTCGTAGGCAGACCTTCTCCCGCTGCGCCACAGAGGTCGTCTGGCCGAGAAGTTTGGTTTGTATAGATCATGTCCATTACAAGTTAAATAATCTTACCTGTTCTCAAGGTCGTACACTGAATATTCCGCAATCGTCGAATGCCGGTAGACCTGAAAGTTTAAAATGACCTTTAGCGTAATAACTCTTTGTTTTTATACAGACCTCGGTATGGATACAATGAATTATTATTTATTACTTTTGAGATATCCGTAACGAAACTGGATTACGTCAATCAGGCATGTTACTGAATAATAATAACAGGAGTTTGGGCTGAACCTCTTTTCTTTCTTATGAGTGTCATATGAGTGTCATTCATTAATACTTAGGCCCGTATTACGAAAGCTTGCTCAGTCATAGAGCTATGCTTGAGTGACGTTTATGCCATAGAAAATCGTTGCTGAAGCATAGATCGATGACTGAGCAAGTTTCCATAATACGGGCCTTAGTCCCGTATTACGAAAGCTTGCTCAGTCATAGAGCTATGCTTGAGTTACGTTTATGCGACGTTAAGCGTTGCTGAAGCATAGATCGATGACTTAGCTAGCTTTCATAATACGGGCCTTAGATTTGTATTAATAGATGAAATGAAATAAAACTGTATTTATTTGCTTATAATAATACAATACACATTGTTGCACACCAAGAAAATACAAAAATACAGGAATAACATAATTTTTCCCCCCAGCGATATCTTGACCTGAATAAGTAATTATTTCTGCATAATCTTTATCTAATATCTTGAACTAAGTTGTATCCATGTTGTAGGGGCTCGTCGAAGGTGTAAGACTTCAACTAGGGCTGGTCGGGAATGATGTCCAAGTAAAAACACTTCAGAACACTTTAAGTTGGTTTATTCAACCATTCACTCAACTACGCACTTAACACAAAAGGTCACTGCAACTGCACTTTAATAATTCACTTTAATAATTTTCCATATCACTTGTTCACTCTTCGATCGCTTAGAACTGAATAATCAACCGGCCAAAAGGCCCAGCTTTTATACCTAAATCGGTCCCGCCTAGAAAATTCCACACATTTCCCGAAGCTATAGCTATCCCTTTCTTTATTCTAGAATATTTTATTGTCCTTGTCTTTCCTTTCTATTCGTTCCAGAAACTAATCTATACATATATAGGTAGGCATGTATAGCGAGTCGCTCGGGCGCAGCTACTATTACTTATTCTATGACGTCTTGGACACAACTACTATTACATATTCTGTTTACCTAAAATAACATTCGATTTTGAACTCTATTTTAAAACAACAAGTTTATGAAGTATTCTAACTATTTTGAGCCTTATCTAATCCACATAAAGTCGTCGTCGCTAACATTCTCCCCCTCAGTGCGCGTTCCAGCAAGCACTTTATCCTTGGAAGCGACGTCACAATACTTCTTTCTTGGATGGGATGAGAAGTAGCTTTCATCGATAAGCCGTCCTGTTCGCCGAAGAGCTTCATAGTATTTTCCTGTGGCTAGGTGCTCTGATTCAATGCTCAGCCAGTTTCCTTTGACAGATTCTGTATCCTTCTGACGCCTCATTGTATTTCGAAGCAGGCGAATCCATCCACTTCCTTTGCTCGTAGATATGTCTGAAGACTCGGCCATAATCATTTCCTTTCTGCTTTTTCTCGAGTTCCTTACTCCTCGTGCCTCGAAAGTTTCTTCCTTGACTAGTAGGTCTTCGTTATCTGCCTTTGCTACTGCTGTCTGTGTCACGTTGACTGGTGAAGTTTCCGATGGAGTTTCCTCGACACTGGTTTTCGTGGGGTTCTCCTGCTGGACTTTGGTTACCAGAAGTCCAGCGCCGGGTGTATGTTCCAGTTTCTTAATTTCAGTTAACTTAGCGTCGGCTGTGTTGCTGGGGTATCGCTGCTGGATCTCAACCGCGTGAGTTACTTCATCTGTTGCGAGGCAGTAATTTACGAAGTTTACTGCTGCTGTCGCACCTGGACGAACACCATGTAGCACCCATCCCAAGCTGGTAAGCGATGCGACTGGCTCGTTGCGTTTTCCTTTCTGAACTTTCCTCGTCACGATGAGATTCCAGTTATCTTGTCCAATTAGCAACATTGGCATTTGCTTCTCGTACAGAAGTTCATTTTTCAAATTCTTCAGATGACTACATTCAGCGATAATTTTCTCGTCGATACCTTGAGATGTCAGCCTCAGATTTTCTATCGTGCGCACTCCTTTCAGTATGCGCTTGTCTTTTCTAGAGGCTCCTTTAATTTTCAAATCCATTTTCTTGGAGTTCTTGATTTCAACGTTCTTTCCACCAACGGTTTCAATTTTCAGCGGTTCTGCTGTTCCAGTGACTCCAATGCGACGAGCAATGTCTTTATCAATCAATGACACTGTAGAACCTTCATCCAGCAGTGCCAAAACTCGAGTGGTCCCCTTCGGTCCGTAGACATCTACAGGAATCATCTTCAGGTAGACCCTCTCTCTGTCAGCTGTCGCGTAAACGGATGTCACTGTTTTTTTCTCTTCCTTGGTGTTTTCTTCCTGCCGCGATGGCGGTGCTGAAGCATGGTAAGCTTGCTCCAAGTGCAGCAGGGTATGGTGAGATCGCTCACATTTCTTGCAGGGCGATGCTCTGCAGTTAGTCTTCAAGTGTTTTCCACGTAAGCACAGGAAGCAGAATCGATTCTTCTTAGCGATCTCCCATCTTTCATTTTTAGATGCTTCCTTGAACTCTTCGCATTCGGTAAGCCAGTGATTTTCTTTACATAGGACGCAGAACTTGGGTTTCCCAGACGCCGTTTCTTCTTCGTCATCTGTCGCTGTATTCACTTGATGACGTGTGTATCTCTTTTTGCTGCATTCTGGAGGAGCGTAGGCGGCACACAAAGAGGATTCATGGTTCAAGAAGTTCTTGATCTTAACCAGTTCAGGTTCATCACCACTGCGTGCTTTGAAATCGAACCATCTTATTCGGTACAACGATGTCAATTTTTCAATAATCTTCATGCACGTTTCTGGCGAATGCAGGTATTCCGTTTTGTTCAAGGCGCTGATTGTAGCAACTGCATTACTTATGTGGCTTGCAAAAACGCATATTTCCCTCGGTGTCTCGCCAACTTGGGGCAGCTCTTTAATCTTTTCAATTTCGGCGAGTGCGATTTGCTCTGGCCTTCCAAATCTCTGTTCTAGGGCACTCACAACATCGTCAGGGTTAGAAGCCACAAACAACAGACTTCTCACGACTTCCCTGGCTGTTCCTTTGATTACTTTCCTCAGTCGAGCCATGTTCTGCACATCTGTGCAATCAGCAGCGCTGTCCAAATATGCCCTCTTGAAAGGCAACCATTCTTCATAATTCCCATCAAAGTCTGGAAGATCCCAAACCTGTGCGTGCTGTCCAAATCTAGTGGCTCTGATGATAGCTTCGGCAAGTTTACTTATATCACAACTAAGGCCTGGCTGGTCCTTAGCAGGTGGGACTTGTATCTGCCTTTGTAGTTTTGGCTTATCTAAAAACTTTGTCGATTGTTCGACCCATCGTTCCACCTGTATTGATCTTTCCTCGTCAAACTCATCATCTTCCGATTGAACATCCGACGGACACTGAGACCCAGTAACACTCATTCGGGCAAAATTAGCAGCGATCGTGGCTGCTTTCTCTTCGGCTTTAACAATGGCAGCTTCAGCATCGGCAGCTTTCGCTTCAGCAGCGGCAGCTTTAGCTTCGGCAGCGGCAGCTTTAGCTTCAGCAGCGGCTTTAGCTTTGGCTGCTATGGCCACAGCTCTGGCTGTAGCAATCTTCGCTTTAGCCTCCTCAAGTTCTTTTTCTTCTAGTACCCGAAGAGCAGATGACGGTGATCTTCTTGAGGATTTCATCGACCTTGAAGCAGGAACATGCATTCTTGATGAAACGGACGGTGGAACTCTTTTTCCTCCAATGTTCATCATTTTCATATCAGCAGTTGCGGGACACAAACTTTCCGAAGAAACAAACGGTGGAACTTTATTTCCTCCAATGTTCGTCGTTTTCTTACGCGTCGACCACCTTGATTGCCCTTGCGGCAGCACAGACCATTCTAATGCTTCCGTTGTCCTCGACGGTACTACTGTTTTAGGAGTTCCAATGGACAACGAAGCGGCGGGGTTGGATTCAGTCGGCGCGTTCAATGTCGTAGTAGAAGCGTATTCGTACATCTTCGTAGGTGAACTGGAGCGTACAATAGGCATGATGCGAAATCACTTCCCAATCCGGCTCGAAGGACCAAAAACTGTAGGGGCTCGTCGAAGGTGTAAGACTTCAACTAGGGCTGGTCGGGAATGATGTCCAAGTAAAAACACTTCAGAACACTTTAAGTTGGTTTATTCAACCATTCACTCAACTACGCACTTAACACAAAAGGTCACTGCAACTGCACTTTAATAATTCACTTTAATAATTTTCCATATCACTTGTTCACTCTTCGATCGCTTAGAACTGAATAATCAACCGGCCAAAAGGCCCAGCTTTTATACCTAAATCGGTCCCGCCTAGAAAATTCCACACATTTCCCGAAGCTATAGCTATCCCTTTCTTTATTCTAGAATATTTTATTGTCCATGTCTTTCCTTTCTATTCGTTCCAGAAACTAATCTATACATATATAGGTAGGCATGTATAGCGAGTCGCTCGGGCGCAGCTACTATTACTTATTCTATGACGTCTTGGACACAACTACTATTACATATTCTGTTTACCTAAAATAACATTCGATTTTGAACTCTATTTTAAAACAACAAGTTTATGAAGTATTCTAACTATTTTGAGCCTTATCTAATCCACATAAAGTCGTCGTCGCTAACACATGTCATGTAAAGTCAGTAAAACCACAATCAGGTTAAGTATGTATCGAGTGAGTATACTCGTACAAACGAGCGATTTGTTTTTTCTACAGGTGATAGGTAGGCACCTAAGTTGGTAGTTTCAAACGGTATTTAGAAGTTTTTTAACCATATTGTAAATAATCGTTATCTGTATTTTTGAAAAAAACCATATATAAAAAAATCTGCACTTGGTAGGTATTTTTTATCTGTTTAAAAAGTATCAACAGATAATTTTTTTTTTGGTACACTTTAGACAAAGGATTCTACATAATAATATGTTCGGCTGTAGATATGGTTTTTCTCAAACAATTATGGACTGATTAAAAAAACACTTTTGTCTATACAAAACTAATTCGAGGTGTAAATTTAAACATAATTCAAGAAATCAGTATTTGACCCGAAACTTAAAAAAACAGTGTAAATATTAGGGAATATGAAGACGGTTTTAGTTTTTTCAAATAATCAAAATATATTATTATATCATCTAAATGAAATGAAATGAAATGGTTTATTTGACACGACACATTAAATAAATAAATAATGCTGGACAATTCACACAGCATTATCTAGCCCCAAGTTAAGCAGAGCTTGTGTTATGGGTACTAGATAACTGATATACATAATACAATACATTACATAGATAGATATTTTTTATTATACATAGAAAAACACCCAGAACGCCCTGAACAAATGTCTGCAGATCGTACACACATTTGTCCCGAGGCGGGAATCGAACCCGCAACCTCCTGCGTCGCAGGCAGACCTTCGCCCACCGCGCCACAGAGGTCGTCAAGGTTGTAGGTCGTCATTACAACAACTGAACATTTATGGAAGAAAAAACTTAACAAGATAATAATTTAAACTAAGAATTAACACTAAGATAGGTGAGATATAAAAACGGTTAGCTACCTGATGCAAGTAAAAATCACCGAATTGATGTGAAACTTAATACTAAAATATATATATACCATCTGCTTTCCATAACACGAGCTCAGCTTACTTTGAGGCCAGAATGCTAGATGAAGCGATATGATAATATACTCATCATCACGATTGTATTTACTAAACAGTTATGAGCCCAGTATAGCAAAGTAGTTAGTTGCCTGCATAACTTGTTTACTTAATACTGATATCATATCAAACTTCTTAATTCTTATTAATCTATTATTTACAAGTAGCTGCGCCCGCAGATTAACCATGTAGTTTTTTTTTCACGGAACCTTAATTGTATGATATTTGTTCATCTATTCCAGACGGAGACAAATCCAACAATACAATGATAATTAAAATTGTCTAGCCGTTATTGAGTTATATATAAATTAATAACTCTAATGAACTAATAACTTAAATAAGCTACCTACACTTACCCTTTTATATAAGTAATTAAGTATGTCGAAGCTGTTTGTGTCTCAAATAAATGATTTATTATTTATAATTATGTAACCCGACTTTGTTTACTAAATATTAAATGTATAGATTTGAAAGTTTGTATTGACTGATGGATGCATGAGTGTTATTTTTACTGCTCGCTAAAACTACTGAACGGATCCAGCTGCATTTTCGCATCGATAGGTCTAGAACTAAAATAAACAAATTTTTTTCATCCCATAAATCAGTTCCCATGGGATAAAATAACTTATGAACGTTTCCATAGAAACAACGCGTGCGAAGCCGTGGGCAGAAACTAGTAATTCATAACAGAATAGGCAGGGAAGATACCTCAGTAGTTTTGTAACAAATATAAACTAAAAACATTATATTCAATGCGTAGGAGGTAAGTAAAAACAGCGAGTAATCGATGCATAAAAGTGGAAAGCAATTAAGAATGTGTGTTCCTAATGAACAAAGTATAACAAGATATTTCTTGATGTGCATACGTAATCAGCGAAGCAAATCGCTTTCTGACACAGTCGTTAATTAAAAACCTAATAATGTTATGCTTTCTCTTGGGATGTGATGAATTACCAAACGCTGAAAGTAAGGAGGTAATAATAAAGTTAGGTTATCTAGATATTGTTATATAGGGATAAATAGAATCTTTAGGTACTAATAAAATTCGAAAGTGACTGTCTGTTACGTTTCCACGCCTAAACAGCTGAACGGGCCTTTGGCAGGAATGTAAATGGTATACCGGGGGCGGACATATGCCACTTTCTATCTCGGAAAAGAGTGTTCGAAGCCGCGAAGTAACTTTGTTGTAGGTACATATTACATTGAATTCATTTAGCTACCAGTTCTGGGCAAGGTGAAGCTGTGTAACTAGTGTAGTGTTCCGCATTATATTTTCTATACAAATATTATACTATAATTCATTAGTGGCTCATCTGTCTGTTACCTATTCTCGCTTAAACGGCTGAACGGATTTTAATGAAATTTGGTAGGGAGGTAAATGGTATCCCGAGGACGAATATAGGCTACTTGAAAAGCGCGAAGCCATAACCATAGGCAGCTGCTAGTTATTAATAAAAAATAAAAAACTCACCCTTTTTTTATTTCTGGCTAGCAACACATATTTTCCATCCTTTGAGAAATCTGTTACTGTGTAGTTTTGTAGGTTGTACTGCAAAAAAAAGTATTTTTAACATTATATTAGGTATGTTATATATATATTATATTATGTACAAAATCTCTATTAAAAAAATTGAGAGATCGATTCAGATAAACGAAACTTGGGTAAAGTTCCGTCTAAACCGAAATTTCCAATAAACCAAACATTTGGTTAGGAACTACTTAGGAAGTTTCAAAGCAGCTGTGCCAAAACATTAAATCTTACCAATTCCTCCTCGCCCAATATCGTCTCGTAGGTGTCATTTGAAGCGTCGTATTTCCTTATTCCTAACTGATCCCTGAACATGTATTTCGTTTCTGAAATAATAGAGCAGCATTTATTAATAACGCAGAAAAGGCAAACAACTTTTCAATGAAAATGTCTGGGTTTATCCCCATGTAAGGTTTTATCGCTAAGAATCTATAAACCGCAAAATACCTAAAGTAAATTATATAACCACTATACCGTATCCATCGAGCATGTAGCATGTTAGTAAATAAACCGCCCATACTTAACCTAAAATTCCTTTTGTTTCCTCTCGTCCTGTTATTCATACATAGGTAATTTACTTTACTTGTCGATTTGAGATCCATTCTTCAATAAATACTGATTACAATTACATCTGAAACTCGATGCCAAGCAAGTTAGTTTTAGTCATTTGTGTCGTTTATTTACAAACATTCTACATGCTCGATGGATAAGGTATAGGTAGGTACGGCTATTGATATTATGATTACTCAATCTCGATTGCGTTCAGAGATTGTTAAGCGTAAAATTATTAGTACCTAGGTATTATGGCTCACAGTACAAATAAGTCACCGGTACGTACACGTTACGTAGGTACCTAACCTACACCTGATCGTGCTTACATTATCAAATCTTTTTTTATACTTATTAAAATACAACCATACCCAAAATAACACAAGCTCTGCCTTTATAGCTTGGAGCAAGATGATGCTGTGTAGATTGTCCATTATTATTATTATTTTATATACCTACCTATACCATGTCCATTTTGAATGAGGCATAAAAGTAAATAAACCGCACATACTTAACCTAAAATTCACTTTGTTGGCGCGTCCTTTTATACGTAATTTACATTACTTGTCGATTTTAGATCCTCCCTTCAATAAAAATTGCTTACAATTATATCTGAAACTCGACGCCAAGCAAGTGAGATTTTGTTATTTGTGTCGTATTTTGTATACTATTATGCTCCATTCAAAATGGATAAACCAGAGTCGGAACTACGAGTACGTATACGTATACGTACGTATATGGTTATGGGGGACCTTATGACTCCTGCAGCAGCAATAACAAATATCCGAAAAATACAAGGCCACTCAGAAAGTTTTGCGAAAAAAGTTTTTATGTAAGAGAGACTGGCCAGTTGTAATCTATTATGAAAATATGATTATTTACTTTAAGTAAAACGCCAAAACTTTTAACTTCTACATATAATGCATTAATGCATGTTTGGAAGGAGTCATCTAGAATACGCGTCTCAGATATGGAACCCGCGTTACCAGACGTACATTGGTCGTATTGAGAATATTCAGAGGCGGTTCTTGAGATACCTGTGTTTAGAGTAAAGTTTCCTTACAAATCTTTTACTTAAGATGAACTCTGTAAGAGGTCACATTTCTTGCCACTCAAAAATATACGGGACATAGCTGATTGTCTTTACATTTTTAAAGATTAACAATAATTTTGACTGTCCTGAATTTATTGGCAAATTAGACTTCAATGTCATGCGTAAGCAGCCTAGATACAACCCCCTGCATGGCATGACTGTACAACATGTTGGAACGAATTATAGAGAAAGTTCATTTATAGTGCGAGCGAGTAGAACTTTCAATGAATTCAGCAGGATGTTGAACATTGGCCCTTTCAATACTAGCATTCACAGGGCAAGGAGATGCATGACTCTCAACTTCTTTTGCACATAATGTAGTTATACTCTTACCCCCTTATTCATAATGGTCTGCTTACATAAAACAGCTGCTAAGTACTGTTATTTCTCAGTCTTACTTATGTCAATAGAAGAAGACAGAACAAGATTTAGTAGTGTCCTAAGTTAGTAGACAATAGGGTATATGCATGTGATTTCAAAATGGCTAAAAAAATATAAACGTATTCTCTATTGATATAGAAACATATCTACATATTTATTTTAGCATTTTGAGATGTTTTTATTGTGCATTGAAAAATTGATATTTTAAATCTCAATCGTAAAATTTCAAAACGCTACGCCATTGACTAGAGCGGAAGTGACATCACTGTTCACATTTCTTCTTTTTTTATTCTGCTTGCTGCACCATGATTTGACACTATTCTGCCCACTTCACATTTCGTATTGTCGGTTATTTTCAGCTTTTTCGGAAAACCTCTTTCCTGAGATGATCACTACCGAGGTCGTCACAAAAGGTTTTAATCGAGTGTGAACGTCGACGTCACATAAACATGGCGCCAATATGGCAGCGTTTTTATCACCCGAAAATGATTTTAATTTGATTTGTTTTTTTTACCTTGTTAATGCGAAATTCAGTGAGCGTCTTATCATTTCTCGGTTAAATAATGACCTAAGGAATCGATTAAAACCATAAAAAAAATCGATGCATATACCCTATTATGAGTAAGGGGGTTAATCTTTATAGTTGTTTTTTTCTACATGATAATTAAAATCACACTAATATTATAAATGCGAAAGTTTATATGGATGTGTAGATACATGGGCTTATTCCCATCACATCCAAAAAAGATTCCCAAACACATCCAACAGCATTTTTTAAATAAAAAATATTATTCCCATTCGCATCCACGAAATTTTGTACAGTCGACATAAGCAAAACTACTAGTTTTATTTATTTGTATCATGACGACAATGTTCATTGTTTATGTTTGAGTCTAAAATAATAATGCTTGGCTCTACCACAATATTCAGTGTCATTGTACATAAGTAAGTAGGTATACTTATTTTAGAAAGTATACTTATAAAAGAGCGAAAACATTACAAATTTCAACAACTACTTTGTAGACACCTGGCTCAACAACACCAATCTTCCGTATGAGATTTGGAATTGCAACGGTGAACGACATCGCACCACGAATCTGGTAGAGGCATGGCACAAGACTCTGAACGGAGAAACCGCGGCTTCTCGAACTCATTCACGTGCTACGCAGACAATCCGATTATTTTGAAAAATACCACACTATCAAACCAAATAGAAGTCTAAATTAAAAAAAAAGAACAAAAAAATTTAAAGTGATTACAAAAATAAATCACTAAGCATTTTCAATGCCTTGGTTGAATTTGAACGCCTAGGTTAATTTGTATTGAGACAGGATAAGGTTGAATATTTGGGTTTTTAATTATGTTTATAAATATAAGGCTGATTGAAACTGTGATAATAAATAATCAGTTAGTTTTAAGTAACCTTGAAGATTGAAAATTAATAAGTATGATTATTTGTATTTCTATATTATTTATTTTAAGGCTATTGAAACTGTGATGGTAAATTATTTATATGTTTGCCTATTGTTTAAAGATTCTAATGAATACGGTTGATTAATTAGTGTTTTTCAATTATTTAATATACATAAGGCTGATTGAAACTGTGATAAAATCATTAATGATTGAGTTTTAGGTATATTTTATTTTAAATGTTTTAAATTAACAATGTTCATTATCCGTGATTTCCTGTTTATCCTTGATATTATATTGTAAGTATGACAATAAATCTATATGCGAAGACAAACCTCTACTCCTTTATTTGCGTTTCATTCTTTGTTTTCTAGTATTCGTACCTTACTAACTACTTTAGTCCATAAACTATCAGGAGATTCTTGTGCTGACTGTACCTCAACTTATTCGTGGATGTGAGTGGGAGCTAATGTATGAAAGAAAATATTTTTAAGAATTATTATTAAAAAGCTCGTTGGATGTGGTTGGGAACTAATGTATGGAAATTTTCTTTTTCGAGAACAATATGTTTGGATTTAATGGGAATAAGCCGATACATGGATGGTGGATGGATGGATGTTTGTTACTTCTTCACGCCAAAACTACTGGCTGAAATTTCGCATACAGGTAATTCTAATCCTGGAATCAAACAAAGGCTACTTTTTATCCCATAAATCAGTTCCCGTGGGATGAAAATCACGTTTCAACGTTCCCTGAACAACGCGTGCGAAGCCGCGGGGCGCAGCAAGTAATTTCATATAATTAAGTACGCAATAGCCGATGCCAAAAATTTTTGTGTTTACGGTAGTTTATTATGATTCTACTAGCTGCGCCCCGCGGCTTCGCACGCGTTGTTCCTATGAAAACATTAAAAGGTGATTTTCATCCCACGGGAACAGATTTATGGGATAAAAAGCCTATGTTTTATTCCAGTATTAGAATTACCTGTATGCAAAATTTCAGCCAGATCCGTTCAGTAGTTTTGGCGTGAAGAGGTAACAAAAATCCATCCATACATCCATCCAGACTTTAGTGTGATTAGCGATGCATATTTATTACATTTCTGTCACTATTTTAAATTCTTTTGTAATTAGATAAGCTGATCACAATCCGAATCAAATAATTAAAAAAAAAATATATAAAAAATAGGTATACGTTCCAAGTCTCATTGCAAAATGGGCCTGCTACGTTTTCCAGATCGTAAAAAATATTTACCTATATTACATCCTATGGTTTATCCATTTTGAATGAAGCATGTTAGTAAACAAAGTACGACACAAATAACAAAATCTCACTTGCTTGGCGTCGAGTTTCAGATATAATTGTAAGCAATTTTTATTGAGGGGAGGATCTAAAATCGACAAGTAATGTAAATTACGTATAAAAGGACACCAACAATGTGAATTTTAGGTTAAGTATGGGCGGTTTGTTTACGTTTATGCTCCATTCAAAATGGATACGATATAGGTAGAATAGTAGGACCGTTATGAGGATCGGAAGTAAATACCTGATACCCATTGCACCTCCAGCCGGTCAGGGTAGAACTCAGCCCTCAGAGGAATGACTTCCTCCAGAGCAAGTGTCCTTTCTCCACGCAACAGAAAACCTTTCGACTCAGTATGGCAACTCAGCAAGGCCAGAACACAGCCGAATATTATTTTGAAGTCCTGGAAGAAGATGAGATAATAAAAATAACGATCTTCTTAATATACGGTATGAAGCTTAAGAACAGCAAAATATACTATAGTATAAGTCGTAGACTCAGCATTTAATTAAGGTACCTTTATATTGTACCTACACTTTTTATATGTTTGATTTATGACAATAAAGAAATCTGAATCTACTAGGTTAGAAATATACACATATTTAAGTTTCTCCTGAATAAAGGGCAGAACTGTGAGGAACGCGATTTAACTAGGCACCTACTATTATGACTTACCTACCAGATAAAAAAATCTACGAATCATGAACCAAGAATTCTTTATTTCCTATTATATTCCTCATAGGTACTTAAATGTACAACTAAGAAAACGTCTTATTCTTAAAATTTAACACTGACACGGAAAAAGGGTGATATTGTTGTGAGAAACCTTTAACCTCTTGGTTGACCAACTCGAAAAAGTACCAATTTTTCGAGTCTTATCTGGTTTGCAGCAATCAACGTTCCTGTTTTAAAAGTTTTGCGTTTAAATTTGGCTTTACCATATAGCTTTTTGAACATAGTTGCTTGGACAGACTACAGATTACTTCGAAACATAATTAGAAGTGTGATTTATTTTCTAAGAGGCACCCACTGAATAAATAATACTTATTCCAAATCGACGTTTGAATACTACGACTTATACTATTTTCAAAATGGTGTTTGTTCCTGTTTGCCTATAAATTTTTCTATACTTAAAAAGATGCTGACTGCTTGCACATTTTTTATGCATATTCATTTCTCCAAGCAACAGTGCTCTGGGGGCCTACTTGGAAAACGAAAATCGTAGTGTTTAGAATATGGGCGTCCTAAAGGTGGCTTTATGATCACTTTCTATGACAACTAGTAGCTTCGTAGGTAGGTACGATATCACAACTAGTTCACATCCAAGAAACTAAAATAAATTAACATATTAACGCACGATTACGTAGGTAGTAGGTACAAGAAGTAGTACACAGAAACCGGTAAAGTTCGAGACGACTTGCGTGAAAGGGGTCCGAATCGAATTTAGATTATTCCAGTTGTCGATTCGGGGGAAACTATTTTTTCCCCTGTGACTTAGATTCACCCATATTCTCTCATACCCATAATACCTAAGACAATCTCGATAACTTGGAAGGAAACTCTGAACAACAAGAGACACATAAAAGCTTTACCAATCCAACAGTAGTTAATCCGGTGTCATAGCATTTAGGTTTTAACCCAACCGAACGATAGGTATTTTCAATTATAAATTAAATCAAACTTCTTGAGAGATGAGGCTTGTGCGTCTGGTTTGACGCAATTCATACAGCCACTCAATTACAGCGCGATGTAAAATTGAGATAACATAAAGTTATCTCAATCAATGTCAACTTATTAGGTAGGTAATCAAATATTTTTTTTTTAAGAAAATTACCCACCAAATTTCCTTTCAGCTATTTCTTTATAATAACATAGGTTTCGGCAAAATACAAATCTTATCATTGTAAAATGCTTAAACAAATAGCGTCCAAAAATTATGATTAATTCACTAATTTATCCGACAAGCACCTTGAAGTATGACGTCGCCCGCGCGGCCCGACTTATGAACTGACTGTACCTAATAGGTAAATACCCGAGTCACAAATAATAAATGAATTACTACATTACTGGCCTATTGCGAAGTACACTGCCAATATAAAATTGGTAAAGCAAAAGAAAATTGCAGCGTGGTAGAAAACTGTTCTTAGGTACTTGTATTTTTCTTGCGTGTAAATTTGTTTGTGCGTATTTTCCCTCGTCATAGTACTAATAAAGGTCTTAGTATTAAAAAGTGCTGTTAAAATAACAACAGTCAAATTAAGTTGTAAAGCAATCAAATTACACTTATTTTTACATACCTATGCATCAGACACCTCTTAATTCAATACAGTAAGTCTGTTGTTATTTAAAGTTCTATAGACATTATTCTAGCTGATGGTGTTCCGAAATAAACAAATAAATTCCAAAATATCGGACACAAATCACACACCAATAAATAAAAACATCACTCACCATGTCAAGGCTGACAGGACACAGGATCCGATCAGTTAAGTCCAATTGGTATCAACATCACACGGTTCACTGTAGTACGCGCGAGCGAGCGGACACGCGATAAGCGACTGAGGCAAAGCGCCTCCATCCGAGAGAGAACCGAGGCGCTAAGGTACAGAGCACAGATATCAGAAACTATGGAGATAGAGAGAGAGGTCCAGGACCATCGCATGAGATGATGAAGCTGCTCTCCGAGCTGCTGCAACACACTATGAGTACCCTTTAGAGCACCCTAAGGGTCTTACATAGTTTATTTTCTTTAATTCTTCTTTATAGTTAAATTCTTATCTTATTTATTATGAATGTAAGCGGGTAAATACGAACTTGGTTTGTTTTGGAAGAACACCAACGTTTCCCTTAACGAGGGACATCTTCAGGGCGAGTGTGGTTCTAGACTTCTTATCTTATCTTATGTATGATGCGCAAAAATCTGGAGTCCATCACGAGAGAATAAGTAGTGAACAAGAGAATGGTACGCAAGGAATGAATGGTGATCCTAATCAGTTTTCTAAAAACTTACCTACTACCAAGCATTGATAAAAAGTTAGATCTATGCTTCTAATACCTAGACATTTCGTCAGAGCTGGTAAATGTTTGGTCTGGACCCTAAGTGTTTTGATGAAACTGTGCGGTTATCAAAGAAACTTCGAGACGTAAACTCTTAATACAAGCGGCTTTTAGAAAAAAATGTTTCTGGAAAATAATTCAGTGAAATTTACCGAGCAATTTTGGTCTGAGATTGAGATGAGATTCTGGTCCAGTAGCTTCAAAATCTCTCTCCGCTTTCTATACGTACCTACGAATAAGCTCCAATGCTACTGTTATAGTAACTTTTAATAACAAGAGCGCAGGAAACAGATGTTTGTTTCATTTCTAGGTGGTCGTTATCACATAAAACAAGGGCCGATAATAACCGACGTATTTTAGGATCAACTTGTTCAATGAGTTGCTTTGTTTCATTATTTATACCTACACCAAAGGTCCAATTCCTATAAATATAACAGCAGCATATCGAAACACATTTTCCTTATAGCCCTACACTAGATTACACATCGAAACCTTTTAAGATTCTCATGAAACAGCTCATAAGTTCTGTGAAAGAAACCCCCGATATATCAGTATTTTTAGGAACGAGCACGAAAAGTTCCTTCTGATTTAGGTAAGCATTTTGGGATGTATCAACCTCAGAATATCGAAGGACTTGACATAAAATATAGGGTTTATTTTCATCCCGTGGAATTCGATAACCCTCCTACACACACTCGAACGCGGAAGGTCTGTTGACCCATCTTTGAATCATGGCAACGAGAAAATGTTTACAACAAGCGGAACCTAAGTCATCGAACCCGAACGACCTTAACGCTACAATCATACGCCATACTGATTTGTGCTGTTACATAATGTGTAACCAAGTTCCGAAATGATGTAACCGACTGTTATCGCCGTACAGCTGCATGGTTGCACAAGATCCTTTCCAATAGCTTGTAAATAAAACAAAATATGACCTAGTTCATGAATCTCCGTAACACTTCTTGAACTTCTTTATAGAATTCGTGTTTCTTGCTGAACCCAGCTGTGATTTTATACCAACGAAGTTAGTTAAATTAAGAAGTCACTAACCACGCATTACGGCGTGTTTTATCCGGGGTTTGCAGGATTATCTGCCTTACCTACCACCAGTTTTAGCCCACTGCTACACTCACCCAGCCACTAACTTTTAATGAAAATTAAACTTACATAAACAATATTGCTCAACATAGTGCGCTCAACTACATCGAATAACACCGAAAAGTTTAAAAAATTTAAAAATGCCCTGTGGTTTGCATCAAGTTGTTAGCCAAATATAGTTTCTACTTACATTGTTGGGAGAACATTAAACTAATCGCACGTGAAATATCACTTATTCCAGTAAATACACTTAACAAGCAGTTCAGCCCGAACTAAGATCTCGCGACATGTTCCTAACTCTCATATAATTTGACACAAATGTTGACAAACTTTTGCGAACACTTAGGCCGTCCGCACATGGAGCTACTCAAAAAGAACTAGTTACAAACTCAAATTACTAAGGAGTTACTTGAGCGTCACCGCCCATACATTCTCGAACAGGTTCGCACACGACGCTACTAGTCAAAAACCAGTTAATAACGCGTTAGCAACTGATCACGCGTGACTCGACGTGCCGGTCGCCGCGCTACTAGTTACCGACTTTTCTGTTTTTTTGTTGTGAAAAATGAACGAGCAAAAATTAAACTGACTGAAACCTGGCAACTTGAGTAGCGTCGTGTGCGAGGTACAGTTTCTAGCTAGTTTGTAATTACGATTACTGATTAGTTCCGTCAATTTTGAGTAGCTCCATGTGCGGACGGCCTTAGGATTATCACTAAAGTCAGCATTCACGTCAGGATATTTACTTACTATGATCGGAAAGCTCAAAACGAACTCCAAGCATGGTAAATATCCCGTTGTGAATGTCTTTAGTGATAGTAAACAGGATAGTTTTGAACAACATACGATTATCGTTCGATAAATACGTGGGTTTTGAGATATTAGACTATACCTCGCGCTATCCCTAATGGCGTAGAGGAGCGTCCCCCGGGTGGCGGATGGGGGAATGGTCGGTAGCACAGCCTAGCTACGCTACCGGCTAAGTCCGATGGACTCGCTGACCAACGAAGGGTGTGGTCCTCCAGCATTACAGGGGGTTGTGCGACGGGCTAACAAACCCCCACTGAAAAACAATAACGTTACGAAACCGACAAGAATAGAAAACCGATCTGATCCCAAATTCAATGACCTAAGCAAACGAAAAACGGACACCCGATTTGCCTCATGGAATGTAAGGAGCCTGTATAGGCCAGGAGGCGTGGAGCAGGTAGTAAGAGAGATAAAACGATATAAAATAAGCATAGCAGCCCTGCAGGAAGTGAGATGGCCAGGAAACGGAGAATGCCCGCTAGAGAATGGAGTGACTTTATTCTACAGTGGAAACCCTAACTTCAAACATATCAATGGCACTGGCTTCTTGGTGGACAGGAAGCACATGAGTAGCGTGCTAAAGTTTGATGCTATATCAGAAAGGATTTGTGTGCTGCGGATCAAGAGTAAGTTCTCAAACATAACTATCATCAATGCTTATGCCCCTACTGAGGTATCTGACGAAGACGCCAAAGATAGTTTCTACGAAGATCTTGAAACTGTATACGACCAGGTGCCAGACTATGATGTTAAGATTCTTCTGGGAGATTTCAACGCTAAGATTGGGAAAGAGGATAGCTTTATACCCACCATTGGCAAACATAGCAAACACGACATAAGCAACGACAACGGCATAAGACTAATCAGCTTTGCCTCCTCAAAATCCATGGTTGTGAAAAGCACGATGTTCCCACACAAAGATATACACAAAGGAACCTGGAAGTCACCTGACAGCGCTACGATTAACCAAATAGATCACGTGTTAATTGATATTAGACATCGAAACACGATAAAAGATATCAAAACATTCAGAGGAGCAGACTGCGACAGTGACCACTACATGTTAGGGATTAAATTACAAGCCAAAATCAACAGCAGGACAAAACAAATAAGCAGCAGAGAACAAATGGACGTAGAAAAACTTAAGATACCAACTATTGTAGAACAATACCAATTAGAACTCAGAAATAGGTTTGAAAGCTTAGAAATACCAGAGAGTGTAGACAGTGTGTGGAGTGCGGTCAAAAACTCCGTAAGCGAAGTTGGATTTAAAGTTCTGGGAAATAAGTCCAAAAAGAAACCTCGTAAGTGGTGGAACGCGGAATGTGAAAGACATTTTGAAGACAGGAAATACCTGAGAGTGTTATCGGAACAGGATAACTCACGAAGAGAAGAGTATGAAGTCTGTCGTCGCCAAACCAGGTACATCATCAAGAAGGCTAAGAGACAACATTTGGATGGGGTAATTACTAACATGGAAAACCTGATAAACTCCAACAAATCGCGAGAGTTTTACCAGGAAACAAAGACCGCTCGGAAGGCATACCAACCCATTACACAGACGCTGGAGGATGAAAGTGGAAACCTCGTAACTGATGACCAGCAAATCCGAAGAGCATGGCAAAACTACTTCACAAACCTTCTCAACTGTCCACCCCCCGAAGTAACTGTTGTAGAGACGGGGGAGCCAAATAAGGAGGACGTGGAACCACCTAGTTTCGAAGAAGTCACGGCTGGGATATCGAGGCTTAAGAATAACAAAGCGCCAGGAGCGGATGATATTCCAGCAGAACTATGGAAGTACGGCGGTGAAACGATCTACCACGCTCTGCACCAATTGATCTTAAAGGTCTGGGAGGAAGAGTACCAACCTAAGGAGTGGAACCTAGGAATAATTTGTAAAATCCACAAAAAGGGAAGCCGAAAAAAGTGCGAAAACTACCGAGGCATCGCTCTCCTTGCAAGTGCGTACAAGGTACTATCCTACGTGATTCTTAGTAGACTTGAGCCCTACGCGGAAATAATCTTAGGAGATTACCAGTGTGGCTTTAGACATAACCGTAGCACAGTAGACCAAATCTTTCTTCTTAAGCAACTGATGGAAAAGAAGTGGGAGTACGCACAGAATATTCACTCCCTTTTTGTTGACTTTTCTAAGGCCTATGACAGTGTCGACAAAGGAACCCTGTACAACATCCTAAAGAACTTCCTCATTCCGGTCAAGTTAGTGCAAATGATAAAAGTAGGGTACGAGTAGGCTCAGATCTAACTGAGGAATTTGAGATAGTGAGCGGATTGAAATTGCATACAGGTAATTCTAATCCTGGAATAAAACATAGGCTACTTTTTATTCCATAAATCTGTTCCCGTGGGATGAAAATCACCTTTTCATGTTTCCATAGGAACAAAGCTTGCGAAGCCGCGAGGCGCAGCTAGTATTAATATAAATCAAGCTAAACAACATCATAAACCCAAAAACGAGCTGTAAGTAGGTGCCATACCCGCCAGTTGATATTGTATAATCTATCGCAGAGCGTCCTCTTGACTCCTTTCACTTTTACCTATCCAAAGATCAGTTGATCTTTGGATAAAAGTGATGTGAAGATATTGCAGTTGCAATATTATGGACAAAGAATTATCTAATCATCATAATCATCCCGAAGCTAAGCAGAGCTCGTTATGGGTACCTACTAGATAACTGATAAACTTAATACACTATAATCACACTAATATTATAAATGCGAAAGTTTGTATGGATGGATGGATCTCTGTTACCTCTTCACGCCAAAACTACTGAATGGATCTGGCTGAAATTTTGCGTACAGGTAATTCAAATACCAATTTTGCGTAGAACTAATCCTGGAATCAAACATAGGCTACTTTTTATCCCATAAAACAGTTTCCGTGGGATAAAAATAACGTTTCCATAGGAACAACACGTGCGAAGCTGCGGGGCGCAGCTAGTATATACCTAGATATTTCTTACTACACATAGAAACCATCCAGAATACCCTTATCAAATATCTGCAGATCTTACAAACGTGTTACAAACATTAGTCCTGAGGCAGGAATCGAACCCACGACCTACATATATTTTACTAACTGACTTCTAAAAAAGGTGGAGGTTCTTTTTTGTGCCCTAATTCATGTGTTTTTTATGTATGTCTGTCGATTTCAATATCAATCAAGGACCGATTTTGAAAACTTTTTCGCTATTCTATTGAGAATGATCCCGAAAGTTGGTCCCATAACAATTGTATTCCCGGGGATTAATATTTATCCCGCAAAACAATAAAACCGGCCAAGTGCGAGTCGGATTCGCGGGGTTCCATACCATTATCTATAAAAATCTTTCCTCGGTAAAAAAAAAACAAAAAGTCAACGTGACTAGAGATGGGTTTATGCCGGGCATTTACAGGGCGGATTGAGTAAATGCCTAATAAACGTCTTTTTATGCCTTATAAATGCCCGATGACAGGGCAGAAACTACGCTTCTAGTCTTTAAACATTTTGAATTTTTTTCAAGAATTTTCTTCAATTTAAAGTATTATAAGGTTTTACTTCGTGATGTCTGAGAGTCAATATTATTTATTAGTAAGTAAGTATGAATAAGTGGTACCTTGAAGAAATAAAAACCATGTACCTACTTAACGTCTTAAGAATAAAACATTAATACGTAAGTACGTACGTAGCGTAGCTTGTAAAACTTTAAATTGAAAAAAAATCAAAATGTTTAAAAACTAGAAGCGTAGTTTCTGCCCTGTCATTTATTCAATCCGCCCTGTAAATGCCCGGCATAAACCCATCTCTAAACGTGACCCATCCAAGTACTGACGGCGCTCGACGTTGCTTAACCTCGGTGATCGGTACTCAAGATGATGAGGACGTTGCCCCCCTTAATTATTATAATTATTTAACTTTTGATATTTGTTGTTATAGAAATACATCATCTGTGAATATTTCAACCGTCTAGCTATCAGGGTTCATGAGATAGTCTGGTGACAGACGGACAGCGGAGGCATAGTTGTTACTATGGTTTCTTTTTACCCTTTGGGTACGGAACCCTAAAAACAGTATAAGACTAAAGGATTTCGAGGTTCATTTTTAATTTTTTCAAAACAATTAAATTATGTTTTTATATAGCATTGCATATGATTTTGATTTATGAAGTAGGTAGTACCTTATAAAGCTAATCTTTCCCGTGAAGGCAATGTTCGTACTGTAACTCGATCCTTACCTAGTCGGTACCTACACCTATTGTGATATTTGTGTGGTCAAACGAACGTGACCACTTGAATAGACGATGTAAACGATAACACCGTACGTACCCAAATGTGCCCCTGCCTACTACGGCACTTCATTGTTGAAGAATAAAAACATTTTTGATGTATTTATACTGTGTGGTTCGGTAATTTGGATCGAAGAATTAGTTTTTGGGGGTTGTGTGCAATCTGCAATGTCCGTGTTTAGCCATAAGATCCAACGTGCTAAGGGTCACGGTTGCTGAGGTTGTTACGATTTAATTTAAGGCAAGATTTCAAGAACCTAAAAAAACATTAACCCTCGAATACTTACTCTAATATTTGCAGAAACGTCTAAGTTGCGTTTTTTGGACAGTTTTCAATTTAATTATTTCATAAATTCATTGGAGATGTGGTCGAGTGTTCGGGAATTAACTAAATCTCAGCAACCATGATACTTAGGATTAGGACATTCATTCTACCGGATAACGAGGTCGAAGTGCAACTAATAATCACCCTGTATAGTCCACTGATGCATCTTCGTGCAGGTTTCTGAATGGGCATTCATCTTTATCATTTATCATTATCACACGCAACGACAAGATGCCCATTGACTCGTCTCTAACAAGACCAAAGCCGGCCAAGGTTTTTAGTTGTTAAAGCGAACGTTATTTTAAGAGGTTTAACATTTTACTACCTACTGTTACAAGATAGCCATCACCCCACAGCCGCGATTTTGAAGCGTGTCTTATGTCTCGCGATGTATTGCGATTTTTTTTTGACGAACTCTGTGGCGCGGAGGGCGAAGGTCCGCCTGCGACGCAGAAGGTTACGGGTTCGATTCCCGCCTCGGGACAATGTTTGTACGATCTGCAGATATTTGTTCAAGGCGTTCTGGATGTTTTCTATTTATAATAAAAAATATAGATAGATAGATAGATAGATAAACATTTATTTGCTTCTGCAACACACAGTACTTAAGTGGTAATTATAGGTAAGTACATACATTTGATCATCATCAATTATACACATTTGACAAAAATAAATATAAAATAAAGCTAACAAGAGAAAACTAATAATTGATGTAACAAAAGGCACAGCCTATAAAAATATCACATATTAAAAAAAATTACAAATAGGCACGGTGTGTGCTGCAGCACAGCAAAAAGGCATTAACTCAGCGAATAGTTTTGCTCTAGGAGCAAACACTGATTTTCAGTAATACCCTCTAAGGTGACCCGAAAAACGAGATACTAACGAGTAATGATGTGTCTAAATTATTTAAATGAAATATAAAAAGGAAAATAATAAACAAGATTACGATTAAGAAGAACATTATTTAAGCTTAACGTGTTCCTTGTATTAACCTACCTAGAGATCGGCGCTAGGCGCAACATCAAAAGCAAAAGACAGGACTATACAGGTAGAAGTAGTAGAGCAATGCTTGCTATAGTTGGCAGACGAAGTGTTTAGGGATTCCTTCAGATTGTTTCTGTAAAAGTAAAGACTTAAGGCGTGATTTGAATGTGAATTTACTGCTAAGAATACTTTTTGGGTGGAGGTATATTGTTCCAACACTTCGTTGCCAAATAACGGAAACTACCTTTAAACGCTGTGGTTTTATGGCTGTGATAGAGAAGTGCAGACCTAATTGAACGCAAACTTCTAGTGCTATTATCTACAAAATTAAGTTTAGAGTGTAAGTACTCAGATTTATTGAATTTAATTACATCAAAAATCAAACCGCCAAGATGCAACTCTCTACGCGATTCCATATTTAGTAAAGACATCTTATTTAAATAAGGGGTGATGTGATTACGAGGGGGGATCGTAAAACAAAAACGACAACATGCATTCTGTACACGCTGCACCACTTGCTGAGTGCGGGCCAGTAGTCGCTTACCATACACTACGTCACAATAATTCAACCTTGAAATTATCAAAGCCTCGCATAAAGCTATGCGAGAAGCCTCTGATAGCTGGTTGCGTATGTTATATAGGACTTTTAGGCGGTAAAAACAATTCTTTACTAAATTCAGAACGTGATTCTCGAACCTAAGCTGGCTATATAAGAAAACACCCAAGTTCCGTGCCTCATCTACACGATCTACCGAGACTCCTTGGATCTTGACATCTGGATTACGCTGTATTTTAGTGATTTGATTCTTGGTGCCCAAAATCATATATTTCGATTTTATTGGGTTTAGTACAAGAGCGTTACGCAAAGACCAGTCTGCTATTGAATCCAAATCTTCATTTAACAAAGATACGGCAAGTGGCAGCCTATCTGGTAGATCAGACACATAAACTTGGACATCATCCGCGTAACAGTGGAACATACAATTTTTTATACATTTGGGGAGATCAGCACTATAAATGATAAAAAGAAGAGGCCCTAGTATGGATCCCTGCGGGACGCCACGTTTAACAAGAGTAGGACGTGAAAATAAAACAGTACCGTCTTTTTTGACTAGCTTAACGGATTGCGAGCGATCATCCAGGTAACTTGCAAACCATGTGACTGCTCTCTCACTTAAGCCATAATATGACAACTTGGCAAGGAGAAGGGAGATGTTGAGGCAGTCAAAGGCACGTGAGTAGTCAAGCAGAGTTAAGACTGTACTGCGATCTCTATCTTGCTCCGCCAATACGTTGTCAGTCACGTCAAGAAGGGCTGTTACTGTACCACGGCCCTTACGAAAACCCGATTGCAAAGACGGTAATACATCGAAGGTTTCAACATATTTAGTCAGCTGGCTACAAACAGCCCTTTCAAGAAGTTAAGAGAGAAACGGCAGAATACTGATGGGACGAAGATCTTTGTATTCAGAAGGATTATTAATTTTAGGTATAGGGGTGACGAGAGCTTTTTTCCATTTTTTGGGTACAATGCCTGTTATAATAGATTTAATATATTTAATATATTATAATAATCTCCGTGATTACTTCTAAAGTGCATGGTAGAGAAAAAAGTATCATATCTCTACTAATATCATCATCACCCATGGCATTTGATTTAGTTGATAATATTATTTTAGACAGATCGGTTGGGGTTATTGGATTGAGTTCAAGAGATGCGGATGAGTACTTATGATCCTTGAAGAAAGACAGCTCAGTCGGTGGCACCACATTATCACCGGGTACGTTTAAAAAGTTAGCATTTAATTTATCTGGATCATCAAAATGAGGGGGTAGGGAGTTATCTTTACTAGGGTCTACTAAAATCTTACTTTTAATGTTTTTCCAAAACGATTTACTGTTGTTTAGTTGAGAGTTAACTAAGTTATCAAAATAAGCACGTTTCTCACCAGCAATACCACGATTCACAAGACTTTTAAGCTCCTTATAATACTTTTCATCATGTTCAGAACGAGACTTGCGGTACGCCTCATGAGCCCTATTACGTTCGTCGATCATCATCTTGCACACATCAGTAACCCAAGGTGAGGCGAGTGATTATTCCTGACTGTTATGGTTTTAGTTGGAGCATGTCTATCGAAAAGTGTTATGAGTTCGTCGTTAAATGTAATATAATAAAATATCTATCTATATAGTGTATTGTATTATGAATATCAGTTATCATAACACACTCACTCATAACACACGCTCTGCTTAGCTTGGGGCTAGATAATGATGTGTGATTTGTCCCGAATTATTTAATTATTATTTATTTATTTATTATGTAGCGCGATTCCGTACACACAGCTCCGTTTTTGTAAGCGCGATTTCTAGACGTCCTAAGCCATACTACATTCGTCTCCAGCTTCGCGAACATTTATCACAAGAAATCGCGCAACACAGGACGCACTTCAAAATCGCGGTAGTGGCATATGTTTTTATCTTGTTTTGAGAAAGGCAAGGCCAGTAAGCGGCCTAATACCCATGCATACGCGAATACCTACTTCACGATCCAAAAGGGCATCAAGCAAGTGTCGGAAAGAATAGCTTCGTGATTGTAAACAGACTCGTTTTACGGACTTTAAAGTCATGCTTTTGTTCCAACTCAATGTTAAATGCCCACTGCACAGCAAAATCAAAGAGCTCGAGATCGCATTGTACAGTAAAAGGCTAGTAACTGCTAAACCCAGGCGATGCTGGTGAGAATAGTGTATTCTTCCCATCAGCTCAATCCGGGGTTAATTTTGGCAAGATTAGACGACCAACTTCATCAAATTCTAATCTGTGATGCGATGTAGAAAAAATTATCATTCGGACCATTTGTTAATTAAATCGATGAATAGTTTGGCATGCATTCGGATTAGTCGGTCATTGCAATTTATATTTATGCTTGCTGAATTTGGTTTATTTTGGTTTACAATAACATGTATAATGCATTCAGTATTTTAGGTACTGCATTAGTATTTTTTGTGCTGCTAAATAGGCCTATTTTGAGGGCCTACTCGGAAAAGGATAAAAGATGTTTCTCTCCGTTTCTTGCAAAAGCATGCGGTTGCACGAAGACGAACACACAACTCACAAACTTCAATATATCTATTGCGTCTATCTATTATATTACACTACCTTTCTCCATGCCCTAAAGGTTTCCTGTAAGAAAACTCTTGTAGTCTAGAGCACATGTCTTGTACATCAACATTTTATTTGTGTACAATAAAGCTTTTAAGATTCGATTCGATCGTTTTTACGAGTAGTTACGGGCTGTGGGGCCTCTGGATAGCGTTTAAAATCCTCAGGTTTTGGGCTATTCGGCTTTGGTCTCTCATCCGTAGACCGAGACACGTTCTCGGTGACTCCGTTGACCCTCTCACCGCCGCCGCTGGCCCGGATATAACATCAACCGATTCGTTACCGCAGAAGAATTCCCTCCACCCACAACAGGTGCATTCGTGCACCTAAGGCGTAACCTTCATGGTCTCTCGTAGCATCTGGCGATAGCCCAAGCCGAGGCTCGCACATTGTGCGTGTCGCCCCAACCTAATTTTACCCGCGAGGCGCCCCCTGCGCCCGCCAAAAGTCCGGTAACGCTGTTATGACCATCTGCGGTCACCAGCATTATAGTCCATAATTTCAAAAATACATTCCGCTTTGGTGGACTCTAGTCTTGAGTAGTGGGATAACTTACTACGCAAGTCACATTTCTCAAGCCTACGGAAGCTTGTCCTTTATTCTGCCTCTGTAACTTCCTAGGCATCCATCACAATTTATGTTAATTTAATTCAGCATTTGAATACCAGCCTGGCAAGATTGATCGGACTGTGCATTGTGTAATAGATTTCGATGCTAAGTAATTATTTGAATGGTCTCATTGGGTTAATGGTTCTGTTTCCGAAAATGAGGTTTCTCTTTACTATTGGATGTTAGGATTTTTTTGAGTCTACGTATATTTATTATAGGTTTATAGGTTCACACTTCTGGCATTGATAGGACCTCTGCTGAATAAGAAGCGTATTCAGGCTGCTTATTAATTCTCCAACGTTGAATAATTTAAGAAAAATTGAAAGTTAGTAGTTACATAACTTTGTTGCGATTAATTTAGTGTCTTAACAATACGCAACACAAATAACTTGAAACTCTTAAATTATTGTAACGTGTTGTCATTCTTTGTTTTGTTTTCCATAACCTATTACGTGCCACAGCTGGGCAAAGGCCTTCCCCAAATCTTTACCTAGTATATAAGGTAAATAAAATTAATATCTCTCTTTTCTTTTGTTGTAGTAGGGTATGCATAGTCTTGAATATATTGAATTTTTTTAGGATTATTAAAATTTACAGGATCATCAACATCCGCCGGGTTTATAATCATACTGCTGAGTATGTCTCCAAAAAAAAAATTTCGGCGCAAGAGGCACCGAAATTTACAGGACAGAAAAAGGAAATAAGGCAAGGATCACTATGTTATAAATTAGATTATGAAATGTAAACGGTATAAAACATATTTTTTATTGACTTATAAGTAAAACTTTAACACAACTTAATACAAGAAGTTACAACCAACAGGCAATTTATGTACATTTTCGTAACACATTATGTCAATAAGAGTTTCTTTGATTGTGATATGACATCAATGTAACACTTGGACGTCTTATTTACGTAAAAATATGAATGTTAATGCCTCAGATATGCAAACATTCCAGGCAAGGAAATATAGATATTATAAACGTGTTAATAAGATATAATATTAAATCGAACTTTTTCCTATTTAAGTCCTCGATTATACAAAGAATCGGCGGAATCGGAATCAAACGAGGCAAGATAAAATAGTTATTATTTGGGAGGTATTAGGATATATAATAATTTGAATTTCACAATTTAAACATGTAGGCAATTTAAACATTCGGGCAAGGAAAAATAAATATTAAAGACGTAGTAATAGGCTATAGATTACCTCGTACTATTTACAACTTGAGACAGCGATCCCAGTAGCGATCCATAGCGTTGTATCTATGCATGTTGACTCCAGCCAAACTGTGAGCTTCATCAGGGTATGACTGTGAAAGAAATAAGGTGTAAGTACTCGAAGAAAACTGTTTATTTCATAAATACTCCTAGAAGAAAGATAGTTTTTTTTTTCGTTTAGCCACCAACTTACATTAGGAAAGCGAAGATGTGGCCAAGATGGAGCACGCTTTTCTAGAAGGAACTTATTACCCTGGATTTGAAGACTCGCAAGATTGTACACTAATGAGGAAACAGAACGTTCCTATCGCACTAAGACTAAGTCCAATATCAGGACAAGTGTCCAGCGGCAAACTAACTTAACTGTTCGGGGGCTGTTTATCTAATCCATAATATGGGTCTAAGAGAATCCCTACGTTATAAATTCAAAGAAGTACATAATGATAGTATCATGCGAATATATTTATGAAAACCTAATGTACACTAAATATTAGTATATATCAATCAGTCAGTTCTCTAAAAATATTGACATGTATAATTTAAATACTAGAAATAACAATAAACTCGCTGTGCCCACAACTAGGCTACACAAGATAAAATTATATTTTAAAGAGCAATGTGTGCCTACGCTTCTACAACAAAACTCCCGAGTGAATTGCAAACATTCCTTGTGCCTAAAGGAAATAAAGCACTTTGATATTTGATATATATAATGCTAGTTGAAAAAGAAACTCACCATTTGCTCAAAGGGTATATCATTCTGTTGCAAAGCCGTCATCAGCTTAGCAGCGTTCTGGAAATGCACGTTATCATCAGCGTTGCCGTGCATTATGTAGAAGTCGTGACCTCGGAGTTTCTCTGCTAGGAGCGTGACGTCACCGGCTTGGTAGCCGGCTAAGTTGTCCTCTTCAGTGGGTAGGCCCATGTAGCGTTCGGTGTACATCGTGTCTGTTGAATGGTTTACTCTATTACATGGTGCCTGAGGGAAGTGCAGGATTCTAGCGTAGATCAGAAGTATAAAGAGGAATAGTAATGTCGATGGATCCATAAGGTATTCAATACATGGTGGATGTTTTGGACGGGGCAATAAGGGAACGTTTACCAGTGTATCATCTGATGATGATACATGATTCAGAGTCAGAGTCAGAGTCAAATCGTTTATTTCTTTAGACAAAATAAGTACTTAGACAAGTCAAATTGAATCAAAAATGTCAAAAAGTTACTATATAAACAGCTTGATAAATAGTTATTACTATCAAACAAGAAATAAGGTGCAATTGACTGTAATTCACTTCAATTTTTTGTCCACTAGCGGAAGAAGTGAAAAAGAAAAAGAATGATGATGATATGATAGGCTGATGCCTATACTAGTTTACTGCTGGACATAGGCCTCCCCTGATGAGCGCCATAGCGCCTTCAGCTTGACTTATACTAACTAGTCTATAGTATAGCTACATGAAAATGGTCTAAAGAGATTATTCATATTTTGCGAAGAACTCGTAGTATTGATTTTCTTTAACATTTGTGTATTTTTTATTTTATTTTACGTCTTTTGTTTCGTATCATTAAAACCTCTTATCAGACCAACTGAAGTTGTACTAAATTTACTATAAAAACTATCATTTGACGGATTCAATACGTAAACGTTAGTGTTCTTGCGATACAACTAAGTTCGTACCTAGTTAACCCGATTACATCCGTAATTAGGTAGAGATCGCAAGAAATTGCAAATCTAGAACTCTCGTCGATTTATGTAGCCATCGATAGATATACATATTTGAACCTGTCTATGTCGCTTACAAAGAACGCTAGAATACCGTCATCGTTCACATACATATTTATGTTATATGTTATATCTAATGACACCTTGTTGTCTGTGACTAACTTTTAGAGTTATAGTATCAATAGCGTAGATATATCGTGACAGATCTACGGCTAACTTCGTGACTATAGCCTAGACACATCGTGTCAAACTTAGCATTGAGAAATAATCGACGATATGACGATGTTAGATGACGATGTCAGGATTATTAGATACTGCTTTATGTCCGCGACTACACACGCCCAACATGTGATTTCGCGATTAAAATAAGACTATCAAGCCAACAAAGATCTGATGACCTTGTGTTCAAGGTAAACATTTTTAGGTTTTTAGGATATTTGTATCAAAAATGATTTATGGAATAAAATTTAATAAACGATTCGTCCAGTAGTTTTGGCGTGAAAAGGTATCAAAGATCCATCTAAACAACCACTTCCAAAACATGCAAACTTCAGCATTTATAATTCAAGTGTGATTCTTTAGATCTTGGAGTGTTAATGGGGTTATGAACTTTATAAAACTAAATGACGTCAATATTAATTAATGGAAAAGCCATCTGCGTCTCCAGGTCGCAAATTTGCATTAACTAGTGATTAAATTAATGTAAGGTCAGTGAGAATATGTGTAACTTTCGCCTGTTAGCGAGATTACGTGCGTAAAGAAAATAATATATTAGGTATATTTATTTAAAAAGTATTTGTCAAGGCCTTGAGATCGACTTATGTAATGAGAAATTATACATAATAAAACAGGTTGATATTTAGAAAACAGTTTGAATAAATATAGCATTTATTCAAACTGTAGCTCGGAGTATAAAATCCACAAAAGTAATATAATTAAACTAAAATGGTAGATACTTTCAGATGTTACTTCTTTTGATGTATTTAAGATTCGGATATGTATAAATATGGGTGTTGAAATAAATGTTATTCTCTTCTACGTCGAAAGCAAGAAATCGAGGGTATCTTATAACGAATTCAAGGTTTAAATTACGATTTTAAAAAAGTTAAGTAAACGAAAACGTGCAAAACGTGATTAAACAATTCACGTCATAGTATCAAATGGTATTACGCAGTAATTACGTTTTAGTTTCCATTCCTTTCTAGTATTTAGAGAAGGATACCTAGAGAATATTTATTTATTTAAAGGTAGGTGAACTATATTCTAAATAAATATATTAAATAATATTTATTTATCTATTTAAAATATAGTTCATTTTTACATCTATAATATGAAAATGAATCGCTTCATGTGTTGGTCAGCGCATAACTCAATAACGCCTGGACCAATTTGACCAATTCTTTTTTTAAAAAGTTCTTTGAAGTTCAAGGATGGTTTTTACGGCGAGGAAAAATCGTAATAATTGCCGGGAAAACACCTATAAACGTTTCCATAGGAACAACGCGTGCAGAGCCGCGGGGCACAGATAGTTTAGTTAGCATAAAACTACTAGCAAGTGTTGAGATAAAACTCATTATTTAATAGTAGATATGTATGTGTTAGATCTGAAAAACCTGTAAACCAGTAATATTATACAGGGTGTTAGAAACATGTGTACTAACAACAATTTACTAGATTTTTTTATTCACATTCGTGTTCTTTTACGTATATTCTTACATCATTTACATTCTTATAAAATTTCAAAGAATCTAAGTAGGTACATAATTTCTTTGTAATAACTTCGTGATAAAACAAAATATAGATTTTGCAAAACACATTTGTGAAATTGTTTATAATGTAAAGTAATACAATAGTGCGTAACATAGAACACGAATAGACAAAAAATAATAATAGGGTAGGTATATGCATGTGACTTCAAAAAAGCTATTTTTTTATTTTATATATATACAGATATAGAAATATATCTGTATATTTATTTTTGTATCAGATGATGTTTTACTGTGAAATTTTATCACTGAAAAGTAGAAATTTTACATCTTAACAGCAAAATGTCTAAACGCAACGCTATATTGGCACCTGAAGCGTAACGTCATACTAAATTTTTTTTGGCAAGTTTTGACTTTGAGTTGACATAGGGAACTCGATGAACCGTGACGTCACAAAATGCAAGGGCTAACATGACAACATGTGTAATCCTCCAATAATAATATACAAACAAATATTATTCAATACAATAAACTAAAAAATCCAAACTAATTAACACATACAAAAACAAGGTATAAAACGACATTGGCGGCATTTGTCGAGGGGCAAGGCTGGTCAGTGACCACGGCAGGGGCAAAATGTCATCATAAATTGGCCTAAATGGGTTTGAGATTGGCCGAGACTGAGCCATCGGCCCCTAATATGGGGAATTAGAATGCGTTAGTAGGGTCAAAGCTGATTTTAGACGTACAAAACGAGAGTGAATTGCCAAGACGGAATTTTTATTTCCAAGCTTCTGCAGATGACATCGTTTTTCAAAAATGTAGAACGCTTATGTAGTCGTGCTGTACAATTTATTGGGGAAAGAAATTAAAACGTTCAGTTGATAAGTCTCATTTTAACGCCTATTTACGTAAGCGTTAATTAACACCCTTTTTAGAACCCAAAATGTAGCTGGAGGTACTTTGGAATTACTTACATGATTATGTACATAGTACCATAGTACCATACATTCCAAAGTCTGAGTTGAGTGAAACCTTCCATTGACCACAATTTCTTCTGATGACCTATTTAAGAGACGAAGACGAGATTTTTTTTTTAAAGATAATCGATTCGATTATCTTTAAAACGATAATGCACGATCGACAGTTTTGTCTATTAACTTTGGCATTAAATCAATGCTGTCAAAAACTTCAACTTATTAATCGTCTGTTTATATTTTAGAAAAATACGAAGTTATTGTATTCTCTTTGTAGAAAAACAGCACCCTTAATGGTATAAGTACATATTATAGTAAACAATGGCCATGTTTTTAATTCGCCACCCGTTAATGTCTATCTAGCCAGCCGGTAACACCCACTGCTGAGTATAGGCCTCTTCTTAATCGCACCCCCTATGGCGGTCCCGTTCCACCTGGACCGACTACTTCCCTATTGGCCTCATAATGTCCTCTGACCATGGAACAGGTGGTCTGCCTCGAGGCCGCCATATAACTCTGGGTCACCATCAGACGTTTCGTCATAGGCCGGCCCGGCCCTGCACTGATACCGACACCGAAATCGGTGGACGCGTATTTTTTTTTAATGTTTGTTACGTCAGAACTTTTGACTGGGTGGTCCGATTCTATGAGAGCTGGTGCTTCCCGTGTGGTCCCATTTTAATTTTATTTCAGTTCTGACAACGGGATCCATGAAAATTCATGAAAAAACTATAAAAGTTGAAGTTGGTTTATAGTTTTTTAAAACATTTTTTTTTTTTTTATTGATGATGGACAAGCGTTTGGCTACCAACCAACTCATTATAAGAAAGCGAAGATGTAGCCTAAGATGGAGCATGCTTTTCCAGAAGGAACTTATTTACCCTAGATTTAAAGACTACAAAATCGTTCACTTATGGGAAAGTAGTCACAGGAAGTTCATTCGGCTGTGGATATTATGAAAGTAGAGCAGAATTGTTTGGTTCGACACTGTGGTATGTCGACCAGGAATAGGTGGTATGATTCCGTGCGTCTGCTGGTCTTATGGAGGAAGGAAGATGGGATAAGGTCACAATCACCAAAGTGGCACTTGTAGAGCACTGACAGTCTGGCAACGCGCCGTCTGTGGTCGAGGCTTTGTAGGCTAGACTCTGCAAGCGAGTCATCATCTATAAGTCTAACAACGCGTTTTTTAATCGAGTCGAGAGCTTTAAGCTGGTATTTAGCCGAGCCGTCCCAAAGGTGGCAGCAGTACTCCATGCATGTTCGGACCCGTGCCTTATATAAACTGAGGAACTGTCCCGGTGTGAAATACCGAACCTTAGCCCGGATGTCCAGCTTCATCGCAGCAAATTTGGTCTTCGACTCGATATGGGGTCCAAAATTTTAATTCGAGCTAAGCTCTACGCCCAAAACTGCTTAAACGGTTCAGACTGTCAGTGATCTGAAGCGCGGCATCACCAAAATTGTGCACGGGATAAAATTGTGTCTTCTTAGCTGTGAACACACACGCCTGGGTTTTCGATGCGTTGAACAGCACAATAGTCACGTATGTGTTGAATCCGAGATGTCGTTGCAACAAGTCCCCGTGTCGGGCTGGCATCGCTACGTATGTGTTGTGTGCATACGCAAGCTTTTATGCGGGCGTGAGTCTCTATGGTATTACAAAGTCGTCGTGTCGTGTCGGTCAAATGAAGAATGTAGCTGTCGGTGCAGTGTCGGTATCGGTACCGAGTCGGACCGGCTAATGAAGAAAGCCCATTCGGTGATACTTTGGTCCGACTCTGGTGGACCAAAGTAGTCGCCAAATGTCTATCTAAAGCGGCTAGTAGCGGCAGCGCGCCTGAACGGGTCGCTCCGCCGAAGCTGGGTGGTAAATACGATAAGTATATTAATCTACTTTAGATACTTTTTATTAAGATTGCAAGATCCTTACTGTAGTATAGCCAAGATGTGACAGGCGCTCCGGAAACCCCACATTGGAACAGTTTCTCCTCATCATGGAGTAGGGTCAGCAACGTCGCATATCCACCATAACTGTGGCCCCAAATACCGATCCTCTCACGGTCAATGAACTCGTACCGATTCAATACCTCCCTGGAAATATTGATAAGTTAATTCACTTCTTATGTTAACCAATTTTAAATGTTATATCAGTGGGTTATGGCAGTGTTTGCATTAAGTTTGATAATATGACTAAGAATATAGATATGTTAAGGAGGGGTGAACGTACAAATTGTTGATGCAACACTAAACAAATGAATAATGGAATGAAGCGGTGTGAAGGTATTGACATCTTTATGAGTCTGGGAGTCGCCTTAAGGATGACTCACGGTACACCGTTTCGGGACCGAGCCGGCCCCGTGCCTACGAGCCTAGAGCGAGCGTATATGCATATGATTTCAAAATGGCTATTAAATATACGTATTCTCTATTGATATAGAAACATATCTACATATTTATTTTAGAATTTTGAGATGTTTTTATCGTAGAATTTTACCATTGAAAAATTTATATTTTAAATCTCAATCGCAAAATTTCAAAACGCTACGCTGACTAGAGCGGACGTGACATCGTTGTTCACATTTCTTCTTTTTTATTCTGCTTGTTGCACCATGATTTGACACTATTCTGCCCACTTCACATTTCGTATTGTAGGTTATTTTCAGATTTTTCGGAAAACCTCTTTTCTGAGATGATCACTACTGAGGTCGTCACAAAAGGTTATATTCGAGTGTGAACGTGGACGTCAAATAAACATGGCGCTAATATGGCAGCGTTTTTATCACCCGAAAATGATTGTAGCTTTGATTTGATTTTTATACTTTATTATTGCAAAATTCAGTGAGCGTCTTATAATTTTTCGGTTAAATAATGACCTAAAGAATCGATAAAAACAATAAAAAAAATCGATGCATATACCCTATTACCGTTGCGCTGTGATCGCCGTGGCGGCACTATATTCATGCAACGGGCCGTGGCCGAGTCGAGGCGGGACCGAGTTCATTCCGAGCGATGTCCGATGTGATATTAGTTGACCGTGCTTCGTGCGGCCGTGTAGCGTGAGTCATTCTTTCTACGGTTACTTTGATATTACTGACTTTATTTATCATCACATCATTGAGTAAACTGACCGTTTAAAAACTACGCCTTATTGCCTATAAGGCGTAGTTTTTCTCCTCTATTGGAGTTAGATCAGTTACTTTGGTTAGGGCCTGTAGGCCAAAAGCCCCTTTTTGTTTAGGCTAGACAAAAATTACCCTAAAGTCGTCGAAGGCGTTAGTCTTAATGATTGCACTCTAAGTAGGTACTGGCACAAATATAAGATCATCAGCCCCTATACCTCCAAAGCTGAACTTAGGCCTTTCCCAAACGAAGACGCCTTGAATAGCGGTTCTGAGTCGACTCCATCGACGAAGACAACAAATGAGCAAAATTGTAGCTAAGGAGGTGCAGAGTTTCTCATGCCCATCGTGGGGAATTTTGGCAATTTCCGTCCCCTAAAGAGATAAAAGCCAATCTAGCGCTTATCACGGGGAAACCAGCCATAGATACAACAGCTGACCGCAATTCTCCTGTTTAAAATACGGCGCACTAAAATCCTCCTCAAATATTAACGTTACAAAATTAGGGTTTGATAAAAAAATATCGTGTTTACTTCAAAATAACGAAATGGTCTTCGATCTCGACAGTTCCCAACGCGTTGTTGAGCGAGTAAAGTATATCAGCTCCTTTCAATCCGGATCCACGGCCGTCAGCGAGCATATAGATTATGTTACGGCTGGTAGTCAGGTATGAGTGGTAACCTGGAAAAAAAGTATGATAAAACTACAAAACTATGCATAGTTATATTGTTGTACGAGATATTGAGATATGTCGTCGATAATTCGTTGTTTGATAACTTGAATATAGTAAGGTACATTATCTCTGGGTGCTATAAGGTCTATTTCAAGAACACGCCGGACGAGTTGTCCGGCATCCGCCGGAATCCGTAGAGGATTTTAGAGGTTTTTTCTTTTTCTTGTCATTCGTTTAACCGCAATCTCACCTTATGGAAAGCAATGATACGGCCGACGACGGTGTATCACGAAGGTCTAAAAGATACCTATCCACAGTATTCACCCTTGTCTTAAAGAGACCCAGGTTGTAATTGGCTGGAAAAACAGAGACTCCCTGTCTCTGTTTTTCCAGCCAATTACAACGTGTTCCATTCGTTTGCGGTGCGAATAATAAAGGTGGAGGAAAACCGCTTAGTGCGAGTGGAGGGTACATCCACCAAGTATGGATGGTATTGCACTGAGCGTCTACTTGTCCTGGAGTGGAAGGGGGATGGTGGGATCAGGTCATGTAGTTCAAGTGAACATTCTCCGAAATGTATCCTATAAAAGATCGAGAGACAAGCAACCGCGGTGCGCGTCGTTGCATACTATTTCATAGAAATATTTCAAAATGGGATGACTTCGGCTCTTGCGGCGCGGACTTTGCACGTTCGGCTTTAAACGACATAAAACTTACCAACAGTAAACGTATCATACACGGTGTTAGTGTTAGGCCCAGAGTACACATAGAACACCATAGCGTATTTAGTGTTATTATCATTGACATCCAAGCCAGGCGGAAGGAACAGCCTCACTGGTGCTGGGAATCCGTTTTCGAGAGGAACTGTGGTGATGATGCTGCCAGGGCGGATTTTGTCTTGGAGTCGCTCGCGGACTATTGTGTTTTCTTCCCAGGTGAACAGAGTTTCTCTGGTCTGTGAAACGAATAAATTGTGTTAGTGTTTTAAGATTCTCTATTGGTCAACATTTGCAGCTGGGGAAGTCGCCGTTTTAAAGATACTTACAATCTCTAGATATACCTGCGCGATAGAATGAAATGCACAATGGACTTATGCCGCCGAACAGACTTTAGCACAAGGGTTATCATAAAAAACTATTGAATGTATGTCTTCAAAATAAATTTATTTTAACTTATTAATAACTAAGTTATGTCGGTAAACCCTTCATTTTAGAGTGTTCTTTCCCCCTGTGTTATTTATTTTCGCCCAAAGTTAAGCTAAAATTTGTGTTGAAATACGAAAGTTTAGAAGCTTGTAGTTTTCAAACGTATACTTTTTTTTACTGTTTTAGTTGTATACAAACATAGTTTATGACGGTATAAATTGATTTCATCCTTAGTTTTGGATGGTCAACATCAAAAAGCCTTGTAGTTACCCTTTCATGTTTGTATGAAAAAATGAGCGACTAGTTGCACCTTAAATTCGCAAAAAGAGAGTAATCGGGGATATAGAGGCTGTCCTGTGTAAAACGTTTTGGTTTAGGTAGCTAGAGCTCTCAGTATCTCTTAAACGACACTCAGTTTTAATCTGTTTTGTTGTATTGTTTCTATCGATAAGTGTACAATAAGGAATGTTCTATCTATCTATCTATATACCTTGGGAATAATTATGTCAACAACGGCAGAAAGCTTGCCAGCAGGGTTGTCGAGGCAGCCTTGGGTCACTGCTAACTTTAGCTTTACTCCAGGATTATGAGGACACACCCTGGGGTTGATTGATGATGTAGACCGCAGCAGGCTCATTGTTTGAGGAACAGGTGGTAGTCAGGAAGGCTGCCTGGCGACTGGCGGTTGCAGCCACGCAGGTGCAAGGCCTTCCATCAGGCAACACCAGGTCACAGCTGTGACAGTTCAGATCACTACTCCTAACTTTAGCTTAGGGAAGGTTGCTATGAATGGACCACATAACTTTACGACCTAATATCTTCAAAAGTATAAGTGATTAAATGAAACCGGTTTATAATTTTTATTTCTTATGATCTTTATTGATTATAATCAAACGCACAAACAAATCGGCTAAACACTCCGATATATACGACGAAAATTAAATTTTTGGCTGTTGCCTTCTTTGGACCACGGGTACCTTCATTGGACCACAAGGTTGCCATCAATGGACTTAGAGATATTTGTTCTAGAGGTCCAATCATGGCAACATATTTTATATATCAATATTACTTAATAATGACACACGAGGAGAGGCAAATTTATATAATTTTTCTCCGCTAACTCAAATGCCAGTCATCTAATAATATCCGTAGGAGTAATGTCGTACATCTACCCTCTATCTCAAGAACGTGCTTACACAGCTCATTTTCTAGTTCTGGAGGAAGAACACTCTCAGGTCCATGGTGTTCTTTGGCTTTTTGGTTGACTCCATCTAATCTTCGTTTAATAATAGCTCTAGGAATTCGAGCGTATATTCTGCTTGCCTCATTTAAACCAACGTTTTCTTCCTTGCCGATTCTATAGCAAGGTTTATACTTGTCATTGCATGCAAAATATTTTAGTTTTGTCGGCGACACTGAAATATTATATTTAATATAAATAAATAATTGTGGTTATCTGTTGTTTTTATCTCATAATCATGACCAAAAAGTGATAAAATAAGTTGCTATTATTGGACCGGTCCAACGGTGGAACTCTATTGCGGTCCAATGATGGCAACAAGGTACTAATTAAGAAAAATAAACCTAAACAATACATGGAAATGATTCGACAGAATTGAATAACACTCATGGAATTACAATTAAATTATCGAATATTTCCTAATAGTGTACGCAGACAAATGTAAATTCAATGATACTTACATGAAGTAGTTCTGAGTCAAATTATTAGATTTTGACCGTCGCAAACACACTAACTTGCGTCAATCCTCGTTGCGTGTCGCAGCATAACTGAGGTAAAAGAGGGGTGCAACTGAGTCGCCACGAACTTTTTTCGACAGATTTAGTTGTCGCTAGCTTGCACAGTTTTGGAAATACCTTGGTGGTCCAATGAAAACACTAGTCCAATGGTCGCAACCTTCCCCTAACATTCAGGATCGTGAGTACATACCCTAGGGTTGATGATGTAGACGGCAGCAGGCTTATTGGTTGAGGAACAGGTGATAGTAAGGAAGGCTGCCTGGCGACTGGCAGTGTCGGTCACCCAGGTGCAAGGCCTTCTATTAGGCTCTACAACTAACTTTAGCTTAACTCCAGGATTATGAGAATATACCCTGGGATTGATGATGTAGATGGCAGCAGGCTTATTAGTTGAGGTACAGGTGGTCGTCAGGAAGGCTGCCTGGCAACTGGCGGTTGCAGCCACGCAGGTGCAAGGCCTTCCTTCAGGCAACACCAGGTCACAGCTGTGACAGTTTCAGATCACTACTCCTAACTTTAGCTTAACTTCAGGATCGTGAGTACATACCCTAGGGTTGATGATGTAGACGGCAGCAGGTTCATTCGGCGAGGAACAGGTGATAGTCAGGAAGGCTGCCTGGCGACTGGCGGTGGCGGTCACCCAGGTGCAGGGTCCTTCGTCTGGCAGCACCAGGTCACAGCTGAGGCAGCCTTGGGTTTCGCCAGCTACGTGGACTTCGGATCGCCAGGGAGTGTTGGTGACGGTACGGGTGTAGTAGCTTGGGAGTAAGTTATATAAGATTTTACAAAATATGCGGGAATAATAACGTTGTTATTTGGAACAGCCGCCATGTCATACCTTTTTATATCCATTCTTTACTGGGTGTTCTAAGTATTTTTATAAAAAATATCTATCTTTGTTATATAACATAAGCTCTGCTTAGCCTGGGGCTAGGTGGTGCTATTTTGATGACGCAGCATTATTATAATCATTATTATGAATTAATGAATAGAGTCAGAGTCAAATCGTTTATTTCTTTAGACTTACAAAATAAGCTTAGACAAGTCAAATTTTTGCTATATAACCAGCTTGATAAATTGTTATTACTATCAAAGAAAAAAAAAATAAGGTGCAATTGACTCTAATTCTAATTCTCTAATATCTTCACATCTTTACTTATTAGGTATGTTAAGATATATGTTTAATATTTTATAAAGAGAAAATATTTGTTTGTTTGTATTGAATAGGCTCCGAAACTATTGGACCGATTTCAAAAAATATTTTATCATTATAAACGGGTGCAACACGGGTGATGCGCTGCTTAGTACTAAATATTATTATAGAGTGCAGGGTTCCCCTAAATAAACGCTAATAACGTACTAGAATATGAAGTGAACTTTTGATTTCGTTCACTTCGATATTTAACAGAAAATAAAAGAGAAATCTCATAATCACATCTCTCCTTATATCAATGCCAAGAGTCTTCTCAACATGACGTCTCGACGAAAGCTTCACCTGGCATTAATGTTTGGGATTGTCAAATTTAAGCAACCAGTCTATCTTTATGAGAAACTTCATTTCTCCAGCTGTCATGTTCGTTTCGCCATCCGACTTATTTGTCCAAAGCATAGAACGGCTGCATTTCGTGGCAGCTTTAGATTTGCTGCCACAAAATGCTGGAATGATGAATTTCCACCACCAGTAAAAAAATTGTATCTCAATTTGGTCTTTCAAAAATTGTTTAAAAAATATCTAAATGACTCTCAAAATTCTTCATTCGGTACCTCTTTTAGGTACCTACTAATATTAAAATTTCCCATCATAAAAGTTGTAACTATTGTACACTCTATTTGATTCTTATTTGATTTTAGTTGTTTGTTTTTCTATTTCATTTGTGTGTTTGTATTTCTGTTTAATTTATGTGTTTATTTCTCTGTTTTACTTAGGTTTGTGTATTTTTTTTTTCAACATTGTATTATTTTTGTGTGCGTTGCGCCGTAACTGACGCGTTTTACTATGGCCTCCACGGAAGACCAGCGCTCTGGCAGGACACACCCTGCCAAAGCATTTGCTGAGTGTTGGTCATTTTTTGTAACCTTTATCTTGTGTACCCATCTTTTTTCTATGTCTAATTATGTGTAATGGTTGCAAAATAAACGCCTTTTTACTTTACTTTATATCTTATCAAGGGGATTTCCAACAAAACAGTTAGAAGGCGTTATCTAAGACTGTAAGAATTGCAGACTCAGAAACTTACTATAACTCATTAGCTTCATCCATCCCAATAAAGTTATTGACAGTGAATGCTCCAGGGGTAATAGAACTAGACCGGATCCCCTCAGGCTCTCTAACACTCATGAACAAGTGTTGCCAGTTGGTGCCGTCGATCTGCTCCGGGGACCATCTTAGGGATACGTAGTAGGAACCGTCTGAACTGAAGCGGGGAAGGGCGATTGGCACCCATCCGTTGGGTTGTTGACGGGACTCCTCCTAAAAGGCAAAATATCTTTCAGTTCTAGAGTATTGTTAGATTAACTCTTCGAGTGCCCATGATGCACATAGTCAATTACGTCGGCGCATCGTCGCACCGCCCCGTGGCTAGGCAGTGAATGTCTTAATCGTGTTTTTTCTTTCATTATTACGCTGATCAACCGTCTAAACAGATCTAAGCCAGAGGGTTTTATTCAACCCTAAAAATATCATACAGAGTTTAATGATTGCTGTTTTCATGTTTTTTACAAACCAGTCAACTAAAAAATCGATAATCATTGAAAATTTTGAAAAGTGGAATAGTTAAGTACATTTCTTGTGTAAGTACTTTATAAAAGCTTTTAGGAAGTTTATCCTGTTCGGCTTTTTTGACATTGACTGATGCGTGTGAGTAAGAAGTAAGATTGTTTTAATTTTTATATATCTTAGACTAGACTACCTTACCTATGTATTTTTTATTTCAATTGGGAGATTTTTTTCGTATGAAACCCCAATACATTAGCTACGAGTAGAAGACTCAACTTACCTCACAAATACTAGTGATAACATTACAAATCCTTAATATCGTAAAGTTCTGCCTTCTATTCAGCCAATGAGCAGCAAACTCGACATCTGACGTCCAGGTCAATCCTCCCAGAATATGGTCATCCGTGACGTCAACTGGAGGTTCCATTATCGTGACAGCATTGACGTCGTTGTTGACTAGAGCCCTTAGGTCGACGACGCGCAAGACGACTGTTGGGTTAGTGTGGCCCACCTGGAGATTTAAACATAGATTAAGTTGGTTGCGCCGTGTGGTGCCCGCGGCATAGTATTTGCACCACCCCAACTCTTCCCGCGGGTGTCGTAAGAGGCGACTAAGGGATATTTACCGGAGGCGGGCAGCAGTGCCTCCTGCCAAACAATTCTGTCATAAACTGTTATCCCTAAGGTGCATGCCCAGCGTGGGGATTATGGGCATTACCTCCCCATGAGATAACAGCCAATAATGGGGCTTATCAGGGGGAGGCCTGCGTCCTGCAGTGGACCAATATGGGCTGTTGAGGTTGAGGGTTAAGTTGGTTAATTGTGTGATCATTAATGATGTCGACTGGAGATTACATTATCGTGACGGCATTGACGTCGTTGTTGACTAGAGCCATTAGTTCGACGACGCGCAAGACTGTTGGGTTAATGTGGCCCACCTAGAAGTGTTACATTATTTATTTTAAGTTGAGTAGGTATAAGGTATAATATTAGGATGTGATCATTCCTGACAACTGGAGGTTTAAAATGATGACGCTATTGACGTTGTTATTGACTAGAGCTTCACGATGACGCGAGTGTTGGGTTAGTGTGGCACACTTAGAAATTTATTTTAAACTAGCTGTGCCCCGCGACTTCGCACGCGTTGTTCCTATGGAAACGTTTAAAGGTGTTTTTCCGGCAGTTATTCGAATTTTTCTCGCCGTAAAAACCATCCTTGAACTTCAACGAACATTTAAAAAAAAACAGCCACATCGGTCAAGCCGTTTTCATGTTATGCCGTGACAACGGAAAACGGGTTTCATTTTTATATATTCAGTTCGTATTCGTATCAGATTCAGTACGTATAGGGTATAATATTAGGATATGATCATTAATGACGTCGACTGGAGGTTCCATTATTGTGACGGTATTGACGTCGTTGTTGACTGGAGCCCTTAGGTAGACTATGCGAAGAACGACTATTGGGTTTGTATGGCCACATACATCCACATACAGATTTATAAGGTACATTTTCAAGATCTCAGGTTGGTTTAGTAGGTACAGTATTGGTTTCAACCAGTACTAACCGTGTTGGTTCACTATCTACTGTCGTTTTGACCAATAATCCGGTACAAAAGTTAATATGTTATTCTCCGGGTTACTATACTATTCTTCTGTCTAGTTCTAGCTTAAAAAGCTACCCAAACAGAAGAATATAGGACAGGGAGGATTTTAAGAGGGAGGATCTTCAGAGAGAGGATCTTAGAGTTAGATTAAATTTTGGAGAAGGGCATATGCAAGCTTTTATCTCGTTAAAATGCCCGTGTGTAGCCGCGAACATAAGCCAGTAATTATTTCATCTATTAACGATATAGCCCCTGTCAACAGGAACTTTTTATTGTTACACATTTCTTATATTTTAATATCAATTTCTACTTCTTAATTTTATTCACACACTAATATTATCAATGCGAAAGTTTGTATGGACGGATGGATGTTTGTTACCTCTTCACGCCAAAACTACTGAACGGATCTGACTGAAATTTTGCATACAGGTAATTCTAATTCTGGAATCAAACATAGGCTACTTTTTATCCCATAAATCAGTTCCCGTGGGATAAAAATCACCTTTAAACGTTTCCATAGGAACAACGCGTGCGAAGCCGCGGGGCGCAGCTAGTTTATTATATATTTGTACTCGCTGCGCCCCGCGGCTTCGCACCCTTCCATACATCCATACAAACATTCGCATTTATAATATTAGTGTGATGATAATTCTGTGCTAAAAGATCCCTTAAAATAAATAAATACTCCGATTTAAAACTCGCCTTTGGATACTTCAAGTCAACCAGCTCTGGGTAAGGGTCTTCAGGGTCAGTCTTGTCTTCATAATAGTAGTAAGAGTAACTGTCGACCAAAGTGTCGTTGAACGTAGCGAACGCCAAATAAGATCCACCGTTAGAGAACCAAGTTGCTTGCCCCGTGTACATGACGTCCTCTGAAAATATCAATTTGTAGTATAAGCATTAGTTTAAAAATTGGCGTACATAAAATCCGTGATATAACTAGTTTGTATGGAAGCACTCTTTAATCAATTAAATCAAAAAAGTTTGACGCATTCATTATGAACTACGAACCTTGTTTGTGTTGGAAGAACACCAACGTTTCATCCCTTAACACAAACAAGGTTGTCTGTTAACCCGCTTACATTCATAATCAAATGGTACTACGTAGGTATTCTACAGTACACTACTGCTGAATATGCCAAACAAAACGGGGTTAAGATTAAAAGTATTAGGAAAGAAGCTGCTACCTTTCCACTGGTCGATCCCTTCTGTTGTATTTGAGATGTAACGGTTTAGGCCTAGTTCCTGTCATGTTAAATCTCCATGGTTAAGAAGAACATTTAGCCGTGTGGTGCCGGCATACCATTTCGACGACCTCTGTGGCGCGGTGGGCGAAGGTCCGTCTGCGACGCAGGAGGTTGCGGGTTCGATTCCCGCCTCGGGACAAATATTTGTACGATCTGCAGGTATTTGTTCAGGGCGTTCTGGATGTTTTCTATATGTATATAATAAAAAAATATCTATGTAGTGTATTGTATTATGTATATCAGTTATCTAGTACCCATAACACAAGCTCTGCTTAGCTTGGGGCTAGATAATGCTGTGTGAATAGTCCAGCATTATTTATTATTATTTATTTGCACTACCCCAACTCTTCCCGTGGGTGTCGTAAGAGGCGACTAAGGGATATTTACCGGGGAGTGAGCAGCAGCTCCCCCTGCAGAACAATTCTACCACCAAACTGCGAACCCCAACCCGCAATGCAAGCGTGGGAAGTATGGTTATTACCCCCAATGTTATAAAAGCCGCAATAAGGCGCTTATCAGAGGGAGACCTGTGACCATCAGCAGTAGATAATTTGAATTTGAAATAATTAGAATGCCTCGACCCTATGGTGCAAGAAAAGTTGCCCTCGTACCCGTCCGTACCGCATCCGCCGGAATCCAAGCACGGGAATCCGTTACACAATATTTCATACAAAGATCTAAAAATGCCGCGCGAACGTGTGCGCGTTCAGCTTAAGATAACTGACCAACCTTCATACACCCAATCATTATGTCCATTGTAGATCTCCCCAACGATTCCGTCAGACGTCAGCTGGATGGCTTGCCCGTCGAACTCTGGCAGATAAAACACGTTGTTATCCAGCACATAAGCTATGGAGTGTCCGGCGCCGAATAAACAGAGCTGCAGTCTTTCGTGATTGGCGATGTAGATTATGTTTCTGAAAATAAATAGTATTTTAGCGCCATCTTGCTGAAAGCTTCAATTAGAGGCTGCGGTACCTTAATAGTTCACAAGACTATCAGCGCTAAAAGCACTCAAACCCGTTCCGCATTCTTTGTACGCGATAACGAAAGATATCAGGCTATATGTCAATTTGAAAGATCGTTCAGAGACTAGGTATACTCGGTAGCAAGGGCGCTGTGAGCGCAAAGATATCGCCGGATATGATGTCGTCCATGACATTTCGCTATCAACTGTTAAGAAAGCCATTAACCTTATTTTGTCATCTGATGTTGTTTTTGAGTAGCAGGCTCTTTGTGCATGACTCGGTGTTTTTTGAGTACAGATCGTATCCTCTAGGATTTGAGCATGGAGGGCACTGAGACGTGTGCACAGGGTTTGTTGGTCGGAAACAGCATCAGATAAGAAAGACAAATAACAAGCTAAATGATGTTTAACTTTATTTACTACTTACTTAATATAATTCTAGATTAACTAGACTACTATGTTAACTCACTAACACCATCCCTCTACTGTAACTTGCGGATAACGGGGCTGGTCATACTTTTAGTACTTAGTTACTTTACTATTAACTGTTAATATATATAACTGATAAAAATAAAAAAAAATAAAAAATAATAACTGTAGACGCGCTTACGGATAACGGATCACTTTTCTGAGCACACAAATCGATTTTGTTTATAAACTTACCGCAGGGAGATTTAGCGGTGCGACTAAGGGATATCTACATCCTACAGCTCATACTTCACGGTACATGACACACAGCTCTGGAATGCGCTACCCACTTCTATCAGACATGCTAAGTCTCTCACTATATTCAAAAATATGGTCTATGAACATTTTCTCAGCTTAACATAGTAATTTTATATACTTACTATATTTATTTTATATTTTATGTTAAATATTATTTCTGTATACACGACACCGTCTATACTTTTTCGATTACTTCTTGTCCATCCTAAGGTTGCCTGGAGATCGCTTTTAGCGATAAGGCCGCTCATTGTACATTATCTGTATTTGTTTATGTTTTCGTGTTTTCTGATAACTGGTGTGCAGTAAAGAATAATTGTATTGTATTGTATTGTATCTACCGGCGGGTAGCAGCGCCTACTGCAGAACGATTCCACCCCAAACTGCAATCCCCAACCCGCATGCCCAGGTGGAGGTTATGAGCATTATCCCCATATGTGATAATAGCGCTGATAAGGCGGTAGGTAGGGGGAGGCCTGCGTTTAGCAGTAGACCAATACAGGCTGGTTTAGGTTCAGGTTGATATTTCGAATTTCTATACCAACAAAAACGTTAAGTCGAGTAACTTACTGCGTACTGATTTCGTAGAGAGCATATCTGGCAGTGGTAGAATACCGGTAAACCTGTAAAATTATACATAGTCATAATGATAACAAATTACTTTGGGCTTATAATTCAGATAGCTTATCAGTATTATCAGATAATGTACCTAACTATTATTATAAGAAGGTTGTATTAGAGTTTACGCTTGTAAACGAGTAAGAATTGAGTAACAGTGCGAAATTGGCTTGTTAAATTCATAATGTTAAGTAGGTCATCATCATTATCATCAGCAGCTTATACTAGTCCACTGCTGGACATAGGCCTCCCCTAATGAGCGCCATATCTGCCACGCTGTCTTCAGCTTGACGCATCCAGCATCTGCCTGCAGTCTTTCGGAGATCGTCATCCCACGTGGCCGGGCGTCCTACACTACGTTTCCCGAGTCGCGGTCTCCACTCAAGAACTCGTTTACCCCAGCGGTTGTTAAGTAGGTACTATATATATATTATGTATGGTTGCTTGTATGGTTGAATGTTACTTTTTGTCCCAAAATCAGATCCCATGTATATAAATAACCAGTAACAACGCGTGCGAAGACGTGACAGTTTATTTTGATACTCAGCTCCTTTTTAGACAAAAAACTGGTATTATAAAAAAATTTTGGTCAATGATAAAAAACATATGCTATTGATGTCAATCGACTCCCTCGTACGGATCATTTTTAACAGACTTGTTACTTGAACTTTGGGCTGGGTGGTCCGATTTTTATGATTATTTTTTTATATGAAAGCTGGTGCTTCCTGTGTGGTCCCATTTTAATTTGGTTCAGTTTTAACAATGGGAGCCATGAAAATCCATGAAAAAACTATTACCACTTTATTTATTATTATTTATCAAACATTGAAGTCGTTTTATAGTTTTTTATAACAAAATTAATGATAGTAAGTATATCGGATGTCTGAGTAAGTTAATCAAATTTGAGAAAATGTATTCCCATACAATAGAATATAGAACAACGCAAAATTCTTCCAACAAACATCATAGTACTAAATATGTATAGGTATTTATTACCGCAAAAGACCTAACCGTGTGCTGACGTAGACAGCTGTGTGTGGTGCTGTTCCCGTGGGTGTCGTAAGAGGCGACTAAGGGATATAATCCGGGGGCGGGCAGCAGCGCCCCCTTCGGAATAATGTACCACCGAACTGCGATGCCCCAACCCGCATGCACAGCGTGGGGATTACGGGTATTACCCCCATGATTAGCGCCAATAAGGAGTTTATCGGGAACCAATACAGGCTGTTGAGGTGTGGTAAAAGACCTAGAAGTTTGCAAGGGTGCGGGGGATGCCTTTGCTTAGCAGTGGGACTGATACGATAAGGTTAATAAAAAAAAGACGTGTGGCACCCGGGGACTGCCGCGGTAAAGCTATTGCAATGCCATCTAGAGGTGAGTTGCTGAACTAAAGAGACAAACGTCATATTTCAAAAAGTATTTAAAAGTTCTACTATTCATCGATAGATGGCAAAATTAAAAAGTATCACCGCTGTTCCGGTCGGAGTGGGGAGCGTGAGGTTTTTTCGTTACGGAATTTCTGGATTCGGTCCCCGCGCTCAAGGCCCGCGATAGAAGCTATGCAATAGCTTAAAAACAACCGGATAAAAAGAAAAGAAAAGAGCTCTGGTTAAATGACAACTTACCGACTGCACTTCACTAGGTGCCAGGATGTAATCTCTGTCGTCCGATAGAATGGGGTTGGAGGTTTTTAGGGACTCCTGAAATAATACCAAACACTTCATTGAATAAGAAAATTAGAATCAAATAATATAAATAAATTAGAACCAGTTTTTTCATTTGTAGCAATTGGGCTGCAGACTGTTGCAAACAATTCAATGGTAGCTCAATTGATCCAAGTTTTATTTTATTTATCTATATAATATAAAAATGAAACCCGTTTTCCGTTGTCACGACATAACATGAAAACGGCTTGACCGATCTGGCTGTTTTTTATTTAAATGTTCGTTGAAGTTCAAGGATGGTTTTTACGGCGAGAAAAATTCGAATAACTGCCGGGAAAACACCTTTAAACGTTTCCATAGGAACAATGCGTGCGAAGTCGCGGGGCACAGCTAGTATACAATATAACATCGGAACAGGTTTTTTTTACCTTTAAGGCGATGGTATACTACATATGTAGATTATACAATATGATACTACTAATCCAAACACTTGGTTTCAATGACTACCAATTTGGAGGAGTTTCGGCAGATTATTGAATAAAATATCTACGTTGTTCGCAGACAATACATTAAGTAGATATATAGCGAGTGACATGGGGGCAAACTTAAGTAGGTTACTCCTACAGTTGGGTACTTCAGTTCAGTTCAGTTCATTTATTAAAACCATGGGAACACACATTGGAACACTTAGTAACGTCAAATTAACAAATTAAAATCTTTTTAAAAAGCTTACAGAATAATGAGACAAATACAATTACATAATCGAGTTTATCAGCTGTATAGAGGCCTTGTCAGAAAATGAATTTACAAGACAAATAAAATAATAATAACACTAACAATACTTCCAGCATGGCGGGCCGGTTCCCCGGATACCAGAAAAATAACAGTTACACAATGGGTTTCCTTTTTGCTAAAAGTTATTTCTTCCAAGCAACCTTTGGGTGGACACGTAACTATTGTACAGGATGGATAAGCTCTACTAACCATAAGTTCCCCGGAGACCAGAACGCTGCTTGTGAGAGTGGTCGCGTCGAATATGTTGATGCCAGGTTCACCGGGAACGGTGAACGTGAACTCCGTGTCTGAAAAATTATATGGCAAAATTAAATCAGGGGCAAATATTTAAATAACTATTGTATTAAATACCTATACCGTATCCATTTTGAATGAAGCATAAACGTAGACAAACCGCCATACTTAACCTAAAATTCACTTTTTTGGCGCGTCCTTTTCTGCGTAATTTACATAACTTGTCGATTTTAGATCCTTCCTTCTTCTTCAATAAAAATAGCTTACAATTATATCTGAAACTCGACGCCAAGCAAGTGAGATTCTGTTATTTGTGTCGTATTTTGTTTACTAACATGCTTCATTCTAAATGGATAAACCATAGATAGCAGAGCATATTCAATTCCTTCCTTTAGTCCTAAATTCTTTGTTCTAATATTCTGTCAAAACATAAGACATATCTACCTAGGTCCACAAAAATCGTAATAAGCTAATATTACGATTTCTGTGCCTAGGTCACACACATGGTGTCTTGAAGATTTTTTTAGAGCAAACCTAAATTAATGAAGACTTTAAAATGCCATACATAAATAATATAAAGGAAAGGACATATTTGATTATTTTTTGTTTGTATTGAATAGGCTCCGAAACTACTGGACCGATTAAAACACTTTTTCATCATTAAAAAGCTTGCTTTCAGGGAGTGACATAGGCTATATTTTATCCCGGAATTTCCACGGGAACGGGATCTACGCGGATATCACCGCGAGACGCTGCTAGTTGCTCTATAAAATCTTCAATCATTATTATAGGTTTGTTCTGAACCTATTACCTACTCTGCATTAGGAAGGTCTAAGATTAGGAAACCCACACGCTTCGGCGGTTTTGCGTCTTCGTATGAGTATAAAATGGTCCAGGAAGGTCTCAAAATGACTAAGTACCTAGGTACTTCATCAATCATCACATCACCCCGCGAGCTTTGTTAACACTGCCAGGCCCCCGATGTACGTGGCTATATCCGCCGTGCGAGGCTAGGCAGTGGATGAGTTAAAATGTAAGAAAGATCGCCCGTTAAAGGGAAATCAGCAAAAAAAATTGCCGTAACTTTAAACTTTTCGTTAGAACGCCGAAGTGTCATTTATTTGTTACAAGTGAACAGTACCTACCCAATCTATACTAATATTTTGAAGAGTAAAGATTTGTTTGATTGTTTATTTTGAATAGGCTCCGAAACTACTGGACCGATGAAAAAAATATTTCATCATTACTAGCTTACTTTTCAGGGAGTGACATAGGCTATATTTTATCCCGGAATTTCCACGGGAACGGGAACTACGCGGATGAAACCCCGACTTGTTTTTTTAGGTGATATTTATATAGATTTACCTAGCAAGTAGGTGTCTTAGACACGATCCTAGACGTAACACATTGGAGAACTCTGTAGGTAATGTTAGGTCTGTTTTTTAATAAACGAATTGAATTGAATTGACTTGTAATAAATATTAGGTCCTTACATATGAAATTGGCGTTTTTCGTACTGGCCACTTTAATCACAAATTTCTCCTCTTTGGTAAGGAATTCCAAATTCAAATTTGTACAGCTATAGACTCATGTATTTGTGCTTCGATGATCGTCATTCATTTGTTTTTTTTCTTCTGTTTTTTTCTGTTTGCGTCACTCATTTTACAAAATGGAAAACTTAAAATATCGCATTATTTACGAGTACGAGTTCCGCCGTGGCACTAGTGCTGCGGAAACAACTCGAAGGGTGAATGATGTGTATGGCGGTCGTGTTGCAAAAGAAAACACAGTTCGTTTTTGGTTCCAACGTTTTCGTTCTGGAAATTTCGACCTGCAGAACAAGCCCCGTGGACGGCCTGAGACTCAAGTTGATAATGAAGAGTTGAAGGCTATTGTGGAAGCGGATCCATCGCAAACCACGTCCGAGTTAGCTGCAGGCTGCGATGTTAGTGATAAAACTGTTTTAATTCACTTGAAGCAAATTGGGAAGATTAAAAAGCTTGAAAGGTGGGTACCTCACGAATTGACTGAAGCAAACCGGCAAACGCGCGTCGACTGCTCCGTTACATTACTAAACCGGCACAATAATGAAGGTATTTTAAACCGAATCATTACCTGTGATGAAAAATGGGTTCTTTACGATAATCGGAAGCGCTCAGCGCAATGGTTGGATCCTGGCCAGCCAGCCAAATCCTGCCCCAAGCGAAAATTAACCCCAAAAAAGTTACTTGTAAGCGTTTGGTGGACTAGTGCCGGTATTGTTCATTACAGTTTTCTCAAATCTGGCCAGACTATTACGGCTGATGTCTATTGTCAGCAATTGCAAACCATGATGGAAAAGCTAGCGGCTAAACAACCTAGGCTGGTCAATCGCTCCACGCCACTGCTGCTTCACGACAACGCTAGACCACACACTGCGCAACAGACGGCTACTAAATTAGAAGAGCTTCAATTGGAAAGTCTAAGACATCCTCCGTACTCCCCGGACCTTGCTCCAACAGATTACCATTTTTTTCGAAATTTGGATAACTTCTTGCAAGGGAAAAAATTCAACTCCGATGGGGCAGTCCAAATCGCCTTCAAAGATTTTATTGATTCCCGTCCGACTGGTTTTTTTAGTAAAGGGATCAATGAACTACCTATAAGATGGCAAAAGTGCATAGAAAATAATGGTTCATACTTTGATTAATTAAATATATTATATTAAAAAATATTCGACTTTTTGTTCCTCCCATACAAAACGCCAATTTCATATGTAGGTAAGGACCTAATATTAGATTCCACGGGTATCTCTCTCAACGGAAGAATGAAAGGCCATAATGTTTATTAGACAAATTTTATCCTGCACGATAATCGTACTGCAATGATTCGCATACTAAAATAGCAAGTCTATTTTTTTATTTTTAGTTAGTTAGAATCCCAGGTGAGACAAGCCATTTTTAGAAGATCTTTGAATGCTATATTTTTATATTTAAAAATAAAGGATTTTTCTTTCAGTCAAAAGAGCTAACAAAAGTATCCTCCAGGGCCCATCGATTTTTTCCACCCTCTATATGACAGATGCCCCATGGGGAAGTCAATGGGGCGGTTGGGAATCTATCCAAGTTGTCAGGCGTGGGAAGGAAAGTCCATTAAACGCAGCATAATGTTGTCATACCAGATATTGCTGTAATACATACCTATGCATGTGTCTAGATCATGCATAACAACCTCGGAAGAAAGATATTTTCTGAGATTATAACCTAAATATTCAAAAGATGTACTATTTCTTTTGTACCTACTGCTTCCTAAACATTTTTTTACTATTTTTGTTATTTATAGTGCCTAGACTAGGTACATATAAAACGTTGGTGTTCTTCCGGTTCATAGTTAATCCGCTTACATACATAATTAATACATATAAAATGTTCATTAATGCATTCATCCAACAATTATTACTAACCCGAGATCCATGTTCCACTGAATCCCCACTGACTGAACTGCCCCGTCACGAACTCATCAAGTGTGAAGGGCGTTTGAGCTGACGCCGCTACCACCAGCGCAGCAAAACAGCACCACATTGACCCTCGAACCTTTACATATATTTTTCTACATAGGTAGTTAACTTTATATTCTATAGCTAAGACTGTAGTGTTAGTAAATAAGTTACTTATAGTCACAGTAAATGATAAATGATAAATGATTTTATTGTTGTTTTACTAGGTGGTAACATTACATTGGTCTTTATATTATATTTATGTATCTCTAGTCTGCCGTGATTAGGCTTACAACATTTTACGAACAGTTTACAATATTTACAGTTTATAGTTTACAATACAATTTTTTTAGTCTACGATATTTACAGATCTAGTTAAAAAATAATATTATTGTCACACAAGCAAATTATTAATAAAAAGTCAGATGTCAATAAAAATTACAGTAAATGCATGTCAAAAAATAAAAAATATATAATTAAGGTTAAAAACGAGAAAAAAAAAAATGAAACGCAGGTACTAATCGAACATATTAAAATTTGTCATTTAAAAATTCATCAATACTATAGTAAACTTTTTCTTCTAATAGTTTGCATAATTTGTTTTTAAATGCATTTAAATTATTCTCGGAGCGTATTGGCAAAGGGATTTTGTTGTAGATGATCGGGGCCATGCAAAAAATGCTTTTTCTGAGTAAAGCTGTTTTGCATGAAGTAGAGAACATAATCTTATCTTTGAGTAGGATGCAAAATCAGCTACAGCTGATTTGTATAATTTACTTATGAATCTTGATTTCATGATCTAAACGCTATAAATTAGAACTAGTATTTACAGTTGAAACAATTGAGCTAACTGCAGACTATTGCAGACAATCTGCTATTACCTACATTTCATTGAAGTATGTATCAGTATCAGTACCTATTCAAACACAGAAATATGTGCTACATAATAATGATTAGGTCTGTAAGTATCTTATATATTATGTTATTAATGATATTTAAAATAATAAAAAGCACTACTCACCATTTTAATTTCTCCCTTCACACAATTTCACGAAGCCTGGCGTTCTCCGTCCGCCAACGCGACTGCCTTCGATTTATCTTAGAGAATTAGAACTCTTATCCCTTGATAACTCGTATCAAAAGATAAAGATAATTGTTCGAATTCTTTGATATACATAATAGGTCAATATAATCGTTAATAAAATATCTGTACCTACACACTAGCCAAACTCGATTTAGAATATTTCTAAACAAAATTGGCGATACTTAACCTAAAATTCACTTTCGTTGCCGAGCATCTTTAACAAAATTAACATAACTTGTCGATTTGAGATTTTTCAATAAAAAATATTACTTACATCTGAACATAACAGACATTACCTAGATCTGAAACTCGACGCCAAAATGAGTTTTTTTGTGTCGTAGTATGATTACAAACATTCCACATCGAGTTTGGACAGTGTATACCTACTTATCTAGACATATTCAGTATCCATTCTATTATTTTATACAAATGAAACTACGAAATTGGTAGGAAAGAATTTTAATGAACATTAATTAAACCGATTACACTTCTGAAATACAACAATACATTTTGATAGCCTGGATCTACTCAAAATACTTTCACGCTAAAGTTTAACACATACAGTGCCTATGGCGCACTTGACGATGATGTAGCCTGCTTGGTTGCGGTACGCGCAGGTCACACCGCTCAGGCAGTGAATGCGCTAGCCAAGGCTTTTCTGCCAGTATCTCCGAGGGTAACATTCATGTCTTCTTCTTTCCCCAGTCGTTTATAATATCAACATAATTTACGTCAATTATGGAAACTCTTCCCAAAATAATTCAAAACGCCGAAACGTAGTCATGTTCTTCACTGAAGATAATTTTGAATTCATGATCGCCTGTTCTTTTTGGACCACCTTAGACATTGTGAATGTCTTTCGTCAATGCAAAAGTAGTTTTAACGCATTCTCCGATGTTGAAGGCAGTTTTTAAATTTTGATCTCCGATTCCTTGTCGGTAAACATTGTTGCGACTTAACACCAAACGGGTATAGAATATAGCACGTTTGGTTAACTGCTGTCGCGGCACGAGACATCGCACGAAATTATCATTGTCGAGCAGCGAGTCATCCCGGCTGAATCACCAACGCCCCTCTCGATCGAGCGACCGCTTTACTCCGACGACGAAATATATCAATGGATTTCCTCCAAGCGTGTGAGCCTTTCTATAACATTTTTCACAAAATAAATGACCGCGTCTTATCATAAATCCTTTTACAATCTTGAATGTCTTCTATATCCTAGACTTAAATAAACTAAAACTTCTTAAAGAGAATAAAACTAAATAGACGTAACGTTTGCTACCTGGAAAAGAGACCGCTGGGCGGCAAATTGATTAGTATGAAAGTGTTTGTGTATGAGTTGTGTGAGGTGTAGGTGAATGTGTGTGGATGAAATGTGTGTAGTGTATTGAATGGGACGGACCATGCTAATGGCGGCGCGCAGAGCGGCGCTGCTGCGCCTCCTGCATTCGCCGCTCGTGCTCGGCCATATGCAGGCGTCTTTGTTCTTCCTTTATAGCAATCTAAAATAAACGAATACCGCATCAATAATGTATAAGCGTATCATAAAAAAATACATTGATTTCTACTTCGCAATACCGATTAGAATGGTTGAAAAATAAAGAAAAGCCCGCTACAGTCAAAACTTGGAATGATATCCTAAGCAAGAAGACAACGGTTGAACTTTTAAAGCGTAACTTAAAATAACCACTAGCCTAAGACAAGAATAGCATCCATCTAATAAGCTTAATATTTTGTCTAGTTACGTGATTTCCCCGATGTTTTGTAAGCGGCAGGTTAGTAATATGTTGCTATTTACGGACCGTTTCGGCTGACAGCGGCAACCAGTAAATACAAGGCGAGGCCTTCGTTTTCTTGAAAAGATCATCCAAGAGTTTTGCCGGAGGCTCCTCCTCTTTCTTCTTGAATTTCCTCGCTGCAAAATACAATACAATGTTATATTACGTCTCCTTTTTTTTTTATCAGATCTCTATCAATCATCATCACCCTTTATACCACTCTAGACAGCGTCGGCACTTTCATCTTAAGGTCCATCAATCAAATAAAATTACAGTAAAATAAACGCTGGACAGTTCACAGCATTCTCAACCTCGCCTCAGCAGCCTGTATTGGTCCACTGCTGGACGCAGGTCTCTCCCTGATAAGCGCCTTAATGGCGTTTATCTCATAGGGGGTAGTGCCCATAATCCCCGCGATGGTCTTGCGGGTTGGGATCGCAGTTCGGTGGTAGAATTGTTCTGCAGGGGGGCGCTGCTGCCCGTTTCCTGGTGGATATCCCTTAGTCGCCTCTTACGACACCCGCGGGAAGAGTTGAGCTGGTGCAAATTCTAAGCCACACAGGTATGCAGTGTGTGTGTGTGTGTGTGTGTGTGTGTGTCTTTGTGTGTCATTTAGCCTTAAACTAAGCAGTGTTATGGGTACTAGGGACATCATGCAAATATGTGTCCCAAAGCATAATCGAACCTGTAACCTCCAGGGTCGCACGCTGCACCGCAGAGGACGTAGGATAAAAATTATGAAGTTAATAAAAAATCTTTTAATCTTACCAGGCTCAGGGCTTCTCTCAGGAGTGTGGTGGTGTCGTCGCTTCTCCATAGGCCGCGGCTCATCACGTCGCTTCTCAAGCTTTTCTTTTTCTTTGTCCTTTTCATTCTTGCCGAGATCCCATTCGCGTGTCGCTAGCTTCCGCTCCCATGGCTTCTCCTGAAATAACAATAATTAATAATTACATGTTTAAATTTTGACGTAGCGCGTAGTCTAAAGTTCAAAGTCTAGTCAATATTGGTCCAGACAGCCTGAGTTTAGACAAATGAAACAGACAAAGTTTTGTCTAAATTGTATTGTTCCATGTACCATTGCACCGTTATTAGTTTATAGTTTATAAGCATTTCGTAAAAATCTATATTTAACATTAACATACACTTTATTAATTATTAATAATTGGACAATCACACAACCTAAAGAGAGCTTGTGTTATGGTAATGGTATAGACTGATTGATTAAATGTTTAACTGAATGATCCTTCGTGCACATAGAGTAGTAGAATTCTAAACAGAATATTTTTCTTACATGTAGCGTAATTCAACAGCATTGTTCAGAATAAACATTGACTCACCAGATCCCCTCGTTCTCGTTTGATGTCTTGCTCCCGTAGCCAATCCTCCACTGTGCCAGGTATTGTAGAAACTTGGGCATTATCAGCAACCTCATTAGTTTTGGCCTTCTCAAAAGCTTCTACTGTTGAGAAGTCCACTTGTAATGTCTTGGGGTTCGAAACTGGCCATGTCACACCATGCAAAGCATGTCTGGTTTCAACAGCTTGTCTGAAATAAACCAATACACATCAAATTCTGTACATAGTTATAAGTAATAATTTGATTGCAATGGTTCTTCTTTCCAACTTTCCAAGGATTATGAGGCCCGATGTGGGCAAGCACACCTTTTATACCGACATGTTGCATGCAACCAATTTAATACTTATTTATAATTTTTAGGGGTCATTATGGCTTGAAATCAATGTATCATTTGATTACATTGATCGGAAGGAACAAACGATTTTTTAATAAAGATGTTATGGTGATCGAAGTTTTGAAGTTCGAGAAATTTTAGATTGTTCATGCGCCATCATTCTTGCGCAGAACATGCAGTCTGTATGCAGCGGTTCAACCTCCAATACTCGAGGGATAAAAGCTAATTAATATAAGTAAATAAACTCTTAGTTAGAGGTAAATACTTACTCTTCATCCTCGTAAATAACATAGCATTTAGACTTGATCTTGTCAATCCAAAATCCATTTTCTACAAGTCTTCCTGTTCTCTGAAGTAAATTTTTCAGCTGAGGCAATGTGAAAGGCCGGACCAAGTTTGTTATGTACAAAACACAAGATTGCTTGTGCCTCGGAGGACTAGGAGGCCTGGCAATGATGCTGTCATTGTCTTTAATAATGGATATTTTTCTGTTAAAAGCCAAATGCTCCTTAGGGTCCTTAGGTTTCACTTCACGGTCCCTGTCCACTTCATTGCTAGGCCTTCTATGCTCAACATTACGTTCTACATTTTCAGAGTTGTCAATAATAATCTTTGGCAATATGGGCCTCTCAATCTTCTCCACAACCTCACGTTCTTTCTTATGCTTCTTCTCTTGAATTACTTCTTCAAATTCAACTGGTTTTACATCAGGAATGATTTCTTTAAGTATGTCAGTAGAAATCGTGATTGATTTTTGGGTACTTATTTTGGCTGGTCTAGAACCCCATCTCCTTTTTCTGCTTACAACAATTGGAGTTATTGGTTGTCCATTATGAAGACTGTCATCATTGTTTGATTGTATTGAATCAGAACGCTCCAGGGACTTGGAATCTTGCGATTTCTGTTCACCTGTGGGTTCTGTTGAACTGTTTTGCCTCTTCTTATCAGAAGATTCCTCTCTTTTACTACTGGATTTCTTCATATCATCGTTTGAGTCAGTTGAAATGTTCCTTGTCCTTTGAGAATTTTCTAGAACACCAGTTTTATTAGATTTATCATTGCCCGAATTTGTCTTCCTTTTCGGACTTTTATCTTCAGTTTTTTTACTTACCAGGGTGTCTTCTTGAGATGTCTTCTCATCTTTATTTGTGTCATCTGATTTGGTCTTGTCTGTATCAAAGTCAATCTTGCTGTCTTCAGGGTGTAGCTCCAGAATTTCAGATTTGTCAACAGAAATGCTTCTCCTACGTTCAGGAGTGTGGGTGGTTGCCTCAGAAGTGTTGGCATCTGTCTTGCTGTCTTTACTCACAGCTTCAGCTGAACTCTGTGTCTCAGCAGGTGCAGATACAGCGGTTGTCTCAGCTTTAGGTGAGACAGCAGTTGTATCAGCATCTGAAGGTTTTTCAGCTTTCTCTTCTGCTACTTCAACACTTTCTTGACTCTTACCTGATACAGGATCATCACTTGATTCAACTTTGTCTCTTTTCTCCTCTTTCTCATTAGATTCAACTTCTTTTTCGTCTTTTTTCTCATCACTTGTAGAAATTGTGTTTTCAGAAGTGGGAACATGGGAATCTTTCCCCTTTTTATCATCCTCGCTTTGGGTCACTTCATCTTCACCTTTTTCTTGATTATCGGCAGCTGACTCTGGCTCTTCGCCTTGACTATCGAGGTTTTTGTCAGAGTCCTTAGACTCCCGGTGGGATCTTTTAGATCGATGTTTAGATTTCTTTTTCTCCTCTGAAGTTTCCACACTTGGAGTATCGCTGGAGCTAGTAGCTCGCGAATGCTTCCTTTTGCTGCGAGGAGACCTTTCTGGCTTTTCAGGTCGTTCGGGCGTCAACGGTGGGCGAGTCAAACAAATTTTTAGCTTCTGTATTTCTCCTACATCTGACGCGGCTGCCGTTTTCACTTGCCAAACTTGATCCTGTGATTCCTCTGGACTTACTTCTTTCACTGGCGTAGTCGGAGGCTTAGGTTCCGGTTCTGCTTCGATTGCAATTTCGCGTACTGGACTTGCCTCATTTACAGATTCATTTTCTGACGATGTTGATTGCTTTTTACGCCTAGTTCGCGTACGCTTAGGCTTATCCACCTTCTTTTCCACCTTATCCGGCGAAGCCTTGGTTTTTTTACCTGCCGTGCGTTCACTTTTACGTCGCATTGTCACCTAAATTGCACAAACATATTAAATATTATGATTTATCTTCATGGATTCTAAAGGCATTACGTTAACTGATCTCTTTTCATTATCCACTTACCTATTATTTTACTCAAAACGCGTACCTACACAATAAACAGAAAATCAGCGTGCAATTCTACTTCACAGCACTTCACAGTTCACTCACAGAAAACAGCCCGCCATTTTTATTTTATTTTGATTGATTTTAATTGAATGAAACAAAATGTGATATTGTTGCCATTTTAAAAATCTTAGACGCAATGGATCAAGCAAGCATGAGCATGATGCAACAAGAAAAAGCAAAAATGAAGAGTCACCACACACATCACATGACAGCATGAGTTAGGTGTACGTTCGCCTTTTTTAAACTTTGCTGTGTGTGAAATTCGTCTGTCAATTCATTCATTCACTCTGTGTCAAAATTGTCAAAAAGTGAGAATTCTATCAAGCTTGTTTCGCATCGCATTTCGCAAATCCATTGCATTTTGTCGACAAAATGCTTGAATATTCGGAAGGCCGATTATACAATGGCGTAAGTTATTTTCCATATCATTCTTTACAGTGAGTTTCACTGACCGGTTGAAAATTAACTATATTTTCCTGCAATAGAATATTCATAACATGCCTTTTGTTTCAGATGCTATGGGCCTTGTAAGTCATTCTAGTATATCGGCGGCCTATTTACGTATAACTAGCCGAGTAGCGGTGTTTGTAGAATGATAATAAGCAGCGTATAGTGCGATCACATGAACTGTAACAATGGGTAATCAAAACAGTTGCTGTTGCCACCGCAGTCCGTCGCCAATCAGAAAAGACATAGTAAAACTAGAGAATTACCTCGGGAATGAGGGAGAAGTGAGCTCTAACAACATCCAGCACATCAGTGAAAGAGAGCCCGATGATGGTGACATTGATGATCCCTCACAAGACCCTATTGCAGGGACCATATTCATGGAAAGGTCTAAAGCCTCAATAGAAAACGGTATGACTAGAAAGCGCAGTCAGCACCAAATCGCCGAGAACAAGCTCAAGAAAAGTAGTTCCTGTTCTACAATTTATTTAGATGATAGTACTGTTTCTCAGCCTAACCTAAAAAACACAGTAAAGTGTGTTGCTTTAGCTATCTATTACCATATTGAGAATAGGATGTCAGAGCGTAAATTAGATATTTTTGATGAAAAACTACATCCTCTGAGTAAAGACAGGGTAAATGAAGACTATGACAAATATAACCCAGAACACAAACAGATCTATAAGTTTGTGAGAACATTGTTCAATGCGGCCCAGCTCACTGCTGAATGTGCTATCATCACACTGGTCTACTTGGAGCGCCTATTGATTTGTGCTGAATTAGACATTGCACCATCAAACTGGAAAAGAATAGTTCTTGGAGCAATCTTACTGGCCAGCAAAGTCTGGGATGACCAGGCGGTTTGGAATGTAGATTATTGTCAAATCTTAAAAGACATCACTGTGGAGGACATGAATGAGCTGGAAAGGCAATTCTTAGAAATGCTTCAATTCAACATAAATGTACCATCAAGTGTGTATGCCAAATATTACTTTGATCTCAGAACCCTTGCTGAGGCCAATGACCTTGCATTCCCAAGTGAACCTCTTAGCAAGGAGAGAGCACAGAAACTTGAAGCTATGTCAAGAGTCATGGAGGATAAAATAAATGCCGAGGTGGTAAAAAATGGAATCAAAAAGTGGTCTAGCTTAGACAATGTCAATTCTGGTGCTGGAGTACGGAGAAGCGTAGCCATACTATCCTAAACTTAGTCAAGAGCCAAAATTTAGATACAAAATTCACAAAATGAGAATGTTTGTGAATTTTAAGAATGTATTGTATTTAGAAAGTCTTTGCACCAGGTCAAGAGAGATGTATTTATGTGTGATAGATAATTTGCAATTTTATCAGTGAAACTACCACTGCCACTTCTAAGCTGGAACTAGGTGACCTAAGCTACTGTATCTATGATCAAGCCTATATTGTAAATGTAAATCAAACAATAAGATGATTCCTAGATTTATAATTTGTTTGTGCACAAATATTTATGATCAGAGATCCATTCACATTAATTTCCAATTGAAAGACTTGAATGTGGTCCAATTTAAGTTTCTGTTTATCCAGTGCTGATAGTAATTAGTATTTTGTATAGAAATTGGCTTCTATCATTTTATTTTTATTAACCCTAGTTTTAAATATATTAGCACTAATATTAGGTTGCTTCCAAAACTATACTAATTAGTATTTAAACTTTTTAGGATGTATAATTGCATTTTGACTGAATAAGAATCTTGTGATTGTGGTATGAATGTAATTAGTCAGTTTTAACATAAATTTACATTGTCATTTTTGCATTTAAAATCTGAGCTAGGTTTTTAGTATGCCAAATTGTTATTTTGTATATTCAAATTATTTTAGTCATCAGACTTTCATTATGATTTATTGTAAAATTACTTCTATTGCTATACTATGAACAATAGTATAACTTTAAAGAATCATTTTCACAGTAATTTATTATGTATATTTGTGAAAGGTATTTCAATTATACAATCATTGCTGTATGTATGTTTATAATAATTACATAAGCAAATAAACATTTTATATGAGACTTTATTAACTTGTTTTTTTTTATTACAAAGCTGTATGAGATTTTGTATAAATCAGCTATCTAGCAAAATGTAGGATTACAGGAAATCACTAATTACTATGAAATTGCTTTGAGCTAAATTTATTTCACTTATGTTACTAATTCATTGCAGATAAAATCATTCTAAAGGTTTCAGGTCCTTTAAATAGGTGCTATAGTTCTCAAGCACATCTGCAAATCATTCTAAAGGTTTCAGGTCCTTTAAATAGGCGCTATAGTTCTCAAACACATCTGCAACTTCATTCTTCTTATTGGTTTGACTGTCGAACTCCGGTCCTACAGACCAGAGGGTTTCCAAATCGTAAATGACTCTAACCTTGTCCGAAAATACATGCAGTGCAATATTACCTGGAAGAAATAAGATGTAGATGTATAAATCATTTAATAATTTTATCAAGGTAGCAAATCACAGTAGAAAATTGGTTGCCAACAGAACATTCAGTATGTAATATTGGCAATAGTGTACCGCTTTATTATACCTAAGTCCAAGGCCATCCACTCTTCGGAATCTTTTCCCTCTATTTTTGGTATCAAATCTCTTTTGTAGCATTTCTTTTTGTAAACTCGTCGTACAAACTCTGCTATAGCATGGATGTGTCTTTTACTTCTAGCACTGACAATGCAAATATAGTCCACATATCTTATATTACTTGGCACTGTAGCAACAAATATGTCTTTTGCATTCTCTCGCTGAAGCAATTTAACTAAATCTTCTATTTCAAATACTCCTGTCTTCCCACCTGTAAACAAATAGGTCCTTTTAGGAATACCAAAGATAATATCATGTGTTATCAGAAAACACAAATTAAGGGAAGTTTCTTACGTTCCAAATTGATTCCATCATATTCATCACTCAAAATCGGGTATTTTTCCTCATAGAAAATCTCATCAGCTGTGTTCTCAATTATTGGTGAATTAGAATCCGTTATCACTTGGTACTTGCTAGCTAAGGCGGGGGAAGTGTCGCTGTTTGCTTTAGATGTGTGCCTTGGGATCCTCAAACACATTCCGCAATGTATTTGCCTGCTGAACGTCACGTTATCTACGCACCGCAAAGGTGTAATTTTTGGCAACGCATTCAGGACGCGTAACACAGAATTTCGGAACATAGTTTAGCTTGCAGACTTCAGCTTTCAGCTTCTGGTGTTTCGATTATGTTTTAATTCTACTCTTTTTCCAAATATCGTTAGATTTTTAGAAGAGACGATAGGATTTATTTATTGTCAGAGACGAACGAAAGCAAAGCAACCACATTAACCTCACTTGTTTCAAGTTGAAATTGTTTATGTAGGTACATAAATACCTAAATTCATGGTCTTTGTTTACATCTAAGTTGTCAAAATGACAATCTCAAATGATCTGTCATGTCAGATAGCTGTCATGGTCTATAGGGTTGCACCATCAACAAGGCATCAATCAAGATTTTTTTCGATGGATCTAGAGTTCCTTCTATCACTGAAGATTTTAAGATTTTTTTTGAAATTTTCAGTTCTAGTGATGGCACAAAACACGCCCGCTTTGCACACCCGTCGACGACGCGACGCGACGCCGACGTCACCACGCCTCGCCCTTGATAACAGTTGACTCAACATCATGAAATCTTATCTTATCAATAGGCGGCGGTACCACCGCTAGCAAAATAGTTCGAATGAAAACAGTAATGGAAAGTGGTATTCCAAGCTCATTCATTTTCTATGTTGTGAAAACTAAACACTCGCCTAAAGCAAAAAATATAGTTTTATTTTCAAAGTACCTAGGTACCTACCTAAACGCCTACAGACTCACACAGCGTGAAGGGCGCTAAAATTCAAATGTGAAGTTGTAATTACCTACGTATTTACATTCATAATGTAAAATTGTAGGGAAGTACCTACCTACTTACCCGAGTTCGTACAATGGTGACTTGTGATCTGGATAAAGATGTGTCAGGTGAACTTTTGGGCTGGAAGCTGCCAGCGTGGAAGGCTCTGCTGTTCCACCGAGTGCTACCATCTTGCGGAGGACTGCTTGTTTACTTGACGCTGATTTGTTTTGATTTTGCGCTAGTCTTCGAACACCTACGGAATGATGATAAAGGGTAAGTTTAAGCTAGGTAGGTAAGTACTTCCCCACTTTGGCTATCCCGCAATTTTGGTCCAAAATAGGTAGGTAGGTACCTAAGTGTGTTGACTAGATGCTTATTTAATACCTCCTAGTAATAGATACTATAGGTACCTATCTATTACCAGTCTATCTATTGCAGTTATTAACTGACCCATCAATGACTGGACTGTTCGGGTATGTGACTAATAAAGTTAGGTATCTAATAAGCCTAAGTACCGGCTAGGTACTTTACTTACGTAGGGTAGGTACATAAGTAAGGACCTTAGCGAGCTGCGCAGCTCGGACAAAAGCAATTATAGGTAGGTAGATTAAGTACCTAGGGGCCATCCATAAATTACGTCACACGTTAAGGGGGAGGGAGGGGGTCGACGAAGTGTGACATTGTGGGACAACGGGGTGGGGGGGAGGGGTTCTAAATTTCATGACATCACATTTCAAAACCGGAAATTTCGGAACCGCTGTTTTCATTCAATATTTTCTAAATTTTATATTTTATATATTTACAAAATTTGAGACGTCACACTAGGGAGGGGGAATCTCACTAATGTGACCAGCTGTGACAAGGACGGGGGAGGGGAAAAAAATCATGAAATTCGTGTGACGTAATTTATAGATAACCCCCTACAGGCTGTAGGTACTAGGTACCTAATCTACCTCTTGCTTTTCTCTATATGACATTTATAAAGTAACTTCTTCATTTTTTTTCAGCCTAGCAGCATTCTGTATCCTTCTAATGACCCTTCCCTCCATCATATCTCTAGTTTTCACCTTAGCCTCCCCTCCTCCCAGTCTTCAGACGGAGCTAACCGCCTTTTCCGTCAATGTCGAGAAAAAGGACCTGCGGTGGATCGCGATTCAGTTCCTAAACGCTGTGTTTTTTCCTGTTGCTGCTATTGGCAGGTGAGATAATGATCGTCTGTATATTTCACTATAGACTGGGTCCCACCAAGCCTACCTACCCCAAGTAGGCCGGGACGAAATCATACCCCCATAATTCTCAGACGAAGTAAAAAAACTAATTAAATAAAAAAGACGTGTGGCACTCGGGGACTGCCGCGGTAAAGCTATTGCAATGCCATCTAGAGGCGAGTTGCTGAACTAAAGAGACAAACGTCATATTTCAAAAGTCATTAAAAGTTCTACTATTCATCGATGGATGGCAAAACTAAAAAGTATCACCGCTGTTCCGGTCGGAGTGGGGAGCGTGAGGTTTTTTCGTTACGGAATTTCTGGATTCGGTCCCCGCGCTCAAGGCCCGCGATAGAAGCTATGCAATAGCTTAATAAATAAATAATGCTGGACAATTCACACAGCATTATCAAGCCCCAAGCTAAGCAGAGCTTGTGCTAAGGGTACTAGGTAACTGATATACGTAATACAATACACTACATAGATAGATATTTTTTATTATACATAGAAAACACCAGAACGCCCTGAACAGATATCTGCAGATCGTACATATATTTGTTCCGAGGCGGAAATCGAACCAGCAACCTCCTGCGTCGCAGGCAGACCTTCGCCCACCACGCCACAGAGGTCGTCTACTTGTCTGGTGCTGTTTACTCTGACTGTACCTACCTCCGCGTCAGCACACAGACGTCCTTACAGAATCCTCTTGCCGAGGGTTTTGCTATAATAACAACGTTTGGCTGGCGGTTTGGTGGTCCCAGTTTATAAGTTTTCAATGCACAGAAGGGTAATTTACGCAATGACAATGCGATGTCATTTTTCTCTATTCCACCCTGGACAACAATCCCCCTGCTAGGCCGGCTGGTCTTACTCTCGTGGGTTTTATAGTCTACACCTACGAAGAAGGTACCTATAGTCTACCTACACTAACGTCATCACGGGTAGAGTTGGACGGAAGATTCTTACATCCAGTGCGGACACCACGCGCGGCCGATAGTTCTGTACGCCTTCTTTCTTGCGGTGTAGTGCTGGCTTAGAATTTGCACCATCCCAACTCTTCCCGCGGGTGTCGTAAGAGGTGACTTAGGGATATCCATTGGGGGGCGGGGAGCAGCGCCCCCTGCAGAACCATTCTATCAGACTGCGATCCCCCACTTCCATGCTCAGCATGGAGATTATGGGTGCCCATGAGATAAAAGCCAATAAGGCGCTTATCACGGGGAGCCCAGCAGTGGACCATTATAGGCTGTTGAGGATTAGGATGAGGGCCTACTGTTTCGTAGATTAGAAAGCATACCTACAATGTAAGTCTATGGGAAAATCTTTGATAGGTACCAGGAAGACTTGGTACCCTAGATTACTGAACAAACCACGTTCAAAGTAATTTCCATAATTTCTTTCAGATATTGCTCGCAAATCTTCTGGTGGGTAGAAGCAGTCTATGCCTCCAAAGCCGAAGATGACGAAAGGATCCGTGAAGCGCTGTCAGAAGCCCGGAGCCCGTCGTCAATGGAGCTCTACCTATTTCTTCAGGCGTTCATACATTGCGCTCCGCATGCTATTGTTAATATTCTAGATTTGATGTCAAGGTTCTCGCATTCTGGCTTTGATAAAGGTATGATACACGTATCAATTATCAGTAAAGGCGTGTTTATTTTGTAGATTAAATCGCTTTTGCAATTGCAGCGAATACTTAGGTAGTTGAAGCGAAAGGGTTTTTTTGCGAAAACGGTTAAATTTTCGGTAGGCAGGAATTTTGAGACTGTTTTTGTTTAGTTTCTGTTTAGCAACTTGTTCTGTGTAGCTATTGCGCTACACAGAAGATGACTGATGAGAGTAGAGTACTCTACTCAGAGATTCTGTTTAGCATTAAGTTTCTTTGGTGGTCTCACTCCAAGGATAAGTTTTCCCGCAAATTTTATCTCTCTAGACACTTTGGTAGACAGTTGCAGCTATTACTACTCTACTCAATTATATTTTTTTTAGTTTCAGTTCAATCTGTGAGCATCATTGCATCTACACTGCGAATGGCCGGTACTGCAACTGTCTACAGAAGATTCGAGAGAGAGAAAATTTGCGGAAAAACTTATCCTTGGAGTGAGACCACCAAAGAAACTGAAGTCCTTATAACGGACAAAGTGCTCAGCTACAAAGAAAGAAACACAGAAAACAAAAAAGAAGAAGAAAACTTCTACGAAGTTGTAACGAAACGCCGTCTGTCGAATGTATTACAGATTTCAGAGCAGGAGCCAACAAGACTCAATAGTGATCTGATCCAATTCTCTCCAAGAACAACTGTCGTCACTTCGCCCCCATTCTACGACCAATACGATTCCGACATCAGTTCAGATTATCTGCCTCCAAAACAAAGAAAAGACTCCCTATTGTCTTCAGGTTTCGATAGCGATGGTGAATACGCCCGGCCGGTATCGATCATAGATAAGGCAGCTCCACGCAGACGAGATACAGAATATACGATCGAAAAAGTAAATATCACTCCACTGCCTGCTATGTACGCTCCTAGACCCGGTTCCATAGCTGTGTGGGCGGAAAAGTTGATGGAAAACGCTGAGGCATTTCCAACGTGGATATCAGCTCCAACAAGGCGGAAGTACTACGACGAGGTGGTGAAAGACGAGCCTGATATCCCCCGACGGGTGCCGCGCTCCTACATGCGCGGTCTCGAGCCACAAGACGCCACCGCAGCGTTGGTACATTTCCTAGCCTGGTACGGTTTCTTTGTAGGACGATTGCTGTCTATAGCTTGTTTTATCAACTATTTTCCAGTTCTCGCTATCGTATTATTATTCTCGCATTACCAGGTGATGCTGTTGTTTCTGATAGTGCCTCAAGCGAGTACGCTCAGGAGATGTTTCTACATATTCCTCGCATTCATTTATTTGTTCTGCCTGATGGAATTCAAGATTCGATTCCGGCACGTGCGTGTGTGGCATGTGTTTTGGATCATAGTGTGCACTATAGAGGTGGTGGTATTTACTGGCCTCTGGGCTTCCACATCGAGTGGAATTGACGATTGGTGGAAGATATATGTCGTTAAAGTAATAATGATCAGCCTCGTCTTAAGCTACGTGTGCTTTACTTTTTATTTTGTGCTACTGAAGCCGAGGGAAACTATTGTTTATGTAAAGAATAAAAACGAGTTTACCAAGTACTTAGAATTTTGTATCATAACAATTTATCGAAGCCCCTTATTTTTTTACAGGAAGTTATTTATATCCCTTACAACTCGATGAGCACCAGCTGGTTACATCCGTAAAACAATGAATAACAAAATTTGTGGAATCAATTTGATCTTTTCTGTACCTACTTGCTTACAGTTACAGATCAATGTTTGTGTAAGACTTATTTCAATTACTTACCGTAGGAACATGTACTTATCAAACAAATATTAACCGGACATTATTTTAGAACATATGATCTGTAGGACCTAGCTCTCTTCTAAATGTATTTCTAGATACCAAATCCCCTGTTCAATATATTTTCTTGTAAAACTTCTTGTCACTGATCTCGGACTTGACTCTTCCTATGTAGGTATAGGTACTAATAGCTACAAGACTCTATCAAGTTTCTTCGCTAAATTAAAAATAGGTAGATGGGAGAGCGTATAGGTGAATAATTTATTTTTACACTCTTCAGAGAACTTGTGGAACCATACGGAGCATGTTAACTATTCTTCCTGAGCGGATTTTCCGTATGAGGCGCATGTTTCAAATTCGGCTAGTTTCAATAAACATCTTCACCGTATCTTCAAAGTAAGCTTTTCTTTTTTATGTGTGAGATATGCCTTTTGGTGGGTCTACTGTCAACCCAAAAGGGGGCATCCATAAATTACGTCAGGAGGTTTAGGCGATATTTTGACACCTTCTCTTCCCTTGGTAAGATTTCGTGCGATTTGCCGAGACCACCCATTAAAAGCCTCACGTAATTAATGGACACCACAGGAACTTATTTTATTTTTTAATCAGCTCCTCATATAAACTTCCCATAACACCGAAACTACGTCATATATGTCTAAATAAAAAATGTTGCAATTTTTGAACTAAAAAATAATTAGACATCAATTTCATCAGGTTTTAATTTATTCTACCTGCCACCTGCACCGCTGCTTACCAAAATATTTTACACTCACAAATCAAAGAACAATGAGACAAAAGAAGCGTAGGCCGTTCGGTTAAACTCGTAGGTGGCTCATATAGTTTTCGTACAATTCGTTTGGTGTTTATTTATATCGCGTCATACAATGGTGCTCGTTGAATGAAGACTTTGCAGTTCATGGAGTAAGGCTGCTGACCCTACGTGAATGTCTGGCATGCTGACCGATCAGATTACTACCGGCGAAGAACTCTTATTTATCAGGCCTTAGATGTAGTCTAGTTTTAACTTCAACTTTATTGCTCTCGCTCCTGTCTCGCAAAAAACTTATTAAAGTCCATTGGGGTTCCTGCTAAAGTAAATAGAAATTCAATGCGTGTTAAATCCGGCACTATCGTTATTTAAGTTTCTAAAAGGAGATAGCCTTACCGTGCCTAGCTGTTCCGGGAAAATAATGAGCAACCAACACGGAGGCGGAGGCGGTATCTCGGTAGATTATCTTGGCTGAAAAATGCACGGGCCTTGTTCCTACAAACTGTTTCGTTATCTATAGTGAATTGTGGTCAGCGGCTTCGCCAAAGGACGCCGTACTGCAGCTTACTGACTTGCTATTCCCCGCGACTTTGTTTTGTTTGTTTTATGTAAGACCTGCACAGCATCACAGTAGCGATATAGATCTTGCAATTGCCGTTTACCTTGCAGATAACTTTGATTTTTTATTTTTTTGATCGGGAGTCGAGATCTTGTCTAAAAAGGCAAGATCAGATATCATCGTACTTATATGAATGCTTGAGTGTAAACAGAACATAGGCGAAAATCCCTGGAAGATCCTACTAAGATTGTAAACGTGTCGTCGTCGTCTAGCAAAATAAACACTTATTCAAACATCCTATTATTGAAAATAAATTAATTTGAGAAATATATTTCGGAATTTCCATACTCAATTTAGTCTATTATATAAAATGGTAGAGTGCAGGTACTCAGATCAGATGGCGTAAGTAGCCAAACGGCATTCGCTATGAAGCGAATCGAAACAATTGAAAGATGCATAGGGAAAAATTCGAAACAGATCAAGTGACCTATGGCATAGGTAAATCCCACAGAAATCGTAATAAAATTGTTATTACGATTTCTGTGGTCAAACCATCTATCAAAAATTTCGCCGGCCCGCCGCGTTATTTTTGATCGATGGGTCAAACCCATACATTTTTGGACTTTTCCACCATCGCTTTCGACATCGATTGTTACATTGTCTAGGGCCTCTGACATTATAATTTCAAAAAACATGGACTGACGAACATTCAGACAGGCAAAGCATATTCCATATCATCTTATATCAAAGTACCGCTCTGTCTGTCGATTATTTTTTGCTAATTTACCATACTCTTACAGGCCGACGGACAGGAGATGAGTGTACGTAATTGCTATCGGAGCAGAGAAAAGGATCATTATGTCGAACATGATCTTTAATATCGGGTATTGATGCCTTGATTAATGCTTGTAACGGTCATTTGTTTGATTTCGAGTTATTTTAGGCGTTACTTTCGCGCTGTAGGTGGTGGATAGCAATTTTATACCTAAGTTAAATTATCTTTTACATTTTATCATTGCAAATTTTATTAAAATTACTATTCAGGAAACTAAATCAGCTTAAGTACGATTCAGAAGGTGGTTTCGGCATCGCTTAAAAGCCCAACAAACGTAACCTAACCATATCCATCCGAACTTATGCCTTACAAGCTACACCCAGGTAAAAACCACTATTAAAGTGATTTGGACAATGTTCTTGGAAAATAACTACACGGTTTTCTGTACATCGAATCTAATAGCTATGTTCGTTCGAGCCGGGTCGGCGATCGTAAGTTCGTAACCCGACACCTCTTGTGTTCAATCTTCTACTAATTTGCAGGCATGGCTCTAGGGTTGTTAAAGTTACTAGGTAGAAAAGTGATGAAGTGAAGGTACATTATTATGTGGGTGAATAGTTTTATTTATGTTACCTGTTTAACGAAGATGCCTACCACAAATGTTAAAAACTGTGGCGTAGTCTCTTTGCCCGCCGATCTTAAAATTATAGTAGAGCTTTATGTAAAATGGGTAAATTATGAAATGAGAATGCTCCGCAAAAGGGCATTTAAAGCAGGAGCTCGTATTACTCGTAATTTATATAATTTGTAACTGTCAAGCAGACGGAGTGACGTGATGAGCGAGACTCAGGTGCCAAGATCGACCTATACGCTGCTGTTCTTTGGACAATCTTCAAATGCCAGCACGTAGTTCTTTTTGTTAGTTGTATGTGTCAGTGTCAGTTAGCTATCAAGGATACTTTAAGTAGGTAGAGTCTGTTCAAAAAGATAAGAGTCGTGGCGTTGCGGTGAACTAACACTTTTAGTCGTACTGCAATGACAGTGCAGTGTCATCAACGCAACAAAAGTTGTCAAATTGGCACACGAGCGCTCTCAGTTCCCACGACTCTTCTTTTTTGAACTAAAATAGCTTTGTTTCCGTTAAATCATGTCATGGTCACTCTGATCAGGCTAAGTAGTCGTTTGCATGCCACAGAAGGGACAATTCACGATACCTTGTGACAGCCCTACATGAAGTGGCGAGTGCAATTGAATCTGTGCCTTTGGTAAAGAGGCGGAACCGCATAACGGACTGCCTTGTGCGTTTTAAATCGAATTTTGCAGAGACATCGGACTCAAATGATGAATCGACGTGGGGAGCAAAAATATCTTAATCGGGCACTCACGACAATTGGATTATTTATTAGACTTTGGTGGGTCTCATTTTCCCTCCCGAATGGAATGAAACTAATGTTGTTTCTGGTAGAGCAGAACTCTACAAACTAGTGCAAATGGTTTGCACTGGTACAGTTTTATTCTAGGTGTTCTCTAAGTTCACTTCCGACTTCAAGACTAGAGTACCGATACATATACCATAGGTGCTAAATCACATGGGCAATTTATTTCAACACTGTCCCTATTTACTTAAAGGTTCAAGAATGATATTGCCTACGGTCACACGCGGACAATGGCTACAGATAACCCGGTACAAACTATGTCACCCTCTGTACCATCCATCCATTTCTCCAACGGTCGAGACACGCATCTTTGAGGTGATAACGTAATGACTGATTGACTCATATACACTAGTAATGTGAGTAAACAAGCACATACCTAGAGTAATTTGAGTTCTATGAACTGTGCGATAGATACGTATTTGTGTCACGTGTTATCAGAAGTTTTGTAAGCACGGGTCGAGACACGGGTTTTCCGGGGTAAGCTAAGAATAATTACCTACCTACCTATAAACAAATTTTTCCTGCTAACCAGAAGGAAATAATTACCTACAACTTCTTTTTTGTACTAAGATAAGAAAAGCTGATATATCTCTGCTGCTGTCATGTGGGACTCCTTACAATACAATACACTGCCACAAGATTTACAAAAATTTAATACAAGAAAAGAGAGATAACTACTGAGCAAACTTTCAAAATACATACACATATACCTGTCATAAGTGCGTGTGCGTATGTCTCATAGCACTGAGAACTTATCTTTTGAAATCTAGCAAAAATTTTGTCCTTCAAGATTCGGTGGTAGCAGGGTGCATGCTTGATACCATTTTATTACTTTTATCAATACTAATATTATAAACGGAAATAATTGATTGTTTGTTTGTTTGTATTGATCAGGCTCCGAAACGGCTAGACGCATTTAAAAAAATATTTCATCATTAAAAAGCTTACTTTTCAGGGAGTGACATAGGCTATATTTTATCCCTAAATTCCCACGGAAACGGGAACTACGCGGGTGAAATCGCGAGGCGCTGCTAGTTTTAGATAAATTTATATGTACAGGATATCAAGCAAAAAAAAACTTGAAGAAAATTCCATGTACATAGATATAATTATTATAGATATAATTTGCGGTGCCTTGTCTTGCCTGCGTCAACAAGTAAATTCGCTGTGTGTGGCCTGTAATAATTAACTTCCTGCATCATGATTTCCAAAAATGGTTACTATTGACAGTTTAAATTTGCGTCATAGTGCCAAAACTAATCAAGATAATTGTCTCACTTCGATTTATCCACCGACATTTTGTTGGGACATCGTACGAATTTATAATGTTTTTATAATTATGTACCTCTCATAACTTTGGTGGTCGTTGGTTTTCTGAGCATAATGTTTCTTATTGGTCCGGTACCGCAGGCCTGCCTCTGACAAGCGCCTTATTGGCGTTTATCTCATGAAGGTAATGCCCATAATCCCCACGCTGGGCATGTGTGTTGAGAATCGCAGTTCAGTCGGGGGGCTGATTCCCGTCCCACAGTGGGTATCCCTTAGTTGCCTCTAACAACACCCACGGGAAGAGCGGGGGTGGTGCAAATTCTTAGCCAAAAAATTCATCAGCACGACACAGCTAATGAATTTTTCTTCAATTAACGACAAAATAGCCCTTCAGGCACCATCGTCTGTTCGCGATTTCTGGATATCTACTTTTCGTTTTATTAATTACGCAGAACTTCTAACAAATTAAGTTTTCTTCCAAGGAACGGAAAATTATGGATCTGTCGGGACAAACCATTGACGCTTCTTTTTCCTGAAATTCTTCCAATATTTGTTTCAAGACCTTGTGAATGTTTGATATTTTGTCCCAACGACAGATTCGATATCGATATAATTGTTGTAAACCTAGTGTATTTTGTGATAATGTGTCTGACACACAATAAAATTCCATCCGCAAACCAAGCCCTCGTAGCGTACTCCCAGACACAATGTTATTAAAAGTAAATAAAGTACCTCAATTTGCTGCCTAAGTAATCAATCTAAAATAAATTATGTTTGTAGATAAAGACGATTCTTAGAAAATCGGTAAAGCATTAGAGAAACATCACATAATGAATGCTTCTGCGTACAAGGGTACGTGTACCGCATAGCAATCGTATTCCGATGAAGCATGGCCTCATTAGTTATTTATAACAGGTGTTTTTTTAATTACTCGCACTTGTAGCAATGGTCTTCTTTAATTTTATGGAGGCCTCAACCTCAACAGCCTGCATTGGTCCACTTCTGGAGGCGCTTATCAAGGGGAGGATTAAGCGCCTTGTTGCCGTTTAACTCATTAAGGGTCTATAAATTAATAATTAAGTCTATAATCCCTACGCGGGGCATGCGGGTTGGGGATTGTAGTTTGGTGGTAGACTTGTTCTGCAGCGCTGCTGCAAGCCCCCGGTGATACCTTTGTCGCCTCTTACGAAACTCACGGGACGAGTTTGGGGTGGTGCAAATTTATTTGTTTATTTATTTATTTATTTAAAGAACACAAACATCATATATATTATGTCTATATCTAACAAAATCTTAATGGTAATTATTCTAATACATATAACAATTTTTTGTGTACACAACTTGTTTTATAGAGAATGCGCTCAGTGAAATAAAAATTTAAATCAATGTGCTAAAGGAAAGGAGTACCTATTTCAATAATAGGTCACTTAAAAACTAAAAAAAAATACAAATTATAAGTAAGCACCACACAGCTAATTCCGAAGGCCTGCCTATCATGGATTCAATAAGGAATAAAATAGCTAAATAGCTATTTGTCCGCGCGGTAGAGCATCTGCCAAGTTTGGCCGCTGATTGCGCCAAAGAAAAAATATGTGGAAACAAAAACTGGGAATAAATTGGTGTGATATTAAAAAAATCTCGTTAAATTATTTGTCATTTTATTTTCGTAGGTTATATTATGATGAATATGTCCGTAAAAAACATTTTATGCTGTTTTTATTTTCTCATAAAATGAGCCAGTGACTTCTTCCACGACTTTTCTCTAACTCTCATATTTTCAGATTCGTCCATCCAATCCCATCTTAACAACTATAACTTTCTCTTAATTTAACACGGAGTCATGATAAATAATCAAGAAATGCAATCATGGATTTGTACTATATAAACTATAAACTGACTTCAATTATTAATTCCTTGACGACCTCTGTGGCGCGGTGGGCGAAGGTCCGCCTGCGACGCAGGAGGTTGCGGGTTCGATTCCCGCCTCGGGACAAATATTTGTACGATCTGCAGATATTTGTTCAGGGCGTTCTGGATGTTTTCTATTATAATAAAAAATATCTATCTATGTAGTGTATTGTATTATGTATATCAGTTATCTAGTACCCATAACACAAGCTCTGCTTAACTTGGGGCTAGATAATGCTGTGTGAATTGTCCAGCATTATTTATTTATATGGTTTTCTCATAGATATTAGATACCGTTGTCTGAACTGGACCACTGAAATTGGACCACACGGCTTCCAGTGTAGTCTAATTTCAGTGGTCAGTTTTCAAATAAAAAAAGAATCATCAGAATCGGATCACCCAAAAATTCAGTCAAAAATTCTGAAGTAACAAATATAAACTAAAATAAAAAAATACAGTCAAATTGAGACCCTCCTCATTTTTTAAAGTCGGTTAAAAATACTGTAGTTTCTTATCGTTCACGTTCACTTTACACTTATACCTACCTTCGGAAAAGGTGTGAAACACTTCCTCGGACGTTCTCTTCTCGTTTCGAGTAATAAATCCAATTGCTTTACAAATTACTTCTAATTACGTTTCCTGCTACGATTTCCAATGAAAGCTTCGAGTTATGTGATTATCTACCTTTTGTTTTTAGGGTTCCGTACCCAAAGGGTAAAAAGAAGTTCATCGAAACGCCACGACTGTTCTCTTTTTGAACAGACTCTATCAATTTAACGAAGAAACGCTATACTATGATATAGACTAAACTGGTAAATCAAGCCTCCTGCGAACCGAAGAGAATCTTTTCGTCATTCCTTCATCATCATCATCATCATCATCAGCCTATACTAGTCTACTGCTGGACATAGGCCTCCCCTTATGAGCGCCATAGCGCCCTGTCTTCAGCTTGACGCATCCAGCGTCTGCCTGTAGTCTTTCGCAGATCGTCATCCCACCTGGCCGGAGGGCGTGATACACTACGTTTGCCGAGTCGCGGTCTCCACTCAAGAACTCGTTTACCTTACGTTATCGGTTCTTCGCGAAATATGGCCGGCCCACTGCCACTTCAGCTTGCTAATTCTTTGAGCTATTCCTTGGTACTTCATAATTCACAAAACTTACACTCCACAAATTCAACATAAGTAGATTAGTAACAATAATTATTGAGAGAAGATGGTCATACCGCAAGGAAACGTGACAAAACTGACCTACTTAGCCAGGACCATTGTTCAAACTACCGATACAGAATCTATTAGCATCGGTTAGCCGTAGATAAACATAGTCCCACCCAACCCGATCTTTAAGAAGGTACTTATTTTATGTATCGCTCTTTTTGATAATTGATTTTGTTTAAAAAAAACTATAAACCGACTTCAATTATATCCCACTGTCAGAACTAAAAATTAAAGTGGGATCACAAGGAAAGCACTACCTTTTAAACAATAAAAAAATCAAAAAAATCGAACCACCCTGTCAGAAATTCTGAGGTAACAAACAAAAAAAAATACAGTCGAATTAAGAAATTCCTCCTATTTTTGAAGTTTTTTTTTTTTTTTTTTTTTTTTTTATAATCATATTTAAAATCTGTCCTACTCTACCTAGACCAATTTTGTACAGTAAGTTTCAGTTTTACAGACAACAGAAGGTTCGATTGTCATAGATAAAGGAAAATCATCTAGTATTCCATTTGTAATGCACTTTCTTCTAACGCTTTGCCCACAAGCCTTCACAATAAATCAGTTTGAGTCATTGCCGAAAGCTATTGCAAACCTTTGTATTTTATAAAATCTGTCACCGTTATTAAGACGGATGCTAAGATTATGATGAAGTTATAATTAACTGTAAGCAAAATGTAGTGTGTATCTAATTCTAGTTCACAAACTTCAATATATTATTTTATTTTATTTGGAAAGGTTTAATTGTAAGTAGGTTCCTAATTATAATTTAATTGTCTTTTCAATTCCATTTAGTCAGGGGTTTTACAAAAAATGTTTCTTCCTATTTCGATTGCCTAGTAGGTATAAAACCCACCAAGCATATAATATATACATACAGGGTGAGGCCGCCGTGTGGTGCCGGCGGCATAGAATTTGCACCACCCCAATTCTTCCCGTGGGTGTCGTAAGAGGCGACTAAGGGATATCTTCTGGGGGGCGGGCAGCAGCGCCCCCTGCAGAACAAAATCTTCCACCAAACTGCGATCCCCAACCCGCATGCCCAGCGTGGGGATTATGGGCATTACCCCCCATGAGTTAAACACCAAAAAGGCGTTTATCAGGGGGAGGCCTGCGTCCAGCAGTGGACCGATACAGGCTGTGAATGGATGGACAGGGCGAGGCAAATTTTTGGCCCCTTAAGGGTAGCTACCGTTTCTTTTATTGTTAGAAGGTTTTGTTCATAGGAACCTTCGGCTTTATTTTGAAGAATAAAATATTGCCATTTTTAGTTTTTTGAAAAAATGTACTTGTCGCCTAAAAAATGACATTTGTCAAAAAAAACAAGTTGGTCTTAATCGACTCTATTTCCTGATCTATGATTCATACAGCATGTTCTAGCAAGCTCTAGGGTCTAGTCTAGTAGATAGATCAAACGTTAATAAAGTTGCGTTTAAAAGTGTGGAATTTACTTCAAAATCATTATTTATCTCAGAATCTGTGAAAACTTAATATTTAGGGAAATGTTACTACGATTTTTTTAAAACGTGATTGGTGAAAGTTTTCTCGATAGTTAATTTTTTGGAAAAATAGATGTTTACACACATTTTGCTACTTATCTCAGGCACAGCACACTTTTTTGTTCGGTTTTTATTTCTTTAGTTATGTTTTTTTTTAATTTTTCGACTGGTTATTCATTAACTTGTTAGCTAAAAACAGTTTTGGCACATAGAAAATTCGGTGCATGTCTCTGCTCTATACTTCTCATTCGCCATATCAAACCATATGGTTTGATATGGCGAATGAGAAGTATAGAGCAGAGACATGCACCGAATTTTCTATGTCCCAACGAGATGGGTTTCGAACGGGATGACAAGATATCTTGTCATCCCGTTCGAAACCCATCTCGTAGAGGCGTTATTGCACAGTCTAAAATCGGTAGGAAACTGGAAACTTGCAGCGAAGCAACACCCGTAATATGCTGTCTACCGCTATCACCGCAACAATAGCACAGCGTAGAGTCCCTATGCACCGCACCGCATACGTAACAAAATGCACCGTAATATTATAATTTGTGACACGAGTCGAGGACACGGTGGGAAACAAGCTAAACGACTTGTCACGATGCGAACCAGCCTTGTAAATAGAGCTCACTCGTAAAAGAAGCTATCTGTGCTCGAAGAATTTGGTTGCCACTCGCTCGTAAAACTTACGCACGAAAGGTGTCAAGTTGGCAAGTAAATTACCTTCGTTAGATTATTGTGTTAGGTGAAGAAACACGCACTTCTTGGCGGCGGTGGCGGGTAAAGTTATTTAGATACTGATAACCGCTCTCGGCTTCGCGCACGTTGTTTTTATGGAAACGAGCAAAGGTTATTTATCTCCCATGGAACTTTAAAAATGGGAACTTAATTATGGGATAAAAAGTACCTTGTAGAAGGCCTTGAAGTCGATGAAGAAAAATTTCAGCCGAATACATTCTGTTGTTATGGCGTGAAGAGGTATCAATACCTATATCATCCCTTCAAACCTTCTTATTTAAAATAGGTACCAGTAAAGTGTGATTTAAAGGGTCTGGAACGATTGCATGTAATTGCAGATTAATTAATAGATCTCACAATAAAACAATAACAAACATAAAAAAACAGTCAGTAGAGAACCTCCTCCTTTTTTGAAAATAATAAATATAGACGACTAGAATCTTAGGCATTGTGTTCGTTCTTCTTCAACGAAAAGAAACGGGTAACGTCCCAAGAATTTAATAGAGATAACAAACATAAAAAAACAGTCAGTAGAGAACCTCCTCCTTTTTTGAAGTCAGTTAAATATAGACGACTAGAATCTTAGGCATTGTGTTCGTTCTTCTTCAACGAAAAGAAACGGGTAACGTCCCAAGAATTTAATAGAGATAACAAACATAAAAAAACAGTCAGTAGAGAACCTCCTCCTTTTTTGAAGTCAGTTAAATATAGACGACTAGAATCTTAGGCATTGTGTTCGTTCTTCTTCAACGAAAAGAAACGGGTAACGTCCCAAGAATTTAATAGAGATAACAAACATAAAAAAACAGTCAGTAGAGAACCTCCTCCTTTTTTGAAGTCAGTTAAATATAGACGACTAGAATCTTAGGCATTGTGTTCGTTCTTCTTCAACGAAAAGAAACGGGTAACGTCCCAAGAATTTAATAGAGATAACAAACATAAAAAAACAGTCAGTAGAGAACCTCCTCCTTTTTTGAAGTCAGTTAAATATAGACGACTAGAATCTTAGGCATTGTGTTCGTTCTTCTTCAACGAAAAGAAACGGGTAACGTCCCAAGAATTTAATAGAGATAACAAACATAAAAAAACAGTCAGTAGAGAACCTCCTCCTTTTTTGAAGTCAGTTAAATATAGACGACTAGAATCTTAGGCATTGTGTTCGTTTTTCTCTAACGAAAAGAAACGGGCAACGTCCCAAGAATATAATAGAGATAGGAAGGCTTCGCGTCAGCTTAAACCTGCTTTTTTTATAGATAGCGTAGATTAATTAAACCTAACTTTACTTTATTACTTTATTTTATTTAATAAGGGCAACCAACTAGAAGTAACACAAGATATCACAAAATTATTAGCGTAAAACTTAAAACTAGTGCACTCTAAATTACAGGTAGCCACAACATGCGCAAAAAACAAAGCAACTCAACTAAACAGCTAATCGTATATTAATAATAAATGGTTAAATCAAAGTGGTTTATACATTATTTTTATAGGCACAAGCAGGTACCTGATGTACCTGTGAATCGCATGTTGTATAATGAAGGTAAATTAAAAATAAATACAGTTGGACGTAATTCAATGAGGGAGGGAGGGAAGAGGAGGTATGGGTAAAATGTAAGTTCGTAACTATAGTATACTTAACGTAGATTGATTTTATGTTAAGTATCAAGATCCTGGTTAATTAATATAGGCTTAAGACATTTGACAAATTTGTTCAGAGGGAATTTTTAACATAGCTCAGACTACCCATTTACCTCTTTATTACCCCATCGATAATCCATTCTATGTCAAAGCGCGACTAATAGCCTACTGCCGCAACTGGCAGTGGCACAAATATTCCACATAACTCATCATTATGGCGATAAATATTGAATACCAATGCCATGGCTGTATTCAGGGGGGCACATAACTACAAATAGAATAGTGCCTTCGCTTCCCATACGATCGATTGGCGGCAGGTTTATTGGTATGGTAGCTATTTCGTAATAAGTTGCACAGGTGTTTGGTTATTATTGGTAAAGATGCTTAGGTTTATAAAAGGCTAACGCTGCTTGAAAGATACACTTTTGAAAAAATGATTCAACTGCGTTAACGATCCAAAATTTGATTCATAATTTAGTTGATTATTGTGTTTTTTGGAGGGTTAATTTTAATTATCCCAGCTAGAAATGAAAGAGTTACAGCAGCTATACCTCTATAATAAAACTGCAGACTGTTGCAATCAAATATCCCGTGAGATTTTGCAGTCTGAAACATTGATTAATTAAAAAGGGAAGATGGGGTACTAGTTTTTCGAAAATGGCAACCTCATTTTGTGTAAAATTGGGTGCCTCAACCTCAGTCACCCTCAGACCGGCGGCACGGTCGTGATTCGCGTGAAATATTGTTATCTCGGTCTCACTTCGGTCTTAGATACGTCTTTACGTCTTTGTTCTTCTTTGTATTGAACAGGACTGGAAATATAACTGTGAGCGTATGTCTTTGCGTGTAGTTGTAACACATGTAACACATATCTTCCCTTTTTAACCGACTTCAAAAAGGAAGAGGTTCTCAATTCGTCTGTATTTTTTTTTTTTTTTTTTTTTTTTTTTTTTATGTTTGTTACCTCAGAACTTTTGACTGGGTGGTCCGATCTTCATGATTCTTTTTTTATATGAAAGCTGGTGCTTCCCATGTGGTCCCATTTTAATTTTGTTCAGTTCTGACAATGGGATCCATAAAAATAATGGGATAATGAAAATTCATGAAAAACCGTAAAAATTTAAGTCGGTTTAAAGTTTTTTAAAACAAAATTAATTATTAATTAATCAATAGATAGATAGATAGATAGATAACTCTTTATTGTACCACACAAACATAAAAAAAAACAATACAGAAGGAAATGTACAGAATCATAGAAGTACAAAGGGCGGCCTTATCGCTTTGAGCGATCTCTTCCAGGCAACCTTGGGATGGACTGGAGATAAAAGAACAACATAGACGGTGGCATTTAAAAAACAACTTAAAGGAACAGAAATCGATATGAATATACCTACACTACATACTACATATACCTAACATGCTTTATACTACCTATACTATACTATAATGAATATGATGTCACTAAACACATACAAAATAATTTAAATACATAATAAATTTTACATGGATAAATAATGTTGATGAAGCAGCTTTTTGAAAATAGGGAGTGATTTTGCACGTCTGATGTCCAGGGGAAGAGCATTAAATAATCAATGGTCTGAAATAATGTTTTTTTTTCGTAGCAGTGCAGGCAGTGGACCTTTGTATCTTTATTAAAATCGAGTGGACAGCAAGGTAAATTTTAAAAAGTGATGCAATCCCCTTTTATTTTTCGTATACTGAAGGAAATGTATCGTAGCATTCGTGAGTCAGCTTTGACATTAGTATGAAAAGATTACAAGGTAGGTAGATGGTCCCTCGTGTTTTTTCTCATTTGAAGGAAGCATACCTATAGCAAGGAAATAATGATAGTTGGTGATGAGCTAGTTGACAGCAGCCTTGCTACGACTCTGGCAAGCTGTTGCATTCAATTGCCTTCAGTGTAATGGGGTGCTTGTGGTAACCCAGTCGTTGTAGCCATTCAAATTAATTTACAGCCAGATTGTATTCAATTCAGCATTATTTTGCTAATTCTAAGCAGCTGCTTTATAACCAGGGCCTTTTAATCATCTGTACTGAATGCATTGATGGAATTATAATAGAATTCAGTTGTGTTCTCTTTATGCACTATGATGCTTAACTCTTCCGTTTATTTTTATTAGAAATTAATAATGAACTGAATTATTATTTATGATATCAACATCAGCAAAGCATCAAATTACCTAATTTGATCTAAAGGGAGAGCTAAGATGGGCATTCAAATGACTAAGTATATAATATTTTATTGGATAACTAAAATATTAGAGTTTCTTAAACATAAAACACCCCGTCGGATAACGAGAGCTTGCGTACACCTTACAAAATCGTATAACTTTTATAAAATAAGTGTTTTATGTTATATTTTAACCCTCGCAAGTTCGAATAAGAAGTAGAAAACGCAATAGTTTTAAAAATAAGATAGTGCATCCAGCTTTTCTGTGCAGCCTTCACACCAGAGCCAGAGCTAAGGCAAAGTAATGTTGTTGGATGAGTTCTCGCTCGCTGCCGCACTTCGAGGCGCAGAGCTGTTGACCTTTCGTAGGAAGATCCTATTTTATTTTATTTATATCTATCTATCCGAAGAAGTATCATTTTTCCCTATCCGAAGAAGTATTCTTTTCATACACCAGTAAAAGTGGCGCCCCACCTATTTTATGTCATTATTTTGGTTTAGGCAGGAAGTTTTAAAAATCAATGGTTTAACGTACAGTTTGTGGTATCTATTATAAGATTTAATTATTGCCTCTGTAATAGTTTCATTTTCTAAAGCTTAGGCAGTGATACGAAGTTACGCCCACGCCCACGCCCACGCCCACGCCCACGCCCACGCCCACGCCCACGCCAACGCCCACGCCCACGCCCACGCCCACGCCCACGCCCACGCCCACGCCCACGCCCACGCCCACGCCCACGCCCACGCCCACGCCCACGCCCACGCCCACGCCCACGCCCACGCCCACGCCCACGCCCACGCCCACGCCCACGCCCACGCCCACGCCCACGCCCACGCCCACGCCCACGCCCACGCCCACGCCCACGCCCACGCCCACGCCCACGCCCACGCCCACGCCCACGCCCACGCCCACGCCCACGCCCACGCCCACGCCCACGCCCACGCCCACGCCCACGCCCACGCCCACGCCCACGCCCACGCCCACGCCCACGCCCACGCCCACGCCCACGCCCACGCCCACGCCCACGCCCACGCCCACGCCCACGCCCACGCCCACGCCCACGCCCACGCCCACGCCCACGCCCACGCCCACGCCCACGCCCACGCCCACGCCCACGCCCACGCCCACGCCCACGCCCACGCCCACGCCCACGCCCACGCCCACGCCCACGCCCACGCCCACGCCCACGCCCACGCCCACGCCCACGCCCACGCCCACGCCCACGCCCACGCCCACGCCCACGCCCACGCCCACGCCCACGCCCACGCCCACGCCCACGCCCACGCCCACGCCCACGCCCACGCCCACGCCCACGCCCACGCCCACGCCCACGCCCACGCCCACGCCCACGCCTGCGCCCACGCCCACGCCCACGCAAATACACTTTGCTGTCCTCTGCTGAAAGGGCACTGTACCATGCGTTGCAGTGAATGCCCTAAGCACTAATCAACCAGTTTCTCAATATTAGGTCATTTTACTAATGGAAATCCAACATTACATTATTAGTGGGTATAATATTCCACGTTATGTCAAAGTTTGCATACAATTATGCGCTAGGTAAATATGGAGTGATTCTTGGTGTTTGCTAAAAGCACGCACAATTTGTATGCAGCGTTGAAGCAGATAGACGTTTATTGCATATTTCTCGTGATATACTGAGCTTGGACTGAAATTTGATACTGATACCTTCGTCGTAGATAAAACTCTATGAAGTACAGTCAACTTTAATTCTTAAACAAAATATAATGGAAGATAGTTCTACAAAATAAGTATTGTTATTTATTAATTGAAATATGCTTATTTCAAAATAATATTATATATATTTCTGTGCTTACTTTACCCAGGTGTAGCATTGATTAATTAAAAAGGGAAGATAGGTTACGTTCTCTCAGCGCTTACTCAAAAATTGGCATGTGTTACAACTACACGCAAACACATACGCTCACAGTTATATCTCCAGTCCTGTGCAATACAAAGAAGAACAAAGCCGGAAAAATGTATCTAAGACCGAAGTGAGACCGAGACAACAATATTTCACGCGATTCACGAACGCCCGTGCCGCGCCGCGCCGGTCCGACGGTGACTGAGGCGCACACAATATGAGTTTGCTATTTTCGAGAAACTAGTACCTCATCTTCCCTTTTTAATTAATCAATGAGGTGTAAACTGAGATTTACCAATAATCGTAGATGCAACGTTTAACTAAGGCAGGGATTTACGTCACGGGCTTCATTGAATCCTGAGCCCAATTAACTTCCTGTTATCCCCATAGCGGGAAAGTGTCAATGGGGACAACGGGAAGGAAATTTTATGACTTCCCGTTGTCTCCATAATGGGGACAGCGTCCATAGGGACTACGAGAATAGATCAAGGATTCTATGTAGAACAACGCGGGCTATAATCTCACGAGCGAAGCAAGGTAGTGAAAAAGGGTCCATTACATATAGATAAGTACCTTTATTATTATAAAAAAATAGGAATAGAAAACAGGAAGTAATGTTACCTACATAAATAAACCTCTGACTTGCCTACCTTATCATTTAAAAAAACCTTCAGATACTTTCAATGCAATGATCATCTGTCTGTACGAATGGAATGACGTCACAAATCGCTATCACTAAGTAACTTTAACCCAAGTAGATATTTGCTTCATCCACTCAAGAAACATTAAGCCTAATTTTGCCGTAAGTAATCAAGTGGGTACATGTCGACTTTCGACATAATTAGCATGTAAACTCCTTATAATGTGCTCCCGTAAATAAAGAGCAGTTGCTTGGCTTCTTATCTGTACCACTTAGTAAAGAGGTAGGTAGGTACGAAAAGATTGATAAAGTGGAACATGGAAATTGATTTAAAATGACAATGACAACAGGATATGGAAGGTACTTAATGTGCATATCGAAATATAATATTTGCTGCCTTTGGTAAATACTAGTTTTAACATGATTTTGTTCTTCAATAGAGTTTTGTTTTTTATATTTACTAGCAAGCTTATTAAAAATAACTTTTCTCATTTGCGTCAAAAATCTTCAAATACCTACAAAACAATTTTACCAATAGAAAAACACAACGAAATTCATTGCGGAGTAACGGGTGTTAACATCGATGAGATATAACCGCCGCCTTCTCCGATAAACATAATACAAATAGGGTTTACTAAGTCAAAAGGGGTCACCTTCTGGGCCGAGGGGGTCAACTTGTGAATAACTATTTTTTTAATATAAATTTCGATAGCTATATGGTGGAGGATTACATTTTTTTTCTACGGATTATGTCAATATGGACAAAGTATGCTCGTATTGGAAATTAGAAATCTGTTGAAATCTGTCGGCCCGGGATAGATTAATTAATGTTTTGTTTACAATGCGAGGGCGCGGGGTGCGTAGGCCGCGCGCAATCGGGAGGCGGGAGATGCGATCCTCTGTGGCCAAACTGGCACACTCCACGCGCGCTCCGATACCAACCCGACGCATATCGCAACGCGCCTCTTTGCTACACGCGGGAAAAATATGCGCCAGTTTTCCCCCAACCATTCAAATTCAAACTCTTAGAAATAGAACTCGATTTGTTTTCTTTTTTTTTAAAGTGCCAGTGATAGAGACACGTGAAACCCAAAAGAAGTTTTAATGTGACCATGTGTGTTGATTTAATGAGTGTGTGGAAAATGTTTTTGCAGAGGAATTAGTCGCGATGAGGATTAAAAACCACAGTCAGTCCTCGGAAAAGCCCAAGGGGAAAAAGAGGGTGAGTTATTTCTCAGTGGACCACTTATCCGTTATCAAGGAAATATTTGTTGCTAATTTCTGTTGGGACTTGTTCGAAAAGCGTGAAAGGTATAGTACCTTTAAGTACCTTTTACGCGTTGGTAAATCTTTAAAATTAATCTGATAGGCCGTATTTTTCTAATAAGAAAGTATAAATAGCACAGACTCCTGAAACATAATAATTTAATTAATAATAACAATAATGTTGGACAATCAACACGGTGAAAAGCAAGTGACAAATAAAATAAGGGCATTCCATTTAATGTAAAAGTACTCACCGTAGAACAACATCTACCTATGGTAACAATGTAAACTATGTCCAATCAAACTTTTGCCATTAAAACTATTCTCTAACAAGCAACTCTACCCACCAACTCAAAGGTAGATTAACATAGGTACATGAGTACTAGAAATACATTTTTTTAAATTGATTCGATTGATTTTTTCATACAATTATCCGCGCACCCAGTTTACGAAAAGAACACGGGGTCCTGAAAATTTCACCTATTATTCTATTTTGTTTCTTTAGTAACTACCTACTCAAAATCATATCAGTTCAAAAAATATTTATATTCATAAATACTTACAATAAATTTCGACTTAGAAAAGGTTAAAATTAACACTTGAGACTGATATTTTTTTATTTCTGTCAATAAAGTGACATTTGTTTTTCGAGTTATTATTAGACAAATTATTATCTCCATACGAGTTAATTATGCACTAACATATTATATATTAAATAATTATACACATAGTACTTCACAAGACATGGGATCGTACTAAAAACGGCGCGAATTAATTTAATATTTTTTTCTTTCTTATTAATTGCACCAAGTAGCTCCTGGATTGGCACAGAATACATTTTCAGTAAGTATTATTCAATATTCCAATTACGTATACTTAGAAATCAAATTTATTTATTTATTTAAATAGTATCTCAAAAATACGTACACTTACATAATATGACTCTTCAAATGTATACCTATGTTTGTAAGTATGTAGGTAGGTCCTTACCTAAGTTATTTTATTATGCTTACTTGTATAAATTCTTATAATACTACCTAATAGAAACTTTTTCGTTGTTTGTTCTGTCAAACTTAGGATAAATTACATATTACAGGGTGTTCGAACAGAAATAAAAAAAACTAAAGCCATGTTATTTCGTAAAAATAAAGTTACAGTAGGCACTTAAATATACTTACATTGTAGTTCAAATGTCGGGAAAAAAACGAAAAATCTTTAAAATACCGCGAGGCATTTGAGGACTTAAAATTCCGCCTCCACCTACACCTTGTTTCTATATGAAAAACATTTTGCTACAACCCTGTCTACAACCCTGTATAACCGAAAAAGCCGTATTTGCGCTTTATTAATTTTCACTGAGTAGGTAAGTATTTTGAAGAACTAATTAGTTTTCCAATTAAAGTCGAATTGCATTTGCGTTTTGTAATGCAAATCTCTTAAATTTCTTCGGAACCACGAAACAATCACAAACACGATACGAAACGAACACATCCAGAATAACACAACGCTAATGCGGAGTAGTACATTGTTACCCAAGGGATGAAGGTACCTAATTTAGTCCCGAGATGGGGTTTCGCTAGGCACGGGTGCCAATACTTCGACGGACAAATGTTACTTTCACACGAGGTAAACCTTGCTTTTCATTACGAATACAAGGAAAGTAATAATAAAAATATGAATAACCTATAGAAAAATAAGTAATATTTATTTTACATAAATCAACAACTTAGGTGAGATATTCAAGTCTATGGTAAAATTAGAGCAATTATTAGTTATTGATAGTGAAAGTTTTTTCCAGGTACCTCTTGAGAAGTGAAAACTTTGAATTTTTTTGGTTAAAACCATCATTGTGCCTATTGAGGAACGATTTTAGTTTCTCGAAGTCCTTTGAGAATTCGTTAAAATATATTAACAAAACGTTTTCTTATAACGAATATTTTTGAACTATTTTAGGTACCTTTATTTTGATTTAGGTGGTAAAAGGTTTTCCACTAATGCTTTAGCGTCTTCTTTTTTAAAATCAGGCGTCTTTAACAATGTCGGAACTCAGTGTAATAATCATACAAAACTGTAAAACTCGAAAAATCAAAGTTTTTCCGCATTTTTTCTTAGATATAGAAAATCTGGCAGAATGTAGCCATGGTAGCTCTCGCTATTCTACCATGGTAGTATACCGAGATCTATTCTACCATTAATTTTTATCATTTCTGAGTGGCTGTATGAATTGCGTCAAACCAGACGCACAAGCTATCTCACAAAAACTTGAAGTTTGCTATATAGAAAGTTCGAATGAATTTCGTCCCTAGGGACGAAAATTATTACTTTAATCCCACTTCTCAGGCAACTTCCGACATACTTTCCAACTATGAGTGATGAAAAATGTATTAACTTGTTACCATACATAACACATGTTTTGGCAAATAAAAAAACCATCCCTTTATCGCTACGAAATAACATCTCTCAGCGACTCTATCAATTTTGTGGTTCGTGTCTCGGCACAAAAGCCTTCATGCATTCATATACATGAACATGAATATATATTGCCTAGATGAATTCCTGCCAAGCAAATTGCAATCGATTTTTTTGACTCACCCTGATAAAGTCAAAACGTTGGTGTTCTTCCAACACAAAATAGGTTCGTAGTTCACCCGCCTACTTATAATTTACTTCTTTTACGTTATCTATTTTTATTTGATCGCTGTCTTTGTTACATTTTTAATGAATTTAATTAATTAATTAATTATAAGTAATTTAATGCCGTGTGGTGCTGGCGGCATAGAATTTGCACCACCCCAATTCTTCCCGTGGGTGTCGTAAGAGGCGACTAAGGGATATCTTCTGGGGGGCGGGCAGCAGCGCCTCCTGCAGAACAAATCTTCCACCTAACTGCGATCCCCAACCCGCATGCCCAGCGTGGGGATTATGGGCATTACCCCCCATGAGTTAAACACCAAAAAGGCGTTTATCAGGGGGAGGCCTGCGTCCAGCAGTGGACCGATACAGGCTGTGGATGTGGATGGATGTGAATTTAATCAAAAGTAAGTAAATTGACTAGGTACTAGGTACCTTGTCAATATACCTACTTTAAAATAGTAAGTAGGAACCTACTCAAACATATTAGAATTTACCTCAAGTTACGTACCTTACGTACATTAGTTGCCCAGTATAAATAATAAATAACGCTGGACAATTCATACAACATCATCTAACCCCAAGCTAAGCAGAGCTTGTGTGATAGTTTTTTTATTATGTACATAGAAAACACCCCGAACCTGAAAATATGTATAATATGCAGATCGTACAAATATTTCTCCCGAGACGGGAATCGAACTCGCAACCTCCTGCGTCGCAGCCGGACCTTCGCCCGCTGCGCCACATAGTTACGTAATACATTACAAGTGATAAATCAATAAACAAGTATGTAAAAGTCGAAAATTTTCGGTTTACTTAGAGAACAACTTAGAACTATTCCCAACATCTCACGAAAAGTATTCCCAAGGTCTCACGAATCACATCTAAGATTATAATTTTCCACTAACAAAAAAGGTAGGACTTATTTAAATAATAGGTAGCTCTTAGTTTCAAATTCGTTTTGAAGGGAAATTCAATCAAATCTATTTCGTCCTTTACCTACTCCAACATCAAATTGAACTCTTAATAAATCGTAAGAATTTTGTCTCGAGTGACATGGCATTCCAATTTATTCTATTTTTATGCAAAGTTTTTAAAACGGCATCCGTTTACCTACATAAGTTTTGTATTTACCCCCTTATTCATATAATGGTTTGCTAAATAAAACACTGTATTTCTCATTCTGTCTTCTTCTTTTGACATAAGTCAGTGAGAAATGACACTGCTTAGCAGCTGCTTAAAGTTAGCAGACTATAATGAATAACTATCGTTATAATTTAATGTATATCAGTCACCTAGTAGGTACCCATAACACAAGCTCTGCTTAGCTTATTGCTAGATGATGCTTTGTGAATTTCCAGCATTATTTATCTATTTTCTTTTTGTGCATTTTATTTTCTTTTTTCTCCTATAATACATTATTTTTTATACAAAGATAACTATGCAAAAAATGTATGCAAAGGGAATAACTAAGTAAGTATATTTTATACCAACCACGATACTGAAAGTCCGACACCAAACGTTGTAAAATGTAAATTACTGACACGCCTTTGTAAATACATGTTTGTAATAAAATACGTTATTCCCACATATTATAACGAAAGCCTACAACTAAAATGTTCGATATAAAATTTCTTGGCCATTACGACAGTTCTTTATTAAATGTTGAACGTGTGTGGGTCGTATTAAAATGTCACTTAAAATCTGGCAAATTTTATTTTTATCGTTTTTTCATTAAGATGAAAGTTGTTCCATCTGGGAATTTAAGATGAAGCAGTTAGGTATGACTTCGAAGTATACCTACCGATTCGATTAGTACGAGTTTATTATTTTTAACCGACTTCAAAAAAAGAGGAGGTACTCAATTCGACTGTATTTTTGTAAATGTTTTTTAGCTCAGAACTTTTGACTGGGTTGTCCGATATATGAAAGCTGCTGCTTTCCGCGTGGTCCCATTTCAGTTATGTCAATGGGATCCATGAAAATCCATAAAAATTTAAGTCGGTTTATAATTAAAAAAAAAAATTATTATAGAAAAATACGCTAAGCCTGACCAAGGCTACCAATTTGAGCCGTTTGGGGTTGCCCCTTGGATTCCTGGGGGGCACGCAATTTGTAAAGCTCCTTCCAAACTTTGAGTCCACAGGTGATCGAAATGCTGACTTCTATGTCGGTCAACGATTAGCATTGCTATTCAACGTGGCAATGCTGCCAGCATTCTGAGCACTCTGCCTTCTGGTGACGGCTTACATTTTTAAGAAGTAGCTGCCCTGCGGCTTCGCACGCGTTGTTCATATGAAAACGTTTAAAGGAAATTTTTATCCCACGGGTACTGATTTATGGGATAAAAAGTAGCCTTTGTTTGATTCCGGGATTAGAATTACCTGTATGCAAAATTTCAGCCCGATCCGTTCAGTAGTTTGGGCGTGAAGAGGTAACAAACATCCATCCATCCATACAAACTTTCGCATTTATTAATGTGATTTAAAGTGTTAATACTAGTTGTAATTTTTTTATTTAGGCGAGTGCACTGTTAGTAGGTGGGTACCTATTATACTCTTGGTTTTTTTTTTCACTTCCTTCTTTTTACCTACTCATGTTCACTAGGTGTATGTCTACCATGAGTTGTCACAGTTATATTTAATAAAATAAATAATTCTCACAACATTATCTAGCCCCAAGCTAAGCAGAGCTTGTGTTATGAGTACTAGATAACTGATATACTTATTACAATATACTACATAGATAGATATTGACACTACATAGACCAGAACGCCCTGAACAAATGTATGCAGATCGTACACACATTTGTCCCGAGGCGAGAATCGAACCCGCAACCTCCTGCGTCGCTGGCGGACCTTCGCCCACCGCGCCACAGATATCGCCTGACGTTACTACAGTACTTAGTAATGTAAATACCCGTACGCCTACGCGACTCATACGGCGCATTTTAGAACCTAACTATCCACTAGAGGCACTTTAGAAGTTTTCATACATTTTTTTACTGCAGTCGCTAGCGAGTATAGATTGTGAAAACTCATGGTACACTGCTTACCAGTATCTACTTAATATGTGTTCCTGTATTATTGTTACTGTTCTTTTTTCGCTGTGGCGCGGTGGGCGAAGGTCCGCCTGCGACGCAGGAGGTTGCGGGTTCGATTCCCGCCTCGGGACAAATATTTGTACGATCTGCAGATATTTGTTCAGGGCGTTCTGGATGTTTTCTATGTATAATAAAAAAATATCTATCTATGTAGTGTATTGTATTATGTATATCAGTTATCTAGTACCCATAACACAAGCTCCGCTTAGCTTGGGGCTAGATAATGCTGTGTGAAATGTCCAGCATTATTTATTATTATTTATTTATTATTTATTATTATTTTTTGTTACTTTTCCTGCGCTGTTTGTGCGTGTACCTAATAAAGAGTCTATCTGTCTATCTATCTTAGTAACAGGGTACCAAGTGCTGTAACCTGAAAAGCGTTAGTTATTTTCTTTGGTTAAAAATACCAGTAAATCGGTGGTAAGTTTGCGAATAATCTAGTTGGTGAGTGGGTTATGGTAAATACTAGATAGTACGTGACGGGTCTTTAATTAAAAACATGTCCAGTAGTCCCATGCCATGGCATTGATCGACACAAAAATATTTTCAATGGAAAATCTGGTACGGTGGCCTGAATGAAAATACAGAGGAAGCATGATGATCAAATCGTTCAATTGATATTTTAATGTTTTAAATTATGTTATTTTTTTTAAGTATTTGACATTGTGTTCCTTCGAACTCAACTTAGCAGTGCCCTACCAGGGTGCATGTACCCAGTTACAAGTAACCATTCTCTTAGACATAAGAATTATTATAATTATCATGCAGATGCATTTATTAAAAAAAGCAAATTAAAACTAGTATTTATAATTGAAACAATAAAGCTAACTGCACACTGTTTCAAACAATCGACAGGTAGCTCAACTATGTTAAACTATTCACACAGCGTCATCTTACCCTAGCTTAGCAGAACTTGTGTGATGGGTCACTAAACCTACACACATAGATATTTTTGTTATGCATAGAAAACACCTAAAACACCCTGACCAAATATCCGCAAATCTTACAAACATATTATGTCCCAAGACGGAATTCGAACCTGGTGCGTCGCAGGCGGACCATTGCCCGGTTCGGCACATAAGTAGGTCAGCGATTAAATATATCCTTTGAAGCAAACGCGTCTCCTTTAATAGAAAAAATCATCGGAGTGAAAAACGTCCATGATCAATTGGTCAATTGTTGCACTATTCAAGGGAGATTATATTTTATATTCACATTATTGAGTTAGATCAGTGGTTTGGACATATATCTCACAGACAACGAACAAACTTTGTTCGTTGTTGTCAACCAAAGTTTTTCCAAGATCAGATTTATGGAGTTTTTATCCCATAGCAACGTCCTTAGAGGCTTAAATAAAAAAGCCTAATTAAGTAATCTAATTATGTACCCTAATGTAACTACTAAATCGCGCATTCCAAGATTAATGAGTAAGCGTCTTGAATTTAATGCTTTTATACACAATTACTCGTACTAATTTACTAGTTAGGAGTACCTATGACTATCCCTTGGGAACTGATTTATAGGATAAAAACTATATTTTATTCCAGGGCTAGAACTACATCTATGCCCAATGTCCTGGACACGACGTGATTCCATAGTAAATAAGCTCTAGCATAAGTTTTTTGATACGTTTAGGCGAATATTTTTGTAAATATAAAACCTAGGACTAAGATATAGGTCTCGCTAGATAGCTTATAAGTTTAACTGTAATTTAAGACTAAATTCTTGTTTGAAAAGTAAATAAATAAAGAATTATAACGTAAAAACCCCATAGGACATAGTAAAAATTAGGCAGAAAAATGTTAAAAAATATGCCGCTCTCTGCACGGTATAGCCTAGGGGTAGCTTAGTAAATTGAACGTGTGCTGCGACACACAGTGGTTCTAAGTAGCAGTAAGACCAATTGAAGAGAAATAAAGCTGAAAACAAGGAAAAAGAAGTTTTACTGGAGCAACGTAAACCCTCAGGAAGAATAGGAAAATACAGTCCACAACATCTCTTGGTCCTTCGACGCCGGATTGGAGTGAAGAAAACCTGCGTCCTCACCGGATTGGAGTGAAGCGATCCTGCCCCACTGGATTGGAGTGTAGAGCCGGATCAGAGTGAGAAGATCCAGGATCCATACCAGATTGGAGTGAAGTCGATCCTGCGCTCATCGGATTGAAGAACGAAGAATCAAGCACTCGCGCAGTATGGTTGTGACCAGAAGCCAAGCAGACGCCTCCGAACGACGCGAAGAGGTAGTTCTACAGGAAGAGGCTGTACGGCAAGCCGCCGAGCTGGAAGCCATCGCGCAGGAACGAGCACGAAGAATGTCACTGGATCCACCTGCGTCACCCGCCTTGCATCAAGCAGCCACACGTCGCGAACACGACCCTGCCACTAGGTCCGCACCCGACTTCACCCGCGCCGGACCAAGTATGGAACGCCATAGGAGTGAACGATCTCCCGCCCGAACTGTGCGCTCTATACGATCAAACGGGAGCATATCAGTTAGGGCTCGAGCGGCGGAACTGATGGCGGAGGAGAAACTGGCCCAACTTAAGCGTAAGGAACTCCAAATAGAAGCGGACCTCGTCAAGAAGAGACTGGCTGCCGACCTAGCAGCATTGGAAGACGAGGAAAGAAGCATTCATGAAGAAGATGACCTACCGGAACACAGCACGAGAGTTGAGCAGTGGCTGCGGACAGCTGAAGGAGAGAAAAGCGACACTATTCCAAGAACTTAGAAGAACATCCGATTCAACGTCAGGGACGTATCGACTACGCCGATCAAGATGAAGAGTTCTGCCAACATCGACGCATTAGCTGAAGCAATAGAGAAGCTAGCAAGACCAAGGATGAGATGCCCAGAGCTGCACGCCTTTTCCGGTTCATCAAACGAGTGGCTGTCCTTCAAAGCTGCCTTCAAGGACTCGACGAGAACATACAAGCTGACACCGGCTGAGAACATCCAAAGGCTAAGAAGCAGCCTTAAAGGGGAAGCAAGAGAGCTGGTTGCTTCTCTCCTGTACACTGCAAGCGATCCAGAAATCATCATGAAGACCCTGGAACAATGCTTCGGAAGACCAGAAATCATCATCGATCGGGCCATTGATGATCTTCGAAGACTACAGAAACCCGGACCATCTGCAATAGAACTCAACTCATTCGCCGTCAAACTTCAGAACGTGGTCTGCGTGTTGAGCAACATCGGGAACCAAGGCTACCTGTACAATCCGACGCTGGCGAGAGAAACATTGGACAAGCTGAGCCCGCACATTCGCTCACGCTGGTTTGACTACGCGGCGGAACAAGAGGGAACGATCGAGCCAGAGATCGTGTTGCTATCACGCTTCCTTATGCGCGAAGCGGATCGAGCCCTGCGGTTCAGTTATGCACCACCGACTAGCAAGAAGGAACACACGTCGAAACCGAACACAGCATTCAAGAAGAAGACGAACGCCGTGTACAACACTACTGAAGACCTCACTGAAGCTGAAGAGAAGTGCTCATGCTGCGAGAAGGGACACAAACTGACAGATTGCCCCAAATATAAGGCAATGACAACGGACGAGCGATGGGAACACGTGAAGAAGAACAAGCTGTGCTTCAACTGTATAGTGAAGAAGCATCGACGCACCAACTGCAAGGCGAAATCGTGTGGCGTTAACCAGTGTTCGCGGCAACATCATCAAACTCTACATCAAGAGAAGAAGGAAGACAGTTCGAGTCCGAGCCCAACCGAAGCAGTCTTGACAGTGACCACCGCTGCCTTGAATAACAAAGCAGTATTGCTGAAGATGTGTCCAGTCACCGTCGTCGGTCCACGGGGGGAGATCGACACGCTCGCCCTCCTGGATGAAGGGGCCACAGTCACTCTAATTGATGAGAAGCTGGCGCGGACCATTGGTGCGGAGGGACCTTCACTGCCACTACGAATGCATGGAGTCAACACTTCACGACGCGAGGATGAAAGCCAACTTGTCACCGTACAACTGAGAAGCAAGAATAGCAAGCTACATCCACTTCGGGCACGCACCATCAAAAACATGAAGCTGCTGCAACAATCGATTCCTGCGACGCTATTGGATCAAGACCACCTGAGAGACTTACAACGAGATGAAGTTTGCTACGAGTCATCACATCCGGGGATCCTGATTGGAGCTGACCACTGGGAGTACATAGTCTCACAGGAGCTACGAGTTGGACGAGCGAACCAACCAGCGGCATCAAGAACAAAGCTGGGATGGGTCATCCACAGAACCATACCACGCAGCATCATCGCAAACCAAGACAGCGTGCTACACGTCTACACACCTGAAGCCATTGAGAAGCAGAACCAAGAGCTGCACGAGCTGGTAGAGAAGCATTTCAGCATCGAAGCAATTGGCATCAACCAAAAGCCACGTACGAGTGAACGAGATCTCCGGGCTACAAAGATCATCGAAAAGACAATCAAAAAGATTGACCAAGGATATGAAGTTGGTCTACCATGGAAGGAAGAAGACACGAAGCTACCTCAGAGCTACAACATGGCACTTTGTCGTCTTCAAGGCATCGAAAAGAAGATGGATGCAGACCCAGTCTTTGCAGAAGAATATACGAAGCAAATCGAGAACCTGCTGCAGAAGCGGTACGCTGAACCATGCGATGGATCGGAGGAGTCTAGCGCCGTCTGCTGGTACTTGCCTCACTTCGCAGTACGCAACCCCAACAAGCCCGGGAAGATAAGGCTTGTCTTCGATGCGGCAGCGAAGATCAATGGAGTCAGCCTCAACGACCATCTGCTGGAGGGACCCGACCTCTTGATGTCTCTACCAGGCATCCTGTACAGATTCAGAGAGAAACGAGTCGCGATTACGGCAGACATACAGGAGATGTTTCTTCAGATCAAGATTCGTCGAGAGGACCAGCCGGCGCAACAATTCTTGTGGAGAGACAACGAGAAGGAGAAGACACCGCGACGATTCAAGATGACAAGCATGATATTCGGCGCTGCGAGTTCTCCATTCATGGCGCATTTTGTGCGGAACCACAACGCGAGGATATACGCTCACACTCATCCTCTCGCCTGCGAAGCCATCACCAGAAGCCACTACATGGACGACTTGGTAGTGAGCTACGATGACGACGTGGAAGCCCATCGAGCCGTCACGGAACTGCGCACAGTGCACGCGGTTGCTGGGTTCACACTGCGAGGATGGAACAGCAACGAGGACTGCGTACTGGAAGACGTGCCGGCTGAACAACGGACTACAACACCGACGCAATTCGACGGAAAGGGATCAGAAAACAAGATCCTTGGACTCTACTGGAACGCCGAACGAGATGAACTTGGATTTAACACCTCCATGAACAGAGTTCCCGCTGAAGTACGTGCACGAGTCCGCGCGCCGACCAAAAGAGAGGCACTCAGCGCGGTAATGTCCATCTACGATCCTCTCGGGCTGCTGAGTCACTACACGATACGAGCGAAGATCGTGCTACAGAATCTATGGCGCATCAAGATGTCATGGGATGAACCAATTCCGGAAGAAGAGAACGAGCTGTTTGCCGCGTGGTTGGAACAACTGAACGACCTGACTTATCTTCGGCTGGAGCGACACTACGCGATTCAAGATCACACCAACCTGGAGCTACACGTATTATGTGATGCCAGCGAACAAGCCTACTCAGCCGTGGCATACTGGCGAAGCACGAGACCCGATGGAAGCTTCAGCGTTTGCCTCGTCGCTGCTAAGTCCAAGGTTGCTCCGAAGCGAACGCAAACGATTCCCCGCCTAGAACTTCAAGCAGCAGTCATCGGAGCAAAGTTGGCCGACGCCATCAAGAAGGAACATCGTGTCGAAGTCAAGAGAACAATCTACTGGAGCGATTCAATGACAGTCATACATTGGATACGACACGATGCAAGAAGATACACGCCCTACGTCGCGCATCGTCTGGGGGAGCTATCCGAACTTACCCAGAAAGAAGATTGGAAGTGGATACCGACCAGCGAGAACACGGCAGACGACGCGACAAGGCTGACGAACTCACGCATAACGGGAGAAGATCGATGGTTCCGAGGACCAGATTTCCTTCGTCACTCAGAGCATCATTGGCCGAAGGAGACGTCTGACAGCAACCACGAGGAAGAAGTTCTACACACGCGAGTGGAAGAAGACAGAACGGACGGATGGCTGCCGGACCCATCACACTTCTCCAAGTACGAGACACTAGTCAGAGCCACAGCACGAGTACTCTTCTTCATCGAGAGATGTCGACGACGCGCCACGACCATGGAAAACCGGCACATCGAAGACGCGGAGCGTGCACTTATTCGTCACGCACAAAAGGAGAGCTTCTCAGACGAGCTGCAACGAATCAAGACGTCTCGTCCAATCACGAAATCGAGTCGCCTGTTTCGACTGGACCCGATTTTAGAAGATGGCATTCTACGAGTACGAGGGCGCATTGGAGCCGCCGACGCACCGATTGAGATAAAGCGGCCTGTAATACTCGACGGCCGTCACCGCATCACAAGACTCATCGTTCTACGAGAACACTGCGCAGCTGGTCACGCTAACAGGGAGCGCGTGACCAACGACCTAAGACAGAAATATTGGGTGATTCATCTACGACCGACAGTACGTGGCATCGAGAAGGAGTGCAGACTCTGCCAAGTACGGAAGATGAAGCCTCAACCACCAGCTACCGGGGACCTGCCAAGAGCCCGCCTCGAGCCATTCCAGCGCCCGTTCAGCCACTGCGGAACTGACTACTTTGGTCCCATGATTGTGAAGATTGGAAGACGCCGAGAGAAGAGATGGGGCGCCCTCTTTACTTGCCTCACGACGCGCGCCGTACACTTGGAGGTCGTTCCGACGCTTTCTGTCAACTCTGCAATCATGGCACTCAGAAGAATGGCTGCGCGACGAGGCTGGCCCCGAATCATGATGTCCGACAACGCAACAAACTTTCGAGGTGCAGACAAGGAACTTCGAGCTGCCTACGTGAAATGGGCACCAGCACTGCGAGATGAAGGTCAACTGCATCGAATGGAATGGCGCTTTATACCTCCTGGCGCACCGAACCAGGGGGGAGCCTGGGAGCGACTGGTGCGATCAGTCAAAGTTGCGCTGGCCGCCACTTTGAACGAGAAGGAACCACCCGAAGAAGTGCTGACCACCCTCCTGACTGAAGCGGAATTCTCCGTCAACGCGAGGCCACTTACGCACGTCAGCGTGAACCCCGAGGAACCTGAGGCGCTAACTCCAAACCATTTCCTGCTGGGGTCATCCAACGGCCTACCTACTACTGGTCCGTGCAGCAAGACAGATCGGCGAACCTGGAGAGTAAGCCAAGCGCTTGCTGACCACTTTTGGCGGCGCTGGCTTCGAGAGTACCTTCCTACATTGGTACCTCGCGGCGAGCCTACGAGCAACAGACGACCGCTTCAAGAGGGAGACATCGTTGTCGTCGTGGACCACACTCTGCCTCGAAACGTGTGGCCAATGGGAGTCGTCGAACGGACCTACGAGGGACCAGACGGAGGCGTACGGGTGGCAGATGTCCGGACGAAGACTGGCGTCTTCAAGCGGCCGACCAGCAAACTCGTCGTGTTGGTGAAGGAGGAGGCTGCGCGAGCTACGCCGGGGGGAGAATGTCCTGGACACGACGTGATTCCATAGTAAATAAGCTCTAGCATAAGTTTTTTGATACGTTTAGGCGAATATTTTTGTAAATATAAAACCTAGGACTAAGATATAGTCTCGCTAGATAGCTTATAAGTTTAACTGTAATTTAAGACTAAATTCTTGTTTGAAAAGTTAATAAATAAAGAATTATAACGTAAAAACCCCATAGGACATAGTAAAAATTAGGCAGAAAAATGTTAAAAAATATGCCGCTCTCTGCACGGTATAGCCTAGGGGTAGCTTAGTAAATTGAACGTGTGCTGCGACACACAGTGGTTCTAAGTAGCAGTAAGACCAATTGAAGAGAAATAAAGCTGAAAACAAGGAAAAAGAAGTTTTACTGGAGCAACGTGAACCCTCAGGAAGAATAGGAAAATACAGTCCACAACACCCAATGTCAACCCGATCCGTTAAGAAGTTATGACGTGAAGAAGTTACAAACAAACATCCATACATCCAAACATCACATCCTACTAATATTATAAACGCGAAAGTTTGTAAACAAGTAATGTATGTTTGTTGCTCTTTCACGCAAAAACTACTGAACGGTACGGGCTGAATTTACATACAGGTAGGCCTGGAATAACACATAGGCTACTTTGTATCCCATAAATCAGTTCCCGTGGGCAGAAGCGTGCGAAGCCGCGGGGCGCAGGTATCTTATAATATTAGTGTGATGTGATAATTATTGGAGTAATTTTCCTGTTATTCTGAATCATTATACCTACAAACATTGCTATCCAACATGCAAATAAAGAAACGCCAAATTTCTCGCTTCCCAGAAACTGTTTATCAATATTAAAACCTAATGAATGGTACACACTAATACCTAATGGTTCTGTCAATAGCTCATTTATAACAATCGCCATTCATGTTAGCGGTATTGTGGACCTCTGCCCTTAGATAAAACCTAACGAATTCTACAATAATATCATTAGGAACGTTAGTTCTCTACGACGTCACACCCTTTTCAAAGCAAGCCGACATTAGGGTCATCTCACATCTAAAGATTTCCGTTGCAATGTCCTAAAACCTATTATATGCACAAACCTCTTTAGACACCCCTTTTGCGCTCACAAGGCCTTTCTTTACCTGAGTAGAGCTCAGATGATACTCAGCTGAGAGTAGAGCTCTCAGCTGACGCGACCTGTAACGTGATATGTGCCTAAACTGGCGGCACCCGCCCAGATTTCTCGATTAATTTGTACTTATGGTTTGTCCACGTTGAATGGAGCATAATACGTTAGTAAACAAAATACGACACAAAAAACAAAATCTCACTTGCTTGGCGTCGAGTTTCAGATATAATTGTAAGCAATTTTCATTGAAGGGAGGATCTAAAATCGACAAGTAATGTAAATTACGTATAAAAGGACGCGCCAACAAAGATATTTTTAGGTTAAGTATGGGCGGTTTATTTACGTTTATGCCTCATTCAAAATGGACACGGTTTAGACCTGAGAAGATCTATATATATTTAGATTCTCTGTAAAATTTCCTACAAACTAGCTGTATCTTCTATCGCAGCGCATTGCCATACAGCGGGGCAATGCAGCCAGCGTCTTGGGTACGCTTTCCGGTGTTGATATGGATCAGTTGAGCTACCTGTAGATGTTGAGTTTGCAACAGTCTGTAGTTAGCTCAATTGTGAATACTAGTTTAAATTATTCGGTTGTAATTTTCTTTTCAATAAATTGTAACATTATATCTTCTTACTAGAGCGTTCACATGGATGACATCTCGCGGGTATTGTGCCATAGCAATGCTATAAAAAAGATTTCAACGCGCACCCCTCTACGAATTAGCTACGATTCGTAGCAGTATTACCTACGTAATTTGACAGTTAACTACACTAGAACATACATTTTAGAGTACCCGAGCCATTATGACAGTACCACCTATTTTATTTTATCTTATTATTACGTTATACACAGGAAGTTTTAAAAATCCATCGTACAGTTTGTGGTATCTATTTACAAGCAATTTTTTAATACCTCTGTTATAGTTTTATCTTATAGAGTTTAGGATGAGATGCAAAAATAGAGTTCTGTGGCCAAAAAGCGCAACTTCGTATCTCTGTCTAAGCTTTACAAAATGAAACTATTACGGTGGCATTAATAAATAACTTATAATAGATACCACAAACTGTACGATAGATTTTTAAAACTTCATAAGATAAAATAGGTTCCGGCGCCGCTTTTACTAGTGTATACGCCTTAAATTGAAGACGTAGTAGGTATCTTTTTTATAACTAAGTAGAAGCAAGTATTATTGACCGCTCGTCCCCAGAGAACAAGAGCAAGTGTAGAAACCAACTGAGCCAGTGACGTCAATATCCTCTGACAACCTCTTGTATGATCCCGGTGTTTATTTCAGCCACTTGTTGCTTCCTTCCAGTGATCCTGCGCAACTGGTGCCTTCTACAAAGACTTCCGATCGAAATACGTCTCAATAACATTGTGTCTCAAGATTTGGTAGAGTTAATTATAAATTCTAAAACTTTTATAACTTTCGCGATTTGTTAAAATAATTAAATGATTATTATTTTATCGGGTTCAATTCTCGGCTGTAACTCCAATTACATTCAGTCGCCCCGTGACCACTCGCTGTAATACGGTAGAAACGTAGGGGAAATAAAAACAAAGGTACGCGATAAATACCTGATAATCATTTAATTAAATTATAAATTCTAGTAAAAAACAAATAAATAATGTTGGACAATTCACGCAGCATTGTCTAGCCCCAAGCAAAGCAGAGCTTGTGTTATGGATTCTGGATAACTGATATACGCTACGAGTATACAGGGTGTAACATAAGGGGTGGATTATCGGTGGATGGAGGGTGGGAGACCTTGTATCTTTGGCACCTAAGGCCATTTAAGTACCTTTTTCAACATGATGCCCTCGTCCTCGCCAAATGAAATTTTCAGGGTATATTCTTCATGAAAACCGGTAGTTTTAAAGATAGTACCCCTCCCCACAACCCTTATGTTACACCCTGTATAATAGTGAACCAATGAGTTTTCTTTTTTAGTTATCTATTTTATTTATTTAACAAAATCCACAGCCCTTAAGGACTAAAATTGACATACATACATACTTATTCACTAAACATAAGGCCAATACAGGATTCACTTTATGTAAACTTTATAACAAATTGACTATCACTATGAATCAGTTTAAGGAACGTTAAGACCATATCTATAGGAACTAATATATAAAGAGGAAAGATTTGATTGTATCATTGTTTGTATTGAATATGATCCGAAACGAATGGTCCGATTTAAAAAAATCTTTCGTTCAGAAAGCCTAATTTTCAGGGAGTGACATATTCTATATTTTATCCTGGAATTCCCAAGGGAACGGGAACCACGCGGGTTAAGCCGTGAGACGTTGCTAGTGTATTAATGATTGCCAGCACAAGCAAATTTTGCTTATATGGTTGCTTTTGCCTGAACCCGTATGTTTAGTTTTTTAAGTAATCTCTTATATAAAAATAAGTCAAGTAAAAATAAGGGTTTTCCTTCGTGACGCTATAACTCCAGAACGCGCGAGCCACGAACCGATTTCCACGGTTTTGCATTCGTTGGAAAGGTCTCGGGCTCCGTGAGGTTTATAGCAAAGAAAATTAACCTTTTAACGTTTCCGTAGAAATAACGCGTGCGAAGCCGCGGGGCGCAGCTAGTTGCTCAATAAAAACACAATTTGATTTAACAACATACAGGATGAACGGACCTGTGATAAAACTATTCTGCTAATAATATGTATATAAAGCGGAAAATTTGTGAACTGTGTAAAATTTTTTCTACCTAGGATCTCCAAAACTACTGAACAGATCAACCTAAAATTTGGCGTATCTACTTTTAGAACAAAGCGTAACTTAATATTAGTACTTAATAATACTTATTTTAACGAAAATACGCGAAAACTGCTAAAGCTGTCATGGCCATCAGCGTTCGAAAAAAAATATGGTCATTGGTACCGGAACAACGAACACTAAACAAGTTCAGATGAATTCATTATGAATGCAAGCGGGTTAACTACGAACCAACAAAGATTGTTTCCAACACAAACTACACCCCCGCTTACATTCATAATGAATTCGTCGTACTACGAAAGTTTCCATAGTAAAAAGTGCAGATGAACTGATGATGAACAGATGAGCCAGTATGTTTTTGCACTGGGCCAGCGAGCGAGTAGGCGCCTATGGCATTAGTTCTGGGGTCTGACGAGCGATACCCATTAGTGCGTCATACCAGGCCCCCCAACAGTCTACTACGCTCTTGTATATCCGGAAGTACGTTATTTCGTGTCACAGGTTATTTTTAGATGATCAATTTGATTTATGGAAGACATTATTAATATAATTTCCGATAATAACATAGGATGTTATGCAGAAAATCATTAAATTGGAATAAATAAACATTTGCAGTTCGTGTCAACGCAAATTTTTGCTGATACAACACGCTGACGCCTAAGGGAATAACAAAATACACAGAAAGGAAAGAGCAAGGATTATTTTACAAGGCAATGTGCTTGGAATTTTTCCATTTATTCAGTTTCTGCCTTCAGCCTTGAATCACCCTGTATAATAAATACTGAATCATTGTATTAAGCGTCTGTGTGAATGGTTCATGCGAAGATCTTGTGCTTATCGGACGATCAATTAATAACGGACAAGGTGGTCCGAATCGTAATAAACAATCCTTGAGACAGATCGCCTTTCTAAATAACTAATAATTATAGGATGAGGTTGCTTTGCAGTGGTTACTTGCCCTCTGGCTTTTTCTATAGGTAAATATACTAAACCTTAAAATAAATAATTAAATAATAATATAATGTTGGACAATTCACACAGCATTGTCAAGCTTGTGTTAAGGCTACAAAACTAAATGAATCAGTTATCATATATAGTTACTATAGTTTTTTTTAGTACACATAGAACCCTAAAGAAATATCTGCAGATCGTACAAACATTTGTGCCGAGGCGGGAATCGCAACCCCCTGCATCGCAGGCAGACCTTCACCCGCCAAGCTATATGTATATGTCGTCTTTGGAGCCATGGAATTTCAATAAAGCTATTTAATTTGTAGGAAACCCGTGACACTGGGTCTGTTGCTTCTTAAAGTTATTTTCATTTCAATCTGTTTCAAGTATATTTAACACCTCAACTGCTATAACCAATCTGCCTGCCATGGCTGGTGTCCTATTGATACACCCGTTGCCCACCCGCCCTTATTCCCCCCTGAGGTTTAGCTGTGGACGTATCTACTGACAGATTTTTTTCTTTCAATTAAGTAAAACTTACTTTACAAACATCACCCAGGTCTATCAGCTTTCCCAATAATTGTTTTTTAAAGAAATAAGTAGTAAACAGATAAAATACAGTCGATTTTGCATCGACACGATAGTTTGGGAGATGGGCGGGCGAGTTCAAGACACAGAGGTCACATAACCGAGATACTGCCGGAGATAACAGCCGTCTCTGAGTGATCGTACTGTATCTTTGAACTTAACGTACTGTTTGCGTGACATTCTTCAAATAACGGTAGGATTCTTTTGACATAGGTTACGCGACGGAGATACACACTCTTATTCATAATGGTCTGATATTTAGCACACTGCTAAATCTCGCTCTGTCTTCTTCTATTGACATAAGCCAGACAGAGAAATAACACAGCTGTTTTATGTTAGCAGACCATTATGAATAAGGGGGTAAGTGTCTATTCAGATGCTGCCAAAACGTGTAATTGGTGTAGCGCGTTTAGTTTCCTGGCACCGCTGAAAACCAGCGCTGGTATGACACAATCGTACCATAGCAGAATTACGCTGAGCCGGTGACCTTTTTGTGTTAGACGTAATTTTTCGGTGTAAAAAAAAATCGGTTCTAATAGTTAGTGTTCGCGAGGTTCACTGTTCGGAGAACTACTAGTTTATCCATGTCACACAAATAAAGATTTTCTATTTTAAAACTAGACTAAACTAATCTGACAGGACTAAAATGCTATCCTTATTGTTTTGATCGTTATGACAGGGATAGCGACATTTTTAGTCCTGTCAAATTAGTTTAGTTTAGTTTTGGCGACGTCTGAATGGAGCGTATTTCACGAAGCCTACTCGGAAAATGGGTAAGGGGAAGGGGGTAAAAGGAAAACCGAAGTTTAGTTTTCGTTGTTTTGAAAACCAGCTGTTAGGTCGCTTTCGTAAGATTAGCGTTTACACGAAAGGAAACAAAAACTTCGATTTCGTTTTTAAGAATAAGGGCCCAGAATATTTCTACTTGAAAGCGGATCTACATTTTTTGGGACACTGATACTTCATCCACGTGTACTGTACCTACTGCCTACATCCCCACAAAAAATATTTACAAGATACGACGGATCAGTTATAAAGACCGGTCCATCGTAACTGTAGGTATAGAATATTATAGGTAATATACCAGTGAATGTAATTCAATTCAATGATTAATGCTGTAGCTGAGTTTCACATCGTATTTCGCGATACTCGAAAAAGTAAAAATAATTGACGACCACTGTGACGCCGGAGGTTGTAAGTTCGATTCTCTCCTCGGGACAAATGTTTTTACGATCTGCAGATCAGATCTGTTTAGGGTGTTCTGGGTATAATAAAAGAAATATCTATGTACTGTAATGTATTAAGTATATCAGTTATCTTAGTACCCATGATACCAGCTCTGCTTAGCTTGGTGTTAGATAATGCTGTGTGAATTATTTATTTATTATTTAATTAATTATTAAAATTAATGGTGTGCTTACTGGATCCAGCATACTGTTGTTTGTAGATTTGTTTGTGAAAACTAGCCCCGACAACTGTAACGCCATCACCAGTAAATAAGGAATACGAAAAACCGACCTGTATAGTAACCATCCTGTATAAATAATAATAATAATAATAATAAATCTTTATTTCAGACACGAGATCCATTTTACATAGGTACACATACACAGTAATGATAATAATAATTACACGTAATTTATGCACTAATACAAATTGTATACAGAAAAAAAGATGATAAGTAGGTACCATGGGTACCTACGTCAAAAAAATGTAAAAATATAAAAATATTCTAGGTGGCAATAGCCACCCACCGTTTGTACGTATCGGACAAAATCAGACGATCCGCCATACTCCTAATAATTGAGTTGTATAGTTGAGTTTGTTTTAAAAAACTATCAACCAACTTCAACTATATGGTTTTCTCATGGTTGCTGTTGTCAGAACTGGACCAAATTGAAATGGGAAGCACCAGCTTTCAAATAAAAAAAAGAATCATCAAAATCGGATTACCCAGTCAAAAGTTGTGAGTTAACTAACATAAAAGAAACAAAAAAATACAGTCGAATTGAGCACCTCTTCCTTTTTTGAAGCCAAAAATGCAGTTAAAAATGGATCGCTATGAGATAAAGGCGGTAAAAGGCACAATAGAAAAAACTTGATCACATTTTACTTTTACTTTGATCATATTTTCAAAGAACTATTTTTATTTAAAAAAATATATGCATGAAATTTTTCGTAACAATTCCGCGCAAAACCTATTCGGTCTATTTACATAACACAAAAACCAGTAAAAAAAAATGAAGGTAGTAACTAACATAGGTAGATAATCTAACCCAATAAAAAGCAACAAATTGTCTATATTATAAATTCTGTCGGCATAAACATTTCATTACATTTTGACAATTTGGTAATTTGAGTTATTCCGCACTGCATACCAATATTTTACAAAATATACGTTGCTAGCCTTACATTAGTATGTAAGTACTACTCGCACACAAAACATAACGCTTTTCCCTCGGATAATATTACATATAATTTGGACGATGAAAGCGCGAATTTCAATACTATAATTCTTGTCTATTTGCTGGCCTCCGTAAATTGCTTGTTAATTATATTTTGGGCGCTATAGCGCTCAGTAGATGGACTAATATAGGCTGATGATGATGATGATGATGATATTTTATGCTACTGCCCTCTCCATGTCATCTCGGATAATACAAGCTATAGACCAAAAGTTATGAAAGACAGTCACTTCGATTCCTTATTCACAAATAATTCAAAACAAATCATAATTGAAAAATGCTATTATTACGTACTTACATTCATTTCTAAATGACAAAATAGACAAACTGACATATATAACTAGATTATTTTAACAAAAATCTAATTTATTCTATACTTCGTTATAACTATACGCCATAACTATTATTTTAAACAGTATAGTACGTATAATAACTATTCCAGGTTTCACATTGTGATATATAACATAATGTTTTTTTTTACCTTTACCTACCAATAATGTGATGACAACAATAAATGTATTGAATATTGAGGAATATCTATCAATAAAAGACGTAGAGAATAGATCAGATACTAAAGACATTAAAAGATATAGATATTTATATTGTGAATCTCTGATATTAAGACTTGCTCTGAAAACAGTGCGTATTGGGTAGTTTCTTTAAAACCGGTGGTGGGTTGAACCGAAATTGATTGTTGCGATTGCTGTCATTTAATCCTCGTTTTGACTAGAAATGTTATAGCAGACGGTTAAAGTGACAGCAATTGCAATTACCCTAGCAATCGATCATCATTCAGCCCACGGCACTATTTTATTTATTGCTAATAACTCTAGTTTTATAACAACTATAAATAACAGCAAACTTTAAATCTCGTCAGAGAGGTAATAAATAATTCGCAAAAAAGCTACCACATCCTTATTAGGCTGGCAACTGACTGGTTTGTATAAAACGTAAAAAGTAGTTAAGAATAATTTTTTTGTAGAACCTTTCCAGTGCTGATTTAAAGTTTAAATTATGGTTTCACCTGCTTAATGATTCTCATGGCGTTTCTTACCAAAGCTATTGAAGACTTGTGCAATGACACCCATTGGTTTGTTAATGGAATCCTGCCACCAAACTGTTGTTCTGTGCAACAACATAACCTAAAACTAAAACACGATAAGGTCATTTCGACTAATGTTAAACAAGGTATAGGAGCAATGGCCGTACAAACGTGGATATACCAATAAAAAAATCGAAACAAATGTAGAGTATATTAGATCAAATACTAATATTATAAAGAAAGATTTGATTGTTGGTTTGTTTGTTTGTTTGATTGTAATGAAAAGGCTCCGAATTTTTTTTTTTTTTTTACAAAAATTAACATTTTATGAAAGCTTACTTTTTAGGGCATGATATCATCATCATCATCATCAGCCTATACTAGTACACTGCTGGACATAGGCCTCCCCTCATGAGCGCCATAACGTCCTGTATTCTGGGCGTGACATAGACTAATTTATTCCCGGAAATCCCACAGGAACGGGAACTACGCGGGTAAAACCGCGAGGCGCTTTTATTATATAAGGGTATCCAAACATTGACATGTTTTTTTATGCGCGAAGTATCTTTAATTTAAATAAATAATAAGGTTCTAGGTTCGTTTTCAATTATTTGTAGGACTTTTTATGGGAAATGGGAACGTATCAAGAGATACCCTAACGTAACACCGATAATAAATTACCTATTGGAAAAAAATACCGTGAGTCCGTGAGTCTGTTCATCAAATAGCAGTTAGAATTATTTACAGTCAAAATAATAAATTGACTCGATTAGGCACTCGTGATTCGACTTTTTATATTCGTTATTTTGTGGATACTTTCATGTCTATCGTAGGTAGAGGTACAACAAGTTGTTTGTTTATAAACGTGTTACCAACAACTGATGCTTGTGAAAAATATATGGACGACCTCTGTGGCGCGGTGGGCCAAAGTCCGCCTGCGACGCAGGAGGTTGCGAGTTCGATTCCCGCCCCAGGACAAATGTGTGTAAGATCTGCAGATATTTGTTCAGGCCGTTCTGGATGTTTTCTATGTATAATAAAAAATATCTATCTATGTACTGTAATGTATATCAGTTATCTAGTACCCATAGCACAAGTTCTGCTTAGATTGGGGCTAGACAATGCTTTGTGAATTGTCCAACATTATTTATTTATTTATATCGAAATTCGATTCGAAAATTGAATTATTTGTTGGATAAAGTGCTTCAAGTTTCATTTGTTATCTGGTATTTCTTTTATCAGGGCTTTATTTGTTCACCCGTAATTGCTCTACCCTGTATTATAATATTTAATAGGTTCCATTGTGTGTTATTTTAATGAATTGTTTTTGAAAGGAGGTTACTTATTTGAATTGTAGAATGTAAGCCAAAACATATCTAGATTTTTTCGGTAAGCATTGTGGTATACCTTCCGAATTAACTACATTTTTAAATTGGCTGTCATTTTTACCACTGTAAAAAGAAGAAGAGCTTTAATATATTATTATGTATATGTATAATAATAGTTATAATGCTGGACTATTCCATGGACTATCCACTAATTGGTATTGGTATGGGTATAAAGTACATATTATATTATCTGTGCCTTAACACAATCTTTGCCTTTATATTTTTTTATTATTGACTTTTAGAGTATATAAAACTTTCTTTTGTGACATGTCCATATTTTTAACTACACAATTGTAATAAGTATTATTATAATCTCTCTTTGACTAAGTATTTGCTTTGCACTCTACTCATAATTTAATTATTTTTTAAATTAATTTTAATTGACGATAATGTTGTAGTATTCATATTTTAGTCTTTTATAAACTTACCCTTTAATTGCTTAATGTTTGACGTTTTGGAATGTATGTAGTTCTGTAAGTCAAGTGTGAATAAATAAATAAATTGAGTTTCAGATGGTAGAGTTTACTATAATGTGGACGAGGAAAACCGCAGTAAAAGTTAGTACATATGAATATAAATTTATCAAACATAACGATGTGCCAATGAGAAGACGCATTCCCGTTTTTCATACATGGTGTTGACTGTTGAAGCATATGGACCTCGAGGTCAATAAATTTATAGGGAGAGGCATATGGCCTTTGACCTTACAAAACAATAATACCAGAATTAAGAAGAGAGATTTATACCTTGTTCTAAAGATGGTTATCAGTTTTACTATAAAATACTATCATAGTTTGACGAATTAATTACGGATGTAATCGTTCGTAGTAGGGAATGCCATCTCGCTCGAGTTTATGAATAACAATACCGTGAGAGCTCGCCAATTTTGAGATCTCGCGAGATTGGCTGTGTTGTGTGTTTATTTTTGCAAATAATCACAATTTTTGAATAAATTAGGAAAAAAAACAAGAATTATAGATACAATTTTACCTAAAGTTTATTTTTACGACTTTCATTTTTTTAAATCAACTTTTAGGTATTTATTTATCGTTATTATAGTTTTACACTATGGGTAACATCTAAGAAATCAATTAATATTCTAAAGATACAACGCTAGTTAAATCCGAAAGGGCTTACAGATCTTAAGTTATAAATATAATGACAGTACCAAGTCAATATATTTATGAAAATTTGTTGTACACTCATAAAAATATCAATAGTTTCCCAAAAAATAGCGATATAGATAATGTAAATACTAGAAATAAACATAAACTCGCTGTACCCACAACTAGGCTGCATAAAATTAATGTATCTTTTAAAGGGCAATGTATACGCTTCTACAACAAAACCCCTACTGAGCTGAAAATTAATTTATCAGTAAATAATCAGTAAATAAATTCAAACAAACTGTCAAAACTTTTCTATGCAAAAAGGCTTACTATAAAATATCAGATTATCTAGAGGATAAAAAAGCTTGGGTCGGATTTTGCTCCAACTCGAAAAATAACAACTAACAGGCTAAAGGTTTCTTTGTCGTTTCTTTACTTTAGTCTACATAGCGAAGCGATCGAAATCAAAAATACCACTTTATTTCCGTGTCAGTGTATTTTTTAATATGATTTGACTTTTTCTAAGTGTACATTTATTGTATTTATGGAAATAAAGCATTTTTGAGTTTGAGTTTGAGTTGAGTTTAAGCAGTCATCCGCGAAGTACAGCGAGATCTCGCCCATTTTTTATTTCTCATTTATAATATTAGTAAAAACTTAGCCGTACTTACTTATAATATATTTATACTTACCTCTTCACACCAAAACTACTAAACGGATCGGGCTGAAATTTTGCTTATATGTTATTTTAATCCTGGAATCAAACATTACTACTTATCCCATAAATCAGTTGCCATAGGATAAAAAACGTTTCCATAGAAAAAACGCATGCCGCGGGCAGAAAACAGTTTCTTATAAATCCTGTTTTTTATGGGGAAATATGAGCAAAGCAAGCTTTACAATCTAGAACCATTTGCGTTATCTTGTTTCTTGTAAGTTCCTAGATTTGATATTGTTTAAAGTACTTTGAAGTACACGTTAAAGGCGGAGATCTTATTTTAATTAAATTCTATTACTTATTCGTTGTAGCCTTACTACCTAAACACTATCCAAGTTCGACGTATAATAGTGTCGATTCTGTTGTTTTAGAATTAGCTAAACCATGCTAAAAAAAATAAGATTTAGAAATGTCAAAACGATACGTTTTGATTCCTAAATAAGGTTTATTTCTGATTTTTTTTATTGTAGCGAATATACACACGCTTTTTTTGTGACGAATTTACTTTCTGGCAAATGTACGTACAACTACCTAATTCTAAATCTTAATTCTGCTAATGTGATGTCAAATAGATGATAATTATTCAATTTCAATAGCTATCTCGCCATAACTAGTCTATTTAACATTTCTAAATCCTAGTATTAACTAATTCTAAAACAACAGAATCGACACCAATATTGTCTGTAAACAAACCAAGGAACACAAAAAATTGTTATTACTTGCCGTTGAGTTTCAAATACATTATAATCATTATAATTATAACAATTAGGTATTTATTGTAAGCTATATTTATTGAAAAAAGGATATTAATTCGACATTCGATACAAAATAAATTGCGTTTAAAAAGCCGCGGCAACAAACTTGTTTGTTTACAAACATTCTACATCAAGTTTAACTAGTGTACACGCATAGTTTTATGATTCGTCGCTTGCACTTAGTTTATCAAATTAATTTACTCACTCCGTGACCTAAGCTATAGGAAACTATTTCATAATAATAAATTATCTAAAACGTGTCAACCTTGAAGTGATGGGTATCTGATATAAATTAGGGCCCTGACTCTGGAAGACGATAAATGACGACCGACGTAGCGCGGGAGGTTGCGGGTTCTATTCCCGCCTTGCTTGGACCAATGTTATTACCATCTGTAAATATTTGTTCCGGGTGATCTGGGTATTTTCTATGTATAAAAAACCTTCATCATCATCATCATCCACAGCCGGTTTTACCCACTGCTGGGTATAGGCCTCCCGAAGTTTGTGCCATCCACCGCGGTCCTGTGCTAACCGCCTCCATTGACGTCCGACACTTACTATGTCGTCGACCCACCTTGCAACAATAAAAAACCTATATCTTTGAAATATATTGTATTAAATATTACTTAATACAATATATTACATAGATATAGGTTACTATAGTTACTTAGTAAGTAACTCTTGTGTTCAACATTAAAAAATAACTTTTATATCAGTCATCGATTACCCATAAATAACACAAGCCCTGCTAAGCTTGAGACTAGATGGTGATGTGTGGATAATCCATCATTATTTATTTATTTATAGATGATATAATGACGACTTAATAGGCGCATACCGTAGTAAAACGAGCGCCGCCATAAAACACTCTGTGTCTGTATGTAGGTACTCGTTGCGAAAGTTTGGATGGGTGTATGGATGGATGGATGTTTGTTACCTCCTCACGCCAATACTACTAAACGGTAAGTCGAATCCTGGACTTTATATCGTATAAATCAGTCCCCGTGGGATATAAGAAAAACGCGTGTGAAGCCGTGGGACACAGCTAGTTTTATATAATATTATGTATTACATTTAACACAGGAGATCCATCGCACAGTGTTTGATACCTATTATAAGTTTCTTTTAATGCCTCGCAAAGTACCTTTCATAGTTTATGCTGAGATGCGAAAATAGAGTTTGGTGGTCAAAGAGTAACTTCGTATCTTTACCTAAACTATATAAAATAAAAAGTCAAAGTCAAAGTCAAATCGTTTATTTCTTTAGACTTACAAAATAAGTACTTAGACAAGTCAAAAACTTAACAAAGGCATTAAAAAGCTTATGATAGGTATCACAAACAGTACGATTGTTTTGAAATTTCCCGAGTCAAACGTAGTCTTAATAATATATATAAAACAAAGTAACTCGAGAACGGCTGGACCAATTTTTATGGTTGTTGAATTGTTGAATTAAAATTTGTCCGCGTCCCAAAAATAAGGTGAAGCTACGGTTCCGCAAAAAATAAAAATTCTGCTCGGGTGAAGCTACGGGGGGCACAGCTAGTAATAAGATAAAATAGGTGGCGGCTCTACTTTTGTTTGAGTACTCGCCTTATGAAGAGTGTAATAATATCGTGCACCACAGTCGAGGCCCGGATTCATACATGGAGGTGCGTAATTTATAGCACATCATAACATAATGAATGGCTTGTTAGGAGAATACATAACTAGGTACTTACAACATGTACTTTCAGTCACAAAAAATACTGACCAGGAACTGTTTTGACTTCCTGGGGCGTGTATAATCGCAGAAATGGTTAATTCAGTGATTTAACCAAAACCTATGAGCTGTGGTTGTGCCGGCTTAGAATTCGTACTACTCCAACTCTTTCCGCGGGTGTCGTAAAGTGCGACTTAGTCGTTACCTCGACCTCGACTCAAACTCCAAATGCGTTTTGGTATCATTTGCTTGATCGTACAAAATTCCTCCACTAGAATTAACCTTAGAAAATTTCATCTTAGGAGTTAAAAAATGAACTGTTATCTCTGGAGCGTTCTAGGTAGATCGAACTTGAATGCTCCTCAAGTGTGTATGGTTAATAGTTATTTATAAATATAATGGATTTTGGGGACTATCTCAATTACATTTACAACGTATAGATTTAACCTTTTTTTAGGGGTGTTGAGATTTAACCAAATAACGAACTCGAAGCGTTTCTCGAGCATTCCTCCAAAACATACTCGGTTTTGGACCACTAAAAAGGCGTTTATCAGGTGGAGGCCTGCGTCCAGCAGTGGACCGATACAGGCTGTGGATGTAGATGTGATACTCGGTTTTGGAGGAATGCTCGAGAAACGCTCTGACGACTTTGAGTAGAGGATCATATCAAGAATATCTAAAGTTATGGGGTTAATTGATGTCTGCCGAGAGCAGGCCCCTGATGCAGAACAATTCTATCACCGTCACATGTCCTATCACATGTCCAGCGATTGCAATCCCAACCCATATGCTCAGAGTAAGGATTATGGGTATTAACCCTTTTTCTGATTTTACCATTTCCTGGCGTCACCGCGTCGTAGAGTAATGCAAGTTTTGGATGGTTTTCTCTACTATGCGATTTTTTTGGTAATGCTGAGCTACGTGGTCGGTCTAGCTAGGCCTAGCTAGCATTCGAAGCTAAAACAGTGAATGACTTAACTTGCATTTTTTCTTACGATTTAGTACGAATACGAAAATAGCCGCTATCGACGTCGATGTTAAGTGCTAGACGACAGTAGAATAAACAGAAGAAGCTGGCTCAAGGGCAAATATTTCTTTTAGACCGTTTACTGAATCATGGCACTAGAAAAATCACACTTTATTCGATACTAGCAGCGCCTCGCGGTTTCAGCTGCGTAGTTCGCGTTTTCGTGGGAATTCCGGGATAAAATATAGCCTATGTCACTTCCTGAAAAGTAAGCTTTCTAATGGACAAATATTTTTTTAAATCGGTCCAGTAGTTTTGGAAAGATTTGATTGTTTGTTTGTAATGAAAGGGCATTACAAACAAACAATCAAATCTTTCCGTTATAAAATATTAGTATAGATAAACTAACCCCCAGTACTTAACCTCCAATTAATTTTCTTGTTGACGATTATTAAATATAATGGAAAGTACTTAGTGTAAATACTGTTGTAATTGTTTTATTCATAATGAATGAATTAATGTACATTATTTTTCACATACATCTCACAGGGTGTCAGATTCCGTTGTAAAGGTCCAGAAAAACGTCTTATGGATATTATTATTTTAACAAAATCCACAGACCTAAAATCAAGACAATTCAAACCTTAATAAACTAACTAAAGTTCAAATAAAGATAAGAATAGAATAGAATATTCATTTATTTTATGTTAATATTAGATAAATAACTTTAGGTAATCAGACTGTTAGCACACGTAGAGTTCTTTTTTAAATTTATAGCATTAGAATTAGCGTTGCATTAAACAAACAAACATAAAAAATAACCCTGCGTGTACATTCTGATTGATTTACATTTTTTAAAAAAATATTATCTAATGTAGGTATACATAATTATGAAACATGTTTTATAGATATTATGAGAGTGAGTTGGAATTATGCATATTTCACCTCACGTAAAATATGAAAACGAGCAGTTTCTTCGAGGAAGAAAATAGGGTAAAAGCTCACTTGAGTAAACCCATCTATTTCATAAATTGATTTCAGCTGCCGAACACCACGTATTTAATCAATCCTGACGCTATACAAGCTTTTCTTTTGAAGCCTGTAATTATATTATCATTTATTTTTTTTACGAAATAGAATAATAATTGAATTGAGTTAAAATAAAATAAAAAATGAATAAGTTTTGATATTTAGTTTGATGCTTACCTTATATAGATGCCTACCTTATATAGATGCCTACTGAATTTTGCCTGATGCCTACTGATGCAAATTGATCTGACAACGAATACCTAACTGCCGTCGACTTCAGTCAACTGCAGTCGAGTCTTGCAGTCTATCGGCAACTTGCCTTTCGTCTATTAGAGACGCGCACTCCGTGTATAAAAGCGTCTCGAGTCTCTTTCGCCAATATATTTGCCTTTTTACCATTGATTAATTAAAAAGGGAAGATGAGGTACTAGTTTCTCGAAAATGGCAACCTCATATTGTGTAAAATTGTGTGCTCTCACCTCAGTCACCGTCGGACCGGCGGCGGCGGCACGGGCGGTCGTGATTCGCGTGCAATATTTTTTCTCGGTCTTAGATACGTCTTTCCGTCATTGTTCTTCTTTGTATTGCACAGGACTGGAAATATAATTGTAACCGTATGTGTTTGCGTGTAGTTGTAACACATGCCAATTTTTGAGTAAGCGCTGGGAGAACGTAACCTATCTTCCCTTTTTAATTAATCAATGCTTTTTACTGTTAAAATTATGCAACGCTCATATTATCCAGCACACTCTTCCGAACCTTTTCCGCTATCACGGTGGTGTCACGACTTTGTTATCATGACATTAAATGTAGGTAAGTAGGTAAGTACATCCATCAGCATAGATATCAGTTTACTGTGCTAAGTGACTACCTAATTGCTCTTAATATTTTACTTTTGTATGTAAGTCGAGAGAAGAGAAGAGTAAATCAATAAAATCACAATTCTTACCATAAATATTATTGTGGTATAAAAAAATAAGTTCTTTTTTCAGATTACAATATAACTTCATTTCTAAAGTTTGTAGATGTCCAATATTTTTTTTTAACAATTTTTCAAGAACTTTATTTATTTTAAAGAAAACCTTTACCTTTACCACAGTAATTGTAATAATAATTACGATTTCTGTGATTCATAAAAATGTGGTGGAACCTAAAGAAAGACTGATTCGGATCAAACAGCCGAACTTATTGAGAAGTCATAGCTATTTTAATCTCAGATTAAAGTAGGTAGTCAGGTCAATGCTTACAAACAGATTAGAATTAGCAACAAGTAATCGATATAAAGAACGGTCATGGTCATGGAAAACATTTCTCTGGGGAATGAAAGCAGCTAATGGCTTTTCAGGATTTAGTAGTCGCAATCAACCACTTGGAACCATTCTTATAAACTTTATTACAGAATAAAGTATAATTAGCGTGCTTTTCGTCTGTGTAGCTTACTCAGATATGCTAAAGCCAAATCTGTTTAAATAAAAATCTATTATTATTGCTGTTCGTTAGTCTCCCTAAATTAGCATATTTTTTGTTTTGTTTGTGTGAAGGATTGTATATAATGATGGGGAAAATTATTGCCCCCTAAGGGTAGCTACCGTTTCTTTTGTAGTAAGAAGGTTTTGTTCTAAGGAACCTTCTATTTCATTTTGAAGAAAAAAGTATTGTCATTTTTATTTTTTTAATTAAAAAAACAATCCATACATATGATGTATGTATATAGGAAGTTCACGGGGACAACCACAAAATATAACTTGTATATACCTACCCTAACAATACTTAGTAAGATAGTATGACACCATACATCAACCTCAACATCAACAACCTATATTGATCCACTGCTGGGCGCATTCCTCCCTTCTGATAAGCGCATTATTTTCGTTTATCTAATGGGGGGGGGGGGGGGGGGGGGGTGCCCATAATCCCTACGCTGGGTATGCGGGTTGGGGAACGCAGTTCTGTGATAGTTTTTCTGCAGGGAGCGCTGCTGCCCGCCCCCGATGGATATCCCTTAGTCGCTTACGACCCACGGGAAGAGATGGGGTGGTTCAAATTCTTAGCCAGCACCACACAGCTAACGCAAACGTTACAGTAAACAGTATGGCAATTCACACTTAGCATTCTGGACATTATTTCTACTACACGGGGACGACGAAAACGAGCAATTGATAGTTCCGGAATTGGAATCTGTTTTAGGAAGAGCGATACGTTCCTCTGGTCAAAACCACAGGTGTTCGTATTCGTGTTCGCTATCCTGAGTTAATCGCTTTCCCCTCAATCAACAAACATGGATACAAGTGCTTCTACACATTGCGCAAACGAAGCGTGCCCCATTAGCTCTGCTTCTAATTAAAGGATCGTGTGTTCAGTATGTATGCCAGGCGAGTTCTCGGAAATAGGGCTGTTAGGAAAACGATTAAAGCTTCGGCACCTAATACTTGGTGCCTAGGTAATAAAACTATTGTTCTACATTTCGTGATCCGAGAGCTGGTGAGTATCTGATGCAGTGTATTTAATGCTATACAACGCCGCCAACGCCCGCTTTTAAATTGTTACTCATTACACTGTAAGTTAACATAGATAATAAAATATTTTCATAAATTATGTACATGGTAAGGAAATGTAATCTTGTAAGTTATCTTATATCTGCAATGCAATGAACTACTACCACAAATGACGTGACCTGCCTTTGGCCTACACTGAAAACCAGCAGCGCTGAGTAGGCATAGAGACACATCGGGTCTACCCAGCACAATGCTGAGTGTGGGCCATATTTGACTGCTACGCACAAAAATTAGTATAAGTCTAGAATTTATTTATTGAAGTTAAATATTGTGTTGTGTAGTTTTTAGCCAAATAAAATTATATTCTTTTTTTTACATCGAGGTAATGTTGCCTGGTTCTTTGGAACGCTTATTAAAATGGAAGACCGACTAGACTACCTCTAGATTGTTTAGAACAGTTAGTTTAACAGTTAGTTTAACTGTTAAAATTGGAAGTTTTCTAATAATGTTTAATCCATAAAACAGATGATCTTGTATCTAGATCTTAAAAATTCTGTGTCCTTTTTTCCTAGCCTTAGAAATGTAGCTGAAGTGATTCTAGGTTTACCATTGTTTCCTGAAATGAACTTAAAAACCACAGCAATAGAACAGAAATTACCTTTCCGCCAAAGATTTAAATCGTTAGATGGGCCCTTTCCGTAGTGAGACCGCACCGTGTTTGTTGCCAAACGAATTTTGTGAGCTCACAAACTTGTCTTTGTCATTTGGATTTAGATATTGTGTTTTTGTGGTGTGCTTCTTCACAAAAAATCGTGCTATGTGATTGCACAATAAACAGGCAATTTTAATAGTTAGGTTTATTGACAAAAACAATCATTTTACCTATTCATAGCGTGCGTGCGCCGGCTTTTTTCAAAGATAAAATGCCACAGTTTTTGGGCGTAAGGGGTGTCAGTATGTGTATATGTCATCTAGTTAGAATCCTAGTATATATTATATAACGATTTAAATCTTTAATTTCCGCGAATAAAGTGAAACAACAACCCTATCCGCAACTGGGCCGGGAACCGAGCCACAGATGAGCGTAGTAAGTAGGTGAAGTGCGTACGCGGACCGAAGCGTAGGTACCCAACATTCTGCGAGGCCCAAATGTGCAGTATCCGTATTAGGCCCCCTGTCGAGCATGAGGGTCAATTTTTAGTTCCATTGAACTATTAAACTCTTTTCATATGGGGCCGATAAAGATTAGACTTTTCAATGAACCTATTCAGTTTGGTACTATACCGTGTCCATTTTGAATGAGGCATAAACGTATACAAACCGCCCATACTTAACCTAAAATTCACTTTGTTGGCGCGTCCTTTTATACGTAATTTACATTACTTGTCGATTTTAGACCCTCCCTTCAATAAAAATTGCTTACAATTATATCTGAAACTCGACGCCAAGCAAGTGAGTTTTTGTTATTTGTATCGTGGTTTATTTACTAACATGCTCCATGCTGGATGGATACGGTATAGGTCATGTTTTTAATGAGACGGAAAGTTATTTTAATCAAAGGAGTCTAATGAATTTGCTCTACCAAGTTGTTCGGACAAAGGTCTCTCTAGTTTTTGTAAAACAATTCCATGAGATAATCCAGAGTTTAACTCTCCGTTTTTAAATTTCACTTTTTAACCTTTTGCATACCTATAGCTGCGTCATTACGTGTTATTATTTACGTAAGATCTAGGTAGATCTCACCTAAATATTGTATTATTTATTTATGTATTAGTAAGGGCTGACATGCCAAATGTAATGTATTTGATGAATAAAGAAAATATTTTAAAAATTAAGCCATTATATTAATTATAGGTATAAAATACCTACTTATAATTCTTAGAATGCTAGATGCTAGAGGCTACATGATGCTGTAGGCTTTTCAGGGTTAAAAACGCACTTGGTTCCACCTACACCCAGTTTCCATAATAATATAATAGATAGATAGAAGTTTTATGCGACACACAAGGACAGCACAGAATAAGTACAGTTTGAAAATAAGTAGGTATAATAGGAAAAAAAACTAGAATTAAGACTTAAGTTTAGGTACAATAAAGTAATCTTAAAGTAAAAAACTTATACTAATCTACCTACTCTTATCAGGTTGGTAGATGACAAACGTTGTGCCGAAAACCCTGTATTATTTTGATCTGTATCGCTGCGCTCTCTGTTATTCTGTATCATCAGTGCGCTAGGAAAACAAATGCTCAGAAATTTAAAGGCTTGCAAACACTAAACATAAAACTAACAAAAGCAAAAGCGAGGAAAACCTTGCGGTTGCATTACGTGTTGCAAAATGTCACAAAGTGCTATAAAATCTTCAGAATAAACACTCGGATATCACATAAACATAATGTACCCAGGTTCGTACTGCTGACTCCTTTTCACTTTCGCAAGTAGGTGTGAAAGCGATTCCGGCTTTTGCTAGGAGCGAGCTATAAAGTTATCCTTTATTTTATAACCATAGATAATGAGAGTTTACCGCTAGTGTTTCGTTAATAAAGTTCATTATACGTTGTATTAATTAAATTCTGCCTACTTAACTACGCGTAATGTGACTGCTAAGATAAACATTTTGTTTGTGATGATGGTACATAGCTAGCCCACTAAGTTCCTTCAATTCCTGCAACAGAAATACCACATATATATAATAACTAGCTGCGCCTCGCGACTTCACACGCCTATCCCATGGAAACTGATTTATGGGATAAAAAGCCTATGTGTTATGCCAGGCCTACAACTACCTGTATGCAAAATTTCAGCCCGATCTGTGGTTCCGCGATTAGTTTCCTTGATTACCCTTGATAATATCATATCCGTGATTAGTTTTTGCGTGAAAGAGCAACAAACATACCAGGCCAGGCCTATGTCCAGTAATATAGGCTGGCGATGATGATGATGGTGATAATGAATCATCTCGTAACGTAATATAGTCGTAAGCGTATTTTACATTTTGTATGTTGCACCATCATCACCATCTTGCATCGGATTATTCCAGTGGTCCCCTTGACAAATCCTACTAATATTATAAACGCGAAAGTTTGTAAACTGTAGGTATGTAAACATGAATGTATGTTTGTTGCTCTTTCACGCAAACACTAATTAACGGATCCGGCTGAAATTTTGCATACATGTAGTTCTAGGCCTGACATAACATGTAGGCTTTTTATCCCATAAATCAGTTTCCGTGGGATAGGCGTGCGATGCCGCGGGGCGCAGCTAGTCCCTCATAAAGAGGAAAATTGGACTTAATTTTTTGAATTCTAGTTTCTGCGCATTTTCAGTAGACAGCTATTGACATTTTCATTGAAGTATTTTTTTCAATGGGCGATGCAGCAAACATTCTTATAGACGAGGCGACTCGTCAGATGCCCGCCACCACGCCATGTGCCAGTCTCCCTATGATCACACTCGCTGTAACGCGGTAGAAACGTAGAGGAAATAAGAGAAGGTACGCAATAAATACCTCCATAAAAACCCAATAAATCCTCAATAATGTAAACAAATTGCGAAATTTTAAAAAGTTTTATTATCCATTAATACCCTAATTATAAATTTGTAAAATATGTATCTATGAACCTAGTGTATTTTATTATGTAAATACTTATATCAGTATGTACTTATCTACAATCAGTAGTTATCTAGTACCCATAACACAAGCTCTGCTTAGCTTGGGGCTAGATGCTGTATGAATTGGCCCACATTATTAATTTTATTTTTAATTTCAAACTACCTATAATGTCATAATTCTTGATGCAAGACAAAAGTGAACAAACAACCTATTTAAGTTTTAAATGCCAACTAAACCGAAATACAGGAGATCGTAAAGTAAATTTGCAACAGAGGCCTGTTCATTCATTTTATTGAAGCATAAAATCTGAAGAAATGATTTCACAATCCACTTGTCAATAAATATCTTCCTATTATTAAACTATCTCTTATTCCGTTGTTAATCACTATCTATTTCCAAGTTTAATAATCATAGAAGGAACTTGAACTTAAAGTAACAAACTTGGTCAATGAAGTTCACTCGGGAATCTTAGATATCCAAGAGTTCCTATTGTGGTAAATAAACATATCTACCTTGAATTATTTGAGAATGTAGGTAGGTTAGGTACCTATACCTACTCTGATTATTTTTTAAATCAAGAATGTAGAGCGGCGCGGTGGTCGCCCTGGTACAAATGTTTGTATGATCTGCACGTATTTGTGATGGGATTTTTAATAAAAATAAAAAATAAGTAAAAAATTTAATTCCTGAGATGCCTTCAAAATTAGCCTACCAACTTAAAAAAGTAGTTACATACGAGTTTAAATTAAAAACCATTGAATGAGTGACATTGTTGTTTTCACTAACTCGTTTTTTCATACAAAATGTATGGGAATTGTTTTTTTTAATTATTGCTAAAACTTACGATTTGATTTGGTATGTTCCTATGGGAAAAGTGTTCCTGGTTAGAAATAGAGTCGATTAAGACCAACTTGTTTTTTTTGACAAATGTCATTTCTTGGGCGAACCGTAAATTTTTTCAAAAAACTAAAAATGGCAATATTTTTTTCTTCAAAATAAAACAGAAAGTTCCTCAGAACAAAACCTTCTAACTACAAAAGAAACGGTACACTCTGTATAGTGAATATGATAGTGCCCATAACACAAGCTCGACCTACCTAGCTTGGGGTTAGATGATGCTGTATGAATTGTCCAGCATTATTTATAAAACACTAAAGAGTCTTCCTCAGATGATTCCGAAAGATGTGCAAAAAATCTCCATCAGTCTCGATCTCGACTCGAAATCGGCAGATCAAAGATCGTTGCAACCTTCGCGGTAAATTTAACAAAAACAAACACTTACGTACAGGGTGTTTCAAGCTTTACGGGTTGATGGAATCATAAAAAGCCCCATTTTGACACGAATCTGGTGTTTATTAGGACAAATGTGACCCAGCGGGTGAAACTTGATACCGCGCCGTCTGTCGACCGACACTCGACGTGTTTGATCTACTGAGAGCTTTTTAAAGTTTTTATGTCCCAGTTTAGAGCATTTTAGGTGCTTTTATTGCTGAGTAAACAGCAGGGTCATCCCTTGTCCCGTGCCAGCAGTTATAATACTATGACACTTTCATTTGAAGAAGTGTCTCGCTTGTAATTCGATTCAACAGAATTATGTTCAAGGAATTAATCCTTTGGACAAACATTGGTCGGCTGTTTACTGTCCCAAATGACAAATATGGATATTATATAGCATAACAAGCCAAGCTGTACACCCTATTTTTTTCAAAATTGAACTATACAATTTATTGTATTACATACATACAATCAAATGATAGAAACAAATTACAACAAGTATTCACAATTGAAACAATTGATCTAACTGCAGACAGTTTCAAACAATCTACAGATAGCTCAACTGATCCATATCAATACCTACCAGTCAGAAGCGTCCCCAAGACGCTGGCTGCATTTTCTTTGGTTTTTTTTTTTTTTATAATTTTCAGATGTAGTTGGTATTTGACAAATAAAAAAACATTGAAAAACATATCCTAAACGCCGGCATTAATGTGGTAAGAAGCTTCATTACAAATAACATTAGTTTTCTTAGCAAAAGTCGCCCAAAACATTCTGGTTCGCGTGGTCGAGTAAAAAAAAATTGATCGCTCTACGCTTTGAGTTAAGCGGTCGGATTTTTAAATAAACATTTTTAATGATCAGGGCGCTCGCCAGGTGCGCCCATACGGTGCTGCTCCCTACTGCCTACTCTTTTGTTCCAAAAACAGTAACCTATTTATTTAGACAGAAGTAGAGGCGTTCTTTGATAACCCGTGAGTAATCTAACATTAGAGGAAATGTTGTAAAGGATATCCGGAACCGGGCCAGGGGCTATTGCTTGGTGCTGGTTCAATAAATAGTACTTGGAGGGAATAATTCATAATAACAACATAATTTTGAGCATAAATAAACTATACCTAGCGGGGAAATACAGCCAGTGTCTCGAGGACGTTTCGAATTTGTATGGATCATTTGAACAACCTGTAAAAAAAATCTGATGTTCCAACACAAACTGTTTGCAACGGTCTGTTCTTAACTCAAAAATACCTTCTCTTTTTGTCTCTATTTTTTTAGCTGTTACCGATTTTATTTGTTAATAAAGAACATGACACCTTGCTTAGGCATGCTGTTCTATGACTTTGTTAATTTGTGACAACCTACTGTTTTAATACTAAAGTTATTTCAACGGAATATTTACCATGATTTGAGTTCTGAGCTTTCCAGTATTTCGGCAGAGTTTGTGGGTTTAAAAGTTCTACTGTTTTAAGTTAGAAAAAGACTAAACTGATACGAATGACTGACTTGCCAGCGATTTTACTGTCAGATACGATTTCTGGTTCTTGTAAACTGTCTTTGTTGAGCTTAAATGACGCCTTGTGATTCTATTGTCTTTTGTTACCTTCTGGCCGTGGAATTAAGCCGTACCTACAAGTTTTTCGTTTGTATATGAACTAAATAGAATCCACGACTTGATTGTAGTTATAGATGCTTATGTCAGCATCGAAAGCTTTGTCTTAAAACAATCATTCTCAATTTCAAGCGTTTGTTCGAGTTTTAGAGCCGTAGGCGTGTGATGCAAGCGTTTAACAATAGCCACAATATTAGTGGTGGCTACGTTTACACAGAAAACTCTTTCGTCGGGGGCAAACGGATAAAAATGAAGCAATTTTTGTTAACTTGCTTCAAAAAGAGCTGTTTGTTTATTTTATGATATTTTTTCTACAATATCTACATACATTATATCCGATTTTGTTGATTATATCGCTTTCTGGTGTGGTTTTATTTAATATGTAAAACTATAAATATTAAATTTGAAGTACCTAGGTACCATTTGTTTTTTTTTTTATTAAATCATCAAATTATTCAACTCTGATCGATCTTTTTAGCCTTTCAATATTGATAAGTAGTTTGAAAAGTAAAGCATGGTCAGCTTGTTTTGTTGTCCATTCTTTAATGTCGATACCACTCTTTTAATCCATGGTAGAGCTGGTTCTATCTAGAGACAAACGGGACATTCTGCAAACGGGACCATTTTGTAAAGGGACGTTTTGAGAACAGGACCTACAAATGGGCCTTTTTTCGAAAGGGACATTTATAAACCTTGACGAGGGACATTTATAAACCTTGACCTTTTACGAAAGAGACTATGGGACATTTTGCAAATGGGACCATACGTGGTCAAACCGATATTCCATTTCTGTCAGTATTGCTATCTTTGGCACGCTGTCAAGCCTGCTTTCTATAAAACAACATAATTTTATAGGTCTTATTATTTTGCCATCATCGAGACAAATAATGAAACGTGTCGGGTCTCGTGTTACAATTACAAGTCTAGTAGGTAGTTTCTGTCGTAATTTGTTAGCGTTGAAGTCACGTGGGTGCCAGTCGAAGCCTACAGAGTATAGACTAACGAACCTGTACCTTCGGGCTCAATTTAATTAGGCTGTTTAGTCAAAATATTTGTTAGTAAGTAGGGTTGAGCTAATGTTTGACTAAAGTGTTATTTAGTTACATAAAGGAGCAAAAGTAGGGAATTAATGTTAATAAGGTTACGAGGTCCGTCGGGGGCGGGCAGCATCACCCCCTGTATAACAATTCTACCATCGAACTGAGATCCTCAACCCTATGTGATAAAAGCCGCTTATCAGAGGGAACATAGGTTGTTGAGGTTGAGGAAGGTAACGAGAGTCTTGTCTACCTACGTGTCATGGGAGAGCTTATATCAAGTTTTTTTTTGTGTTTATTAAAATAAGTTAGAACTGGGAAAATATGTGCGGAAGACATTCGCTACTCTGAAAATATTTAGTAACAATTTCGCGCAAAACCTACCGATAAGATCTTACCAAATGCAATTCGTGTGTGCCTTTTGCGTCTTATAAACTTATCAGAGATGGATTTGCACGAAATCGTTACTAAATATTGTATTTTGATCTTTATATTTAAAATTAATTTGCGCAAGGTACCGCCGGCATTTATTATTTACCCTGACAAAGCTTACCTGTTTGTCTCACATTTTTAATTTTGTTATTTTACAAAGACTTTCAAGTAACCTCCAGCAGTTAAGTCCTTGGGCAAACTCAACGTCTCGTAATGTGACGAAGATCGGCGGTGTCGGGTTCTTAATTAGGTATACAGTAGTACTTTATCCTTAGTCTATATTTTGTGAAACAATAAATATTGACGAATGAATAACTTTTCTACATCATTTCTTAGCCCCTTATAATCCTCTCTAACGATGTTAGTGATTTGATTTTGACTGTTAGTAACTTGAGTGAGAAGCCTTTCCTTCTATGTATTTTTTTTGATGAGTAATCCACTTGCCAAGCTTGCTGATTATGGCAAAATTCCCCTTGTGTAGTGGAGACAGTTCAGCAGTGTGAACGGGAAGGATCATTAGTGATTAAAATGTAATTTTATGCAGCTTTATGATTATATGTATAAATAGAAAATCTCAATACGGCTTGTGGCTTCAAGTTCCGTAACCTGAGCCTCGCTGATAGTAATGGATATGCTGCGGTCAGAGTCACTCCATTCTGCGTTCAATATTGATAATATTGTTTGATATTGTCGCACGAATAGCTCAATAAAATCCATTTAATCGAAGAATATCTTTCAAAGTTTCAAAACATTGTAGATGTTACCTTCTGCAACAATGAAGTATAGGTCCCACCCAACTTGGTTAATTTACATAAACAAATAATGCAAATAATGTCTAAATGATAGGCATAGTTATATATTTGGCTGAAACATGTGCATACAGGATATGGTCTTCATTTAAATAATGTCCATTATGTTCTTCCATTATAAAGATGGCATGGCAAATTTTATATTAAACACAAGTACATACATTATTAAAGATAAAAACAGCATCAAAAAACTGCAGATAGACATCGTCTCTTCTCTTCATTACCTCAACAGCTAGGGGACGAAAGCCTCTTCCTAATTAGCGCCTTATTGGCTTTTGTGAAACAACAAGTGCAAGCCAATAGTCCTCACACTGGGCATGCGGGTTGGATCGCAGTTCGGTGATAAAATTGTTTAGCAGGGGGCACTGCTGCCCGCCCCCGGTGGATATTCCGTAGTCTCCTCTTACGACGCCAGCGGGAAGATTTGGGGTGGTGTAAATTCTAAGCCGGGACCACACAGCATCGTCTAGCTCGTGCTCGAGTTTTTGTATAATAATGACGAACTTACCAACAAAAAAATGCATTCCAATATCCTAAGTAATCTAAACTGTCAAATTCTACAAAACACACAGTCAGCTGCTATAACAAACATTCCATGGCTTCACAAAAAATTTTGCAAGTAGATAAATCTTAAACAATTTATTGAGTGCGGCAGTAACAACCTCGTCCCTAGTCATTTACACGGCAATAAAGCTTGTTAGCAATAACTTACGACACTTGACAAATATGCTTATTTTATAGGCGTTGGGCATAATACTCACCTACCTGAGAACAGGCTGGATTGAAACTTCGTAATGTCGAGTCGGTTCAATTAAAAACAGAACAGAAAAAATGCAGCATGGTCTGCCTATACAAGAGCCACAAGAGTGATAATAATGTTAAAAAAATGTATAAATTGAGCTTATAAGTAAGTATAGAATAGACTGGTTCAAAATCATCGCTTTTCATCATTGATTAATTAAAAAGGGAAGATAGGTTACGTTCTCCCAGCGCTTACTCAAAAATTGGCATGTGTTACAACTTACACGCAAACACTGCTGGACGCTGGCCTACCCCTGATAAGGGCCTTGTTGGCGTGCGCATGCGGGTAGAGGATCGCAGTTCGGTGGTAGAATTGTTCTGAAGGGGGCGCTGCTGCCCGCTCCCGGTAGATATCCCTTAGTCGCCTTTTACAACACCCACGGGAAGAGATGGGGTGGTGCAAATTCTAAGCCAGCACCACACAGTTTTACCCACTACACCCCATGATGTAACAATAGGTCAAAACGGGTTTGCATCGGGCCCGGTAAACTTGTGTAATAAATTTTCGATCCGCTATACAAACACGTACAAAAATTAACTTTCGGACTCTACTTACAAAAGCTTCTAAATGAGGTTTGAATGAGAGTGATTCAAGCAATATTGGCATTTACCAATTATTTTATGTGAATGATTTATGACAAAGGTCATTAATGTAGGTTAAAATAAAGTAGGTCCTAAAATACGGCCTTGGGGAACACCAAACTCAGTATTTTTCTGATCATTGCACATCGCCGATCCTGACGCACTGTGTGCGTTCTTCGAGAGAGCTCGTGAAAAGTTTCAGCTGCGTGCCTCATACCTAATATAATGTATAATATCCCAATTATTTTATGGCCGTTTTGGGAAATGACTATTGTTTAAAATAAGCTTAAAGTAAATTCTATGCCTACCTACTAAAAATTACAACATGAAGGCATTTACAATTGAAAGCCAAGTCCTGAATATAATTGTAGGATAATATTTATTTAATCTTTAATGTAAATTACATACTTTATACAGATAGGTACATAAATAAAGGCTCTTTCATTTGATCGTTAATGGGTGGGCTGCGGTCTATAAGTAGGTGCTAGTGCTTAAGTAGATAATTAAATTAATGTACCTTGGTAGTAAAATCTTCATTATGAAGTATTATCTTCTTGCATAACCAAGTGAGATCAGTGGGTCGATCGACCCCCAACCAACCTTCATAATTTAATTAGGTATACCTACTATTTCTTCAGATATATTTCCCCTTGCAGGGAAGTTCCTACTCGTAAAAACGAAAATCTAAGTTTCAGATTAGGTTTTGCGTATACTTTAGCTCAGGTAGATAACTTATTCTATTTCTGTTTTGATACTGGACTCTCAAAAGCCCAACCACTAAACCCGGCCATAACAGCCTTCCAGGCGGAAATACTCGGACTCAAACTATAGCGGCATACGACATGCTTCTGAAAACGACCAGAAACAGAAACATATTCTTCAAAACAGACGGCGCTGCACTAATAAACGCACTCAAACGGATAGACACAAGATTAAAAGCAATTATAGAATGCCATAAGAATCTACAAGATCTTTCTCAACACAGTAAGATCTGCATGCATAGAATAGACAGAGAGTCGATCCTGGCCAGGAACATAAACGCAGACAGACTAGCAAAGGAAGGAGACTACGAGACTAACTCCAACACAACAAGATGTAAGTCTCTCGAACTCGCCCACAGTGGAAGTCAAAAACATACCAAAACTTAACTCAGAAAAAGAACACCAAAAGCTATGGGATAGACTGCAAGCATACTAAATCAATATTATATAAAGACAGGAAAACCACCAATATGATGCTCAAGATGAGCGGAGAGGGCCTAAGAACGATGGAGGGCATCATCACAGGTCACTGTGAATTGAACCATCATCTTTTCAAGACTGGAGCCACAGACAGTAGCTTATGTCGTAGCTGCTTCCAAGAAGAAGAGAATGTGGAACACGTTGTGGAACACGTTGTGGTACACTAAAAAACTTAATAAGTACATTCGATTATTGGTCCATTGTTAACATAAAAGCCTCGTATCATAACCGATAAATAAACTTATGCATATGTAGATTATTGTATAGTAAACCTTATCTTCTTTTAAAACAACAACCAGCGAACATTTTGGATCCATCCTAGCTGTCAAAACAGTTTGAGACGAAAATAAGCGATGTTAGGCCGAATGCTCTCACGAACGCAGTTTCGATGGGCATTTGAAACGATTTAGTTCTGTTGAAGTCGCAGGTGGGGATATATTTAAATATTCAGGTCATTTTATTAGGATTCATAAACCTGATTTTCGAGTTTATTGTTATAGACATCTTATGTCAGAAAACATTCATCCACCATACTTCATAACAATAATAAAAAAGCGGAAAGTGCGAGACGGACTCGCGCACCAAGAAGCCAAATATAATTTTCTTGTAATCCTCATGTTAAATAAATAAATTGGGTTTTGTTAAGATAGGCCTCTGAAAAAAATCATGGAGTGGTACTATGGCATGCTCAGCACTTCAGCCTTAGCTACTCGTAAACCAAAAGATTATTATGAAAACAACAATAATATAGCATTACGAAATTATTATTTTATAAATGTGACATGGCCGAAGCCGGGCGGTTTGATGGCTTGTTAAAATCATAAATGAGCACGTAACTGGTGTGTAATTTCCACAGTGCTCTTCTTAATATGGCTGAAGGATTATACTGAAATTGGGTAGATGGCACATGGACTACTTTTATGGCGTACGAAACAGCGGGTATTATTATGTAGGAAGTTATGCAGACAGCGTCTTTGGGGAAGCTTCTGACTGGTATTGTTATGGATCCAGGGTGTCCAATGGTTTTAGGAAAGAGAGTTATACATATAGAATACTAGCTGATTCGGCCTAAAATCGCTGAAGAGATTCTGAATTTCAACATTCTACACGTTTCGAGAAAAAATAATGGAAATGTGAGTTAGATGGATTCAAGCGTTCAGAATGAAATTAGTAAGTGAACTGAAACTACAAATAAATTAATACTTCTCTACTAAAGCTTCAACCCGTTTTGTTTCGCACGTGCTTTTACGGAAAAAAAGTACCATAGAGTTCCCTGGGATACCATACCTTACTACCAAACATAAAGATCCTTTCAGCCGTATAAGGTTAGGACCTTTAATGACCTTTTTTATCATAGAATCCTTGAACCGACAAATGACCTTACTCAAAATAAGTACTACCTACCAACGTTCAAGTCTCTGTAGAATATTTTTTTACTAGCTCGGTTCTTACCGATGTGTGTGTAGTTACAGAACATTTTACTATAGGCTATATATAAAACGATTCATTAAAATATGTTTGAGGAAAGTTTTGATAGGTAGATACTCACGTAATGTGCTGTGCAATGTGCAAAGTAGTGTTCGTTTTCCAGAGGGCCTACTCGGAAACGGAAAATCTAAGTTTCCTTTTCGTTTACGTGCAAAACCAACTCTTATGTCTTATGTCACTTGTATAAGATTAGTGTATGTATGCACGAAAACGAATCAGAAACTGTCAGGTTTTTGCTTATATAAAACTTAGCTATCTCTTGAACAACGTTGCTTGCTATATAGGTACCTCTAGATACTTGTAGCAAAACATAATTTCTAAATTCGAAGTACCTACTACCAGTTACTTAGCTTGAATAAATTTGTGTGGTTGTGATTTATTGGGTGTAGACCACCTCGATCAACGGGATCTCCATGAACTTGTACCATCATCATCAATTACAGATGTATTCGTCAAACTAAAGGGTATGATAATAACTATTGAGGTTAGTGAACAAATACAATAATAATAAGGAATAAGCGCTTTATCGCAACCCGACGCAGAGCGCCTCTCACGATAGCGTAGCCAAAATAACTTTTATGAGGAGCACCGAGCACAAGGTATTGACGTCGCCGTACCGGTGTCGAAGACTACATGGTTAGTGGTGACGCCGCCGTGGGCCAGTGTCGAACTCTTCCTGATTAGGTACTGGTACCTTATTATATCGAGTTCTGTGGTACCGGCTGTATTCGGTACAAATTTCAGCTGGCCCTTGAATGCTTGTCTTCGATAGCCAAACCTGCAGTATGTATGGTATACAATATATAATTATGTTTGAAAAATTTTCAACACATAAAATTAAAAAAATATATATATATATATATTATTATAATTTTTTTTAGTTTAACTGTTTTTTATATGTTATTGTCATCATGTCACTAGAGGTAGAGCGTACCTTTCAGACCAATCCATCAACAGGAAGACGGTAAATTTTTAGAACCTACTAGATTTGACCGAAACAAATAAACTGGGCAAGCTAAATATAACCGTTTGGAAAGAACGCTAACGTTGCTCGTACAGGAGTCGAAGTCTTTCTAGTACCCTTTTCTCAGCACACCATAGAATGCTTACTAGATTCGGTAACAAAAGTAAAAATACAATACGCTTATAAACAAGGAAAAGAAAACTAACTTTTTTGCAGATGGCAATTTTCTGGGAGCTCTACCATAGGTAATCATAATCACCAAAACAGATGCAGTAAATTCCTCTTTTATTCTTTAACAGACAGGAACATTTGTAAGTAAATTTACTATGGTAATAAATATTGAAATGTTATATATTTCTTGAAATAAATTATATAACTTTTGAACTCATCAGGGTTAATCACAATAACACAGTTCATTCGGCATAGTTTCATATTGGTTTCATGAGCCATTATTCCGTGGTCATGGCGCATGAAACTGTGCCGAAATTTTGTAAAAGCTATAACTCAAACCATGGTAAAATTTCCGATATAAATGACTTCTTTTCATTAAATTATTTACTATCACGGTGGTTCAAGTTATAGTAGCGCTCACGTAGCTATCTCAAACTCGTGCTTACCCTCGTGCCATCTTGACCGCTCACAGATAACGCAACACTACCAATCATACTTTTATTTTATTACAATACTTAAAATATTACATGCCGTAATACGCCTAATTCTAAGTGCAAAACATCAGTAAATCATCCAGATACTCGATGTTCTAAATACATTTCGCGTACGCACGAATGTGTGGAGATTGTAAAAATCTAAGATAACGAAGAGCTGTGCCAAAATCGTAATTTATCACAGAATCTGTGAAAGCTAACACCTTCATATTTAGGGAAATGCTACTTCGATCTATTATGTTGAATTACGTGTTTTAAGAATACGATTGGTGCAAAGTTTTCTCAGTAGTTTTTTTTTTTTTTTTTTGAAACATTTTGCTATTTATCTCGGGAACAGCACACTCTTTTCATCGGTTTTTATTTTGCTAAGAAACCATTGCTTTAGTTAGTATAGTACGTCTTTTAGTTATCCTATATAACCCACCCATAACACAAGTTTTAAGAGGTGGGTCTATTTGACGTTACGAGACGTAATCGTGACGTGAAGTGTCTTTTTATATGGGATTTGGATTCCATTCGCATGATATAGGCGCTGCAGCGCTGTACCAAATTGTATAAAGCCTATTACTCCGTAGATGACTACGTAAATGATGTTAACGCTTGGCCGGATGTCGCCCAGTTCCATACAGACAATAGTATGTAAGACCAGTTAGACTTAGTTATCCTAAGATTGTATTAGTTGATAAGCGATGGACTTGCTAGTGGTTTCTTTTTCACTTCTTCCGCTAGTGGACAAAAAATTGAAGTGAATTAAAGTCAATTGCACCTTATTTCTTGTTGATAGTAATAACTATTTATCAAGCTGTTTATATAGTAAAAATTTGACTTGTCTAAGTACTTATTTTGTAAGTCTAAAGAAATAAACGATTTGACTTTGACTTTGACTTTGACTTTATAGAGCAAACGAAAAGATGCTGCTGTGTGGTGCTTTCTTAGAATTTGCACCACCCGAACTCTTCCATAAGATGCGACTAATCTATCGGGGGGCGGGCAGCAGCGCCCCCTGCAGAACAATTCAACCACCGAAACTGCGATCCCCAACCTGCATGCCCAGCGTGGGAATTATGGCCGTAAGACAAATGCCAATAAGTCGCTTATCAGGGGGAGGCCTGCGTTCACCAGTGGACCAATACAGGCTGTTGAGGTTGGGGTTGTGAAACGAAAAGAGTCGTCACGATCACGTCTCGTTACTAACGCGAAACAGACTCACCCCTCTGCTTACTATAGAGCTGCTGCTGTGTAAATTGTCCAGCTTTCATAATGAATTCGTCAAACTTCAATAGTTTATAAAGGTAAAATATCTATATTACCTACTACGACTTCATCTTGGCTGGGATTAATAATTAAACACAAAGTAATGCCTAGACTGGAAAAGAAGTTGTGCAGCGTTTTAATGGAAAACGATCTATCTCCAGAGATTACGAGATCGTGGTCTTACAGTGGGTATTGGTGCCTACGCAATTAGTTTGAATCATTTTGCATTTGAGTAGTGAGCTTGTGGTCGCACATGAGCGATTTCAAAGTCGCTGGAATATTATGCATGTGACTCCAAAAAAGCTAATATGTTTTTTGCGTATTCTCTATTGATATAGAAATGTATCTGTATATTTATTTTTGTATTTTTTGGGAATTAACTAAACTAGACTAACTCGAGGACACCCACTGCCTCCGCATTCAGCATCTGCCAGCAGTCTAGGTCTAGGGCAGAACGACAGGGCGTCCTACACGTTTACCGAGTCGCGGTCTCCACTCACGTAAGACTAGAGGGGTTAGAATTGGCCACAACACTGCAAGGGATAAAGAAAATGAGAATAAAGCCGGTGGTCATTTTAAAATGCGCTAATTCCGGGGCAGTTTGTAGAGCAGTTTGTAGAGTTGTTGCTCGTTGACTAAAAGGTTTGAATACATCTGGATGCTAATAAGATCTGTCATTTAACATTCCACGCAATGACAAATTAACTTGAAAATGGATTCTAATTAGGTGTTAATAGGGTGTTTGGCATGTACGTCGTGACTCTGACGTTTGTCCTGTTCTAGTGTGATGTGTGTTGAAATCACGAAGACGACCTCATTAAACTTTAGCATGTTGGTTTACTTTACAGCCTTTATTTACTGCATTTTTAGAGTTTTGCCCTTTTCATGTAGGACCAGTTAGTCGAGGTGGGGTTGCAGTGAAAGAATATCGTCCCTCCGACTCAGCTCATTAAGAGCCAACTAAGAGAACCTACCTGACCTACCAGAGGAAGAGAAACAGCTTTCTTCTGAGTACTTGACTGATTAACCTCCTTGTTAGGGGAACGCATGATGCACGCTCAGCTGTGGACTATGTTTACTAATAATAATGATGTAGATAGGTAGATGTAGGTTTTGGGTTTTCTGCTTCACAAGACTGCCATAATTAATAAGGAACGCGGCGGAGTTGTCAATCTAAATAGCAAAAGTTAAAATCACCTTACATAGTAAATCTGAAAGTTTAAAATCTAAATTTTAGATGGATGGGAGTTCTTCTGCACGCCGAAACTACTGAACGATTTTTATACGGATTTTTACCACAGGGGATAGAAACCATACCGTGTCCATTTTGAATTAGGCATAAACGTATACAAACCGCCCATATTTAACCTAAAATTCACTTTGTTGGCGCGTCCTTTTATACGTAATTTACATTACTTGTCGATTTTAGATCCTTCCTTCAATAAAAGTTGCTTACAATTATATCTGAAACTCGACGCCAAGCAAGTGAAATTTTGTTATTTGTATCGTGGTTTATTTACTAACATGCTCCATGCTGGATGGATAAACCATAGGTCCTAGGATAGAAACTTACTGAATTAAAATACTTTTAGAAAAACGATTACGTTATTAATAACGTGTCTATACAAGCGAGGATAATAAGAGGAATATCAGCTGCGGACAGAGATTAGTAAATCATAATTAAGGTTAGGGTTAGGTCCTACAGGTGGCATTTTCTTAAAATAATACAATGAGTTATATTTGTTTGTTGCAGAAATTCAGGGAGCATGATGCAGAGAAACTGGCGAGGAAGCCGAGAGAGGAGGCTCGGCCTGGAGAAGAACTGCTTCCAAGTAAGACCTATATTTATAGGTCTACCATAGACCAGAGGGGTGAGTCTATTTGACGTTAGTATCGATGTGATCGTGACATGTCCTTCTCCTTCCATACACTTTGGTACAGCGCCTCTATTGTGCGGGCAGGGAACTACTCAAATCCCGTACTAAAAGGAGACTTCTCGATCATGTTTCGTTACTAACTTTATCGGACCTACCCCTCAGTGCTATCCTTCTAACAGAGGGTTCTTAAATGTTATTTAATTAACTGTTATTTGCATATTAATTGTCATATTTGCCATAAATAAAATGGTGACTAGGTACCAATTAATACCAGTTAATTTGTTATTGCTGAAGGTCTGTTGCTTCGCCAGTACAAACTATTTACAAAAAAATAATTACCTCTACTTCTTCTTTCTAACCACTAATAACACGCACGCAAGGTTGAGATAAGTAATAATTCTGTGGTTGTCGAGTCTTATCAGCAGTTATAGTTTTCTGGGGTCTTATCTCGCACTCTTCCTAGAACTTTTAATTGAAAAACACAATGTGGACGTAAAAGAGCTACTATGGCGACGACGACGTCGCCATCATAATTATCATCATCCGCCTTTACTAGCCTAGGTGCTGGCTAGGCTACATAGGCCTCCCTAATGAGCGCCAAAGTGCGGTGCCTTGATATCGTATAAAAAAATGACACTTTCATGACCCAAGATGCAGGTATCTCTCGATCTCCGTGTTGCACCAGTACTGAGGGCAGTAAATGTGATAGAGTAAACATAACAACCCACTTTATTGAAAAAAAAATTACAATAAAATAAATTAAAACTAGTATTTATAATTGAAACAATTGCGTTGACTGCAGACCGTTGCAAACAATCTACGTAGCTCAACCGATCCTTATCAATGCCAGTCGGAAGAGTACTCAAGACATGATAGATAATACGATTTACGCAGCATTATCTAGCCCCAATTTTATATTTTATATATATCATAAAAATGGAAAGGTCCAATAGGAAAAAGGAAAGTAGGCAGGCCAAAAAGAAGGTGGGCTGACGACATTCAGGAAACAGCAGGAAAGGACTGGGAGTCTGTGGGACAGGATAGAGAAGCGTGGAAGAAACTGGAGGAGGCCTTCACCCGAGGAGGGGCCCTTAACCAACAAAACTAACAATAGGAAATAAGTTATAACACTAGAAACTAACACAAACAATTGTTATTAAAAATGTTATAGAAATAGGTTATGGGAACATAAAGGCTTTTTTATTTATTTTTTATCTAGCCCCAAACTAAGCAGAGCTTGTGTTATGAGATAACTGTTATACATAATGCAATAAACTCATCGAGTTAGAATCCTATTCTAACTCGATGTATAAACTACATAGATAGATATTTTTTGTTATACATAGAAAACATCCAGAACGCCCTGAAAAAATATCTGCAGATCGTACCGCCTCGGGACAAATACACATTTGATATCGAATCCGCAACCTCCTGCGTCGCAGGCGAACCTTCGCCCACCGCGCCAAAGAGGTCGTCTACAAATACGTCTACGAATAATCTACAAATAATATACACCAAGATTGGTACAATAGGAGGCAATTACCAAACACTTCCTATGTTTGGTAATCAACTAAGAAGAAGTTTTCCAACTATCCGGAACACTGACTTAGACACGACGTGAATATGTGCCACATTATTCACAACAGTTCCCTGTTGTGAAAATGTGCAAAAACCGAAGAAGTGATGCACCAATCGGGTCGCGTTCTGAAACCGTCTGTGTTCCGGATAGTTAGAAACCTTCTTCTCAATTGGAGTTCCTGTGTTTGGTAATCACGAAAAAAGCAAAAATTTGCAAAAACTAAAGAAGTGATGCAGCAACCGGGCCGCTTTCTGAAACCGTCAGTGTTCCGGATAGTTGGAAACCATCTTCTAAATTGAAGTTCCTGTGTTTGGTAATCACGAAAAACGCAAAAATTTGCAAAAACCGAAGAAGTGATGCACCAACCGGATCGCTTTCTGAAACCGTCAGTGTTGTGTGCCATGCATGATCGAGTTGCGTCCGATAATGAAACCGATGATAGTGGTAACGTTCGTAGCAAAAGAATAAAAATGCGGGTAAATTGGTATGTCTGCCAATAAAAACTAACTCACAGTGCCTTCCATTAATCCTTCCGATTATGGCGCATGAAACTATGCGAAATATTGGAAAGCTCAAAACCATGGTGAATATCCCGTTCTAAATGATACTCATACGAAGTCGAATCCAGAGATAAATGCGTACTTGTTACGTTTAAAGCCAATCGAGAGCGAACAGAGCATTTCAATAATCTACCCATCAATACTGTAGGTATGTACTTGATTGATCATAAATTAATCAAGCACCTATAAATAGGGGCTTTGTTCGATGATTCAAATGAATGATGAATATAAAAATAATGACGTATTCTGGATTAGCAACCATAAGCATAGATAGAAAGCCATACGCATAGCCATTGAGAATTTAGTCGTCTAATTCGATGATTAGGTATAGCTGTATGTGTATGGGATAACGGTAGTACCTAGCTCTATCAACTTATAATGTAGGCAATACCAACATAACACTTATAATGAAACATTTATATAGAAAAACGAAAATTATGTTGTCTATTCAGATGTCGCCAAACCTAGACTAAACTAATCTGACAGGACTAAATATGATCCATCTATCTAAATATGATATCTAAATATGTTATATAAATATAAACATTTATATGATATATAAATAAATAAATAAAAATATAGATGTGTATTTAATATACAATATGATCCATCCTTATTATCATTTGGATCGTTATGACAGGGACGGCGACATGCACAAATTTTGCAAAATATGCACAAACAACAGCTAAAAGGAAAAAGAAACACAGATTTTTTTTTTAAATACCGTGAACTTGGCTATAAAAACGAAAAAGGGATACATATCCGTCGCTACATGCGAAAGGAAGTCGCTATATCGGGTCAACATGGATTTCACTTTTTTTCAGTCTTGAAATAATTATCCACTTTTGCATCATCTTTATATCCAATAGCTGACTAGTCGTCTTGCAACTTTTAGATTGTTTTAAAAATTTATATGTTACCCAAATAATTATATCACGCCTTTTTTACGCGACGTAGGTTTAATTCAATTTTGTTATTATAAATCTCGCCGTTTGGTGTCGGCGGCATAGAATTTGCACCACCATAACTCTTCCCGCTGGTGTCGTAAGCGGCTACTAAGACGACCGGAGGCGGGCAGCGGCGCCTCCTGCCAAACTATTCTGTAACCACCCAGCGCCCAGCGTGGGGATTATGGGCAGTACCCCCATGAGAAAACAGCCAATAAAGGCGCTTATCAGTGGGATGCCAGCGTCCTGCAGTGGACCAATATAGGCTGTTGAGGTTGAGTGGTATTATAAATCTATTGTATAGGAAAGCTGAAATTATTTTTACGATCTTTAAAGGTACACATTTACCTACATAGATAATGGTAATTCTTATCAGGACCACCCACACATGTTATGTGAGTTGATAAGCCTGCGTTTGCTTGATCACGCTTATCTCCAAATCTGTAGATATCACTAAATTTACTCCATGTTGTGAGTACTGAATCATATCCTTTTATCCCATTTATACTAAAGGGTCCATCACTGACGAATACAATATGAAAAGAAGTATGGATCTGTGTTTTTATAACAATGAAATGAAAATATTAACTACCATAGTACATTGTACTTGTACATTTAGGCGAGAAAGTTCCATATTCTCATCGAGTGTATAATTTGTTAAAATACACGAGTAGGATTCGCACTTTCTCCCGAGTGATACATAAGTACTTTAATTTTTTTTATGTAATTACAGATATTATCGCTAGAATATTTAAAATCACTTGAGTAAATTCAAATTATAAACTCATACATATCATATATAATTATATATGTAGCAATAAATAACATACACACGTATGAGTTTTTAATGGTTATTTTTTAAAATTATTGTTCCGAATACGGATGAGACCGATATCATGCGGCGGATCCGGAATAAACATTTTTTGCTGTTTCACACCTACCTATTACAAACGGCCGATATTTCATACAATTTTAAAATTTAACAAAATACATATTGTATAGTGACCGAGTGAACGTTAGATTGACCAAAGGTCTTTGCTTCAACTAGATATTTTTTCTCTTTGTCAGTATGTCCGTTCCCTCTAGGTACAAGTCGTATTTTACAACCGATCGTTACGAAATCTCGAGATTCTACAATTTTATAGTTTTTTTTGTCATCGGGTTTTTTGATTAAAGGCGTACTTTTTCCAAAAAAGGCAAAAAGGGGGTTTTAGAATATCTCCGCTTTTATATATTATCTGCTATCGATGATTATATTTATAATGGAAAGGTAAATAATAATCATAATTCTCATTAAAAATAGGTAAAGATCTGATCAGGGTTTCTGGCACAAACAAATTTTATTATTATTATTATTTGTGTTCAATTAAATAATTCTCTCATTTCGTAATTGTTAAAAAAGTTAGTGTTCTCCAGGTCAACTGTTCGGAGAACAACTAGTATAAACAATTGATTTGTGTGACCGAAATCGAAAATTGTCCTTCAGGTAAACTCATACTCACTAAACTCACTCTCAGTCAGGTACACAACATACCTTGCATAACCCGGGAATTGCCCAGGCCAGGACTTCAGGTTTACCTGAAGGACACAAAGTTTCATTAGTGCAAATTATTATAAACTTTGTGCTACGGTGCTTTCAATAACGTCGGCCAATAAGTTGTTGAGGGTTGTTAGGGCTTTAGGAAAACCGTATTTGCATGGTGCTGACATAATAACTACTTATACTATTAGTTAACTGTTTCTGTATTTTATGAACCGTAATATAATGCGAAAGACTGCAGGCAGATGCTGGATGCGTCAAGCTGAAGACAGGGCGCTATGGCGCTCATTAGGGGAGGCCTATGTCCAGCAGTGGACTAATATAGGCTGATGATGATGATGATGAATATAATAGGCAGTGGACATTTTGACAGAGTGTGCATTTCTATTGTTGCTTTAACGATAAATCATTATCATCATCAGCGACAATGGCATCCATGAGAAAACCATAAAATTTAAGTCGGTTTATAGTTCTTTTTTTAAACAAAAACAAATCCAATTATATTACATAGTTTCAAGTTTAGAGTCAAGTCTACCCTAGGTCAGAGCTATCAAGTTCACTTCAGTAGGTTCAAAATAAAATAATAGGAACGTAGCCACATATTAGTAACATTGTCCTCTCAGTAAACGTTTTTATTAAGGAATACAAAATATAATGAGCTACATAGTCATGGAATCTCATACTACAGCTGGGTCAGTCTATATCACGGGAACTGATTTATGGGATAAAAAGTAGCCTGTGTTATTCCAGGCCTAGAGCCTGTATGCGAAATTTCAGTCCGATCCGTTCAGTAGATTTTGCGTGAAAGAGCAACAAACATACATACATGTTTACACACATACATATTTACAAACTTTCGCGTTTATAATGTTAGTAGGATATGGTATTGTGAGGTTATGACGGTTTGAAATTCGCTTGGAGTCAAGTTGTAGAGCTCTTTCTGCTTATCACTTAGTTACTACACATTGTCACGATGGGTATATTATATTCCCCTTGGATACTGAGGTATGGCATTAGGGATTTTTGCTCCTTATTTCTTAGAGAACCAACAACGGAGGTGTTACTCGGGTGGTTCCGGATAAGGACGGTTTGAAGTTACCTTGGAGCCGAGTAAGTTGTAGAGGTAGGGACTAATCACACAATTTAATATCGCCATTTTGTGAATAGATGAGTTGCTCAGAAAAGCGTCGTAAAGTCAAAATTGTCTCTCGGTGCATTCATTTTAAACGACCTCCGATGTCATAAAATCTCTAACAACTGAGGATATAAAATGGTCAAAACTCCGATAAATTATAAAACATAAAAAAATATTTTTAATTATACTCAAGTATACCTTTCATACGAGACCAAACTTGATTTAATTAATTGATTTTAGCCCCCCTTGTCTCAAAAACCCGTTGCTGGATTTGACCTCACTAAGTTACCAACATATTTCACATCACACATGTCTCATCTATCGACCTATCAAATTCACGTAAATTGGATCAACCAACGGTTGACAGTTATGCTTGAAGCGACTAGGTATTTTACCATACTGCACAATGTGGCTGCCACAAAGCAAGGGTGGCTGCCATTGAGAACTTCATTTACTAGGCTCTATTTGCCCTTTGAAGTTTGAGTTTCTGTTCTATTCTAACATTTATAACGTACGTATTAATATGAAGTCGTAGTAAATAATTACCGATACATTAATGAGCGTAAATCTATGACTTCTCTTACAAATTCGTGAAGTACCTAACAAATGATTACTACCTAACTAGTTTCTGCTCGCGGCTTCGCTTGCCTTTTCGCCTTTTTCGACTACTTATCTCGTTAAATTACCAATTTTCACACACGTTTTGTATGCAAATTAATTAAACTGTACCAAAACAAAAACTGCAAAAACAAAACAAAAACTGCAAAAACAAAGCTCCTGAGATCAAAAATCAATTATAAAAAAAAAATTACCATCGAGAAAACTTTCACTAGTCGTGTTTTTGAAACACGTGATTCAAGATAAAAGATTGAAGTACCGTTATCCGAAATATGAAGGTGGTAGCTTTCACAGATTCTGAGATAAAAACGATTTTTAAGTACAATTGAAGTAAATTGCTTGTGGCACTCTCTGAACGCTCTGCTTACAGTGGGCTTTGGACCAGAGGTCCTCAAACTTTTTAGTTTCAGAAACCACTTCCCATATTTATGTTTTCTGTCGAGCCCCTGGCTAAGCTTGCAAAGTCTTTAGCAAGAAAACCAAAGCAAAACCGATAACAGCGAGTGAAGTAAGATGTAAATTTTTCTCAGTCTTTATAGTAGCAGTTAGCCAAAATGCCAATAAAAACAAAACACGAATTATTTCAACGAGCGCAGTGAAACTTTGGAATTTTATTTAGGTAGGTATTTATTTTTCTTGTTTCAGCTAAGCCCCACTACCGACCAGGCCCATGCAAGCAGTCTTCCTGCGGCAAGGAAAAGGCATGCATGCCACACAATCGTACCGCTCACTTTTGCCTTTGCACATTCAATGGCTTGCCCGCCTCAGAAGACTTAACTTGCCCTAGAAATACCAGTAAAGACATAGGTAAAGTAAAGACATCTTAGAATAACATAAGTACATTAAACATTATTTATTAGTTACGAGTACGTTCCATGTTAGTTACAATACAATACGTTACATAAAAGTATACTCAAACGCAATTTAGATATAAGCACATCTCAAGTTGCTGTTTTTGTCAGTTTTCCTGTCCAGTCCTGACTTATAGTGACTGTCTTATTTGACAATGACTTCGCCTCACCTTAACAGCTTATCACTGCTGGACGCAGGTTTCCCCCCGATATGATGGGCGGGCTTATTCCCATCACATCCAAACACATCCACCAGCATTTTTTAAATAAAAAAAATATTCCTACTCACATCCACGAAATTTTAGTACAGTCGACTTATGCAAGACCTCTAGTTTTATTTATTTGTACCATGACGACGATGTTCAATCTTTATGTCCGAGTCTAATAATGCTTGGCTCTACCACAATATTAAGGGTCATTGTAAGTAAGTATACTTCTTTCAATTTGAATCACACCTACCTAAGGATTTTACGATATTTTATACCTAACAATTGAAAAATAGTAAGAAATTCGACGCAAACCATAAATAATACATTTGGTTTTAAAAGACTATAAACCGATTCAATTTTATAGTTTATTTCATGAATTTTCATGGATCCCAATATCAGAACTGAACAAAATTAAAATGGGACCATAGGGGAAGCACCACCGATCATATAAAAAAAGAATCATGAAGATCGGACCAACCAGCCAAAAGTTCTGAGGTAACAAAAAAAAACTACAGTTGAATTGATAACCTCCTCCTTTTTTTAAAGTTTTAGTTTCAGTTTCAGTTTTCGTCCATAGCCTAGGGCCATACACTGCACAACAGTAATTGAAAGGTGACAAAACCAGACTTTCACATAGAGACAGACGAACATCCTTAGACAGGTATTTTCGGATTCCGTAGAGTACCTTAAGTTTACAAAATGCTGATCTTATTTTTTTATATATATGGGATACAAATCGGAGTTCACTGTCAACTATGAGTCCTAAATTACGTGCTTCTTTAACTAAAGGAATATCAGGGTCTTCGACTACAAGTTTCGGGTTATACACATCAGGTTTAATTTGGATGAATTTAAAACTAGTGAGTTCTTCTTTGCCAATTCTTTTAAAGTATTAAGATGTTTAATGTTAATGAGGTGTATTGCTTCTAAGGTGTCTTTCGCATGAAAAGAGTGGTACAATTGAGTGTCATCGGCGTACAGGTGATAACTACAAGTTTAAATATTAGAGGGTAGGTCAGCAGTAAAAATCAAGAATAACAGAGGACTAAGAATCGACAACTGTGGGGCCCCCCTTTTCAATTTCTCTACTTCAGAAAACGTCTTTCCACTGGTTGTAGATTTCTACAATTATTATATAATATATTACCTAATAATTATATAGGTATTACCTTGACTTATATATTTATCTACGGCTAAGTACAACTCTCTCTCTAATATTTTGGACAGGGTTTGTAAAATACTAACAGGTCTTAAATAAGCTCTTCCACTGAGTTTGATTTAGGGATTGGTTTTACAATGGCTCGTTTTCATGTATCCGGAAAGGGGTTTGATTTGATTAATTTGTTAATTATCTCTGTTATTGCCATTGCCATCTCCGGTAATATCAATCTGATTATCTCTGCATTAATTAAGTCATGACTAGTTGCGTTGGTTTTAATGTTTTCAATTTTTTTTAATTCTGATTCAATGTTTATTGGTTCTAGAGAAAAAAATTTGGTACTTTGTTTATTGGAGCTAAAAAAATCTAGAGTATCTTTATGAATATTGCCATCTCCGGGTACATTCAGATAATGACTATTAATAGTGTTCGGATTGAGATGGCCTGGTAGCGTAATATGATTCTGTTTCGACAAAATCTTAGATTTTTTGAAATATTTCCAAAGTTTCTTAGAATTTTAACGTTTTTATTTATATAATAATTGTATCAAGCTCTCTTTTCTCTTTCTATTGCTCCATTTAAAAGATTTCTTAAACTTTTATGGTATGAAATTGCTGCTTCTGTATTTTTAACATGAGCTTTCGTAAATGCCTTATCTCTTAGTGTCATCATGACATACAACTAGTGTAGAGTCCCAATAATGTCATTATTAAATGCCTGTATGTCAATGTTACTTATAAATCGCTTGGTATGCACTTGTGGCTTAGGTTTAACTACTTTAATGTTCAAATCAACTAAAAGCAAAGCATGATCACTAAGGTCTTTACTATGTATAGTTTGAACTTTTTTACATCGTTGCTGTGGTAGATCAGTTATTACTAGGTCAATTAGAGTACTTGTTTCATCAGTAACTCGTGTAGGTTCCCTAACCAATTGGTAGAGATTTCGTTGATAGAGGAAACTCACAAGATCTCTCGTTTTCGATGTGGTTAGTGTTAGCATGTCAATGTTAAGGCCTGTCAGTAGCACAAATAATCGCATCTAGTAAAAACGTTAAACTCACTGAGAGCATCTAACGCTGTGGTGACGCCTATCGCCTCAGGCCGTAGTACCTATTGCCATACGTGATCCTGGCAGCGATACTTCTAGCCATCATTGCTCTAGGTGTGACTCGGGGTGAGCTCGTACCCGAACATTTAAATTTAGTCTGATATAGAATCCTACCCCCCTCCTCTCCTATTTTTACGGGCTTTATGTTTTAGAATATACTCTGAAATGGAGGGAGCTACCATTTCTTCTCCTTCTATAATCCAAGTTCGTTTAATGCATATATATGTGGTTTATGTGTTTTGATTGCTGCCTCTAACTCATCCCTTCCAGTGTTATAGATCTCGCATTTATAAATCCTAGTCTTACTTTTTTTTAATGAGCTTCTCATAGTAATTTACATCAAAAACAAGCACTGTCCGACAATACCAAATACAATCTTATGTGAAAAGTTGTGTTTATGTTGTTTCATATCATTGTAAAAACAATCTATAATAGTTACTACCAGAGCACACATTTTCAATTTTGTAAGTTTTTAGCTTTAAGTTTACCCGACTTAGATGAAGCCAATTTTGTATTGTTAATATAGTCACACTGTAACAAAGTGCACAAACTAAAATAAGAATAGAAAGCAAATAACTAGATAAGTTTTGTTTGGCATTACATAGTCACTTATTTTTCAGCAGCCGTTCGAGGACCTCTTCATCCAGTACGCGAATTAAGACTGTGTTTTCTGCCTTTCTGAGGCAGATAATGCCATTACTACTCCAACAAAATCTAAAATCGTTTGTTTTTGCGTCACGGGCCAGATAGAGTAGCTTCCTCACTTTTTGTGATAGAGATTCTAACACAAATACAGGCTTTGGTGGACCACCCAGCTGTAAGTGGCGAGAGTTGAGCTTATCTTTCTTCTGTTTGCCCTTATTCAACATTCTGATCGACTTAATCACGGCCTTTTTCTTTATGACGGTTGCGAATTCAACCACAATAGGCCTTTGTGTCTCCTTCTTTGTGTTGACTCTCTAGATATCCTTTATGTCGTGATTGTTTACAGTCAAGCTCAGAGAGCTCCCTAGTTTGGTGATTAAGTCACAAAGTTGTTGCTTTGTTTCTGAGCGACTAACCTGCTCAACGTTGAGGAAGCAGGAATTTCTTGATTTGCGCTCTAACATTTCTACTTACTCTATTTTCTAGAGTTTGTATATAGTGGCGGTCTTCCTGTTTTTCTTTTTCCAAGCTTGCGAGTTTGCTCTGAAATTTCTCGTATTTTTGGGTTAACAAATACAAGAAAATACAGTTTTCACCGTTACCATGCCTGTATAAACCGACTTCAATTAATATAGGTTTTTCATGGATCCCATTGTCAGAGCTGAACCAGGTGAAGAAAAATGGGAGCACACGGGCAGCATTAGCTTTCAAATAAAAAAAGAATCATGAAAATCAGACTACCCAGTAAAAAGTCCTGAGGTAACAAACAAAAAAGAAAATACAGACTTAAAACCTCCTTCTTTTTTAAGTCGGTTATAAAACCATAAAAACTATTATTATGTTAGTCATTTTAGATTTCCTCTTTTCAGCGAAGCCCCACTACGTGCAGGGGTCATGCAAGCTGTCATCATGCAGCAAGGAGGCGGCATGCATGCCGTACAACCACACCGCGCACTACTGCCTTTGCACATCCAATGGCTTGCCCGCTTCAGAGGACTTCACTTGCCCTAGGAGTACAGGTATTACTTTATTATATAATACACTAGCTGTGTGGTGCTAGCTTAAAATTTGCACCACCCCATATCTTCCCGAGGTGCCGTAAGAGGCGACTAAGGGACCCCTGCAGAACAATTCTACCACCGTACTACATATATATATCGCAATTTACAGTGATGTTTACGGATATGCGGGGCGTGCAGAGTGAAGGTGGCTGATGCGTACAACGCCCCGTGCGACGCCGCATGCAACGCGTCAAATCAAACAAACGCGTGTAAAATCGCCGTAAACAACTCTACCAATGCCATGTTTGAAACCTCTACTCCCACTAGTTCAGTTGTCCAGTTCAGTTGACTGAACTAATGAGATAAATAGTTTGAATATCCCCATAAATAATTACTATCGCTTTGAAAAAATAATCTTAGCATGTAGCATTAGTGTAGTTTATCTACGTAAAAAGTAGCGACCAACGTCGCTGCTTATTCGCCGAACATAACACGTCTACGAAAACATGGGCCCGTAGCAAGCCCATAGCTCTAACGTTGTATGCCTACTCTACATTTTTGGTTAGTTTAGTTGCGTAAAACTGTTGGACAGTGATCTACGCACAGTTTTTAAAATATTATCCGCCTACTCATCCTTTGTACAAGACGATCACTCAAAGTTAATCTAATCTCAAAACAAAAATCATAATACGAGCTGCTAGGCACGCTGTTATAGGGTTCCGGTTTGTATATTTTATGTACCCATTTTTTACGTAAGTATTACGATTTGGTTTGTTTTGTTTCTGATAAAATGTAATTGTTTGTAATTTACCTACGTATATAAGTACCTTTGATTGTAATTTTCTGTTTCAATAGGTGCTATGAAGTTTTGAAGGTCTATTTGTTTGGCTATGTTTGTTAAGGTTAAAAAAAATTGGTTTTTTTCTTTAAGTTGAACTTTGAACTAAAAATCCATTTTGATCAACTTTCACAGAGTGGTTTTGTAACCACTTTGTGAAAGTTGAATAAAATGGAAGTTGAACTAATAGGAAAAATAAATCCAATTAGTTGAACTTTGAGTTGAACTTTTCGGAATAGAGGGTTATTTTGAGGTTTTCTTTATAACTTGGTAAGCCTTTTTTTGTAACAGAAAGAGGTTTCATTAACTTGTTTAGTCAATGATATCATTGTGTTTAGTATCTATTTCACAAAAGTCATTAATACATTTTTAATGACTTTTGTGAAATAGGTACTCAACAAGTTAAACAGACACTAAACAAGTTATTATTTAACGTAATTGTATCTTCTTGAATATTTTATTCCTGTTGTTGTGTGTTCGAAGAGTTTAGTAAAACAAAAAGGCAAACCCACTTGCTACGGGTCCGCTCCTCTAATCATGGAACCCTAAAAGCGTAGGCTCACAAAACAATAGCCTCATAAATCAAAAATAAAAAGTAACCCACATCATTCCAGTTCCGGTAACCCCGAAGCCGATCTACAACGTCATCCCGCCACGGACCTCAAACAACACAGACAGCAGGTATGCGGCGACGCCAATTGCACAGGTGAGAATACACTGATAATCCAGCACAGAATAAATCGTACACAATACAGGGCTGGATCTAGGACGAGGGCAACTGGGGGTAGTTATCATATGTGTTTTCCACCATAGCACAATTAGGCTTGCTTTATCTTACCTATAGGATGCAGTTAACTGGATCTTGAACAGGGGGCAACTGGGGAAGCCTACCGTAAGGTTTTTCTACCAATGCTAATAAGCTCACGAATTAGGCTTGCTCGATTGGCTATAGGATACAGTTTGCTCTGTTTGACACATTTTGATACTTAGCTAGGAAGCTTCGCTCTGATGTAACCATTAGGCTAGTGGTGGCAGGAGCCAATGATTTATTTTTAAGTTAGTAGAGGATTGGTACTTTGGAGGGTACAAGCTCTACTCCATTTTTACGGGCAACTATCTTTGCCCGTAAAAATACGATAGCACTTAATTCAAGCCTTAAGAAAATCCTTTTTGCTTGAGACATACTGGCTTCACTATTTCCCTAGGTCCGCCTTTCTCTCGAACTTATTCAAGAAGAATAAGTTTGTTATCAAAGCATTGCCTAAGCCTAAGGGATGATGAATAAATGGCACAGTCAATTGATGGCATGCCGCGACACAATATTAGGTCCTTACATATGAAATTGGCGTTTTGTATGGGAGGAACAAAAAGTCGAATATTTTTTAATATAATATATTTAATTAATCAAAGTATGAACCATTATTTTCTATGCACTTTTGCCATCTAATAGGTAGTTCATTGATCCCTTTACTAAAAAAACCAGTCGGACGGGAATCAATAAAATCTTTGAAGGCGATTTGGACTGCCCCATCGGAGTTGAATTTTTTCCCTTGCAAGAAGTTATCCAAATTTCGAAAAAAATGGTAATCTGTTGGAGCAAGGTCCGGGGAGTACGGAGGATGTCTTAGACCTTCCAATTGAAGCTCTTCTAATTTAGTAGCCGTCTGTTGCGCAGTGTGTAATAGTCTGGCCAGGTTTGAGAAAACTGTAATGAACAATACCGGCACTAGTCCACCAAACGCTTACAAGTAACTTTTTTTGGGGTTAATTTTCTCTTGGGGCAGGATTTGGCTGGCTGGCCAGGATCCAACCATTGCGCTGAGCGCTTCCGATTATCGTAAAGAACCCATTTTTCATCACAGGTAATGATTCGGTTTAAAATACCTTCATTATTGTGCCGGTTTAGTAATGTAACGCAGCAGTCGACGCGCGTTTGCCGGTTTGCTTCAGTCAATTCGTGAGGTACCCACCTTTCAAGCTTTTTAATCTTCCCAATTTGCTTCAAGTGAATTAAAACAGTTTTATCACTAACATCGCAGCCTGCAGCTAACTCGGACGTGGTTTGCGATGGATCCGCTTGCACAATAGCCTTCAACTCTTCATTATCAACTTGAGTCTCAGGCCGTCCACGGGGCTTGTTCTGCAGGTCGAAATTTCCAGAACGAAAACGTTGGAACCAAAAACGAACTGTGTTTTCTTTTGCAACACGACCGCCATACACATCATTCACCCTTCGAGTTGTTTCCGCAGCACTAGTGCCACGGCGGAACTCGTACTCGTAAATAATGCGATATTTTAAGTTTTCCATTTTGTAAAATGAGTGACGCAAACAGAAAAAAAACAGAAGAAAAAAAACAAATGAATGACGATCATCGAAGCACAAATACATGAGTCTATAGCTGTACAAATTTGAATTTGGAATTCCTTACCAAAGAGGAGAAATTTGTGATTAAAGTGGCCAGTACGAAAAACGCCAATTTCATATGTAAGGACCTAATATTTTGGTCACGCCCCGAATTAAAACGGTTTGCATTTTTAGTTCAAAATATGAAGTAGGTATTATTTCCTACCTGAGAAGAACAACATTAGAGACTCTTCTTATAAACCGTTTGGCAGATGTCTCGAGTAATCTGTCAGCATGCATACTCTAAAAAGTAACATTTTACAATCCAACCGTAATATCTAGTTTAAGTTATTTTGTCATATAAACTTCAACAACAGAAATCACACTAACGTTACCTAGTTAACTTTCAATGACCCGAAAATAGTGCAAATAAAAATAACGATAAAAATAATGAACCCACTGAAATAAATCCTGATTACGGCACTGCCGCGACCATCCGTCTCAATTACCGCTCTTTATCTCCTCATCGCCAGTCGCCAGCTGGTCCTAGATCTGTCTGCCTGATTTCAAATAGATAGGAAAGTGGTTGTTTATATCAAATACAATCATTCAAATACCATTTGAAATCGTACTCTTCATTTGTATTTATATCTACGGAGAAAGCTTTGGCAATATTTTCTAATTATATTGGTATTATTTAGATTTCTCATACCTATTTCAAACTAGGGCAGAGCACGATGAATTCATTTAACAACAGCAAAGTCTATGCCTATAGAATAAACAGTAATCTCGCCAACAATCCTTCCTGCAGGGCTACGATGCGCAACCACGAGAAGAGAAAAATGGCGGTATCTCGATTTCTCGACCATTGCTAGCTAGCATGCAGCACTAATATTCTCGTCACGTCTTGTCAAATGAATGATTTTAGCTGATTTTAGTGATAGTTTATCTTATCTGTGGTAACCTTTCTCGTCAAACGCTAAGATGCGTGCCAAATTTTCTCGACTTTTTGACAATCCAGCACGAGATAGCTCGCGTTGGACTGTCAAAGTCTCGACCTTAGATTTAAGCACGAGAACTCGCGAGAACTTTTTCTTGTTAATTTTCATAGAATTGTGTTTGTCATGGCGGTCCCGTATTAAAATTATTTATGGACGGTGTATAATAGTAATTAATGCCTTCGCTTTCCGACTACAATGCACCTTTTATATACATGCTTGCATATTCACCTTGTAGGTCCTTGTGTTCCGTGAAGTTTTTGGGACAACGGGCGGTGGGTAGGTATCTACGACAAAATAAGGCAGGACCATACTTTAGGTCACTTCCAGACGGCAAACAGCCGCTTCCTCAGTCAACCGGAGATAAGTTGTAAGGTAGTTAGGTACACCTACCAAGCACCTAGGTATCAATATTGCATTGCTAAAGAGTCTTTTCCCAGCAGATTTCCATCGGTTTGTATTTCCTATACCTAAGTTCTTTTTCTTTTTTTACAACACTCACAACACAAATACAGAGTAGGTGGGTACCTAATATGCCATCCTAACTTAATCATAAATGTAAACTCTCTGAAAATCTACTAAGTATACCTAGGTGTTTGTTTTGTGCCTGAGTCAAAATATACCACGTAGGAAAGGAACCTACTGAACGTGGACGCAGTGTTGCCAACCCATACCAAATTTTACCCCCAAGTACTTTTTCAAATCCCCCTAAAAACCCCTAAAAAAAATTTAGGGGCAAATCAAAGCAAATCACTTCTCAATTTTTTTCAGAGACATGAGAGTTTACAACTTCTATCACTTATTTGTCTATATTTTTAGTATTGTAGTCCCCATAGCCAGTTTTAAAGTTTAACTTTACAAATAATCACAACAACCGACAGAGACGCTTGCATCTATGAATGATATGCATGTCTTTTGAAACTACACTTGAGGTTCTGTCAAAATTGTTTTATGTTAAAAGCCTCTAAAAAAAATAAAAAATGCTTATATTGAAATTGTAATTTTATTGATTTAATAAAAGAACAGTATGTTGATTAAACATTGAAAAAATGCGAAACCAAACAAACAGATTAATTTGACTCTCCGTTAACAATTTCTGAATCGTTAACGGAGAAACCATACTTTTTTTTTATATACTATATATATTTTTTTAAATTATTTCGATCACTGTATTGTCGTCGTTATCGTCTGCGTCATTTGACGATTTTGTGTTGTAATCGTACATTCGCACGTTGAATTTGCTTTTCTTTTTGAACCGACCAAGCACCAAGCACCAAGAGGTGACAACGACTACTCACTCACATACACAGCCTGATAATACTATCAGATGAGTTGCTACACAAAAGATATCTACGACTATATTTGAGTTTTGTTAGCTTTATGTGAAACACTAGCTAGAGTATAGTAGTCTAGTAAAGACTTTAAACGGTGACGTAACTCTTCTAAACTTTTTTACCTCCCGTTAGACATTACTAAAAAAATCGGCACCCTTCTCTCGCCATTTAATTGCAGGTTTTGTCAGGCCCCTCCCATAAAAAACCCAAATATTTTTTACCCCTAAAAAAAACCCCAAATATTTTCTACCCCTAAAATTGCCCCTGTTTAAAGTTTTTACCCCCAAATTTAGGGGGAAAACCCCTAACTTGTCACCACTGCGTGGACGCAAGTTGCACAGAGTAGACAGAGTAGGGTAGGTACTACTTGTTCTTGTAGGTACTTACTAACTAACTAAATCGATTCGTTAGACTCGATTCATAGTACGCGCTTGATTCAAAAAATTTGCGGTTAGTAGTATGTTATTCTGCGTTTTGCAAGGACACTGGCGGTACCTTATACCTACATACATATGTGCTTTGCCAACTACGAGGTATAATATGAGTATAATATCTATCTCTCTACAATAATGTTAGCTCTCTTCTAATTTTCAAAAGTATTGTTAGAGCATTGTCAGAAGTACCGCGTACGTTCTCTTCTCCTTCTTTTTTGGTTTTTGTGTGTGTTTCGACTGGTTTACCACCATTCTACCAGTGAAAATGTTCTAACTACCATAAAGAAGGTGAAAACTAAGAAGGTTATGTATAATTCTCTGTGCAGTTCACAAAAACCAGTGACAATTGTTGTCAGTGTCTGTCTCAACGCGAGAAGGACTACTCGACAACGAGTATTCTATCTCTCTTGGGCATCCTAGAGTAAAAGATAAAGCAAGAAACCACGACAAAAATTAGTCGTCTCGCGCGCGACGTCTTTTCTGGGTCGCAGCTTAGCCCTGCTGGATAAGCTTAGGTACCTACAACCAATGGCCTATTACGAGTATAATTACAACCTTTACTATTCAAAACAAATGAATAAAATTGTTATTTGGGCGAAGAAGGTTCCAATCTATTAATGATTACATTGATTACAGGTCTCAAAGTCCCTGGTCAGTGGGGAGGTGTTCGCGGAGGCTACTGCAGGCACGGGCGGTGACATGAAGGTGCTTGGAGCCAGCGTGGAAAGCAGCACAGGTCTGCTCCTCATGGCCTTGGTTGGAGGAGTGGCTTTGCTCTTCTTGGCAGTTCCAGCAGTTGTCTGGTACTTTAGGCGACGCATTTGCCAGGTCGATGGAAAAACTCAGCCGGTAAGGGCACCCATAGTAAAATAAGTCACGTCTTCCACGGTGGCCTGATCGTTGGATCGCGAGAAATAGCAGGAGAACATGGAGGCTTTTTCAAAGACGTGGGACAGTAATGGCTAAAAATAAATACCTACCTTTAAAGCTAGACAATCCACACAGCATCATTTAACCCAAGCTAAGCAGAGCTTGTGGCTAGAATGTCTGAGATAGGCTTTAATATAGGAATTATATTATTCTACTCTATTACACTACTGTGTTATTGTTATTTTTCTAGAGCATTACGTGTTATCTACCTGTCACCGACCTACATAATTTGTAATCTATAATCTACTGCCGGAGACTTGGAGCCCACACTTTTTTCATGGGTAAAAAGAATAGCCAATGCAATGTCCTTTCCACAGAAGGAAGATGCTACTAATTAGTTATTAGTATTATATTATATATATTATATTTAATTTATTATTAGTATTATATTAGTAGGTAGGTACATACCCATATTCTTAAATTATGAATACTAGTGATGATGACGACTTTCTGTCGTGTTCATCTTCTGACAAATCTAGCTTGAATGGTGACGATGACAGTTTTATGAGCATTCCAACTCTTTCTGACACCTTGGAGTCTACTTTCTCCGATGTCCCTAAAAATTTTAATGTGGTGCATATTAACGCGCAAAGTATACCGGCCCATTTCACAGATATACTGGCGTCATTTAACCTGGGTAATATCCACGCGATACTTGTTTCCGAGTCCTGGTTAAAAACCTGCTTACCTTCAACCCTTTACTCCCTTCCTGGCTTTGATCTAATCCGCAACGACCGCACTGGCTCTGTAGGTGGGGGCGTGGCCATATATATTCGTTCACACATTCCGTACACTATTATTGATATGTCTGCACAACCACCTCCGTCCAGTGCTGGTGAACATCTCTTCATTCAGATTCTGCTTTCTCACCGTAAAATACTCCTTGGCGTTTATTACTCTCCATCTCTCCGCATCAACTACTTCCCTTCCTTTGAGAAGCTCCTTGACGACCTCACTGCCATGCATGATCACACTATCATCATGGGTGATTTTAACACATGTCTGTTGAAGCAAAATTTTCGCTCCACGATGCTTGAACGTCTAGTTCTGGCCAACAACCTGTCCATTCTTCCTCTTAGTCCCACTCATAACCTTCCAAACTATAATCCTTCGCTTTTGGATCTCATATTCGTGTCCTCATTATCCCATGTCGCCAAGCATGGTCAGTGCCCTGCCGACGCCTTTTCGTATCACGACCTGATCTTCCTTTCTTACAAAATTCGTCCTCCTAAAGCGAAGCCTAAAATCCTTCTGCAGCGTAATTTTGGTAGGATGGTCGTTGAGTCTTTGCGCAAAGATGCGCAAGAGGCAGACTGGGCTAAGGTCATTGATGCAGCTGACATGGACAGTAAAATCATACAATTTAGTCGTATCTTAATAGGTTTGTACGACGTGCACGCCCCGGTAAGGGCGGTTAAAATGAAGCACCATCCTGCACCGTGGCTGACAAATGAAATTAGAGCCGAACTTCACAAAAAACTCGCAGCCAAAGCCAGGTATAAACGCACGCCTACTGCTGAAAACAAGGAGTTTTATGTAATGTCACGTAATCACTGCAATAAGGTGTGTAGGGATGCACAACGCCGATACATCCACAAATCTGTAGAGAATAATGAACCTGCTAAGGTATGGAAATTTCTTAAATCATTAGGAGTTGGTAAATCACGAGATAACAATTCTACTAATGACTTGGACATAGACTCTCTCAATCTACATTTCTCTGCTTCTTCCAAGTTTGAGGGAACTATCAAAGCCCAAACTCTTAATACACTCTCTCTTATTGAAACTCCTGATTTTCCTCCTTTCATATTCCGTGAATTCACTGATGGTGAGGTTAAGAAGTGCATTTCTTCCATCACTTCCAATGCTGTAGGTACTGATTCCATCAGTAAGAAAATGATCATGCCCATTCTCGATGATATTGTCCCTGTTATAACTTATCTGCTAAACTTTTCTATAGACAGCGGAGTGTTTCCTAGCGCGTGGAAGGAAGCGCAAGTAACACCACTACCAAAAAAGTCCAAACCCTCTTCTTTTTCCGATTTCCGGCCTATATCTATACTTCCTTTCCTCTCTAAAGTCCTGGAACGTCTTGTTCACCACCAACTTAACCTTTTCCTTAATACCAACAATCTCCTTAATCCCTTCCAGTCCGGTTTTCGTCCAGGTCACAGTACCACCACTGCTCTCGTTAAGATTAGTGATGACCTACGAGATGGTATCGAGAATCGCCTCGTCACCATCCTTACCCTTCTAGATTTCAGTAGTGCCTTTAATAACGTCGACTTCGATGTTCTGCTAAGTATCCTGCGCTCCCTTAACTTATCTCCATCAGTAGTTCACTGGTTTCATAGCTATCTTATCGGTCGCCGGCAGCGCGTTACTATTGAGGACAAATCTTCTTCATGGTGTGAACTGCATGCCGGTGTACCTCAAGGCGGTGTTTTATCTCCTCTTCTTTTTTCTATCTTTATCAACTCTATCTCTAAACAGCTATCTTCTTCCTACCACCTTTACGCAGATGACTTACAAATTTATACCCAGGCTCCTGTAGAACGGTTAACTGACGCTATCGACGAAACCAACAGTGATCTAAGCACTATCCTTGAGTGGAGTAATTCGCATGGGTTGAAGGTGAACCCCTCAAAAACCCAGGTCATTATTATTGGGAGCTCAAGAATGATAGCAAGGATAGATTGGCCTAACCTTCCGCAAGTTTTCTTTGGTAACACACCAATCCAAATCAGTAAAACCGTTAAAAACCTAGGTATATTCATGGACAGGCAATTCTCGTGGGAAACACAATTGGCAGAGGTAAGCCGTAAGACCTTTGCATCGGCCGCCTCGCTTAAGAGGTTACGTAATTTTCTACCAACGTCTACCAAAATTGCGCTCGCCCAGTCACTCCTGCTCCCTATCCTCGACTACGCCGACGCCAGCTATCCCGATCTTACCCAAATGCAGCTTGACAGGCTTGAGCGGCTTCAAAACTTCGCAATACGCTTCATCTTCGGTCTGCGTAAGTATGACCACATTACCGAATACCGCAATAAGCTTAAATGGTTGCCAATCCGCCTTCGCCGGGACGCACACTTTCTCTCCCTCTTGTACTCCATCCTCTTCATCCCTAATACTCCGCATTACCTTAAGGAACGTTTTGAGTACGTCCACCAAACCCATTCCCGTTCACTTCGTTCCACCGAAACCCTCTCCTTGACAACCCGCTCCTGTCACACCCACAGCTCTTCCTTCACCGTGCGTGCCACAAAGCTATGGAATGCTCTACCGACTACCATAAGACGTGCAAAGTCTCTCCCTGTATTTAAGAATATGGTCTATGAACACTATCTCTCTTCAGTTATAAATTGTTAGTTTATATTTCATCTTTGAAGCTTGGTATGTATTATTTTTTATGGTAGGTATATTATGTATTTTTTAGTATATTATGTATTTTTTTGTATGTATTATATGTATTTATTGTATTAAAACGCCACCGTCTATACGTGTACAACTGCATCGTGTCCATCCCAAGGTTGTCTGGAAGAGATCGCTTTCAGCGATAAGGCCGCCCATTGTGCAACTTTGTTATCATTCTTTTCCTGTATTTGTGTATTTTATTTTTGGTGTGCAATAAAGTGTATTGTATTGTATTGTATTGTATGCTACCAACTTCCAAGTATTTTTCTATGCTACTCTGTAAAGTTGTTTGCGAATAGTAAATTTGAAAGAGACGACACTATACACTGTTTTTTCGCCACACATTATTTATTCTGCATTTACTTACTTGAATTTAGATGCTACTTGCTATGGTTGTGTACAAGCTGAAGACAGTGCGCTATGGCGCTCATTAGGGGAGGCCTATGTCTAGAAGTGAACTAATATAGGCTGATGGTGACGATGATGATGATGATAGTTCGTATTCTCTTGGTGGTGGTCCACCAAGAGAATACGAACTATCATCGGGCAATACATTTTTAAAACGATGTAGGTAAGTACCTACATAGGTGAACAACGGAAATAAAAAATACCATGGAACACCCAGTTATCTTGTAGTAATTCAATGGATGGACCATGGAAATAAAAAAGTTCCCCTGGCATAGCCAGGCGTACTATGTAGGTCACTACGGGCAGGGACCGGTTGTAATAACCTTCAAACCCTTGTCTGCACAGCGGGTGCGACCTGGCGAGCCCCTCCTAGCTGAGAGATACATCACCAACCCGCAGTACGGCGTCTACGGCCCCAACCCTGTGGCAGTCCAGATCCCCACCGATGATACCAACGAACCTCAAGTACCACTGCTCGATAGAAACGCTCTGACGTTCCTGGAGGAAGTCGGAGAAGGGTGCTTTGGAAAAGTCCATAAAGGTATATAATAAATAAGTAATGCTGGACAATCAGTTAGCCTCAACCTAAGCTGATAGATGATATACTTAATATAATAATTTATTTATTTACTTAATTAAAAAGGTTGAAAGAAACCAATGCATTAAATAATTAATTTTTTTATTAAAACACATTGCAGAATCGATGTCAGTTGACATTTTGCGTTTCCATAAATCTTTTTAGCAAACATTAGGTAAAAGATATGATACAAGGTGCCCTCGCCCGCAACACTCAACACAGTGGCGCGGGCGAGGGCACCTTGTAACGTGTACGGCGCCGAACAGATCCTGTTATTGACAGCTTCGTTAGGCATTGAAGTACCGACTAATTACAACTGGAGTGAGAACTTTTCCCCAGAACTTCATTTGCTCTCGTGAATCAGGCTGTCTTGTTGTTTCACAGGTTTGCTACAAGCAAGCAGCGGTGAGGAAGTCGTAGCAATCAAAGTTCTGAAGGAAAGTGCAAGCCGCAGCGCAGAGGAAGACTTCGTGAGGGAGGTCTCCATCATGTCTGCTTTCAAACATGAGAACATCTTGTCACTCGTCGGAGTTGTTTACAGAGGTATACCTAGAAGTTTTGATAATCAATGCAATTTTAAGGGTGACAATAAAAAAAGCTGTTGTTTTAGTCATTTTAGTGCGCCATACCGAATAGAAGACGTTCTGCTGGTGCCTCAAAATAATATAAAGTAATCAGGTCCAAGGTCAATGTTACCCAAAAAAAATCTACTTGCAAGCTCATAAATTAATATCTTATTCATTTAAACGTCTGTTCCCTAAGTAAGACTCCTACATCATGGATAGCATCATGGATGGCACTGACCTTCCGTAAGGATGGTATTAAAATGTTATTTCCATTTCAGAGGACATCAACGCTAGTCCTTGGATGGTATTCGAATATATGAAATTCGGTGACCTGGCCGGCGTGTTGCGAGGCTCCCGTGGAGGAGGCCGGTCAGGACCCAACCTCAACGAACCAGCCCTTCTACACGTGGCGTTACAAGTAGCAAAAGGCATGCAGTACCTAGCATCAAGAAGATTCGTCCACAGGGATCTCGCGGCCAGAAACTGTCTAGTCGGATGCAATCTCGCAGTCAAGATAGCTGACTTCGGAATGTCCCGCGATGTCTACACTTGCGACTACTACAAAATGGGTGGAGAACGTCCCATGCCAGTACGGTGGATGTCGCCTGAGAGCATCGTGTACGCTCGCTTCACCCACGAATCAGACGTTTGGTCATACGGCGTGGTCCTGTGGGAAATCTACAGTCGGGGGAAACAACCTTTCTACGGACACAACAACGACGGTGCTACACGGCTTATTCTCCAGGGTATCGTTCTGGTTCCTCCAGACGACTGCCCGCGTTTCGCAGGTGATCTGATGCGCGCGTGTTGGGAGGCGGATCCCCGGGACAGGATAAACTTCGATGAGATTTGTAAGAAGTTAGAGATCGCGTCGGGAAACCGGTTAGACAGTGTGCCGGGTGGATTGCCGCGTCCGCCGACGTCGCCGACGCCCCAGGATTCCGCCGGGTATCTGATCCCTGCGAGGCAACCGGCCGTGGACTATTTGAAGTTGAGTCTTCCGGAGCCGGGGATGGATGACGTGTCGTCTGAAGATAGCGAGGAGGAGGAGGATGAGTATACCTGACGGCGCGCGGCGGCGGCGGCGGTCTCGAGCTACGTGCCGGCGCTACCGCTGCCCGCCTGCGTCCTCACCTCCACATTCCGCTCTGACGACGGTCACAACGCTGAGACAGAACTCATCTTCTGAACTCAAGGCTAATGGCTAAGGAAATGGAATATACATATTGTAACAGAAACAAGAAGTCGAAAAAAATACTCAATTTTGTATCAAATAATATATGTGTGATAATTTTAAAATAATTACCTATGTATAGGTAGTATTTAGTGGTATGATAGCGCTAATTAATCTTTTGGATGTGAATAGATAGGTAGGTAGATTGTTTATCGAAAAAGTACCTACTCAACTAATAATTTTACAGAGGAGGAGCCCTATTCTACATAATAGTGGTATAGAAGGTTCAAAGCTAAACTGCAAAGAGGGTTAAAACTAGCTCGTTAATTTGCAGTTGCATTATATAGCCACGGCTAGATTACAGGCCTCCTGATATTTGTATCATCCGCATGATACAAATATCAGGAGATACAAATATCAGAGTAGAGTAGGAGACGGCGCGCCGTCTCCTACTCTACTCGTTTCTTTAATGATATGTCGTGTGCGTCAAGTTAGCAGCCACACCATGGAATTTGGTGGTTTCAACTATGCCAATAAATGTGCCTCTCGATACCTAAGTAAAATAAATAGTGCCCCAGTACTTTAGGAGATATTTAGGTCTTTCACTGTGGCTGCTATCTTGACGTCAAGCTAGCAGCCCCACTGATTTCGACGAAACTATAGCGAGTTAAGAATCGTGAACTATGCCAAATAACTGTGCCGTACGATACCTAGTTCTCCTGCAAGGCTTAGAATGAGACCCCTTGTGGTTTAAGAGATATTTGGCTCTGAACAGCTACGTACATTACGCAGAGTACAGATGAGTACAAAAGTTTACATTACGATTATCACTTGTCGCTAGATGGCGTTTATTGCAGCTAAAGCGCTTTGATCACTTATAATAATATTGTAGTTACTTCGTTCTGCCGTTGTATAGCCATAGCCATATTGTACAAAATATATCCTCTCAACTGGCGGGCCTCGCGCGGCCGTAATAAGACCGTTGACTGGCGGACCTCGCAACGCGTGCGCGCGCGGCTGCGTGTTAGGGAGTTGTGACGGATAGAGGTGAGTGATAAATAACGTCACGATGAAAAAGTCACTGTGATTTACCTACTTTGAGTATCGCCGTGACTGGAAACCAAGTAACAACGTTCCAATATCACCTATATTGTTATCTCCGTTCAGCGTTACTCCTTAGATATCACTTCGAGCTTTTACCTCTTTCTATTGAACGAAGCTGCAATCGCAGTGACATCCTCCTAGGAACAATAATAGTTATTGTTCCTAGGTGACATCGTACCATACGAGTCCGCGTTCGTGTATTAATCGTGTATCCTCGGCTTGAGTGTGAGTGGGAGAGAATGAGTTTATCCCTATTTCTGGCCTGTTCTTTCGCGATCTATTACACAGAGCGTATAATTACTAGAAGTGGCGGAAGAAAACTTCACAATATTATTAATTTATATATTAAATTAAAAATTAAAATTAAAATTTCTTTATTTCAGACTACCATGATCCATAATTTGTTAGTAATGATCTTATAATAAATGTTAGTTCGTATATCGTGATGTGATGATCATGAGAGTGATAGACGTGACCGACGCGACGTGACAAAGTCACGGTTATTAATCACTGTTACTTATATGGAACTGGAACGACAGTCACGGTGATAAGAAAATAACGCTTTTTACCACCTCTAGTGACGGATTCTTTCGCAGTTATCTAGATTAATTTGTACTCAGACCTAAGAAGATCTATATATATTTGGATTCTCTGTAAAATTTCCTACAAAATAGGTAATAAATACTCTGAAGTAGTTTAAAAATATCGAAATGATGATTCATGGAAAGTACGAGTACGCTATGCTTACTTATATGTATATATATATTTATTTAAAAAAAAATAAAGCTGGATATCACTCGATAGATGGCAAGATTTCGTGTTGGTGCCCACGTTTGTAAGACAAAATGTGTTCACACAACGGCTTGCCAGGAAGTTCTAAACAACTGGACAAGGCGTCAAGTAGGCTGGACGTCAAGATAGCAGCCACAGTGAAAGACCTAAAAATCTCCTAAAGTACTGGGGCACTATTTATTTTACTTAGGCATCGAGAGGCACAATTTTATGGCACATTTATTGGCATAGTTGAAACCACTAAATTCCATGGTGTGGCTGCTAACTTGACGCACACGATATGTCGTCGGTCGTCTACCTAAATACCACCGATATAAAGGGGAGATTTTAGATGTTTTTTTTTATTATTTCTATCTTAGCACCGTGACACCATTCTACCGGAGAAATGTGACCCATACTCCCCAAAAAATTATGTCGGTCACAATACCAAACACCATTTAATAATATATCTTATAAATCTGTTTACCTACTCTGAGAGTTCAATCGAAGAAAATAGGTATTTACCTAGATTTGGTTAATTCGGGGGGTAGGTAGTAGATATCCACAAAATGCACAAACCTATCTAGGTACTGTTGGCATAGATTTCTTTTACTCCTTTCAGGGAATCTCTGCGATGGGCTCTATACCAAAAATAAATAGCTAGATAGGCAGAGAATAAATAGGTAATAATACTACGTTGTAGGGGTAAGAAAATAAATAGTATGTAGTCAGTAGTTATTAGACATACATATCTACCTACAGTACCTACTAAAGGAAATCAATCACTTTGTAAATTACGTTGTAATCACAGAACTCGTAATAATTATTCCAAGTTCTGTGGGTGTAATGTATCTGTCATTGGTGGTTCATTAAATAAATAAATATACCTACGGTAATAAGGTACCTACTTCAATTTATCTCATGTATACATTGTGAACACTACGTAGTGGGGACCTACGACTTGACTCAACGAGATTTTTATTGTTATAAATTTTAAGTTTGACTGAAAATATATTGTATAATTATGTAAATAGGTAAACGTAAACTGGCGGGTATTTATTTGATTGTATGCCTTTTACTTGAAACAAGCTTGCTACATTCAATGATGGGTATTTGCATGGTATTTCTATTACAGTGTACCTAGTCTGCTAACCTATAGAGGTTTTCTCTGATGATTTCATCTCAACAGGGATATTTTGTTTTAAATTTCGCGGTTAATTACGTTTCGTTCCATGAAGAGTTAATTAAATTTAGTACCCACGATATATGTAACAGGTAACCGATTGTAAGTTATTTCAAGATGTTTTGAGATACCCTTTGTGTAAAAATATATTACAATAAATATTTTTTGTATTTGTCATTTCAATTCTACTGAGCACAGCACCAACAACTCCGACTCATACTTCTAGGTAGGTACGGAACGATGTCGCAATAAACGCAACTGAAACCAATTTGTCAGTGTCATTTTAGGAGCTTTCAGTGAACCTTCACTAAACTCAACTCGATCCATGACATAGTAGTGCTGCCAACTATGTCATTTATTTGCTAGATTATAGCGGAAAGTCATGCAAGCAGAAGAGTAAAAACAAGTGTTTTTTAAATATCAGGTATCTGCTTTCTACATAATATAACCAAATATAAAAATAAATTCGTGGGTTTACGCTAGTGCGATTTTTTTTATTTATTAGCTGCTACGTACAACCTTTATGTATTACACAAAAAAATATTTTCCAAATAAGTGAAATGGAATAGTTCGGGAATAAACATTTTTAAGGTAAACGGGACCCTATTACTAAGATTCTGTCTGTCCGTCTGCCTGTCCGTCTGAAATGAACAGTGATAGTTAGACAGTTGAATTTTTTACAGATGATGTATTTCTGTTGCCGCTTTAACAACAAATACTAAAAATCAGAATCAAATGGATATTTAAGGGGGCGCCCGGCTCCCATACAACAGACATAATTTTTCGACGTGATATCGTCTATATCGTCAAAAACAGTACCTAAACCACGAGGTAATATTTTCATTGGATCAAGTAAATGACGTTATGACGTAAAATTCTTGTTCTTAAACCGACTTCAGAGACAAAAATATTTTACTGTTCTTATAGATAATGGTAAGGAACCCTGCGTGTGCAAGTCCAACTCGAACTTGGCCGGTTCTATTTTTGTAAATGTTTAACTGGATTACGAAACTATGTAGTTATTAATAAAACAATGACAAGCATTTCCCCAAAACGGCTATCTGAGGAAACGGCTACCACTTAACGAATAACATAAGTACTAATTTATTAAATAAATAATATTGCAAAGCCATGCTTAATGGTTAATGCTAATGCTTAACATGAGCTGGATGGCTATTGCCACCTAGAATATTTTAATTTTATGTTTTTTTTATGACCTAGGTACCCTATGTACCTCAGTTTTATGTGTTGTGTGTAAAATTGTATTTTGTGTATATGGATCTCGTGTCTGGAAATAAAGAATATATTATTATTATTATATATATAATTATTTTCTCCAACTTTTAGTGTACCACCTTGATGGAAATACCAGACAATTGTATTTTGACATTGACGTTGATGGTTTTGATTGAAGATTCAAACAAGCGTCGTCGGTCGTCTTCGGTCGCTCGATTCGGTTCGGTCCTCTATTATTTTTTCGTCAAGAAAATCGCGAGATTTTAATTTCGGAATTGGTCTACTGTAGGTAATAGTAAATTTTATTGTAGATTCCGATACATACATCCCGCGTTATTGCTGTATAAGTGTATTTAAATTTCGCCATACTCAGTTTATTTCCTAGTGCACATCAACGAAGATGTAAATCCTTCTTACATCTTACCAAAACATGAGCTTTGGCTAACACTCATGTACAATGCCTCCAGTAAATTCTAAAGTAAAGAAGAACGGCGGCGGCGGTGGCGCAGAATATGAGGTAAGTCAAAAGGATTCTTCAAAATACAGCTCGTCAGTAGGTTTATTATTCATCTATACCCTTGCCTAATTTACTTACCCAAAGTAGATTTATTTACTCTAAGAAAAGCTTTTTAACTATTTATGAACCTTACGCTCTAAATGTAAGAAAGTATGCCTGCTTGTATAGCAGGCATACTTTCTTACATTTAGAGCTCAGTGTAACTTTATACTTGTTCTAATTCGAATTACCTTTCAAATGTTCAACTTTGCTAAGTACCTTACTTACCTTAAAATGTTGTATTTATTATACATTAAAAATATTTAAAATGAAGGCAAAAACTAGTCTTCTCTATTTTTTATGTCATTGCTTTACTGTATGTCAATTGTTATGGTCATACTAAAAACCATCACAGGTAGATTGAATACCATCAAATAATTTCAAACTTCAATCCCTTTAATAAAAAGCCTTAACTGGTTTTCATTGCAGTGGTTTCATAAGTCAAACCTTATAATTTATTAGCTTACAAATTAAATATAAGCTGGTAAATATATATATGGTAAGTTAATAAAAAAATATAACGTGATAAATATATAGGGTGAACATGCTACACATAGCATCTTTACAAAATTATTTTTATTGTCTTTATGGGGAATGTTGTTTCATTTAAGTATATACTAAATATTATCTATTGTTCTGTTAATTATCATAAGCTGTACCTACTGATGTCCGCTTCATACCTTACATGTTTCATAACAGATGCTGTTAGATATGGTAAACAATAAGAAAATCTCTGAGATAAAGCTATGTACCCATTCAACTCAAAAGAGGTAGCTTAGCATAGTCTTAATTTGATCTCTTCAATTTCTACCTATATATTTTTATGTGTTTGTGTCCTTTTAATTTGTAAATTGTGTTTAAATAAATGAATTTATTTTTATTTCAGACAACATTAAAGTCCATATAAAAAACATATGACATAATATACATAAATAGGAACACAAACCAAATTAAGATTAATAAATACTAACAAACATTATATTCATCATAATTAATTATATATTTTATTTGTTTAAAGTTGGAAGAAATATTTGGGTCCAAATTCTTAGGTCTATCAATGCATATCGCAGAGAGAGTTTAGTTTTGAATTATATTATATGCTAAGGCTTCTCCGAGAAATGTGTTACTAGAACTCCATTCAAAACTATCATATTACATAAAGTTTTGAATAGAGTTCAGTTTATGCAACCATGAAATAAATCCATGGTTGCATAAACAAAACACTTGTATAATTACAAGTCCCATCTATTCAGAATCTGTGGGAATAGTGAAATTCACATCACATGCCGTGTGTATTTAACATAGCTTCGTTCTATTTACTCATCAAGCAACTTGTTAGTAAGTTAAGGCTAGGAAAGTCACTTTCCATCATTGGAAAGTTAACCATATTCAATTTATTTCTCATGGGTGTTGGGCCTGGTATTTTACATTTATTCTCAGTTAGTGATATGGAGGTAGGTTTTTTTGCTTGAGCTGGTTAATAACACTTTGTTCTGACATTTCTATGAGACAGAAAGAAACAACAATTTACCACAAATTCTTCCATTTTCAAGAGCAAACTACATATGGCAAAACTAAGAGTAGGTACTTTAGGAATATTTAAACTTACTATGATTTAAGTTGGATTTAAATATAGAAAATAGATAAGTGGGACAAGACTAAAGCTGTTTGTTTTCCTTTTTAGAACATCATAGCAACTAAATGTACTGCTCTAGACTTTGAACAGTACATTCAGGATAACAAGACTCTTCTGCTGAATGATCCCTTGAGGGACATCCTCATCTATCCCACTGATGATGTTTCGGTAAGTCCTTATCCATAATTTCATGTCAAGCATCATGTAAAAATGTATTTTGAAAACCTTAAAAAAAGATGTGAAATGTAAAAAAAATGTACCTACAACATTGATTTATTAAAAACGAAGATGAGGCACTGGTTGCTCGAAAGTGGCAACCTCAAATTGTGTAAAATTGTGTTCTCCCACATCAGTCACCGTCTGACCGGCGGCACCGGCGGTTGTGATTCGCGTGAAATATTGTTGTCTCAGTCTCACTTCGGTCCTAGATACGTCTTTCCGTCTTTGTTCTTCTTTGTATTGCACAGGACTGGAAATATAACTGTGAGCGTATGTGTTTGCGTGTAGTTGTAACACATGCCAATTTTTGAGTAAGCGCTGGGAGAACGTAACCTATCTTCCCTTTTTAAATCAATGCCTACTACCAACTGATGTCTCCCCAAGGGGGGCAGTCACGAGTCACACACGATTTATACTTATAGAGCGTGGTTCTGCCGCGTCGCTGGCGCACCGTCACCACAGCGGTGCCGGACGTACGAACAGCATCCACCTGCCCACTCCTCACGCGGCAGGCTCTCCTCAGCTATGCTTCCAGCTGGAACCTCATTCACTACAAATACAGCTGCTATTCTGGATCTTATCTCAACTTACCAAGGTATTTATTAACCAATGATTTAGTTATCTCTGCGTGACTCCTAGCGTTCTAGATATTTTTTGTAAACACAAAGAGGTTTTAAAAACAAAGAAATATTGGTGGAAAATGTTCGACGATTTATCATTTCGTTTGTCTCCAATCCTTTTTCAAACTCGAATTTGCACCTATTTTTGCTGATATTGAGGGCTTTTTGTTCCTGATTTAACGCATTCACTGCCCAGCTCTGCGGTGCGACCCGCAGGGGCGCGCCGCAGCTCCACGCAGTTAGAGACTGGCACCTGCGTCTTGGGCCATGAAGGTATTAGTGTATAATGTTTAGTGTATAATGTATAACGCATTCACTGCCCTACTCTGCGGTGCGACCCGCAGGGGCGCGCCGCAGCTTCACGCAGATAGAGTTTGGCACCTGCGTCTTGGGCCATGAAGGTGTTAAGTGGAAACCTTCTTGTTTTCTGTTAGATATTAATCTCAGTTTTTGTTAATATTTCATCATAAATGTCTTTGTGTACATAATCTTGGTCCTAGAACAAAATAAATTATTTTGACTATAGAACATATTTTATGTTTAAATGGTATATTCAGGTATATTCAGATTCAGGCCATTGATTTAAAAAAGGGTCCAGGCTCCTGTATTTTTAAAATATCGTCAAGACCTGCTTATTTGTATTTAATGTTACAACTTTACCGCGGGATTCCCCATAAGTTTCTTGTTTCCTTATTAACTATAATATTCGAAACCTTGCATAACACTTTAGTTATCCAATGATCGAATAGTAGAGTAGGTTAGGTGCCATACCAATCGCGACACCTCTAGCTTTATCAAAACTGTTTTGCTCATTATGTAAGCGCTTCGCCACGATAATGAGGCACCAAAATATAAAAAAGTGCTAAATTAAAAATCATTCCAAAGTTAAAGTTCTCATTAGCGTTCTAATTAACATAGTTAACATGACCATGATGTGTGAACTATAGAAACTGATACAGTTCTGCCAAGGTTACATGAATGTTGGTATTTGCTGCATTCAAAACTGATTTAATAATTTATATCGTAAGGCCTTTGATTGAATTGAATTGACTTTTGGGTGGTGTGTATTGGTACCTGGTTTATGGTAAAAAATGTAGGGAAAAAAAACAATACAGGTACCAGTCTCTAACAAAGCAGGTTATATACCTAGCAAGTAGGTGTCCTACACACGATGATCCTAGACGTAACACATTGGTGAACACTGTAATGTTAGGTCTGATTTTAAATAAACGAATTGAATTGAATTAGAGTCTAACTTTCACGATCCTGTAAACATGTTTGCTATTGTATATCGCTAACTTTGCAAGAGAAAAATAAATGAACAAAAAATTTATCAATTTCTATGGTGCATTCTACGTCTAATTCGTTGATTGATCAATTGATTCTATTCTACCATAGATCTTTTCAAATATTTTGATAGTCGCACGCAACGTAAGTGCAGATTAAGTAATGCTATTTTGTCTAGGTGCATGCAATGTCATAAATAGACAGACATAGGTATGCCTAATCTAAGGGCTCATAGACGACAAGTTGCCGACAATGCCGACTACAAGATAACTTCACTCGTCTACTGCAGGCGACAGCAATCGTCGGCTAAAGTTGATTCGACGGCAGTTGACTGCAGTCAAATATCGTCTCCTGCAGTCGACCCTTGCAGTCGGCAACTTGCTGTCGTGTATTAGAGACGTGCAGTCCGTATTTATGAGCGCTTTTATATGAGAAGTAGGTATCAATAAGGCAGTTCAATAAATAGGCTTTTTATTTCATAGCCGTTTATTTCGTAAATGTCGATGTAAAGGACGTAAAAAAACAATAACATAAATATTTATATTCTGCGAAAGTGAAGACGAACACTTTCACTGTTTGCATTTTGAACTGGTTTTTAAACAAGGCATATGAAAATAAATAAATTATGACTGGCTTAAATCCAAATAAATCTCAGCTTTAACTGTGTGAATTTTAACTGTAGTATTTAGTTGGCATTTAATTTTAAATCTACAAGGAAAAATAACGCAATACTTAAGTGCAGTATTAATTTAGCTGTTACTCATACTCATAACTGATAAAACTGAGGGACTAGCCTTTCAGTTCGTCATATCCTGTTCAAGGAAATATTGTAAAACACTTAACACTTATCTTTTTAGGCCTGTAATCCACAAATTCCCACCGGAAGTGTACGATATTGACGTGGAAACGGAAAGCGATACTGACAACCAGACCGCGAAGGTGGATCTCGGAACTAAAGAGGGATATCTCCTGAAAGGCCCTGAAATAGGATCTGAACGAATATTCAGCAATCTCGCTTCGAAATCGTTTAAAAAACGATATTGCTCAATGCTGCGAGAGGCCGATGGCACCTATATTCTAGAAGTATACAAGGATGAAAAGAAAACTGATACGAAGCTCACGATTGTTATGGACTTTTGTTCGGATGTCGTCAGAGTAAGTTGAGTTTTATGACGCATGAATTAGAATTCCTGTTTGCATAAGACAGACTTTTATAGACAGGGCATGGGCGATTACACTCGCTGATGCGAGATAGAGCTGGATTGTAGTTTTTGGGTCACACTAAAAATAGAAATAATAGTCTTAGTTCGCACTAATAAAAACAAACATCGTCTAAAAATTCCATTGTAATTATTGCATCATCTAGAATAACGTTTCATAAATTTTAAAATATTTCAGATTTACTATCAAATGTTACGATAGTTTATTAAATAGCAACCGGTTTTAATACTTATAATCATAGTATTTTCCTGTGTCGTAGTACTATCGTGATTATGAATAACAATTTTATGAATCTGATTTTATGCTAGAGGAATTATAAATAAACTAGCTGCGCCCCGTGGCTTCGCAAGTTATGTTACGTTATGTTTGATTCCAGGATTAGAATTACCTGTATGTAAAATTTCAGCCAGATCCGTCCTGTAGTTTTGGCGTGAAGAAGTAACAAACATCTAACCATACATCCATACAAACTTTCGCGTTTATAATATTAGTGTGATTGTGCGAACTAATTGAAAAAGTGGTATAATGGTGAATATATGGTTGATATAACACTTTCTGCCGCGAAAGGTCCCTACGATCTATAGAGTTCTAAAGTATATAAGGTTTTTTTATAAAAGCGCCCTAAAAACGTAAAATCCATGGAAAGCAAAGCAAATCTATTTGAACAAGTCACGTGTGTAGTGTTATAGCCTCACCTTCAAATGCCTATTTCATTAGTACCACATTAAAATGGTATAATTATGCTAATTTCACAGAATCCAAAACGCGGCAAGTTCAGTTTCGAGCTACGAATGTCGGGAGGTAAAGGATACACGTTTTCCTCTGAGAATGAGGAAGAAATGAATGATTGGATAATCGCTTTCAACGCGGCGCTGAAGAAGAATCAAGACAGCCCGGAAAACAACCAAAACGACGAGGTTTTAGATAAAGGTGAGATGAATATGCGATGACCAAACTCATTTTTTTTATCGATGAAAAGTCTTTAAAATAAAAAGAAAATCAAAATTGGGTATATGCATGGATTTTTTTTATATTTTTAACCGATTATTTAAGTTAATACATAAACGAAAAAATATATAGCACCCAAAAAAAATTAAATTATTGAGGTATAAAACTAAAAGTAAAATTACACTCAGTTTCGGGTGAAAAAAACGCGACAATGTTAGACATTGCATTTTATGACGTCACGGATCACCGAGATCCATATGTAAACTCAAAGTCAAAACTTCATGCCCATACAAAAATGTTCAAGTATGACGTCACGCTTCACGTGCCAATAGCGTTGCGTTTAGACATTTTGCTGTTGAGACTTAAAATATCTACTTCTCAATGATTAAATTTCACAATAAAAACATCATAAATACAACAATAAAAAACAGATAGATTACTATATCAATAGAGAAAAAATATTAGCTCTTTTGAAGTCACATGCATGTACCCTATTAAATAACATAAATAAATTAGAACTAGTAATTAAAAGTTGAAGTAATTGAGCTAACTGTTGCAAACAATCTATGGGTAGCTCAACTGATTCATATCAATACCAGTTGACGCGTCCCCTATATGCTGGCTGCATTGCCCGGCTATATGTCAATGCTGATGCCCTGCGTATCAGATGTGAAATAAGAGATAACTTAGTAACAATCGCAAGATAGGCGTCGTCTATTAATCAGGTGATGTTTTTACCAAATGTTTTAGTGCCCTCTCCGTGGCGAGGTATTACGCCAGAATAATCGAACGCAACATGCGAGCACTTGCGAGCACGTCTCGATTCAGTTGCGATTTGACAGTTTTCAATGATAATTAATTTTGTTTAAAAAACTAATTGTCAGAACTTAACTCGTTCTGAGGTAACAAACATAAAAAACAGACTAATTGAGAGCCTCCTCATTGTTTTGAAGTCGGTTAAAAATGTGCAAAAAATTGGTCTTATCCATTTATAACATTGTATTGAATTATAACCATAAGAAGGACGTAAAAACTGAACTGGCCTCGTCCATAAACATAAAAAGATAACATTGTCGGTGACAACTTTTATCTACACTACATTGTATCACACAAACACAATGTCCTAATGAAACAAGCGCAGCTTTGTCAAAACTATTAATAAATTCGAGATATCTTCGAATATTATTTGTAAATGGCTCCTTTCATGGACATCTCCTTGTCCCCATTGTTTTCCGGGATAAGGCATAACTATTTATGTTATTTCAGATCTAGAATTAGTTAAATACCTATGCAATGTTTCAGCCCGATCTTTTTATTAGAAGGAATAAACATCCAAACTTTTGTATCTATAATATCTGCGATTCTATGAATAAAAGTTGATAAGCAGTTCACAATATAGATGATAAAAACATTAAACAACTACAGAGATTCGAACCCTAAGGTACTCCAGAACAAACTAGAAATGGATCAGAAAAAAATCAATTTACGACCTATGTCCTGGTGCCAGGACAGACAGAACCTACTCTTTACGACAACGGTTAAAACCTTCATGGCCAAAGAAGCAGGCGCAGGCTCCAGCTTCGTGTAGCTGCACAGTGAGTGCGTTAATGATTATCAATTGACAAAGACTTGCAAACTTTTTTTCTTCCAGACGCAGACGTGTCATTAACCGCGGAGCCACCTCCCCCCACCTACGGAACCCTAAAAGGATTAGAACACAGCATGAACCCCCTACTAATGAGATATTCCCGAGAAACTGACATGTCGATATCAGCGGCGCGTAACGAATGTCGCTACAATGTCTTCAACTTGCCTTACAAACGCGCGGCTTCGCCGGAACCTCAGTTAGAACCCTTCAAGTAAGTTTAAGACTTGCCTGATTATGGTTATAAGGGTGCATTCTCACACGCGCTCGACCAATAACATTAGTTTGAAATACACCCATTTTTCGGCAACTTGCCGTCTGTGTATTTAAAGCATGCAGTCCGTGTATAAAGGCTCTATAAAGGGTACGTGTATACATGATGTCTTTATTGTATTTTGTATAAGATTAAGGAAAAGAAGATGACAGTCTAATATATGTTTTTTTTTCTTTTACTTAGTGGTGAGGCTCATATAAAATTAGAACTTTAATGTGGCGGGCGGAATAAGCAACAGATTAATTTCATACTAGTTTACGACCCGCTACTTCGTACGAGTTGTTTCTATAGAAACGTTTAAATGTTATTTCTATCCTATAGGAAATGTTTATGAGTTAAAAGTAGCGTATGTTTGGTTTCAGAATAGAACTAAATCTATCCAAAATTTCAGCCCGACCGGTTCAGTCGTTATTGCCTCAAGTCAAGGGGGACCAAAAATCCAAACTTTCGCACTTATAACTTTAGTGTGACTCTAAGCTTGGCATTGCAACTTGCAAGTCAGGATACTCGAGGAGTATAACCGTTATAGGTCCAGTTACAACATCGTTAAGTATAACAGGTGACCTGTCGTTCTTTACGATACATTATTCTTGGAAAAGACACGTGTTGGTTGAATGAAACCATTATTGTTTCTTTATGCTTCTTTATTATTTCTTAGCTGCCGCAGGTTTTAACTGATTCCAGCTGAATGTAGGTTGTTTGTTACAGACAATTTTTCTGCTTCGCAGACGTTGTTTTTAGGGAAACGCTAAAGGTAATTAGTCCCATGAGTACTGATTTATGGGATAAAAAGCCTATGTTTTATTCTACTCTAGGACACTATGCATATGCAAAAATTCAGCCCGATCCGTTTACTAATTTTACCATTTATAATATTAGAGTAAAAACCAAACTTTGGTGGAAAACATCAACTACAAAAAAGTTACTTTGTTTATTTATGAATGTGACATTTAAAATAATTATTGTTAGTAACCGTGTCATGGTGTCCATTATATTGGCAAACAAAGCGACACGTCGTCGTCCAGTGCTCAATGCCATTCATCCAACATTTTATCTTTTCATGCTACAATGAGCAAAAAAAGGTTTTGCAATAGTCCCACATAGTATTACGATCCAAATGACTCTCGCTGTTAACCCACCGCGAACTCTACTTTATTATAAAGAGGTACTGTTTTAAGTTTGGATGTAGGAAGTTATCTGTAACGACTGGCCCGATTCTAAAAAACTCTTCCCACTAAAGTCATGTACTGTGCCGAAATAATGCAAAGTTCGAAACTGAAATCATGGTAAACGTTATAAATTACTTTAGTGTTAATAACCATAACGCATTTAAAAGTTACTACTTATTTATTTAAAAAATAGAAAACTACATTATCCCTAAGTCATAATAATCTGGGTTTTATCCATCTAGGTACAACATATATGTAGTCGCAGTTTATTTACTGTATTTTTCTTTCTTTTTCAGAGAACACTTTGGCCAAAGAATATTGCTCAAATGCGAAAGCTTAAAGTTTAGGTTACAAGCGCCAATAGACGGCGATAAAGAGCTCCTATGCCAAGTAGAGCCGTACTACACTTACCTAGCTCTGTACGATGCTAGGAGCGGGAAGAAAGTCACGGAAAACTTTCATTTCGACCTCAACCATGACGCAGTGAGAGATCTAGTCAGTGACGCGGAGTGCACAAAGTCATTAGTTGAGAATTTTAGTTATGATGTTAAGTTAGACGTTAAACAGATACCTGAGGAGTGGTTCCGATCGAAGAAACAGGTAAATAAATATGACTTAAATCTATCAAATTGAGTACTTATATCGTTTATAAAACGCTGTAATATGAAACATTTTCGGTAAGTAAAGTAAGTAGTAAGTTAAGCTTAACTGAAGAAAGATCAGGAAGAATTTGAATTCACAATGACGTAGTTTTCTGATCAAAGCATTTTTTTCAACCCAGAACCCAAAATGGGATGTTATTGCTACTGTTATAGTTTTTAAAATAATTTAATTCATTCATTGTCAGTGGTATCGTAACTCCTAACCTGATTTTGATTTCATCATCAGCATTCGCAGTCCGACTTCTCCCACTGCTGGGTATAGGCATCCAAATTTTTATGCAACTCCACAAGGTAGTTTCTTTATTTGTTTTTTAAGTTGGCTAAATCCTAATTGTCCTTGACTCGTTTTAATACATCAATTTAGCCGTTCTAATGTTTTGGCAGTAAAATCCTCGGGGTTTTGTGGAACTAGCTTTTACTTAAAAAACTCAACAAACAACCTGTCATCATAACATTCCACCTTTCTCCTTTTACAGGTAGTATTATCAGTAAACAATCCCCACCCAGACCTATTCGTAGTAGTGAAGATTGACAAGATTCTCCAAGGGCACGTCAGTCATACGTTGGAGCCATACCTCAAAGCCACCAAGGACCCAAGATTAGGGCTCAAAGTCCATAAGACGGTCCAAGCTTACGCCAATCGAGTGGGGAGCTATAGGATGCCTTTTGCGTGGGCAGCCAAACCCTTGTACAAGTAAGAATTTACAAATCCTAAATGCTTGCATTAAATTTGAGTTGTTTTTTATTGTAATCTGCTGAGCAATAATTTTAATGTGCCTGAAACTGACCAAATTTATTCATATAGCGCGTTAGAGAAGCGATATCTTTTTCGCGTGTTTCTATGTAGTTGCCGGGTACTGTTTATTACCTTGAAGCGTCCAAACGCGAAAGCGATTTAAATAAATGAGTTATCAAACTACTCGTCTAGACTCCTATAATGGTTCATAACTACATTTTGTAGACATTTGCCCCATTTGCTAAAAAGAAATAAAACAGGTACCGAGTCGGGGATTTTTTTATAGTTTTCAATTAATAAACTACTTGTTTTAGGATGTACAGCAACGATTTGGATGCCGCCCCCGAATTTCCCGCCATCTACCGGCAAGAGCCAAGCAAACTGTCTGATGATGATCTACTGAAGATACTGTCAGATTTCCGCAAGCCAGAGAAACTTGCCAAACTTACTATGATACCCGGGTGGCTTAGCGTTAATATAAACTTTAGCAATGAACAAATTCCAAGTAAGTTCCTTTTGCTTAAAATAGATAAAGATGCTTTTTAGGTACGTCCAACGTACTAAAAGTTTGTTATAAGATTAACATGTCTGTTTGTAGCATCGAAGTTCGCTAAAAAACGGCTGTATAGGTACCGAATTTTTAGTATGAGATGTAATTTGATCGAAAGTGTCAAAGTGATTGAAGTTCTTATTCCATGTATGTATTGTATGATTGATAGTATGTTTCATAAGGTGACTTATCACCAGAGTTTCAACAAAATTTTTAGGATTTTAAATATTTGTAAAATTGTATACCTCAACCTCAACCTGAACAGCCTGTATTGGTCCACTGCTGGACGCAGGCCTCCCCTGATAAGCGCCTTATTGGCGTTTATCGTATGGACTCTCCATACGATAAACGCCAATAAGGCGCTTAATACCCTCGCTGGGCATGCGGGTTAGGTATCGCAATTTCAAGACAACCTTGTAATGCTAAATTTTCTTGTTCACAGATTGTATGACAAGCTCTCACGCAGCTTTAAAACCATTCCCCCTCCCGCCTACCTCACCCCTAACCCTCGAGCTGGCCACACTGAATGTGGAGCCGGAACAACCATACGCAGCCTTCGTACACCATCTGTACGTGCGACCGCTGGCTCTGAGCTTCGAGTCGCAGAAAGTGTATGCGCGGGCGAGGAATATAGCCTGCTCTATCGAGTTGAGAGACAGCGATAGTGGGGATAATAAGCCCCTACAGGTAAGTCAATATAATATACGTCGCCCATAACCCTCGAGCTGACTGTCCATATTGAACGTGGAGCCGAAACCGCAACGTTCGTACACCGTACAGCGATAGTCGGGATAATAAGCCTTTGCATACCTGCAAAGGCTACTATGTGCTCATCTCATCATCCACGAGGAAGGTTTATGTAGTTTTCGTTTATTGACACTTAATTATGTGTAGGCTTTTTAGGCGTAATTATGAACCTTCCTGCATAGATAGAGAATTCAATATGGCATTATTATCTTTGCGAGTATTTTTTCTAATCTCTTTTATAACTTGACTCATGTTGTGCAATTGGTTAGGCACCACGGCAGAACGGAATACTTGTAAATGTGTTAACTAAACTGTCACCATAACTTATTCATTGCTCACCTGTCAACATAACTTATTCATTGCTCACCTGTCAACATAACTTATTCATAACTTACAGGACAGAGTGTCCCGCCTTAAAAAACTGCTGTCCGGTCTTAGGTAAAAGTCCTGTTAGTAACTGTCCGGTCTGAGGGAACCTTCCGGTTTTAGGGACTCGGGAAGCTACGGACTACTAAACCTACCAGAATTAAAATAAAAGACACGTTTAAATAAGTTACAATTTAATTAATAAAGATCAAGTATCGAGCCGGAGGGGCTATGATGCTTATTAAACTAAGTTATACTAACTCGCCAATGGGGCTAGAAAGTGGGTTCGTTAATTTCCTACAGAACGCTGATTCTACCGGTTATAAATCTTCTCCTTGTTTTCCTCTTCACCAGTACTGTCCTTTTAGTGCGCCGCGGGTGTAGCAGCGTCCCGACGGCGAAAGGTTCAGGCGTTGAGAAGGTCCAGGTCCAAAAAGGGGGCGCTCGTTGAAAGTCCGGCCGGAACGAACTAGGGTGGACTTTGAACCCTGGAATGCGCATAAAGCAAGGCATTACAGCCAGGTCTTGCAAGGTGACGGGCTCCCACGGCAGCACAAAAAGCAGAACCACTAAGGGTTCATGATGCCGTGGAAGTCACAATCAGAACGGGAGATGATTTTACAAATATGTGAAAATAGAATTTACTAAAAAATAATACAGAGTGAAGTGTGAAGAAATGAACATGAATAGGTAAATTAAAGCTATGAAATGTACTATGCTTAGCCCGTGAACAATGGGTATGAAGGATGACATGGCAAGTTGAAAGAAAGCTCCATGTCATTCTTTGAGCATTGGAATGAGTGATTACAGCCTACATTACGAATCAGTGCAAAACTTACCCAACGGGGTTTATAAAACTTCACAGATATACAAATGAATATTGTAATATTTAAAATTGCAAGGAGGGACGATAAAATAAAGTTATCAAGCCAAGATTGCTCCTTTGTCCGTCTCCTGCGCAGCGAAAGTGACTCGACCAAATTGAAGGCCATAGACAGTGCATCGGGAGCGACGTGAAGTTAGCGACGTGTTGACGAACTTATCTATGGGCCGTCTATCATAGACTCGCAATTAGTCGAGTGGCTTTGATTTGACTAATTGTAATGTTATAATCGATTAGAATAAAATTAATTTAAAATGATTATTATAAATACGAAAGTATGTAACGTATAACGTTACAAGAGTTGTGTGTAAAAATTATCAGATTTACTATATATCGGTAGCAACGCCACTAGTAGTAGTTATGTTATAGTTGACACAAAAAAAAATGTTTTAAATCAACGAGATTTTTTGAGGCTGCGTAAATTTTTAACCGACTTCAAAAAAGGAGGCGGTTCTCAATTCGTCTGTATTTTTGTATTGGCCTCAGAACTTTTGACTGGGTGGTCCGATTTTCATGATTCTTTTTTTTGTTTTCTTAGCTGGTCCTTCCCGTGTGCTCCCATTTTAATTTGATCCAGTTCTGACAATGGGATCCATATAATTGAAGTTGGTTTATAGTTTTTTTTAAACGAAATCAATTATTTTTATATTTTGATTTCAGGTGGTATACGGCCGAAGCGGAATGACAAACCAGTACCGTTGCTCTGTTCTCCACCACAACGCGAATCCATCGTGGTCCGACGAAGCTAAGATCCGTCTGCCGGCCACAGTGACCCAACAACATCACTTGTTGTTCACTTTCCATCACATATCCTGTGATCTTGCTAAGAAGAATGATACTAATGTTGAAACTTGTATCGGGTAAGTTCTTCCTTCTAGTAATTATATTTACTAAGAAAGAGATAACTCTTTTAGGGTTAATGTCGCTTTTTTATATGTCCAGTATTAACTATTATGTTTGATATATCATATAAGTTATTTGTGCAACAAAGAATTTAAGAAGATTGTTACTGTAAAAACTCACATTAATTAAGCTTACTAACTGATGGTTTCTGGAGCGCATTTACTAATGAAGTGTCCAATTTCTTGTCAAGTAATAATTAACAATTAGGTACCGTTGAGCTAAGATTGGTTCAAGAATCTGTCAAATCGTTTTGACTAGTAATTCAACAGCATTTTCATCATAGCTTTTGTCAAATCAGTGGTCATTTAATCAGCGTGTTTGTGTTATTATTTTATCACATAGCTTATTTCAGGTACGCCTGGGCACCGCTCCTAAAAAACGACAAGCTCGTAGAAGAATTCATAAACCTTCCGATCGCAACGCACCTTCCCTCCGGATACCTATCAATCCAGCCTCTAGGTCTCGGCAAAGGCTTCTCCGGCCCTGAAGTCGTTTGGGTGGAAGGAGAAAAGCCTCTATTCCGATGCCAGTTGGTGCTAGATTCCACTGTCGCGACCCGCGATGCTCATTTGCACAATTTATTCAGCCAAGCGGAGAGGTTGATAAAGTCCAATTCGCCGCCGACCTCGCCTTGCCCGTCGCCGCCGCCGTGGAATGACGTTTGTAATGCGTTAAAAGCTGCGCATGCGATCAAGTTGAGCTCTTTGGTCGGATTCTTGCCTACGATTTTGAATCAGCTGTTTGAATTGATGGTAAAGTCCAATCTTTTGACCGTATATTAATAAGAATTTAATGCTAAAATAACCAGTAATTAGGTATAACCTTAATCTAATAAAAAAAAACTTTCAAGATGTTTTGTAAAGTAAAGTGCTTTTTCAGACTGTTGAAAAAAGCTACACCCAAGAAATGGGATATCAAATAGTAAAGCTGATTGTTCACTTCGTGCACATGATCCACGATTACGGACGGAAGGATCTGCTTGATAGTTATGTCAAAGTAAGTTGAAGATACCTTTATCTTATTTGACTAGGGTTTCATTCGAAATGGCAGTGCTATTTGACTGCCAAGCTGTAAAAAGGAGTGCTAGAAATATGATCATTTTCAGCATTAAAGACTAATTTCGTCATGATCTCTATCAATATACGTGTACTGCCGGACAAAGGTCGCCCCCAAATCGAAAGGTAGACATAATCGCCGATATGCCACGCTACAGGCTGTTCGCTGGACGCTGTTCTACAGGGGGCGCTGCCCTCATCCCATTGTTCCCATAATCCTCCTACGACACCCACTAATATTAGTAACTAACTTATAATTTTGCATTCCAGTACGTATTCAACTGTGTGGAATTCAAGTTACACACGGTGTTAACAGCGCCACTGCACCAGTTCGTGGATCAGAGCCAACAGGACTTTCTGCTCGGGAACAAATTCATGCAGTACTCTGGATTCTTCTTCGACATTATCGTCAAGAGCATGGCGCAGTATCTCATCAACACTGGGAGGATAAAGGTATGCTATTCTTACCTGTGGTGTGCCTTGTATTGCCGGCTTAGAATTTGTACCACTCTTTCCGCTCGGGTATCGACGCAGGAGGTAACTAAGAGATATCTATCGGGTCGGGCAGCAGCCCGTAATGGTTCTGTAGGGGGACCTACAGAACCATTCTACCATCAGACTGCGATCTCCAACCCGCATGCCGAGCTTGGGGATTATGGGTATTACCCCCCTTGAGATAAAAGCCAATACGGCGCTTATAATGGCAATTAAAATATACAATAAAATTCCTGACACTTTTAAAGAAATGACATTATTATCTAGATTTAAATTTAATTTGACTGATAAATGTTTTTTATAGTATTAATGTTTTTTTTGAATATAAACTCTAATATTATTAATTGTGAATTGGTATTATATTGACAGTAGCTATTATTATTGTAAATTTTTTAATTTGTATTTTGACATGTACTTAATCTATAATAATTTAAAATCTTATATAATATTCATACGCCTGTAAAGGCAGGTTTTGGTAGTAGTTACTTTAAGAATAATTTTAAGATCTATGTATAAAACGGAAACTTTATGAAAAATGAAAAAATGAAATATCAGGGCCGAGGCAGAGGCCTGAAACCAGCAGTAGACCAGTTTATAGGCTGTTAAGGATGGGGATTCTTGCCCACCTTACCTATATCTACATATAACTAGCTTTAACTTAACAACCATAGTGTACCTTGTGTTCGCTTCTACCCGCGACTTTGTACGCATTTCTACCTGGATGAAAAGTGAAGCTCATATTTTATTTTGGGTGGAAAATGCGTGGAGGATTTAAACCCAATCAGCACAGTAAATTTAGCGTTGTTTTTGCTCAAACAGCTCGTCCTCGTCATAACAAAATTCAGCTTTAAAGTAATAGTAGGTTATTCAATTACACATATATCTATAGGACATAGGTAATCTAACGACTAACATTTTTTGACTTTTTTTGAATTAAGATAAAGATAAGATAAAAATTTGTTTATTTTACCCAATAGGTACATGACAAAAAAGTGGTACAATACATACATTAACAGGACATATAAAACGATAAAATGAATAAGTAGGTACTTATTGGTTGGAATTGGTTAGCTACTTATGTGTGTTACGATTTGGACCATTATTATGGATTAAGTGGATTGGAGTCAGAACAGTAAAGAAGCGATTGGTATTTATCTCGGAGAAAATGTAAAAACACATGTTTGGTTTCCTCATAATTATTGTTAGCCGAATCAGCTTCAATTATTTTTAACCGAATTCAAAAAAGGAGTAGGTTCTCAATTCGACTGTATTTTTTTATGTTTGTTACCTCAGAACTCTAGACTGGGTCATCCGATTTTGATGATTCTTTTTTATTTGAAAGCTGGTGCTTCCCGTGTCTATTTAAATTTGGTCCGGTTCTGACAATGGCATCTATGAGAAAACCATAAAATTGAATTCGGTTTATAGCTTTTTGATACACAAACCCAAGTTCCAAAATGCCATCCAAGAGAAAACAATGAAATTGAATTCTGTTTATAGTTTTTTTTATAAACCCAATTTTTTATAAATAAAGGACCACTTATAATTTGATTTATTATATACTAGCAGCCCGCCTCGGCTTCGCACGGGTGCTGATGTATTATACATATAAAACTTCCTCTTGAATCACTCTATTTATTAAGAAACGCATCAAAATCCGATGCGTAGTTTTAAAGATCTAAGCATACGTATAGACGAACGGGAAGAGACTTCGTTTTATAATATGAAATGATTATAGTTATTAATGGTTTTAGATGTCGCGGCATGAAAGGTTTCACGGTGACCTACTAGAGAACATCGAAAAGTTAGTAACAGCTGTTGAGCCCGCCTATATCTTACAACAGCCGATGCAAACTCACATCTTCAACAAAAACCTCGCTCTTTTCCTCAAGGTATGTTGCACTTTATATTAAACTTATTAAAGCTTAAATCAATATGTCTGGACCATCGAGTTAGGATTTATAGAGTCCCAATCTCTAACTGACGGCAAACAAAAAATGTCCAAACGCCGTTCTACATACCTATACATTTGTTATTATATAGTTCACAGTGACCTTTATGCAAATTTAGACGCTATCTTCGTTGCATAATGTTCAATGTCGCTTGTACGCAATGTCATAATAATGCACCGAAGAAGACCGAAAATTACCGAATACCCGTTCGTACGCCATGCGTACACGGGGAACAGGGCGTTAGAGGAGACGCTATTTGTACTAAAAAACTACCTACGTACTATAATAGCTGTTTTTGAAATGTGAGTTTATAATTTATAATGTAATATATATACACATATAATGTAATATATATATATATACATATAATGACTCGCGGAACTAAACATCCGATTTCAAATGTTATTTCACCAATATTTAGAATGGACATCAAATTTTCAGGTTTCATTATTTATTATTTATTTATTTATTATTAATATAATCCCAGTATCAGAAATAGGCTACTTTTTGTCCCATAAATCAGTTCACGTGGGATAAAACTCACCTTTGAACGTGTCCATAGGAACAACGCATGCGAAGCCGCGGGGCGCAGCTAATAGGCTATAATTACATTATTTACCAAGAAGGAGCCGGGTCGGGTCAGCTAGTCACACTGATGTTACCTACTTTTTATCCCGGAAAACACAAGTGATCCCGCGGGGCGCAAATAATCACACTTCACAGTAATATTATATAGGCGAAAGTTTGGATGGATGTATGGATGGTATGGATGGATGGATGGATTTTTGTTACCTCTTCACGCCAAAACTACTGAACGGATTGGGCTGAAATTTTGCATACAGGTAATCCTAATCCTGGAATCAAACATATGCTACTTTTTATCTCATAGATCAGTTCTCTTGAGATATAAATTACCTTTAAAAGTTTCCATAGCTGCGCCCCGCGGCTTCGCACGCAATCAATGCGTGCAGCAATATATTAAAAATAAAACAAGATTAATATGTATTACGAGAGTTTTATTAGGTTAAGTACTAATTTGAACCTACTGTACTACGAATGATAAATAATACAGAACATAATAATTTAATTACCTTGAAATAATGTTAATTTATTGTAACGGTGCATTTTACTTAGTATTTTTATTTTTTCCTTCGCCCACCGTCCACAGAGGTCGTCAGTGGGTCGTCGTGTTTGCCGAGGTTTGTACCGACTCTTTTGATGTAATATGGTGCTAAAAAGCATCCTGTATGTATATCCGTCAAATTTTATTGCCCTGTAACCCAACATTAATGAACAAAATCTTTGTTTAAATTAAGTGATACTAAACCCTAGCCGTGTACTAACAAAATAGACTAAAGTTATCTGATTTTTTTTTATTATTTAAGCATTAAAGAGGAATTTAGACATTTATTTAGACATTTATTTATTAAAAAATAAAGCTTTTGTTTAATAAAAATATGTAAAAATATTTAGTATCAATCCACTCCATAGTTTTGTCGTTCGAACACAATGTGCGCGTCCCAAGATCACGCGAGACTTGATCTCTCTTTTACTCTTACGTATTTGTTTAACGTGTGAAAGAGACACGCCTACGAGGCTCTGTGGGCGTTTTATTTTGCTACGAAAATTAATAATTATTAAATTTTAACTGGAAATACGCACTGTGGATACATACATTCATGAATATGTTATGGAACTTACCTAAAATACGAAACACCATCCTTTTTTTGCACGTATTTGCTGTTATTTGCACAGGAACTCACCGAACACTTTGGCATCGCGGACGTTGTAAGAGAACAGCGGTCGCCTTACAACTAAACAACAACTCTGCTCCGAGCGTAGCGGGTGCCGAGTTTTGGCGCGAGCATTTTATTTCTGTGATTGTTACTCTATAAATCCTAACTCGATGGTCTGGACACATACCGGACATATAGCGCCATCTGGTTTCAGAATGACAAAGACGTGTACACAAATTGGTAGTTTGTTTTGTCGATTTTCTGAACTTAGAGCTCTGATAGTTTTCTGTAAATTTCTCTAAATCGGAAAATCAACAAAACATTAACCCTCATATTCATAATCTCTCCTATCTTTACAATCGTTTATTGGTAAAGTCAGAGTTAGTTTTAAATTAACTAATTATTCCCTATGTGCATTACGTCATTTTGAAACAGAAAAAAGATTATATAAAATGCACCCAAATTTAGACTTTATTGTAGTAACATTTGCACTTACTTTCCTTTACAGTCATGCCTATCATTCATGGACAGAGGATTCATCTTCCGCCAAATAAAGAAGTACTTGGATAAGTTCAAAGCGTGCGACCCTAAAGCCCTGTTCGATTTCAAGTTCACGTTCCTACAAACGATTTGTTCGCACGAACATTTCGTTGCCTTCAACTTGCCTTTACACGCCAATAAATTAGCCAAAGACTGTGATGAAGGTAACTATATTTTTTATATCATGATAAGCCTATGTTAGTCCACTGCTTTCGCGAAGCCGCTGGAGTAACTAACAATTTGTTCTTACGTGGAAACCCCGACTTGGCAATAGTATTGTAGGACGCTCTCCAGCCAGGTGGGATGATGGCCTGCGAAAGAGTGCAGGAAGATGCTGGATGCGACATGCTGAAGACAGGGCGCTATGCCGCTCATTAGGGTACATTCATATTAGGCTTATGTTCAGCAATGGACTAACATAGGCTTTTTATATAATACGTACTCACATAATTCTCTGCCTTAGCCGTAAATTTAGTACGAACCTCACATTTTGCTTTTTTCCGTAAAGCTTGGTAAAGTAAAGATAATTTTAATGCCAATGATTTCGAATTATTACACATGCTGTGTCAATATTTTTTATCGAATATAATATTCGAATAAAGTTAAGTAAGATTCAAAATAGTTACACAATAATAACATCACTACATACCTCTTTAATCTATGTCTGAATCATTTCATTATTTCTCACAGATCCAGGAAAACTGAAATTGACCGAAGACTTTATACTGAGGCATTTTCTCGCTGGAACCTTACTAAAACAAGTAACTAACAGTTTGATTTGTTTGATCGTTGTTTGTAAGTTTGGATTGCATGTTGCATGTTTTGACAATAGTGGTATGTAAACTCTGATCTCTATTGATTCGTAATAAAGACACCATCGATAAACGAATCTACATTCTAACTACATATATGTCTTCGTTATATTTTTGTTCATATCATGGTTCTAAGAGTCAGGTTTCTGATGACATGCTTTGTATTGTATATTCATTGTATTGTATTTATTAATTAATCAAACCTTAATCTATTCTTATTTGTACGACAAAGACTTTAAACCATGTCTAGTGTCGACAGTTGCAGCGTGTTGTCACACATTTGGCATGAAGTAAAAGATATCATTATACACATACAAAGTCTATGTACGTAAAAAACATAATAATATTATATCGCATGCTGCACTTGAGGTAAAGGAAATTCTTATTCCAAGTAAAGTAATATAGATTAATGTTACTTATTGTGTTTACAGAAACTCATATCATATTTTAAACAAGTGCTATTTCGCAGGTTGAACAAAGTCTCAGAGAAGCGCCTCAAAAGCGACGCTCGGCCTTATCAGTGCTGCGTGCGTTGATGACTAAGCACGAGCATGATGACAGATACAGATCTAAGCAATGCCGAGCTAGACTCGCGTATTTGTACTCGCCCTGGCTCACTATTGTATTAGGTAAGTGATGGTACTGTATGAGGTGTGTGTAACTGGTGTTACAGTACGAAATTTTCATTCGCAGCTAGCATGATACGTTATTCCGTGTGCTAAAATCGTTGCTTGTCGTGAGCATCGTTGTAAGTAAAATTTGGGAGATTGGGTACTAAGTTTATCAAAAATGGAATAGTAATATACTCAATTATGGGTGGACCACCCACTTCTGTTATAGACCGACGTCGCTGGCGTTGTAATGTTGTCTCGGTCGCACTTTGGTCTAGGCAGGTCTTTCCATTTTGGTTGTAAAAATTAGCAATGCAATATCTTTTTCTTATCAGCTTAGGAAATATTTTCCTACATCAAAGTTAGGATTGCCAGTAAGATGCGATCAGCCCAAAACCGATACGAGAGGCACGAATTCGGGGAAGACCCAGCATTAGTAAGAAAAATTGTTAAGGTGGCTAATTAAGTTGATAATCAATGATATTATTTCAGAAAACGCCCACAGACTTGTCACAAAAGCAATCCATACACCAACACTAGAAAACGGCCACGACAAAGTCGACGGAGACGCGACAAACCACCTGGCCGTCTCAAAGGAACCTGCCTCGGCCAATAGCACTCCTAGACGAAACCGACTGACCTTACACTTCGATCACACGCCTGTGAGGAACTCAGCACATTTCAAGGACCCGCCCGTTATTCAAGCCAATAATTTGTACGGAAAAGGTTAGTGTAATTAAACTTTCTCAATGCTTCCTTTCGTGATGTTATTTTATTTTCTGATTTAATGTCGGAACAGGTTAGTGGACTGGGTATAATATTATCCTATTTAGTCCACCAGTGAGATTATCAGAAAATATTAGGCACGTATTTTTCTTTTGTAAATCAAATAATAAATGATAAAAATAAAGCTCGTCAAAGTTAGTGAGTAATGACGTAATGTTTTGGTAAAAAGTGTCGCAAGGCGTGACGTCACGTGGAACTTTAACCGGCTATCTTCTATATTTTTTTGTTTAATCAATAAAAGAAAACATACGTGCCTATGCCCAATATCTGCTGATAATTTAACTGTCCGTCAGTTACATGATTTCAGAAAATATTCGATTTTGTTAGGACACCAGCCACCGTTTACACTTGTAAAACCGTTCTAGCATTTTGGCAAATTGAACAAGCTCTTGTAAAATAACTCCCGTTCTTACTTACCTTCTGGTATGTTCAGAAAAAGTTCCAGTTGTCTTTTCAATATTTTGAACCTACTAGAATCTAGAACACAACACTATCATATGATTATGTATCTTACACTAAGCACTTGTTTTATAGATCACGCAAGCAATGTGTCACAAAGCTCACTTGAATCCGTTTCGACAATGTCTGGTGGCGATTCTCTTCCACGAAACACTGGGAGGCTAGACTTGAGAGAAATTGGCGATCAAGTTAATAGGTAAACACTTACCCCCTTATTCATAATGGTCTGCTAACATAAAACAGCTGCTAAGTAGTGTTATTTCTCAGTATATGTCAATAGAAGAAGACAGCGAGATTTAGCAGAGTGCTAAGTTATCAGACTATTATGAATATATATTTGTCACATCACAATGCATATTGAAATTAATTCCCACAAATTGTATACACGTTTTCGCTTTTAAAATCTGACTACTGTACATTACAGGGTGCTATTATAAACTCTTGTGATGTGCCTTGATTTAGTGCTTGGTTTATTGTATTTTTTTCTCTGTTACTAACATGTTAAAGTCGTTTTTTGTGGATCCAGATTTGGTGTGATGTCCCCTGAGGAAGTGCGAGATGTTCTTTTGTGTTTCCTGTTTGTGTTGAAGTATTTGGATGATGAGAAGCTTGTGGAATGGTGGAAGAAACAAACGCAGGCACAGCAGCAGTCGTTTTTCAATGTTTTGGAGTAAGTACTCGTCCTATGGAGATTTTAGCGGTACTAGAGAGTCTTAAGGAAATACAAATATTAAAAACCCCGAGTAAAATCAGAAAAAGTAAAACGTCATGTAGGGGCTAGATATTGCTGTGCAAATTATCTAGTATTACTACTTATTTATATGTATATTTCAAAAAGAGTTTACAGTTTGATCAATAGTTTAATTTGTATATACTATACCGTGTCCATTTTGAATGAGGCATAAACGTATACAAACCGCTCATACTTAACCTAAAATTCACTTTGTTGGCGCGTCCTTTTATACGTAATTTACATTACTTGTCGATTTTAGATCCTCCCTTCAATAAAAATTGCTTACAATTATATCTGAAACTCGACGCCAAGCAAGTGAGTTTTTGTTATTTGTATCGTGGTTTATTTACTAACATGCTCCATGCTGGATGAATAAACCATAGTTCTAATTTGTTTCTATCATTTGATTGTCATTTGTTTTTGTCAATAAAGTGTTTCATAACATAACATATTGAATATTTGTTTTACATCGCAACTACTTTATCACATTCAATTTTATATTGCACTAATCATAGTAACATCTTACAGTTAAAATTTACATTTTGTATTTCTTACAGAATATGCGCCGACCAATTCCAATACCTAGGTCGAAATAAAATCCTCTCCGATCTGAAAACGACACCGGACTGCAATGGCAAACTGAAACCTATAAAAGCGCGCACTCTGCCTGCCAGAATGAGCCCACCGGATTTCTCGAAGGAACCTCCGATTATAGTCGAGAAGAATAACACGGTGAATAGAGAGAATCTAGTGAATACTGCTGTTACGACAGGTTGGTTAAATTTTTTATCCATTCTGAATTATATTTTCCACTGTATGTTCCATTGATTCCACATTAAAGAGTTATATTTTCCATTCTATGTTCCATTGATTCCACAATGAAGAGAATGTAACAAAGAGCCATCCTAAAATAGCGGCTGTAAGAATCTGACGGCATTAAATTACAAACAAATCCACCTTGACTATAGCCTGATCCCACCATCACCTTTCCACCCCAGGACAAGAAGACGCACATCACAATATCATCCATACTTGGTGGACCACTCGCATTGAGCGGTTTTCCTTGACCCTTATTATTCGTGGAATGGACCTCGCTTCCTGTCTCTGTTTTTCCGGCCAATTACAACCTGGGTCCCTTTAAAACAACGGTGAATAGATATCTTCTTGACCCTCTTGATACACCGTCGACCACATCTTCGCTTTCTATCACGGAGGTTTCAGTCAAACAAAGGTCCATAAAAAAAACCTTTTTAGTCACTCACTGCATATTTTTTTCATGATGTTTGCCCTTATTTCACAAACTTATACTACCGTGATCTACAGTCTTTCAGCCTAAAGGTAAGTGACCAACAATGCGTGACAACCACCAATATTATTATTACAACGTACTATACCATGACCGTGGGCAGACACCTTTATGCAATCATTTGATTATTTAGCTGTATTACATTCAAATGTTCTGTATCTTTAACAGATTTAGAAGCAATGGCGGAGAACACAGTCTTTTCAGCGGGTTGCCTAGCAACAGAAGTAGGACTCACAATCATAGACCGTGCTTGCCTCTTCATGAAAAACATCGGAGCGGCGGATGGCGCGGCAGCTAAGCCTTATATCAAACTGCTACAGTGTCCTCAAAGCGAGATACTGTACAAACACCTGTTTGCTGCGCTTAGGGCGTATATCAACCAGTTTTCAGAGACGCTTTTTGAAGGTAAACTTAACCTACATAATATGTCTATGTTTAAACTAGACATAATTAGATTTTAAGCTAGACTAGAAGTAGATTATAAACTATATTTTCCTTTTATATTTCTGTTAAAGACTTAGATAAATAATCTGTAATGTCTGTTATAGAAGAGCGAGACTTTCTACACAAGTTCTTTTACTTAAATGAAGGTCTCTACTACGGCTACAATATTTGTAAAACTGTTACAGAAATAAATTTTATTTTATTTTTATGTCGTGTATCAAACAATAGCAGCATTGACATATTCTTTACAAATAAGACTAAATGTTTAATATTCCCATATATTAAAAGCAACTCGCTTTCCGAACAGCCAAAGATACTAAACCGTCGCACGTGTCTGTTACACTGAATGGAGTTTACTGGAACTGAGTTAACTCCATTCAGCGTAACACCATCAGTCATGTTCACTGTCGGTCAGAAGTGCTTACGTTTTCACTTTCACACCCTTCCTGTTCTTTTAAAATCGGATATTCCATTCAAAAGATATTACGAATTTAAAATGTCAATCTAAACAAAATACTAATAGAACAATAAACATCGCCGTATGCACCACATAGCGCAGTGGGCAACGCAGGAGCGGGGCACCAAAGTGTTCTGTGTATCCAAGTGTTTAAAAAATAAATGTGCATCCGTGCGAAGCCGGGACGGGGCGCTTGTATCTAATAAACCCAATATTATTATTAGAGTAGCCATAACACAAGCTCTACTTAGTTTGGGGCTAGATAATGCTGTGTGAGTTGTCCTACATTATTTTTTTATTTATTTATTACAGGTGGCAGCACCGTCTGTGCGGGCGTAGTCGGCGCCGTAGTCCGGTTATGCGAGGCTCGCGCAGCCGGGGTCAGAAGGGAAGCGGCAGCGGCGCTGTATTTGCTGATGAGAGCTAACTTTCAACACGCGAAGGGCGGTGACCTGACGAGAGTTCATTTGCAGGTACAATAGATGGCGGTGGCGTGACTTGCGTACTTCAAGAATAGGATAGAGAATTACGTCATTATGCTGTCCCGTTCATTCGAACTGATCGGTACTGCATGAGGTGATGTCTTTTTTATCACTTCGCACAATACTCAATTTCCTCTCACATATGCCAGCTACATAAGGCGGCGCCGCGCCCCTGCTGGTCTTACCGCCGAGTCTGGGCGTACTTAACGCATTCACGCGTTAAGCAGGCTACGAAGCTCTCCCAAATCTCAGCGGCCGTGCGGATTTGTTGTTATTTCACGTAGAATCGCATCGTGTTGGCCATTCGGCGGCGTTCGCCTTATTTCGGAATTTTGCCCCCTGTGTCGCATCGCCCCCCGCGTGTGAGCGAGCGGTTGGAAAAACTAGAAGGAATTTCACAATTTTTGATATATTTTTAAACTATTTTCGACAGTAAAAATGCCCTGCAAATATTTGTTTCTCATATGATTACTTTCTTATAAATATCATCTGATCCACACAACAATGCTCTGCTTAGCATAAATAAAAGCCAAGTTTACCACTAGCGCCACCAGATTCGAGCAGCTTTATTGGGTGCACATTTTATACGATTATAACAATAATAAATTAATAAATAAAATCAGTTTATTGCAGGCACAAAAAGAACCATATCACACAAAAATACAGTGCACACAATATAATAAAAAATAAAAGACAAATCCTTTTTCCAATGACAAAACCTTTTTCCAGGTCATCATGGCAGTATCAAAGCTTCTCGACAACTCAACAGCCATCAACTGCAAGCGCTTCCAAGAATCTCTATCTGTGATAAACTGCTTCGCGACCGGCGATAAGGCTATGAAAGGAACAGGCTTATCCGGCGAAGTGGCTGAGCTGATGCGTCGAGTTAGAACTGTGGTGGGGGCGAGAGCGAGATTGGCCGGCGTTGGCGGGACCGGCGCTTCAGGTAGTTAAGTTTAGACCGTATATTGTAAGAAAGGTGTTCTTTAAAAGAAAACCTTTTTACCATTGAACTTAATAGAAGGTGGTGCAGCGTCAGGTGGCTTCTATGATCGTCTTATTATGGTAATTTAAATTCATCGAAGTTCTTTCATATTAATTCGTATGATACAACCTGCCTTAATAATACCTTTTAAATTTGTAGTCGATAATACGGCGATCAATTAATTAATAAATCTATGAGAATTATCGAATATTTAATTTAATTAAAATTAAATAAATTAAATTTCCGACATGTACTTATTTGATGTTTATGTTTTCCTAGACATTTTTCCCTCTCATAATACAAATACGTTGTTTGGTGATTTAACAGGTGCTGGAAGCGTCCTCTTGGCGGAGCTTCAGCACGCTTTGGCAGCGTCCTGTCGCGCCACGCCGCGGCTGAGGCACGCCTGGCTGTCCACGTTGGCGGAGCACAACGCGAGGCAAGGCGACCATGATGAGGTACAGTTCCAACAGAATAACCAGCAGAATAGTTCTATGAAAACTTTCGAAGTTTGACGGATTCATTTGATAGATGATGAATGTATGTGGGTTAACTGCAAACCTAGTTTGTGTTGGAAGAACACCAACATTTCATCCCTCAACGTGGGACTCCATCAGGGTGAGTGCGGTTCGTGTCGTGCCTAGCTAGACTGCGTCCTTGTGCACACAGTTGCCGCAAACAACTAGGTTCATAATCGTTACATATGTAATCCAACACTTGCCTACATTTTATAAGCAACGCAAACTAATAAGAAAAATATTATGACACCGCAGCCGAATGACATACAAATTAATGATGCCTCTAATCAGGAATGAAAAATAATTAATCATAAAAAATCTTAACATTTTCACGATTCTACCTACAGCTTATTTTACTGTCCGAGACTGCTGCATGCAGGCCTCACCCTGATATGCCTTATTTCGTATTATGGGGGAAATGCCCACCTTACATTTTCACCCATAGCAAATTCCGTAAAAACAGCCCTTTCATATTTAGATAAGTAACACTAACCTAAATAATATTTTTCCCACAGGCAATGTGTTGTCAGCTACACATAGCAGCGCTCATCGCTGAATATCTGAAACTAAAAGGAACGCTTACGTGGGGTGCGGACACATTTGCAGAGATATCCAAAAACATTCCCAGAGACGAAACTGGACTTAAAATTGATGAGGGTAAGTCATAATTTCAATTGAAGTTTAAAGCTAAGGATCAAGGCACACTGAAAGCGAATCGAAGTTTTGTACTCGTGCATAGAAAGGTTGCGGAAAAAAGGTCAATATCAAAATCTTTGCGATTAGTTTTCATTGTACCCGTACTAGACCTAAAAGAAAATGCGCTTTATTTTCACAATTTTTATTTCATGCATTTTAGGTTCATTTTATACACAGCCTTATTCCTTTGGTAACTCTTCATCCCTTACGTATCTGGTTTACACTACATAAAATGGTGCAGGACGCTATCTTTGCACACACTTCTTAAAACCTACTTATCGTGCCTAATTATGTATAAGTGATCTCATACGAGAAGTAAATAACTGCCTTAAACTTACCTTATAAACCTCTCTGAACTTAAAGCAATAACTAAGTCGTTATCTTTCTGTTCTTAAGTGACAGAGAGAAAACACTGCTTAGCCATTGCTTAACCAGTAGATATTTCTAAGGCCGTATACAGAAAGAAAGCTGGAAACTTATAAGCGCTTACCGGCTCTTGACAGCGCTGGTAAACCGTGCAGGAAAATATATGAACGCGTGCCGATAAGCACTGAACGGTGCCGACAAGCTTCAACACGCGCTGGTCAGCGCTGGGCGCTGCCATCTAAAATTAATAAACAACTGCGACAACCAGCTTCATTTGTGTAGAACGGACCAGCGCTCTCATGCGCCGGTAAGCGCTTATAAGTTTCCAGCTTTTTTTCTGTATACGGCCTAAGTAAAGGGGGCAACTTTTTACGTAGTTGGTGCGAGTTTACAGTCTTCTTTAAAGTTGTGTGAGACGATGTATTTGGTTAACTCCTTTAATGTCTCGATGGGACAGAAAGGGGCGTCGCATCCCGGGACCTCCATTAATCTCGGCTCTGCTGAATCGTCATCCCAGTAGTAAATCTGAAATAGGAGTATAGTTTAGAGGGATTATCTTTAGCTATATGGCAACACTTTCTTTGTATAATTGGTAAATAAACAGAACCACTTAAAAACAGACGAGCTTATTCTTAAAGAGCTTACTTTCTACTGTATTGTATAATGTTTATTTATAGCTTGGCTTCCATTATATCACATATAACGCGTTTTAACGCGCTTGAACGAAGACCAAATTTAAAGAGAGTTCAGACGACGAGCGCTAACGTGCGTCGCAAATACTCGTCCGTTGTCAGCGAATAGAAAAAGCGCGTCAAAATTGTGCTACCTGAACATAGCTTAATTTCAAGCTCGCTCGAGTCTAGAAAAAAGTAAGAATGATCTTGACCGCTTGTGCAACTGTTGGGACGCCAAGAAGAAGAATATATACGTACCTTTAGTCCAAACCGTGCCTTCTCCGCCACTGGTATCTTATTCTTCTTCGGTTGCGGTAACCGCTCGTGTAGTTCGAATAACAACGCTGCGCCGGGGTCCGGGAGTCGAGGCGGCGGCGCTACGCAAGCGGCTAGCAATGCCGCGACGTTCTCTGGCGTTCCTGTTCGCACTATGATGCGAAGGCGCGATGTTTTCACTATGTTGGATGTCGCTTCTGTTATTATTTGCTGGAGAAGTGCGCCTAGAGAAAGAAATTCGTTTTAGAGTCCAGAATAAAACGTGATTGCGGTAGCGTCTCATTATATCATTCATGAAAACACAAGTCAGAGCATTATTTTTCTAAAGACTTAAAACATATATGTATATAATTATAGTTAGGTGTTTTTGTTATGCATAGATTAAAATTGCATAGAATTTTCCTCGTTTGTTTTAGTGGTTTTATTGATTTGTTAAAAGGTTAATGTGACAATGACCCAAACCAATATGCAATTCAAATAATTGGTTGTAAAAAATAACACTTAAATGAAGTTTTTGTCTAGAATTGCTGATTTGCCCTTGGTATTAGAAACTAAATGAGCAACCGGATTTCAAACACCGTGAAATAAATTACTATGTTTTTACAATCTGTTTTGTTATGTAGGTACTTCTTAGTATTGTTCAATTGTAGATAAGCCTACACAGAAACAAAAACTGTATCACCAAAGTAAAATGGTTAACACGACTGCTACCGACGCACAAAGTGATGTAGGATAACTCCAAATAATGTTATGATCATAACTGACTTAGTTCCATTAGCTGTGTTTTCCTACCTTGTTTTGGTACTGAACTTGCTTAGAATAAAGATAAAACAATTACGACAATTGGTTTGTTCGCGAGAGACACAGAAACAAAAACTGTATCACCAAAGTAAAATGGTTAACACGACTGCTACCGACGCACAAAGTGATGTAGGATAACTCCAAATAATGTTATGATCATAACTGACTTAGTTCCATTAGCTGTGTTTTCCTACCTTGTTTTGGTACTGAACTTGCTTAGAATAAAGATAAAACAATTACGACAATTGGTTTGTTCGCGAGAGCTCGTAAACCACTTACAAAACCTGTAAATTTCCTTACCGCCACTCAATTTTCTGAGTAAATTGTTGTGAAACATCATAGAATACTCCAGCCTAGCGATATCCATTAGTTTTCGCTTCACGTGCTTTGCCCATTTCGGATTCGCTACTTTTATATCGTCCTGTAAAAAAAACTTATCAAACTCGTTTTTGGCCATCTTTGGTTTAAGTTAATAATTATGTCAGTTGATCAAGCTTTATTTATAAAACAAGTTCACCGTGGACTTTTTTTAATAAAGAATACCATCAATTTATCCACACGCGTTTGAAGGTCTGACGAAGACACGGTTTCCTAGCGATAACGACTAAGGCCCGTATTATGAAAGCTTGTTTAGTCATCGATCTATGCTTCAGCAACGCTTTTCTATGGCATAAACGTCACTCAAGCATAGCTCTATGACTGAGCAAGCTTTCATAATACGGGCCTAAGACTCGTGACCGTTAACCGACATCCAAAAAACGAGGAACTTCCATATATCCTAATGTATGCTAATGATTTCTCCCTCAAGTAATATTGAATTTGAAATTTCTTCTCTATATTCCAGAGGGCGTCGCAAATTTATCCCCGAGAGATTACTATTAGTCCAAAAAAAAAAATTAAAAGCAGTGTTAATATTACTGAATTTGTAATCGGTTTTTAGTTTTTTCAAAACAATTAAATTATTTATCAAAACATAGTGTCATAAAGTTTTTTACCTGTATCAGGAACAAATTATTCAAATCATAAGCCTCTTGTGGTGTGCTGAAGTTAGTATTTGTCATCTGTGCGATTCGGTGAAAGAAATCTTTGAACGGCGCCAAAAGACCTTCTTCGGTAAAAGCATCTAATATTCTCTGCTTTTCTTGCAAATAACGAGGGCAATTTTCTTCATACAGCAGCTGAAAAAACTTGAACGTTATACAAGAGTTAGAAAATTTGAATTCATTAAGAGGATATTGTGCGTTGGTCTGCGATTAAAACGCTATCTATTTTTCATCGACTTGGGAAAAATAAAAAGGTTTTATGTTCGCGTCGATTTTGAAAATTATTTTGCTATTGTATAGAAAATAATCCCCGAGGTGGTTAAAATCTTCGAAGAAATTTTTTATACCCTTTATAATTTACGTTTGTGAAACTTAAAATTAAGGGATTCGAAGTCGTTTTTTAATTAAATTATTATATTAGATTAAAGATCATCATCATCATCATCATTAAAACTATAAATATTTATCAATTAAAAAATGAAGTGTGACCTATTGATTTACGTTTCCCTTTTTTTTGTTTACTAGTGGAAGAAATGAAATAGAAGTAATTTTTTTTTTGTGTGGTTGTAAAGTCCCCTTGCTTGTATAGATTAAAATGTAGTGAAAGACTCACATAGTCTTCTTTCCGCGTTGGATATGTATAAGAAACTGGCTGCCACAGGAGAGTTTCGTTCCACATTTGTTCTTCTGGCGGCGGCCATAGCCCAGCTGATATGAGAAGCGCTGTCATCTTACTCAGCTCTGTGTCTGATGCTATAACAATACTGTTTCCTAAAAACAACACATATTTAAAGCAATTTAGGATTTCATAATCTATCTAACCAGCCGGTAACAGCTACTGCTGAGTAAAGACCTCTTTTTCATCTCACCTGGCTGTCTTGTGCCAATTGGATCCACTGCTTCCCTAACAGCCCCTGGACAATCCACACATCTAGCCCAAAGCTAAGCAGAGCTAGTGTCATGGATGCTAGATGATCTATGTTCTTGATATTGAGTATAGCGACCGAAGATAAAACTGGTGTCAAATGTCATAGAAAACTGTTTTTTCAAGTACTAGCTAACTACTTTTAACAGTTTTATTTGAGATGTGCTTGAATCTGAGTTGCGTAGTATTTACTTACATATTTAATCAAACATCTAAACGGTACAGCATCAGAGACGGTCATTTGCAATATTTGCAGTCTAGGTGACTTGTAAAAGCTTACCTTCGTCATAATGGGGTCCAAGAAACTCGTTATATCGCTTTCTAAGTAATGCGCCCATCTCGTATGTCAACATCTTTCCTTCCTGTAACGGAAATAAGTATTTGAAATTACGTAAAATAACAATACATTAGTTAGAATAACCTTCTTAGGCTATTCTTCTCGTCGATATGATAATAATCAATAAACGTTTACATTTTAATCGACGTTAACAAACATTAAACGTCAAAATGAATTGTCAAAGCTGCTAATTGAAAATTACACCCCTTATTACTTACTATTTCTTTGACGTTACGTCCTACAGGCTATGCTACAGCTTTTTCCATTATCAGTTCAGTGACGCGCTCGAAGCAATAAATCATTATTAGCGTCTGACAACGTTGCCGACACTTGGTTCCCGTTTAGCAAACCGCGACCTTCGCTGGACCCCCCCCCCCCCCCCCCCTTTCCTCACATCGGGAAGTTACGTCTCGTTTAAAAGTCATTCGTCCAGTCCTTCCAAATGAACTCTCGGTTCCGCAAGTTCAATGTCACAAAACAAGCACACGTGACATGACATGACAATGATACGTGATTGATGGACCCTAATACCACGCAGTAAAGTTGACTATGGTCAGTAAAACACTGCGTTGGGATCCTCCTATGTTTTGAGGAGAACAGAGCCCTTAGTTCAGTGAATGGATATTATCCTCTCGATGCCGAACTTTCCATTATTGTATGGGATACTTAGTAGTTCCATAGTAAATAGTTTTGAAAAAATCAAAACCCAACATCAAATTCTAAAATTCTAACTTTTAAAGTTTTTTGGGACTAATAGTTATCCCTCGGGAATAAAATATGAGACTAACTCCGGATCACTCTCAATACAATAGCAAAATAATTTTGAAAATCGGTTAGTATGTTTGACGGAAAAAAACCGTTTTCGAGGAGGTTCTGGTTCATTTTCGTCGGATAAAAATAGAACGGTCTCCTAGTAAGATAGGCATATTGTCTCACCGAAGTCAGGGCTCAGGTGACATCCATATGCATAACAAGTGCGCTATTGTCGATTTGTGAATGGTATAAAGGAGCGCCAGCTTATGAATGAGTGAATCTGTTCAGACTACATTTGTGACGTTACGTGGCAACAATATGCTCTATGACAGCCATTCGTCACGGGCAGTTCGCTTGATTTCATGAATCGAGGAACTACGCTAAAATGGCTATTGTTGCTAATTTTTAGTTCCCATGAGATGAATGCTGATACATGTTTGGAAGTGTTTTTGTGTGATGCGTTTATTTGAGATTTATGACCCGGTTTTTATTGTAGGGTGAGATTTTTTTGCTCAGGCAGTGTACCTGAAGTAAAGCTGTACTTTAGGTTGTAAAGTGGGTCATAAAACTGGTATTGCTAGTTAGTCTGCCAAAAACCTAATCAAGTCAGGCAAAAAGAGTTACCGTCCCTTTTTTTGCGAACTAAAATAGTTAGCTTATTTTCATCCTAATACAATCGACGCCATTATTTTTTGTTGAACTTTAAGTTTTTGATTAGAAACCTGAGCATTTTATAATCGTTGTATAAACGATCTTTTCAACACTCATGCCCGAAAACGCCGACTTTGTTGATTAAAAACAGTGAGAAAAGTAGTTTTTTCTTTTCATCAACAATTGCCTACTCTTGGTTGTAATGCCATTTTTTACTCACGTTCGTCATAGCCCCGGCACCATAAGGTGAAAACACGTGGTCAGGTGGTGGAGCCCCAAGCATCGCCAGTTCACGCTCGCTTGGCGTACGCTCGCCATGAGACATAAGCTATAGACAAAATGATTAATTATAGGTATATCATTTTAATCATACTTGAAATACTAGTTAATGCTTTTGAGGATACCGTTCGTCCATAATTAAGATCTCGCTTAGAAACCGCCAGGATTTTTTTTTTCTACCGTAAAAACTAGTTTGGCAAAATCTGATTGGCAGGTAAAAAATACTAATTGCCTTGTACATTCAAACTGTTGCTAGTTGCCATAAAAGCTTACAGAAGACAGGGTTTTGATTTGGTAGGTATGATATTATATTTATAACTAACCAAAAAAATACTCACCACATGAACTTGGCGGAGTACCGTGACTTCCACAGTGGTGTCCTTCATCAATATTACTGCAACGAGGGCTGGAAAATGAAAAGGAACGCATTATAATGAATGTAGTAGGAATATATTATTTTCGAGCCATCAATACACTGCCGTTTTAAATAGGAAATTGCAAGAGCAGCCTTAAGGTCCAGGTTTTTCAACACTAATTATGTAATAAACGGGAAGTTACCATGGTTTTAACCATGATGGATTTAAAAGTTTTAAGTAGTTAATAGACAGTAAAGTACCCTTTGGTTGTGGACCCGTAGAGTGGAACCGCCCAACGCGACGTTACCGGGCTATTGCGAGTGCAGAAGGCGCTACGGCTGATAACAGCCAGCATGAGGGCTAGGGCTCTTGTTTGTCTGTACGTACGTACCGGCGATGAGCGAGATGCCCACCAACACACCGAGGCAGCAGCACGTGTGCTCGATGCGCATCCCCGGCGCCGCCGCCGCCTCCGTCGAGCTGGTCGGCTCCTCCTCGCGACCGCCCTCGCCCCTGAAAACACAGTGCAACAGTTTTTGCAAACGACACAATCATGCAACTGTTTGTTGTCGAGCCCCAGCCGAATGTCGTGCTCATCGCAAGCATGACTGAGAAGAAGTTTCCTTGAAGGGCCATAACTAGTGCAGGTGGTGAAAGCCTGCCTGAGACGCTTGTGGGTTAAATTCCGGACTATATATTTGTATGATCAGCTGCAAATATACATTCTGGCTGGACCTACGGGTTCTATCATTATATAAGCCGGTTGGTACCAAATATTAGGTCCTTACATATGAAATTGGCGTTTTGTATGGGAGGAACAAAAAGTCGAATATTTTTTAATATAATATATTTAATTAATCAAAGTATGAACCATTATTTTCTATGCACTTTTGCCATCTTATCGTAGTTCATTGATCCCTTTACTAAAAAAACCAGTCGGACGGGAATCAATAAAATCTTTGAAGGCGATTTGGACTGCCCCATCGGAGTTGAATTTTTTCCCTTGCAAGAAGTTATCCAAATTTTGAAAAAAATGGTAATCTGTTGGAGCAAGGTCCGGGGAGTACGGAGGATGTCTTAGACTTTCCAATTGAAGCTCTTCTAATTTAGTAGCCGTCTGTTGCGCAGTGTGTGGTCTAGCGTTGTCGTGAAGCAGCAGTGGCGTGGAGCGATTGACCAGCCTAGGTTGTTTAGCCGCTAGCTTTTCCATCATGGTTTGCAATTGCTGACAATAGACATCAGCCGTAATAGTCTGGCCAGATTTGAGAAAACTGTAATGAACAATACCGGCACTAGTCCACCAAACGCTTACAAGTAACTTTTTTGGGGTTAATTTTCGCTTGGGGCAGGATTTGGCTGGCTGGCCAGGATCCAACCATTGCGCTGAGCGCTTCCGATTATCGTAAAGAACCCATTTTTCATCACAGGTAATGATTCGGTTTAAAATACCTTCATTATAGTGCCGGTTTAGTAATGTAACGCAGCAGTCGACGCGCGTTTGCCGGTTTGCTTCAGTCAATTCGTGAGGTACCCACCTTTCAAGCTTTTTAATCTTCCCAATTTGCTTCAAGTGAATTAAAACAGTTTTATCGCTAACATCGCAGCCTGCAGCTAACTCGGACGTGGTTTGCGATGGATCCGCTTCCACAATAGCCTTCAACTCTTCATTATCAACTTGAGTCTCAGGCCGTCCACGGGGCTTGTTCTGCAGGTCGAAATTTCCAGAACGAAAACGTTGGAACCAAAAACGAACTGTGTTTTCTTTTGCAACACGACCGCCATACACATCATTCACCCTTCGAGTTGTTTCCGCAGCACTAGTGCCACGGCGGAACTCGTACTCGTAAATAATGCGATATTTTAAGTTTTCCATTTTGTAAAATGAGTGACGCAAACAGAAAAAAACAGAAGAAAAAAAACAAATGAATGACGATCATCGAAGCACAAATACATGAGTCTATAGCTGTACAAATTTGAATTTGGAATTCCTTACCAAAGAGGAGAAATATGTGATTAAAGTGGCCAGTACGAAAAACGCCAATTTCATATGTAAGGACCTAATACCAATACACAAGCTTTGCCTATTTTGGGGCTACGGGATGGTGCGTCAAATCCGGAATAAAATGAAAATGTGGTTGAACTAGTATCAGCTCTGGTCACTCGTAGGTACATAAAGAATGCTCCTGCTTTTCCATCAGACTTGTACTAAGTAGCTGAGCACTGGAATATAGCAATTAAATTCGTTGGGTTTGACATACATATCTCATCGCTTCTCAACTTGGTGAAAAACATTCGAAGCCCATGTTGGTATCTGATTCGCTACTTGCTCTCAACCAATCTAGCCCCAGCGGATATCTTCACTATTTCTGCCTCAATTATAATCAAATCTTCGTTGAATGACCTCTATAAAAAGGAATTAGCTAGTACCTAGAATTGTTTTAAATTTGGAATAATTTTTAACCTAAGTTGCACTAAAGATCATAAACATCTATCTTTACGAGTACATAACATGGGGTATTTTATCGATAATAACTGAATTGCGATAATGAGTATTTAATAATCTTTGTATAAATGACTTACTGCCTTTAACTTTACTAAATAATGATTTTCTCACATTATTTAAGCTAACAATTAACAACAATAGCTCTTAAACGCAGGACATATATTATGGCTCTGGTTATTTCCCTATCAATTGCTCAACGAAAATTCGATGTGATAGATTGGAGCACAAATCAATTTGACATCAGGGTCAATAATCTAAAACTATTGCTATTAATCTTCATCAGGTTTGGGCCATCATTTTTTTTAGAATAAATAACATACCTCAATTGCTACCAGATAGGCAATAACAAAACTGGATTTGTGAATTTAAGATAGATCACTCACATGTTCCTCCGTCTGGTCTGCAGCTCTACATTGTAATCAGATCGCGATTGTTTCTCACTTTTCATGAAGCATGTTTCCTGAATTTGTTTATTTGTTTAACATTGATAAATGTAAGTGCACTGCGTATGGCGCCGTATGACGGGAAGTGCACGTCTCGCCAGGCGGGGTCCCACTGAGACCGCACGGGATGCGAGATTCACGGTCGCCGCGACCTGGGCTCGGATGATTGACTCTGGCCAATCGATTGTGACACGGTACATACGTGCCCGGATCATTGTGGCAGCGGATCAACCTAACCTTGCCTCTTGAATAGGGAAATCGGATTCATTTACGATTTAGCACAACTGTCTACCGTAATAATGTATGATGCGTGAGCTAGACAATAGGGGAACATTGTGACGTCTGTTTTGCATATGACTGTCGGGAAACCTATTACGTAGGATAGGTACGATGTGTTTCTGCATGAGGGTGCGATTTGTCTGATGTGTGAATTAGAAGATTGGCCCCTCAGTGCCCGCTTGGTCGGCGATAATCGATTTCCGTTGTTTCTAAGCGTGCACTAAACAAGTTTTACGTTTTGAACGTGTTGAACAGGTCAACAACGCAGAAACCAACGTAAAACTTGATGTACAGACGCACGCTTAGAAACAACGGAAATCGATTATCGATTAATTAAAGTATTGACGACCATAGCGAGATAGTATTGATTTGCTACGCTTTTCTTTTCGAAACTATGAACCGAACTTGGTCCGGTTTTTACTTACGTACATGATTTTCGAGGGATTTCATTTTAAAATCAACTAGGTACTTACTTGTTCTTGAAACATATTATACCCGTCAAACGCACCATTTTTGTAACCGTGCTAACACAACGAACAATACGTGAGCTGCGGAAGCGAAATCACGAACAAATCAAGAAATCTAATATACTTTATTGCCAAAGACATGACACTCGAAACGTCCTATCAAATGATAACATTGGAAGCAATAAAGACACATTCGTCTGTTGTGTGCAAGACAACCTCACTACGTGTGTTATTCTAATCGCAGTGATTAAAGCCTTCAGAATATATTTAACAATAGGGGAGATCCTATTACGGTTTTCCCATGTTTGAATTCTCACGTTATAATTAATTCAAAGATGCATTTTTCATAAATAACCCAAGACATTAACCACATACATTTTAAAAGGCAAAAAGGAAAGACCAAGGTTGTAAGAATTAATTTATTTATGTTACAACCATAAAAGTTATCTTATGGCTATAAGTACGACTATTTACAGATATGTCTCGTTTAATTACCTATTTTCAGGTCTTTTCAGCAGGTTTATATTTATATAACACTGTGCTATGATTTGAGGTTAAAACAATTATAAATATAAGGTTCTAACTATCTATAATTCACAGCCGGTAACAAAATGTCACATCATAACACGTATCTAATGATAAAACAAACAAATTCAATGACATAGGCTTTTCATCTCATTTAATTACATAGTGAACTGGGACTAGGAATTAAAAAGTATCATAACTGTGCTAGGGCTTGCATTGCTCCTTGATCTAACAATCTTCTATTTCACACGTCTTATAGAACTCTGATTTCGTCCACGCATACATTTTGACGAGTTCGACAAATTTGTCATATTCGCATGGGTCGCTACAGCCTTGGATGGGTAGCTTCTTTCCTGGACCCCCGGCGGTCTTCGCGTAGACTGCCTGGAATGTAAATTATAATGAATACATACATTTATAAGAGTCCAATACTCAATAGTACCTATTTATTGTTATCAATCAACACATTGGTAGGTTTAATAGGTGGTACGAGTAAAAGTATCACAATGCTGCCCATGCGTAACCCTATTGGGCGTAACAACAACTGTGAGGCTGTCCTACCCTCTCTTTCTCTCGTTTTCGTTTCCATCAAGGCTGTACGAGATACGGCAGAGATGAAAGTTTGTTTATTGTACAGTAACGAGTTTTTTTTTGTTATTCATAAGTTCTGTCTTGTCTTGTTAAGAGTAATAAAGTGTGTATTTATCCATGACTGTCAACCATAACCAGACATCCAAAACCTGTTGTTCAAACAATTATTTTTTCGTCAAACAATTTTTATTAAGGAAGTATGAATTATTCATCCATTTAATAAATCATTTTGTTTACACAAAAATTACCGGAACAGTTGCTTAAATAATTGTAAAGACTGAAAAGATAGACCGAAATAAATTATGTTAACACTTGTGATGCGAGAAGCACAGGACAGAATAAGGCTGCCAGAGGCGAAAGGAGGCTTATATAGTAGTGGGTGAACCAGGGCTAGCCCAATAATGATGATTATTTATTAGGTACCTGTATAAAATACTGTGACTGGTTACGCAACAGTTCTAGCCCGAAAGTGGATCCATAACTGGGCTGGTGAGGCTCAAACACCCTGGACGCAGCCATGAGAGCCGCTACATTGTTCTCGTGGGCTGAGTACAATCTTAGCTTGGGCTGATCGGTATCGCCTGCTATGTAATTGCCCGTCATGTTCAATATGTCTTCCATCAATACTCCTGAAAAGTATTTTAGACTGTTTTGACGGTTCACGAAAAATAGAGTTGTAGCTTGTTAACTTCCTAGCTTTCAAACGTGTAAACAGATTTAGATTGTGTTTTTTTTTGTTAAATGGTGACTTAATTAACACTTTCATGGCCCTAGACGTACGTACATGTCGGTCAGCGCCACCGCGTGGTGGCCCCTAAGGGTTGCACCGCCGCCGTGGCTGAGCAGTGTTCAGAGTGTTCTTAGCTTTTTACAGCATAGAATCTGTGCAACCGTTCAAAATGTATGATGGTTCAATTCAAAGGAAATCGATATCAGTAGGTAATTTATAGAAATTAGCTTGCCACAAGAGTTTTTACACCTTCATTCATCGAACCATTTTCAAAAGCACTAGCAAAAACAAATCGTGGCCGCAATGGCCAATGGCCGCAGGCCGCAGGCCGCGTCTGTCTACCAGAGGCTTTATATTTTTTCTAAGTAAATTACTAATACTAGTTCTTTTTTTTCTATTATTTGATTGTAATTGTCTTTGTTAATATAAATAGTTACTTAATATATAAATACCTGAAGCTAATCTAATCAACATGGGTGTCAAAAATTCTGACTCATACTCCAGCTTGGTAACTTCTTTGATTTCTGGCATAACTTTAATTGCCCATTCCGGGGGATCCAAACCGACGTTACTCTTGAAAGAAAATTCATTAGGAATGTTAGACAAATTGCACGCTTATCGGAGACCAGTGCTTTTTCTGTAAAGTTCATACATACCAAAGTTTGAAATAAATTGTCTAGAAAGAAGACATCTTCTGGTTTTGTTATGTTTCTACCAGTTTTCTGTTGAAGATAGTCAAACAGTGGCTGATGGGACTTTATTCTGTCCACCACTAGTGGATTGCTGTAGGCTTCGTTTCTGAGTTGGCTGTAGAGAGGGCAATTGTACCAATACATGAGCTGAAAACATTAAAAAACTTAGTAATTCTTATATTTACTCATTAAATTATGATTCCGGTGTGACTTGTTATCGGAACAAACAATAATTATTTTGGCAGCACTAAAGTTAGATGTACCTACTCATTTAATACCTTGTCCATCGATACCAATGATCTTGTTTTAAGATAATAATAATAATAATAACTCATTTATTGTTCTCATCACACAATGTGCTTAAATTACTACAACTATAGTATAGCTATATCTAAGAGCAACATTGTGTGAGACTGGTGCCTGCGTTAGGTTTGTGAAAAACCTGTGTTACAGAGATAATTATATAGATAATTTAATGTCTTCGAATTCCCTAGTGTGTTTACTGTTTTTTTTAATTCTGCGGGATAAGTACCAAGCCTTTTTGGGATCACTATCACACTAATATTATAAATGCGAAAGTTTGCATGGATGGATTTTTGTTACCTCTTCACGCCAAAACTACTGAACGGATCAGGCTGTTTTGCATACAAGTAATTTTAATCCTGGAAACAAACATAGGCTACGTTTTATCCCATAAATCAGTCCCGTGGGATAAAAATCACCTTTAAACATTTCCATAGGAACAACGCGTGCGAAGCCACGGGGCGCGCTAGTTATTTATACAGAAGCACAAGAATCATCAAAATCAATCCACAAATGACTAATTCCCTACTGATTAATACGCTAATAGGACAAAAAAATATTCATACAGCCGAACATAGAATTTTTTCGAAGTTGTTTAAAAAGAGAACCAAAGAGCGCTGATGAAAAACGAAACGCGATAGTCACTGAATTTGAACCCCTAGTCTCAATCCAACCTGCGCATTTATCACGTTATATGATAAAGCCATCGAACGAGGCATCAGCTGATCGAAAGATTTCATAATACTCGCACTAATTAAACTTGTTCTATTTACTTTAAGTCTCTTGATAACTAAAAAAAGAAAAATATTTGATGTGTTTATCTGTGGCATCTGAGCTCCCCGAACAGATGAACCAATTTGGAAGTTGTTTTGGTTATTTGAGGTGCTTTGCAAGCGAAATGTACCTAGCTATGTTTGAAGAAAATGGGGTCCGTTCAAATTGTATGATAGTAAACTTTTCGTCAGGGGTTTGCAATTTTTGCTAAATTAACTTGTTGCTTAGAATCCTATATTGAAGCCTGGGCGAGCAGGCTCGACATATGTAGATAACGGCCGACATCGGTCGCAAAGTTTTACCGAATATATTTTAACGTATTTTGATTTTCTTTGCAAGAATGTTTCAAATGATACAATAACTATTTATTACCATAAATACAGTAGATTAACATAAAGAAAAGGTTATATTTGTAATATTCAAATTGATTTACCATTGGAACTATTCATTTTCAGCTGTTTTGGCAAGCGACCCGCCATCTTTACTATTTTTGTCGCAAACTTTACGATTTCGGTGAAGGATTGCTTCAAACTTATCGGGCTGTCTAATTTGCTCGCAATTACCTTTACCGAACGCGTAAAGTTTGCGACAAAAATCGTAAAGATGGAGGTCACTTGCCAAAACAGCTGACAAAAATGAATAGTTCCAATGGTAAATCAATATGAATATTACAAATTTAACCTTTTCTTTATGTTAATCTCTCATTTGGAACTTGATTCTTGTAAAGAAAATCAAAATACGATAAAATATATTCGGTAAAACTTTGCGACCGATGTCGTTCGTTATCTATGTCGAGACTGCTCGCCCTGGTTGGACACTCGCATCATGAGAGTTAACCAGGAATAAAGAGTGCACCTATGTTTGCACACATACTGGGCACTATCATATGTCCTACGCCCAAAGCTTGCCTCCGTTAACAGATCGCCGAGACCGAAATTCGGTACGGACTACGGAGAGACATACTCACATCATCTTTCCCGTACTCCAAAGTGTCGTAGGGGATTGGTTGCCAGTTCAAAGAAGGATTCCACTTCTGAGCTGGTGGGGGCGGGTAGAGCGCTGCCAGTGCTGTCAAAGCAGTCATTTTAGTCCGGGAGTAGCTGGTAGTTCTTGTTATTATTTCGTCTGGCAGGTAGAGCCTGGCTATGAGTGTGTTATATCTCTTGCGCAGGTATTTTCCGACGCATGCTCCACGCTGCTTTCCTTTCTGTTAATGCTAAATTTGTTATTATCACTGTTTAATTTGGTGGTTTATGCTAGTATTATGTTAGTGGATATGGTTGGTAGAGGTAGAGCGCGATGATGGCACAAACTCCTCTTACAAATATTATTTGAGTAAAATCCTTGACTACACTAATGTTTTTTTATAATTTATTAGCTTTTCATGAATTGGCTTTGATGTCATTCAAAAATGATAGTAACAAACGCCTAACAAAGGGCGATGAGAAAAATATAATCATTGCCTTTGTTTAATAATTTCTAATAATCTTTGGTTTATTTATTTTGTTTATGTACCACAACATAAACAAAGGAAAACATTAAAGGCTCAAAACTCATAAAATTGTAAATATCCCGTTGTAAAAGACTTTGTTTATAATAACCATGATGGTGAATCCATCAAGTTTTAGTTACATTTCTTATTTTGGTTATTAACAATAACATTATTTTTTTTTGAATTTGCTATAAAATAATGCTTACATTAGTCAATGCTTTTTTCCCAAATGGAAAGAATAATTTCTCCGAATCAATTGTTTCGCTGGATGGGCTAAAATGCAGCTCTTCATCATCAGGTGTTCGGTCGCCGTGTCTGAATATCTATAAGAAATTAAATAATTAATTACACACTAGCTTCTCTAGCCCACGGATTTGCTCGCACTTTTCCAGGATAAAAAGTATCATATGTCTGTCCCCGCGACCTTGCAAAATTTCATTAAGACGACGTTGAGCCTTAAAGGCTTCACGGTTTGTGAAAAGGCGACAGACTCGCATACAGACAGAATTACTTAAAAAAAATTCTAAACTTTCGTGATTTGTTAACATAATTAATGATTTTATTGGGTATTTTATTTACGCTTACCTTCTGTTATAATATTAGTAAGATTTCAACCTTGACAAACCAGTTTTCTTATCATAAGTGGCACGTCAATGTTAATGAGAATTTTATAGAAATGAGATGACTTTTATGTTGGCAATTACACAAATTAAGGACAAAAACTCTATACTCGCTTCCTTAAAATTAAAACTTTCTTGCAAGATTTACCCTGTACAGCAAATTATCTCGTTTCGTTTCAAATTTTCAGCTACAAACACAAATAGGATAGTTATGATGGGCAGGATGTATTAAAAATTAAGTTGGTTACAATCAATTACTGTTCGCTATCAGTAAAGGATCAAATCATCCTAAGTCGATAGCACGACAGCGCTGCGTGAAATCAATTGTATCTCAACGTACCACGAATGCTTGCAAGAGTTCCGCCCCAGAGCGGTCTGCGTCACTATTCCCCACTACTTGGTTCGTATTTGACTCCTCGCACCACGCACCAACCACAAACAATAGCAACAAGATCATAGTTGAACCTATTTGTTTAAAAACTTATTTACAACCTACTAAATCTTATCTTCGTTCAGTAAGTATGCGCGTTCGCGGTCGTTTTTCGACTGCAATTCACTGAGACTCTGTTCCATTTATATACAGATAGAATAGTATCTACAATAGGATCGGCGGATACTTCTGTTAGAACGCGACATCGTTTGAATATAATCTATATATACGTAGAAATATCAGGGGAATTAAACATTGTGCACCGGACAGTGCTCATTTTTAATTACTTTTGTTATTAATATACACGGTAATTTATGTGGTCCCACTAGGTGGACCGATGACATTGTAGCGGTTGCAGGGTTGTTGATGGATGGAGGTGGCTAAGACCGCTATTCGTGGCGTCGTTGTTTGGAGGAGGCCTATGTTCAGCAGTGGACGTACACGGGTCGATGATGATGTGGTTCGTTCTAAATCGAGAGATAAACTGTAAATCGGTGTCCTCTTAACAAAAGATTGCGGTTAAGTTTCGTTAATTTGAAAGTATTATTTCCTATAAACCAGTTATGTAAATATTTTATGATCGAAAATAATAGAAGACCAGGAATAATTTGAAAACCATAAAAAACCCGACTAGGTCATCGCTTTTAATTTTTTTGCAAAATGTTTTGACAAAATGTACAAAATGTAGGTAAAAGCCATCTAGAAGTCCAAACGAGTATTCCGATGCCTCACTTAATTCTCAAAATTGCTTCAGCCGTTTTCCTCTATATGACCTCGGAACATACCTATAAGATAACCACAAAGAAACACTCGTAAAACCTAACCAGACTTTCATTTACAGATGAATAGAAATAAATAAATAATTTTGGTTAATTCACACAGCATTATCTAGCCCCAAGCTAAGCAGAGCTTGTGTACCTATGTTATGTTATTAAATACAAACACTGTTAATATCCTGAGCTAATCATGACATAAACAGAATTTAGGAACAAACATAACATTAACGTTGTTGGTCAGAAATGTGAATATTTTGAAAAATAAATAAACGCAATATTAAAATTTATTTTAATGTAAACCTTGAATTGATTTATTTATAGAAAGATGCACCATCAATTACAAAGAATATAACTTCTGAGTATATTTTGCGTTATCAGAAAAACCTTGGACAAGGTTTTCTATAAACCCTTAGCAACATTATCTGAGGACGGTAACTACATTAGATGAATTCATTACGGATATAAGTGGGTTAACTAGTATAAGTGGGTATATCAGTTATCTAGTATCCATAACACAAGCTCTGCTTAGCTTGGGGCTAGATAATGCTGTGTGAATTGTCCAACATTATTATTATTTTCATAGTTGAATTATTTAACATGTCATGTCATCGGCATTGAAAGTGTTTCATTACCACTATTGCCAGATTTTACGGACCTGCGCTATTCTTATTACCTCGAAGCATCCGAACGGCTAAAGCGATTTTGATAAAAGATGCAGTTTCTGCTCGCGGCTTTGCTCACACGGTACCCGGAAAAAGCATACTATTTTGGGATAATGTAGTTTTCTATTTTTTTTATATTGGTACAGTAACTCACAAACTCAATAATTTAATTTATAATATTAGTATCCATGTAGATCTGAGATCTGATCTTGTCTTTTAACCGACTTAAAAAATTGAGGACTTGTTCTATATTCGGCTGTATGTATTTTTCTCACGTCTCCGTCCGTCAATTTGTGAAACGATTTCCTGATTATGAGCTATTGCATGGAAAATTTACAAAAAAATTAATTCTGCATAACTTGAAAAAAAAGTGTAGCAATGTTTAAGTTTAAGTTTTAAACTTTAAGGTCTTACTTTATTATAACAATCCAATTATTTTTCAGGTATGACAGACGTGCATTACAACGAACAAACCCTATTAGAGCATCTCATGATATGCACCGAGTACGTCGACAAGGCAGAACGATACGAGCTGCTCGGCCCCCTCTACCGGTTAATAATACCAATCCACGAACGCAGGAAGGACTACCAGGCCCTCCTGGCCTGCTACCAACATCTGACTAAAGCGTACGCTAAGGTCATTGAAGTCAATAATTCCGGGAAGCGGCTGCTTGGAAGGTGAGATTTAATATTTTTTTACGAGGGTATCAATTATTTAAAAAAATACAATTAAATAATAAAAACAAGTATTGAAAAAAGACTAAAACTTAACAAATAGACAGAAGATTTTTGGTTTATAGTTTACACTATGGGTAATTCTAAGAAATATTTTTATAAAAAAAAGTGTCCATCTTGTTCTTCGACGAGTGACAATTTTTTCCTCGACGAGTGTAGTTGGCAACTTGCAGTTCGGTATTATAAACCCTTAGTCAAATATGCGATATAATAGGGTTATAACTAAACTCTTTGCAGGGCTATTTCAAAGTCAAAGTCAAAGTCAAATCGTTTATTTCTTTAGACTTACAAAATAAGTACTTAGACAAGTCAATTTAGACTCCGTTATCGACACAGATTTTGCAAAATTCTAATTTTTCTGCGTTCTATAAGAAATTAAAATAGAAATAGAATTTTGCTCTGATCTGTGTTACTTTCAGCTGCCGCTGCTGAGGTAGTTAGCTGTACTATAGAAAAAAAAACCTGGTTGATGCGCGATCCCCATTTGTTTTTATCCGTGCTAGTGCCACCCACATCTTTTTGTGGGTTTTTTGTCCAAGTTAATGCCACCCACATCATCTTTCGTAGATGTCAACAGAATAATTAACACCAACCACAGATTTCCCGTGATTTTTGCAAAATATCCCGGGCGTATTGAGTTAGTAGCGTTAGGGATTAGGGGGAGGCCTTTGCTCAATGGTGAACAATATCAAAATATCTATCTATATAATTTACCTATTGTATTACGTTTATCAGTCACCGTCAGAAGATGCTTTTTAGATGGTCCAGCTTTATTTATTGGGCCTTATTTTCTATTACAGTAACTCGTACACAATTTTGAATTTTATATTCCCCAACAATGTATACCTACTTATAAATTTAAAAGGAAATTCTTTACATTTAAAGAATGTCCTTATTGTTTGTGACATTGTAACCATAAAGTCAGGCTTGCATAAACCTTTGTTAGTATCTAACTATTCTAGTTTACTTACTTTACTCCTCTTGAAGGTTCTACCGCGTCGCATTCTTCGGCAAAGCTCATTTCGGAGAAGACGAGGAAGGTCTGGAGTTTATCTACAAAGAGCCGAAGTGCACATCCCTCAGCGAGATATCGGAGAAACTTCAGAACTTCTACGAGCAAAAGTTTGGAAGTGGTCACGTCAAGATGATCATGGACTCTGCGCCGGTTGGTAAAACTATTATCTTAATCAACTAAACTGCAAGACGCGTCCAGAAAGTATAATTGGTACCTATAGGCATTTTGGCCAAACTCGAGATACTATGTTTAAAAACATGGTCGTAAAAACATTTTTTTGATAGAATTTTTCAAAAAAGTCAACAAAAAGAAAGTGATGAATGAATCGACGACGTCAAAACGAGTCTTGAATTTTTGCGTTCCGAGTTGTTTAAGCATAACAAGCATTATTTCTTGAGAATGACTCCAATTACTTATCCCAAAGCTCAAAATGGTTTGTCAAAAAGATTCACTAAAAACAATCTGACAGGCCTGGTTTTGATCACGTGAAACAAGTTTTTGTTAATAGTTTTATTAGTTAGCAACACTATTTTATGATTTTAGAATGAGTATAACAAAAGCAAAGAATAAAAGGATTATCATGCAATGTGTAATAATAAAAATGTGAAAAACACTTATACTCGTAGCAAATAAATGATAACTAATTTTTAGATTCGTGTAAATTATGCAAATCTTTTAGTTTATTAAAGATCAGTAAGTCTAACCTACCAACTTTCAAAACACGACAAAGGTAAATAGGCAGATAGAATAATAATATCAGGATCGTCTTCCTTCCTAAGCTCGAAATGGGAACATAACCGTAATTTACTCACTTATACTGAATGTTTTATATAAAATTCTTCAATCACTAATCATGGTACAAATATTCAAAGATTCAAATATTTATTAGCGTCAAACATGGTATACAGGTGATATAGTTACAAATGATGAGCTCATGTCTCGCTAGGTCTAGCATGCAATAATAAATTTAAGAACATCAAAAATAAAGATAAAAAACTCAAATACAATTATAATTTCATATTAAAAAGATGTTTGTGTTGATGATGTTTACGTCATAAAAACCTCTTTGCTTCAGACATTTTAATAATGTGATTTTAAATAAATGGTTTTTCAGTATTTTAAGTTCCTTTGTATTTCATATTTTTATACACATTGACAAGCAGCTTTTAGTGTACATGGCTGTATGTGAAGTTTCTTTCAAAATTAATCTGTTAGTGTCTCAACATAGTCTAGACTCTAGGGTTTTTATCACATGCTTTCTGGAATAAATGTCCGTGATTCCTTACAAAATTTGCTACTTCATAAAGGAGGATGGGCATTTTGGGCCTTTTGGGTACTTTGTCCAATCAAGATGAGTCATACGTCGTTGGATAGCTCTTTTCAATAGGACAAAAAAATTATACTACGATAAAACTGTTGCAGTTGTCCGTTTTGAAATATACTTCAAAAAAGATGTTGAATTTTTATCACAAATAGAATAACAAAATCCTATTATGTTATCACGTTGATCGTTTTAATTGCATACTTTATTATAATTATAAATAAGAAATGATACAAAAAATATTTAAGTAAAACAGTACAACGGGCGGCCTTATCGCTATAACCAATTTCTTCCAGGCAATCAATTTCAGCATTTTTGCGAAAATCATTGAGTGTAGATGACAATCCCTCCTACTTATAAACCTCTCCTAATTTTAATTAATTGCTACAAGTTTTTTCCGAATCAGTGAATTACTCTAGGTAGGTACTACTGAGTGAATCATTAACTGGTGGTATTCGTTGTTCGCCGGCTCCCTGACACGGCGCAGCATTTTTGGACATAATAGACTGATTAGAGTAGAGAACTTATCTGTCAGGCAGATATGGTCCGCTTACGTCTTTCGTTCATTTTTTCAATTTTTAACCGACATAAAAAAAGGAGGAGGTTCTCAATTCGACTATATTTTTTTGTTCCTAAAGCGGAAGAAGCCTATAACATGTAGCGACCTGAACGTAAAAACATTTTCTCGTTTGACCTTTTATCAAAATAACTATGTATGTATGTACCGGGTGATAAAAAATAACATATACCTAATGGATAATGGAGTCATACAGCTATCCGTCCTTTCTTTTGTAACAACGGTAATGGCGTACTTTTGATGTGCTTTTTCTTTTTTAACCGACTTCAAAAAAAGAAGGAGGTTATCAATTCGACTGTATTTTTAAATGATTGTTACCTCAGAATTTTTGACTGGGTGGTCCAATTTTCATAATTATTTTTTTATATGAAAGCTGGTGCTTCTCGTGTGGTCCCATTTTTATTTGGTCCAGTTCTGACATGGGATCTATATAATTGAAGTCGGTTTATAGTTTTTTATAAACCAAATCAATTATTCATTACTCATACTCGAAAAGTTGCCTAAGGAGAGGGTTGAAAATAATACTTTTCAGCCCTATATCTAATTCTATAAGTATTAGATATAAAAACTATTGGCACGCTGCCCTCCCCGTCTCGGGACTATATAATTTACTTTCGCTCCTAGTGAAACAATGTACTTTTCCCGCTAGTATGTAAAAAGTTGCAAATGATTTTTATTTCGCACCTTTTTAAACCCTTGTTATTTTATTTTGTTTTATTACCGATTGTATTGCAATGTATCGTTACCGGAACTGTGTAATGTGCCGAAGAGGGCTAGATCAAGGCAAATACCAAACGTCTTTTTGAGTCAAGACTACGACTTGGCAAACGTATGTAGGACGCCATCTGGCTAGGTGGGATGAAGACCTGCGAAATACTGCAGGCAGATGTTGGATGCGTCAAGCTGAAGACAGGGCGCTATTGCGCTCATTAGGGGAGGCCTATGTCCAGCAGTGGACTAATATAGGCTGATGGTGGTGATGATGATGTTATATTGTAAATACAATACAATGCTAAAATGTAAAAAAAACTGATTTATTAAGGTAGGTATGCACCGTTTTAGTAGTACTTTAATAGAAAGGGTCAAAAACTCATCAAAATAAACAACTTTCAAAGTGGAGTTACTCAAAACGGACAACGAACCGGGAGTAGCCACTTAGATATTCTTATTCTACAGGAACAGAGCTTTCCAACGACATATCAATCAGTTCGATTGGTGCCAGGCCCAGGCGCCATACATTTGTGCCCATCCTCCTTTAGAGCGATGGCAGAGGTAACAAACCAAGCTCCATAAACAAGGGTTTGCATGACTCGTCATGCAAACCCTCGAGGCGGGATTCCACAAATCGCTCGTAAACATTTATTTTGTGCTTTAAATGCTCTGTTCCTATTAGTATTATTGCCCCATATTACGAGTCCGTAACGAAGAACCGTCTCTATACAGGTTGCTTAAAAAAATATAGTAATCAATGGAGGCGCCACTATGGTGTTATGTATGGCTGCCCTACATTTTAAGAATAAATAATCTTGATACTTTTACTAACACGATTGAACAATCATCAGGCCTTTTATTTACATTTGTTTGAAACTTATTCCTAAACCCCATAGGTGAAGCGTGAAGAACTCGACTCCAAACTAGCCTACATCCAAGTGACATGGGTAAAGGCGGCGCCCGAAGGCGTTACCGCAACCAGCTCTAGTGGCGAAGGGTCTTTCGAACGGTCTCACAACGTGCGGCGATTCGTCTTCGAGACTCCCTTCACACGAGACGGCACGGCGAGGGGACCGGTGCATCATCAGAGGCTAAGGCTTACACATCTTACTGGTGAGTTGGACTCTATGGCTGTTGATACAAGATTGAGTTTTGATTGATAAGTTTTGTGCGTCGATTTATCTTTCACACGAGACGGCACGGCAAGGAGGCCGGTGCATCATCAGAGTCTAAGGCTCACGCATCTTACTGGTAAGTTGGACTCTATGGCTGTTGAAGTTGATACAAGATTGAGATTCAATAGGTAAGCTTTGTGCGTCGATTCGTCTTCGAGACTCCCTTCACACGAGACGTCATGGCGAGGAGACCGGTGCATCATCACATCAGAGTCTAAGGCTCACGCATCTTACTGGCAAGTTGGACGCTATGGCTGTTGACTTTGGTTTCCAACATATCTGAGGCGCTGCAATGACGAGGTTTTTTCATTAAGATACGGAAGGCATTATTAAATTGAATTCGTAGTGTACCATATGATTTTGCAATATAACAGATTGATCCGTTCAGTAGTTTTGGTATCGTGAAAATACCTCCGCATCCTTACAGTTTAAGAAACTTTCGCTAAAAATTATTAGAGCAATATTTGAAGCAATTTTATACCCTATTCCCAAATCTAATGATACCTTTTTACACAGCTGCAAACGGTTTCAACCAACTTACGCCAATATAAGATAAGATAAACAATTACATACCTTAAGTCAAAGTCTAAAGATACCTTTTCCCACAGCTGCAAACTGTTTCCCGTACGTGAAACGCCGCGTACCAGTCGCGGAGACACAGGTTGAAGAGAAGAGTCCAATAGAGGTCGCCATCTCGGAGATGGAAAGCCAGGTCGCCGAGCTGGCGGAGATTGTCAACGCTAAGGCGCATGATATCAAGAAACTTCATCTCAGGTAAGATATTTTAACCCTATTATAATACTGTCTGAAGAAGGCTACGAAGCTCTCCCAAATCTCAGCGGCCGGCCCGTGCGGATTTGTTGTTGTTTCACGTAGAATCGCATCGTGTTGGCCATTCGGCGGCGTTCGCCTTATTTTGGAATTTTGCCCCCTGTGTCGCATCGCTCCCCGCGTGTGAGCGAGCGGTTGCAGAAACTAAAAGGAATATCACCATTTTTGATATTTTTTCGTACCTTCAGATTCATTTTAAATAAACGACTGATTTCAGAAATATTTTTGTGTATTTCTATTGGTGTATATATTTAGGATGTTTGCATAAAAAATAGCTTTAAAATGACTCGATTTCGTGGTCAAAATATGGCAAATTAGTTTCACTCTCATTTAAAGATCATAATGTTTATTAAAAAACTAAAACACTACAAACATAGCAATTTTTCATCCGATTATGTATGGAAATCTCGGGCATCACGATCGGGGACGTAGTTTCCAAATAAAGTGGAAAGTACGTTTGTATGGGGGCTAAGGTATCCGCACCGTTCTTAAGGTTTATGTGTCAAGTACAATAGTTATTAGCCTAGATAAAGATTATGATTTAAAATGATGGCGTCTCTCTCATATACTGTCCTGTTTAAAATAAAATTCGTCCTTAGGTTCATTGAGAAGCGGCTGAACGTATCAGCCGCTTAGGTGTGAAAAGGTAACAGACGCACAGTTAGGTACTTTCAAATTTCCCGCAGTTATTTTCGATTTGATACCTTCTGCTTATTTTTTCTTTGGTTTCAAGCCAATATGGCACTGCGTATTAATCAGCCAAAATCTGATCTGTACTATCTGTTTGACCCTTAATATTTTCATCAATTAAATGAATGATATGATTATACAGGATGTTTTTACTTTTTAGAGAAGAGCGGTGATGGCCAAGTCTGAAACCACGAGAGTAAGAGAATAATCGTGAAAGGGGTCATGAACTCGATTTATAAGAAAACAATAAAACTGCATATTTAGTTTTATTTTATTTATGGAACTCGCGTGGTTTCAGACTTGGCCATCACCGCCCTTCTCAAAAAACCACCCTGTATAATAGAGTTTGTTATAAAACAGGTTGCAAGGCAGTGTCTGCGTGCAAGTAAACGCGGGTCCGCTTGCGTACGCAAACGCCTTCCTAGATCCGACCCTGGCACAAATGTACCCGGACGATATGGTCGAGAAACTGAAAACTACGTTCAAGTGAGTATATTCCGTATATTTTCACGTGACATGCGATTTTCTTGGATAAAAATAACGCATACCTATGTGAATTCCTCACGTTTAGATTTTTTTATAACCTATAAACATCGATCAATAATTTCGCCGGCCCCCCTTAGATGCACAATGCGCTTTCTGAAACCGTCTGTACCAAAAGCTTTCCTTTTTGGCATGTATGGAAAGCATTTCAATTAGTGTCATTTGAAAGCATGCCTAGCAAAATTACAAAAATCACAAGTTCAAGACGCACAAAAAAAACGGGTTTCCTATTTTCAATAAAGTTTTAATGCATTTATTACCACTTTAATGTACAATTATTGCCCTTATCTCAAGATATCGGCGTTGAAAATTATTTATTGGTTCGCATTGTTACGATTATAACTTTGTTCTAAATACATGAATAGAGAGCATTGATTTATTAAAAACGAAGATGAGGTACCTACTGGTTGCTCGAAAGTGGCAACCTCAAATTGTGTAAAATTGTGTTCTCCCACATCAGTCACCGTCTGACCGGCGGCACGGGCGGTCGTGATTCGCGTGAAATATTGTTGTCTCAGTCTCACTTCGGTCCTAGATACGTCTATCCGTCTTTTTTCCGTCTTTTTTCTTCTTTGTATTGCATAGGACTGTAAATATAACTGTGAGCGTATGTGTTTGCGTGTAGTTGTAACACATGCCAATTTTTTGCGCTGGGAGAACGTAACCTATCTTCCATTTTTAAATCAATGATAGAGAGGCATTATTTTAATACATATAGTATTTTAATTTTTTTGTGATCTTGCGATTAATATTAATCTAAAAAGACTAGATTCATATAATAATAATTCAAAACTTAAAAAAAAATATTAGATTGTTATTTTGTTTTTTTTCTGATCTTGTGGCACTATTATTTGTTATGTATTGACTACTCAGAAACAGTTCTCAAACTTCTCTTAACCATCTATATACCAAACTATTTGCTGTCCGTAATAAAAGATTTTTATTTATTTTATTACTAATTAGAAGGAACCAAATCAAATGGGTTGTTGTACATTTGCCACAGAGTTAATTCGTCACATTTTTGTAAACTCCATACATTGAAAGTAAATTCGTCACATGCATAAAAAATATGTGTAAATTCGTCATAGGTAAGTAAAGTTCATCATAAAGTAGAGTTAGCCAGTAAAGTGAATGTTGTTTGGTTTTCGTAATGAATCAAAGGTTTTACCTATTGCCAAAATGAATTATAAATTAACAGGTTACATTACCTATTTCCATAAGCAGAAACCTTGTCAGGCTCTGCGCAAACTGTCTGCGTCAAAACAAGTCGTAGACAATTTTGAGTGTCATTTTCGTTAGATTATAGGTATCTACGGGGGAGGCCGCGAAATTTTTTATCGATGCCTATAAATAAATAATTCTGGACAATTCACACAGCATTACCTAGCTCCAAGCTAAGCAAAGCTTGTGTAATGGGTACTAGATAACTTAAAAAAATAATAATAGAGAGATTATAAGTAGCTGAGTGGTGCTGGCTTAGAATTTGCACCACCTCATCTCTTCCCGTGGATGTCGTCAGAGGCGACTAAGGGATATTCAACTGGGGGCGGGCAGCCTCTGCTGAACAATTCTACCACCAAACTGCGATCCCCAACCCGCATGCCCAGCGTGGGGATAATGGGCATTACCAGGGAGGCCTGCGTCCAGCAGTGGACATATAGGCTGTTGAAGTTGAGGTTGAGATAGATTATGGACTGGCTATGTGTCCATAATCTCTTACCTTATAGAAAGTGACAATGTGGCCGAAGATGTGCGACGTAGGAGGTTGCGGGTTCGATTTCCGCCCTGGGACAAATGTTTGTACGCAAATATTTGTTTCGGGTTTACTGGGTATTTCTATATATAATAAAAATATTTATCTACGTAATGTATTGTTAGACTTATCATCGAAATGCATTTACTTTTATCATAAATATTTGTATAATTTTTGTAAACAGACGTATATTTTTCAGAGAGTTCCTGACAATATGCCACGCGGCGCTGCAACTAAACGCAAAACTTATCAGCTCGGACCAAGTCTCCTACCACGAGGCTCTCGAAACCAACTTCTACAAGCTCAGCGACTCACTTTCCTCTGTATTAGGGCAATCCATCCAGGATATACTCGTGAACGGTAACCTTAGTACCACAGTGACGGGCGTCGAGCTTGATTCTAGCAACGCTTGAGAAATTTATTCGTAAAACTCGATAGTGACTTAAGCGCACGTTACGCAACTTTATTATGAGATCAATAATGATCGTAGGGGCTTTGAAATTATGAAACAATATTGATTCTAATGAAGATAAATTGACTCGATCGTGAGAATAATAGAGCGAATCTTTGTCACAATAAAATCAAATCAGCGCTTGTTATGCATAGATTTTGTAAGTGTGAAGTTATTCTCGTGATATTCAACGCATTGCTCAATCACGAATGGTAACGATGGCTCAGTGAAAAATAGAAAGCTGCGATCAAAAATCGAAGGTTATTTCTAAAAATATGGAAACTTTGATCTGAACTGAACTATTGTATCATTGCACGGTTAATTTACATTTTTATCGACCTATAACGTTTACAATAACCAAATAAAGACTGATGTCCTATAAACTCAACGTAAAACCTACCGTAGGTAGACGTAATTAGGCTAAAAGTCAATTACCGGTTCCATCCTCTTGACTTAGTAAATTTTGTAGTCTTAACAAGATCTGATCAAAACCAGTGCCATGACATCTCTCTTTGTCCCTTTTCTAGAAAATTTACCTTATATTCCCTAGAATGTAACGTTTTATACCATAAATATAGCTAAAGTGTAGTTCAGTAGAAATTTTAGCATTTGAACTTATAACGTAAGATTGTGATACAAGCACTTCGAACAAATATAATCTTCATTCGTTAGGTTAGGTAGAGAATTTTAGGAGAGCGTGTAAGTAAGTGGGAAGAAGCGGTAAATACTTATAAATGAGGCGAGAAAATAACATAATTGAAAACACTAGGTAGGTATTAAAGGTAATGTCACGCAAATTAGCCTAACTAGGTATCATTTGGAGCGTGATAGATAACTATAATTTCTTGTAGCTATTCATGCTATCATTATTATGCAGAAAACCTGATGCTCAGACTAATTTTCTCATTATATTGATAATGAAAGGTATTTTCGCACAAAGCATTCGTGATCTTCCTTTGCTTTTCAAAAATATACCGACTTATTGAATAGGAGAGGCAATAAGTAATAATAAGTCAATTGAATGTGCAAAATTATATACCTACTGACTTATTGAATAATAGAGGTAACACGAAATAAGTCGGTTTATATTGCGCAAAATAATATAGTGGCATAAAGTAACAAATACAATATATAAAGGCAATGCTCAATCTACTTTAATAAACTCTTTGCATGCCAATTTCCATGTTGGATCACAGATTAGGTAAGCTTATTATAATTTAATAGGGTATATGCATCGAGTTTTTTATTGTTTTAATCGATTGACCGGTTAAATAATGACCTAAAGTCATTATTTAACCGAGGAATGATAAGACGCTCACTGAATTTCGCATTAACAAGGTAAAAAAAAGAAATCAAAACTACAATCATTTTCGGGTGATAAAAACGCTGCCATATTGGCGCCATGTTTATGTGACGTCGTCGTACACACTTGATTAAAACCTTTGGTGACGACCTCGGTAGTGATCATCTCAGGAAAGAGGTTTTCCGAAAAAACTGAAAATAATCGTCAATACGAAATTTCAAGTGGGCAGAATAGTGTCAAATCAAGGTGCAGCAAGCAGAATAAAAAAAGAAGAAATGTGTACAGTGATGTCACGTCCGCTCTAGTCAATGGCGTAGCGTTTTGAAATTTTGCGATTGAGATTTAAAATATCAATTTTTCAATGGTTAAATGCTACAATAAAAACATCTCAAAATGCAAAAATAAATATATAGATATGTTTCTTTAACAATAGAGAATACGTATATATTTTTTTAGCCATTTTGAAATCACATGCATATACCCTATTGGGGTTTGATGAATTGCGCACTAAACAAAAAAATTACAACTTTGAGAGCAAGCTCCTGTGTTGTTTTCGCTCTTAGCACAATGCTTATCTACATTTTATAGGTTAATATTATTTAATTAGGGGATCGGAACAAATTACTATCTCGATTTAAAAGATAGTTCATTTTTCCGGGTATAACAAAACACTGTTTGAACTTAGTTTATTAAAACAGTTCTTAGTTTAAGCAACGTATATAAGCCCACCTCCAGGGATGAGTGGGATTTCACCAGTGCAGTAAGTCCTGTACTCTGGGGCCCTATTCTGCTAAACTAACTGCTTCACTGTGACGATGGCATTGTCACAGAAATTACATATTTTAATAATGATGATAATTTGATAATTGCTAGCACACCATTAAAGCTAAAATAAGTAAAAATGCTTTACCTTAGATGTCAAAATGTCTAAATTTATAATTATTATTTTTAAGCACCGTAAAATAATAGCTACGCTTCAGTACCTAAGTATCTATTGTACTAAAGTACAATAGATACTTTAGTACAATACTCGACATGTAACTTGGTGTTGCCAGTAAATATATTGTATTGTATTGTTTTAATGATGAAAGAACTTTATATGAAGTGACCGTCAAAAGTGTTAAGACGGAAACCATTCCGTCAATCTCTCGTGCAAATAATACCGCAAGCACTATCTAATCTTTCATCATCATCATCATCATCAGCCTATATTAGTCCACTGCTGGACATAGGCCTCCCCTAATGTCTAATCTAATCTTTAGTTTCCTAATCTAATCTTTAGTTTCTTTCATTTTAGGATTTAACGTAAAGAATCTGCGACTATATACTAAGAGCTGGTTCAGACACGGCGGAATCCGCGCGGTTCCAAACCGCGCGGGTCAACCGCGCGGATCTTATTTACATTAGCGCCTATTCATTCGTTCATACCTGTCCGAGCGGATTGACAATCCGCGCGGCTACCGCCACTGAACCGCTAGAAAATGAATTCGCGCGGTTGCCGCTCGGATCTATTTACTTGACGTACCAGGAGCGCGTTCAGTTGCTGCGCGGACGCCGCGCGTATTGGATGGTGACAATGGATCGCTTCGACATTGAGCTATTTATCTATGAGGTGGAAAAAAGACCTGCTTTGTGGGACATCCAATGTTCAGAATATTCTAATAAAATTATTAGAAACGGAGCTTGGCAGGAGCTGGTGGAGATTTTTGGAGAAAATGAGGATTCTTTGGAAAAAATGGCTGCACCCAATACTGTCGTTTCTTCTTTCTTTTTTTTATACGGAGCAACAAGTACACACATATTGCTTCTTCGACTTCCATGATTGGACTGTCACTCTACAGTCCGCTAATACATCCGCACCCCTGTCTGAACACTTGCGTTTAGAACCGCGCGATTTGCATCCGCGCGGAATCCGCCATGTCTGAACCAGCTCTAAATCACTGTCTTTCAGCGTTTGGTTAGCAGAATTGGGCTCCAGGTTCTATACAAACTCAATGAGCGTGTCGTTAGAGCGTTTTCATCACGGCCCGGCGATAACACGCTAGTGGCTCAGTCAGTCAGTCAGTTAGAATATCCCAAGGTATATTTTCTATTATCAATTAAACAAAAAATGATTAAAATATAGCCAGTTAGTATATCGTTGCGCGTAACGTCACACCTTGTTACAATTTGCGTCGCCAGCCCTCATTCTCCCAAACTTAGACACGCTTTATTTTTATTGTTTTTTGTTTGATCGACAAAAGAAAAAAATATGTGTATAATATCTTCTTAATCTAACTGACGGACTAAAAAGTATAATATGTTTTTAACCAAGCCCTTGGAGGGGCTTAGATTTTGTGGCGTCTTAAATGTCTCTCAGTTTATTATTTTGTGAAATTCTACGCATGTTTTAATTTATTTGTTGTTTGTTAATTACTTTCTAAGTAATATGCCAGTTTTTAAGTGAAACTGAATATAAAATACGAAAAACATAGAAAAACTGAATTGAATTTGAATAGGTAGGTATTGAAAAACAAATATCTATGTAAAGTGTAATGTTAATGCGTCAATTTTAAAGTAATGATTATTTCATGTATTTATTCAATTGAAATTATGTATGCTTGGTAATTAAAAATGTATTTATTTAAGTTTGTATACCATGTGTTCTTCTGAAAGTGATAAAAGAAGCTAGGCTATTAAACGTTTTACTAACGTTAATAAGTTAGGCTGGTTTTCATTAAAAGATAATCGCTCGGACAGTCAGCAGCTTCGTCGGTTAACTATGACATTAAGACCCGATTTCACCACCAAATGGTTTAATTCTAAGGCTAGAATTTAACACCAAACAACTAAGTTGCCCCTTGTGGCTACCAAACTCTATTTTCGCATCTCTTCCTAAACTATAAAAAATAAAACAATTACAGAGGTATTAAAAATAGCTTAAAATAGGTATCACAAACTGTACGATGGATTTTAAAAATTTCTTGTGTATACGTAATACCATAGACTAATGTAATACGTAATAATATGATAGTGGCGGCACCACATTGACTCGGATCTGCTCCTTAACAGTTGTTTTAACGTTTTTGACACGTACATTAACCGAAGATGCCGCCTTTGTCCGATTATGATTTATCTATTGGTGAACACAGACATTAAAATTGCTGTCAAAAATCTGATTATTTGGCGAACACCAACCCGCTGTAATCGGACAAGCTACTTTCTGAAGGACCTTAGGTACTTACCTACTTAGAAACTCATTAAGTTATCAAAATTATTTAATTGGAGGCTTACTCTCAACATTAAATTGTAACCTATTTATTCCATTTTGTATAGTCTTAAAAATGCACAAAGCTCCCTTTCTACTTCTTATTATTGTATCCTCTATTGTATTTTAAAATTCACTGTTTTAATACATTTTTAAAAACATGATGTGTTTTATTTTAGTACATTACCTAGAATACGAAGTAGCGGCTTATTATGAATAAGAAAATATTTACTTATCTTAGAACTATGTAAAACAGGAAAGGTTTATCGAAAGGTATGAAATACTAGTTACGAACGTGGACGAAGGGGATAAGTAGGTAGGAATGATCAGCGACTCTCACAATCGCTGATCATGATTTGGGTCAAAGAGAATACAATAACTTCGATTTGGGTTATCGTGGCCTTAGCAAATATCAAGGGTAGGTAAGGCCACTAGAATCTCCCAAATGTATCCCCCAGGGAATTCTGGTGGACTCGCGAGTTCACCGAGACAAAATGACGTAAGTAAAGATGGTGTCAGTCAATCGGGCAGCTTGCACCCCAAATTAAATTGTAGGTGACCCTTCTTGCGAGTGCGGTGATGAGTTTGGTGATGAAAACCATATATTTTTTTCTTGTAACAAATACGACCACAGTTCCTTCTAATCTCATCTCCCTTCGTATTCCGCTTCCTGTTAATATTGCCTCCCTGCTTTCCTCCTTAGACCCCTCTGTTTATCAGTCCTTAGCATCCTTTATTTGTACAAATAATATAAATATAAAGCTTTTTGTAATTTTTTATAATGTACATAATCTCATCCTATTATTTCCTATCCTAACCTAACTCTCCTGATCCTTATCACTTTATATTCTCGTAGTAGGTTTTTTATTAGGGTAAAATGTTTCCCAAATTTTTTATTTGAAAAAAAAAAAAACGACTGTGGCAAACGCTAAAAACTAGTCGAAAAAAAAAAAAAAAAAAAAAAAAAAAACCTTAAAAAAGACTAAAGTATTTTTTTAATATTATGATAATAAAATATAGCATTGCTAGGCATTTTCATTTTCTTACGAAGTTATTGTATTCTCTTTGGGCATTTTGTAGAGTGACAGCCAGGGGTTCTTGGTTTTTTTTTTAATGAAGTGGCAGTACTGCTAATCGTAACACGAATTTACAAAATTTGTAAATACATAATTGATTTATGCACGACTAGCTGCGCCCCGCGGTTTCGCACGCGTTGCTCCAATTTCCATTGGAACGTTTAAAGGTGACGTAACTTTATTTAGATCAACAACTTTTATCATAGCATGAAAGCCGAATAGATAAGTAAGGTAGTATTTAGATATTGGTATAGAACTACCAAATAAAATTTGGCCACTCGGCACTTCCTTCGGGTTGTTCATAAAAATTTCCTACGCAATGCCACAAGTTATTGTACTTATTCTCTTTGGCCGCGGGCTGCCCGTGGTAGGTGCGCAACTACAAAAAACTACTAGCAACTACGAGCACGTGCGCAATAATGATCTCCATCGAGACCCTAATCTCAAATCCATCACCCAATTCATAAAGACAGCTAAATTATTGTTTCATTTATGTTTTTAGTTTTATTTATTTTAATGCTTGTTCGTAACTAGAGTGCAATTTTTTAATAGTGGAAAGAAAACGAAACGGATGGAACCGTTTCTATGGCTCGCACTGCATTCAGCTTAGTATGGCTTAGTAGGTACTATTCTTACTTCTATGGCATTCAAGTGTCACGGTTGTTGTTTATATTTTAGCGGGTTTTTTAAGCTATTGCATAGCTTCTATCGCGGGCCTTGAGCGCGGGGACCGAATCCAGAAATTCCGTAACGCAAAAACCTTGAGCTCCCCCCACTCCGCCGGGCAAGGAGGTGTGGCTTGAAGGCCGTGCATCGTCTAACGTCGTTTCAGTTCGGCAGTCTTCGACACGGCGTTGTGTGCGTGCGACTCTACGAAACTCGCACGAATCGAGACGAGCTGCTCCGAAATCGGACGAATACATAAGCAGCTGTTTATGAGAAAGTATATAGGTGTATAGGGTCACCACGCTCAAAAAGTGTAACTTGAATTAATATCAAAGAAAAAGCAATACTGCATGAATAAAATAAATAAATAAAATTATAATTGCATAAGTTGATACAAAATGCTATGCAATAGCTTTAGCGCGGCAGTCCCCGAGTGCCACACGTCTTTTTTTTAAGCTATTGCATAGCTTCTATCGCGGGCCTTGAGCGCGGGGACCGAATCCAGAAATTCCGTAACGAAAAAACCTTGACGTTTGTCTCTTTAGTTCAGCAACTCGCCTCTAGATGGCATTGCAATAGCTTTACCGCGGCAGTCCCCGAGTGCCACACGTCTTTTTAAGCTATTGCATAGCTTCTATCGCGGGCCTTGAGCGCGGGGACCGAATCCAGAAATTCCGTAACGAAAAAACCTTGACGTTTGTCTCTTTAGTTCAGCAACTCGCCTCTAGATGGCATTGCAATAGCTGTACCGCGGCAGTCCCCGAGTGCCACACGTCTTTTTTTTTTTGGAGTCACTCACCGTAAGGACAGAGAGTGTAGAATATAAGCTGTCACTGTCATTATATTTGCGTTATTCCGCGTTTATTTATTCATTCATTCATTCATATTCATTCAATCAATTCTAAGAAAGATCCTGTTTACAAAATGAAATGATTTGAAATTCTGAAAAATTGTATTTTTACAAGTGAATTTGCAGTAAATCGTGCTCTAAAGTGATACACCACTTTAAGGACATGGAAGACGAACTGGAGGACAGAGTTTTGCACCAAACCTTTCATCATTTTATGAAAATATTGTCACGTTTCTCAAGTAGCGCCCCGCTTGATGCGCCTGTGGGCTATTTATGGAAGATGGTACGAATTTATTTTCTCCGCTCGGAAGTGCTAGTTGCCACAGTAGCAATCATACTGTTGTTTATGTACCTACAAACCATAGAATTATGGAGTCGCACTATGCTCAGCCGACTCTCCCAAGCCATGAGTCCGATCAGCGCTGTCCAGCGCATGAAGATGATGGAAGGTGACGCAGATAAACAGAGCTGGGAGTTGAAGGGATCTCTCAGTGCAGTGTACGCGATCAAAGGACGACGCATGCACATGGAAGACAGATTCATCATCAATGAGAACATCAACGACACTGGCATTTCTTTGTTCGCAATTTTCGATGGTCACGGCGGAGAGTTCGCGGCCAACTACGCCAAAGACCACCTCATCCAAAACTTGTACAACAAAATTGTTGAACTGAGTGCATTCCGAGATGGAAAACTAGTCATCACTCCCAGTAATGACACCCCCGAGGAGGCAAAGCCAAAAGAAGATAATAGACTTACTGTAGAGAAAAGAAATAGTTTTAAAAAGTCAGCCAGCACAGCTGATGATTCTTCAAAGAAAGAGATAACTGATCCTCTTCTTTTGGCTCAACTGTCCAAATCTAGGGCCATCACCAGAGAAGTAAGACCAAATCTGACCCCCGTAAGGAATGTCAATATTCCTCTATCTAGTTACTTGGACAAAGGAAAAATTAACTTTGGCAAGCTGTTGACTGATGAAGTGCTGGCTGCAGATAGGCTGCTGGTTGAAGCAGCAAAGAGATCAATGACTGTGGCGGGCACTACGGCACTCCTCGCAATCATGGAAAACAATTTCTTGTTTGTTGCGAATGTGGGTGACTCAAGAGGTGTGATGTGTGATTCACGTGGCAATGCTATCCCCGTATCTTTTGACCATAAACCACAACAGGTAATTTTAACTAATATCCACCAGAAATGATTGCATTGCTTTGATATAAGTAAGTATATGTTATAAGAACACAAGTTCTCAGTAAGAAAAATAATACAAATTTTTTAAATCTATTTTCAGGTTCGTGAACAGAAAAGAATCGAAGCAGCAGGAGGCTACATCGCATTTAATGGAGTGTGGAGAGTGGCTGGCATCTTAGCAACCTCACGGGCAATGGGCGACTACCCCCTAAAAGATAAGAAATTTGTTATTGCAGACCCAGATATACTAACCTTCAATCTAAATGACCACAAGCCTATGTTCCTCGTGCTGGCCTCGGATGGTCTATGGGACACATTTACTAATGAAGAAGCTGTCAAGTTCATCAAAGAAAGATTAGATGAACCTGATTTTGGTGCAAAAAGTCTAACTTTACAAGCCTATTACAGAGGATCTGTTGATAACATTACAGTATTAGTGATAAACTTTATGAATGGTAGAATCTCAACTGCATCAACCTCTACTGATGTTTAAAGATTCAAGTGCATTATGCTATAGGTAATGTCTATGCTTATTTAACTGGCAAGGAATGGTAGATAGAGATTCCTATTAGAATCTGATGGTACAATGAAGATCTGTTGATAAGCTGGATAAGACAGGATTTAATAAGTTGTCTACTTTCTATAGTAAAGTACATTTCGGCAAAACTTAGTGGTAAGAAAAAAGGAATTTAATCAGGCTACTTATAGTCTATTTAAATATTTTCATATTTTGCAATTGAATTTACATAATCTTTTGAATACATTTTAAATGCTCATTTGAGATTCATTGTTCAGTAGTGGCACTAATGAATGAGGCATGTGTAAGTAAGTTTAACTCTTAGGTCATATTATTGCGCCGTGGACTGTAACCAGTATCAGAACTGTATGTCAGGCAATAAAATAAAAGTCCAATTCTGTGACCTAGCAGTAAATATGTCATGCCATGTGTGTGTAAATATTTTCGTCCAGTAGACAAAAGAATATATGGCATAGGCGAAAGGAGCATTATTTAATGTCAATGTATAGTATATAGTATGGTATTTTTGAAATCTAAATTTTGATTGGATGGTTGTGATGTGATCCTTTATTTTTGATGTTGTCTTTACTAAACATTATATTAGTTCTACCATCCTGTTTAGATGAGTGGGATTTATTGTATCTTCTGAGACAAAAAGAAGTTTAAATTTTAACTTGTCTGTTTCCTGTTTAAAGTTTGATGGTTTATCTCGTGTGATATAAAATATATTAGAGTAGGTTTAAAAAGTTTTAAATGTGTAATAATATTAACATATTAAAGTTACATAATATTCCCTCATAATAATAGCTATAAAAGTTTCTATATAAAAGAATATAGGCATGTTTGGATTGTTTAATTTTAATGTTTATGAAAATGTGTTATATATATATCCAACTGCATTTGATTCAAGCTTTTACCATAATACTTATTGACTTCTTTGCCTGTGGTGCTAGTCAACTTATGTAAAGTAGTTAATATACATGTTTTCCATCCATATTTTTACTGTCGAGTATGTTTTCTTACAAATGCACAAGACCTGTAAAAGCATAAAAATTATAAACATCTGCCAATGTATATTTAGTTCATAATAATTATTCAGGCGTGTATACATTAGGGCCAATGCAACACCAAAATTATCTTGTTTCCTTTCATTACAACAGGATTGACAAATTATTGTGGAGGTTTATTTTTATTAGTTTTATAAGCATGGGTGCCAAATATTACGAATATTGAATTTGTGATTCTAAAAGCCAGTAAGGTAGTTAATATTTTGTTATGTGATTTTTGTTGCTTATACTTAGCTTTTTAAGTAATTTTTTAGTCTAAAACTCAATTCATGAGATACCCAAATGTTTCTTATTAGAAAGTCTTCATATAAATAACACTTCACATGTATTCCTTTTTCCTAATATTGGTAAAGTAATAAATGGTTATATGTATGTGCATTTATTCTGTCCTATTTATTCTGCATTTATTCTAAAAGTTTAGGCTCAAATCAAAGACACACTCATATTAATATCATTTTATTTGTGAAAAACTTATCATTATGGTATTATTTTTGTGTTTGCTTGGAAAAAATACAAGTATTTTAGAAAGGGAGATGCTTCAGCTATTTTTTTCCCAACTACTGGTTAGATGACTAGAAGCAAAGGCACTTATCGAAAAATTATTGGAATGCTGTATCCGTTGACAGACAAACATGTAGGCACTAATAAGTGTTCCACAACTCGTAAAGCCCTCTTGTATGAGATGGCTTGATTTAGTACCTAAGTAAATGGGTGGTAGTGACAAACAATCAAGGTGCCATATTTTCGTACTTGTTTATTGTATGCCAAGCAAAGCACATATAAAAATATAATATTTACCTCTATAACATTATAATAAGCCGGTTGTCGAATTACGTACGTAACAAAATCGACTTTCACCCGTTTACCTATTGGAGTTCTTCAATCTGTGTTATATTATTATGTATTTTTGGTTACTCTAAATCATAGTATTTCGAATTCGTCGTCTGAGTCGTCGAACTGTCTGTCCACTTGTTCAAATTCTGCAAAGAAAAAATCTTTTTATAATTTTATTATCTCTGAGAACATACTCGACCACTGGTTACAAACGCACTATCTGACCTCTACCTATATCTTATACCTTTATACGAGCAATTCTTGTATGTAGGTATTATACTTATATAATTATGTATAATACGGATCTCGGAAACGGCTCCAACGATTTTCATGAAATTTAGTATACAGGGGTTTCGGGGGCGATGAATCGATCTAGCTAGGATTCATTTTCAGAAAATGTCGTTTTATTAGTTTAATTATGTTTATAATAGTCCACTTAATCGTAATCAATTGACTCTTCCTGCCATCTATTGGCGAATAGTACTTACTATAATTTCTAATAAGCACAATCTACCAAAAAAACGAGCGAAGCTCGGTTACCCAGGTACTAAAACTTAAGTGAAAAACTCAAATGTTTATTTAATTATTTAACATCATCAAGATATAACAAAACAGGACTTATATAACAAACAGGATGCGGTCGGTGCGGCAGTTCCGCACTGATTGCGACAAGCAGGTTTCCTCTTCTTCCGCTGAACAAGTATAAAACCTTCCTTGTCGCATCGGTCCTTCGGCGGACCCGAAGGTACAGCAGCACGGCTAGGTTCGCGGCCTCTCTGCTTCCTCCCCTTATGTGGCTGTTGTCGCGCGGGTTGAGTCGCGTTCGCGACGACAGAGGTGGCGTAGTCACGCTGTGGGATGTATGTAACACGTGACGGCTCGGTGACGCGATGAGCGGGACGAGCGGCAGGGGCGGCAGGCACGTGCGCCGGCGCGGGAGCGGGGACGCGCGTACCTACCGCCGGTGGATCGGCTGCCACGGGCGATGCTGACGTCGACACAAAGGTGCATGCCGACGAATTCAGCTGTGCACCGCGACGGCCATTGACATTGGATGCCTCGGGTGACCCAAATACCGACTGTGCATTACGTAATGTTGCAACTTCACTGCGCAGGTCGGCGATGGTGTTCTGAGCGGCATCCATTTTCAGCTGCATCTCTGCCACAGTCAACTTCAACGCCTTGACGTCTTTGAGCAAGCTCGTACAGTCAATGTGGTCGAAGTCAAGCGGCGGCACACGATGCAGGTTACGGGCGACGAAGGCGGGCACGTCTTCGGGGTCAGTCACCTTGAGGACGGTGATGACGTCCTGCAGACTGCGCTCTCCTCGGTGATCCCTCCTGTAGGGCTTCATCTTCTCGGCGATGTTCAGCGACTCGTATAGTAGCGTCCTGGCCTTGCGGATCTCATCTTCGGTAAAACTCGACTTACAGATCTATATAGCCGAGACCTCGTCCATGACATCCAAGCGATCTTGCAGAAAGGCCAGTAGCTCGTTTGCCACAAGTTTTTCGGAACTCATGGCGACTAAAACATGCCTCGGCCGAAGCCGCGCGGTCCGCGAATAATAAAATTCTAGCGATGCAGTGTGACACGTCTACTCGATAGCGCACACCGCACGTAATGTATAATATATAATATAATAATAATAAGAACAGCACTGTCACAATAATCTCTGCTATAGTAAACTAATTTAAGAGCATTTAAAATAATACCAACTGAATATCATTATCCTACAAATATTATAAACGCGTTAAGTAAAGTTTATAAACATGTATGTTTGTTGCTCTTTTCCGCAAAAACTACTGAACGGATCGGGCTAAAATTTGCTATCCTATTTGTATTAATTTTTATATAGGTAGTTCTAGGCCTGGAATAACACATTGGCTACTTTTTATCCCATAAATCAGTCTCCTTGGGATGGGCGTGCGAAGCCGCGGGGCGCAGCTACTATGTTATAAGTACATACCTGTGAATAAGTTTGTGTTCTGTAAATCAATATCATTGTTAAGCGGTCCCCAATGCGACGGTCTCTTCTCACATAATTCAAAAAGTGGCTGGCTTTCTTTCATGAGGTTCGTTTCTATCGTGGCGCATAACTCATCAAAATCCGTTCTGGTTGGACACAGAAAACACTGCAAATGAAAAATTGTCATTAAACATACAAGAATGAAAATATTTAGTAACAATTCTGCGAAAAAACCTTCTGCGATAAAATCTTAGGGTCACTATAATGCACAATTTTGCACGGCCGAATAATGTTCACCTTTATAATCCGTGCCAAACAGGATTTTAACCTAATTATTGAAGTGTGCAATATTGGGCCATGCATTATGTATGAGGTCGTGAAAGCCTGTCATGTGTGGAACTAAATATTTTCATTCTTGTATTTGCAATGGATTTCCGCAAAGTAACGGTTGAATCTATTATGTATCTTGTAGCTACGAATTTTAAGATAAGGTACATTTCCCAATAAATTCAGGCCAATTTGGTGAGCCCATAAGTAGAAAGTTGCTACATTATGCTGCTGTATGTGTCGTGGGCACCCAGCGCGTTAATAATAATAATATATAACAATAATAATAAAGTTTTATTTCGGACAAGTCCATAGTTTCACAAGATAAATAAATATAGGTATTACGTATTACATACATATTAGGTCCTTACATATGAAATTGGCGTTTTTCGTACTGGCCACTTTAATCACAAATTTCTCCTCTTTGGTAAGGAATTCCAAATTCAAATTTGTACAGCTATAGACTCATGTATTTGTGCTTCGATGATCGTCATTCATTTGTTTTTTTTCTTCTGTTTTTTCTGTTTGCGTCACTCATTTTACAAAATGGAAAACTTAAAATATCGCATTATTTACGAGTACGAGTTCCGCCGTGGCACTAGTGCTGCGGAAACAACTCGAAGGGTGAATGATGTGTATGGCGGTCGTGTTGCAAAAGAAAACACAGTTCGTTTTTGGTTCCAACGTTTTCGTTCTGGAAATTTCGACCTGCAGAACAAGCCCCGTGGACGGCCTGAGACTCAAGTTGATAATGAAGAGTTGAAGGCTATTGTGGAAGCGGATCCATCGCAAACCACGTCCGAGTTAGCTGCAGGCTGCGATGTTAGTGATAAAACTGTTTTAATTCACTTGAAGCAAATTGGGAAGATTAAAAAGCTTGAAAGGTGGGTACCTCACGAATTGACTGAAGCAAACCGGCAAACGCGCGTCGACTGCTGCGTTACATTACTAAACCGGCACAATAATGAAGGTATTTTAAACCGAATCATTACCTGTGATGAAAAATGGGTTCTTTACGATAATCGGAAGCGCTCAGCGCAATGGTTGGATCCTGGCCAGCCAGCCAAATCCTACCCCAAGCGAAAATTAACCCCAAAAAAGTTACTTGTAAGCGTTTGGTGGACTAGTGCCGGTATTGTTCATTACAGTTTTCTCAAATCTGGCCAGACTATTACGGCTGATGTCTATTGTCAGCAATTGCAAACCATGATGGAAAAGCTAGCGGCTAAACAACCTAGGCTGGTCAATCGCTCCACGCCACTGCTGCTTCACGACAACGCTAGACCACGCAACAGACGGCTACTAAATTAGAAGAGCTTCAATTGGAAAGTCTAAGACATCCTCCGTACTCCCCGGACCTTGCTCCAACAGATTACCATTTTTTTCGAAATTTGGATAACTTCTTGCAAGGGAAAAAATTCAACTCCGATGGGGCAGTCCAAATCGCCTTCAAAGATTTTATTGATTCCCGTCCGACTGGTTTTTTTAGTAAAGGGATCAATGAACTACCTATAAGATGGCAAAAGTGCATAGAAAATAATGGTTCATACTTTGATTAATTAAATATATTATATTAAAAAATATTCGACTTTTTGTTCCTCCCATACAAAACGCCAATTTCATATGTAAGGACCTAATATTTAACATAGGTAGGTTGGTACTCTACTTAATTAAAATAAATACACCTAACTTACATTACCTAGTAGTTAGGTATATGTCTACCTGCGGTTCCCACTGTGGTGCACTGATATCATATATACACAGCAATAGTGTTGTTTTACTTCTATGAGACTACTACAATAAATATTTTGTTCATGATTTACTTTTGTTGTGGCGTTATAAGGCTAATCCACTATTATTATGTAAATGATGAATCTACTGAGAAATAAAGTTCTCGATAGATCCATCATGGATCTAGTCAATGGATCTAATGGGAATGATCCGGTCTACTCAGACCGTGGATGTCCTAAGAGCTGACTCAAAGAATCTACCATAGGAAAGGCATCAACTTCCATCTGCGTATTTTTAACACCTCTACTGCGATCACCAATCCAAGCCAAGCGTGGTGATTATGGCAAAACCCCCTCCCCCTATCTATCTACCTATCTTGTTTGGGGGAAGTTGTCTGGGCATATGAGTGCTTGGTGGAAATACGAGTGATTATATTTTACTATAAAAACTATCGTAGTTGGACGAATTCATTACAAATGTAAGCGTTAACTGCGAAGCATATTTGTGTGTGAGAACCACACTCGCCAACTAGTTTAACATTTCAGAATAGAGGCTGATTAAGTCCATCGTTAAGGCGCATACCCGAGCCAAGAACAGCGCCGTCTATTTTATCATGTTATTACGTCACATACAAGAAATTTTAAAAATATTATAGTATATATTTTACAGTTTGTGGCATCTATTAGCATTTTTTAATACCTCTGTAATAGTTTAGGAAGATGCGAAAATAGAGTTTGGGGGCCAAAAAGAGCAAATCTCTACCTAAGCTTTATAAAATGAAACTATTACAGAGGCATTAATAAATAACTTATAAAAGATACCACAAACTGTACGATGGATTTTTAAAACTACCTGTGTTTAACGTAATAAAAAGATAAAATAGGTGGGGGCGCCACTTTCACTCGTGTACTCGTCTTAAGGGATGAAACGTTGGTGTTCTTCCAACATAAATTAGGTTCGTAATTATCCTGCTTCATCTATAATGAAGACAGCTATGTTACTTACCACAGCTACTGAGGGATCCATCGCAAGAATAGGTATCCTGGAAGCGTATTTGCAGTGATATGTACAGTCCATTTCCTTCTGATCATCAGTTATTTTGTTCTGAAAATAAGAACCAGTAAATAAACGAACAAGCACAAGTTATACGCGTAATAAAGACTCGCACTTCCACAGCAAATGTGTTCATTCATGATGTCATATTTAATCATTGTCGTATTTCTAAAAAATCAAATTTATTTTTAAAAAAAATTAAAGTGTCGCGAATTGTTAACATAGTTAATGATTTTATCACCCCATCAGTAGCACCGTGTCCACGATCGCTGTAACGCGTTAGAAACGTAGGGGAAATAATAACAAAAGGTACGCGATAAATACCTGATAAAATCATTACCTAAACCTATTTTAGCCTCTAAGGTCCAGTCATGGCGTGATGGCTGGCTGAGATCTCAACCAATTAGGTTTGAAACAGAGCACTTTAATGAAATTTTGTTTTTTAACCACGGGCATCCCGCGAGTACTGAGATCTAAGTTTGTGATCTTTGTTTGTCGAACAGTCTCAAGATCTCACATCCACAGAACTTACCTCAACTAATCCAGATCTCTGTGTGGTGTGTGGATCCAAGTAAACGACCTCGTCCTCCACGCAGCCAATCAGGTAAAGAGCCTGGTTTGGTTTGCCGCCGATAACACCAATAGACTGGGGCGAATGGAAACATGTCTGTCAAGAAACAAAATGTTATTATTTATATTTTTTATATTTTTTTTTTTTTTTATAAGTATCTTTCTTCATTTTGTCCTGACCATAACAAACACAAATGAGCGAAATTGGTTCAGTCGTTCACGCGTGATTCCGTGACCAATCATTTATATATCACACTAATATTATAAATGCGAAAGTTTGTATGGATGTATGGATGGATGTTTGTTACCTCTTCACGCCAAAACAACTGAACGGATCAGGCTGAAATTTTGCATTTATATAATCTTAATCCTGAAATCAAACATAGGCTTAGCTTGGGGCTAGATGATGCAGTGTGGGCTTGTCCAGTATTATTATTACTAAATACTGTTTACCTTCAGTCCATCAATATAAACAGGATTTATTTCACTAAGGCCCAGTCTTAGAGGAACTATAAGCAGTAAAGGCATCCAGTCCATCACAACATGGTCAGAAGCAGTAGAGGAATCTCCTCTGTCATTGTCCACAATGCATTGCTTCACTGAAAGAAGAAATAATTAATTTATATAAATAAATATAGCTCAGCTTGAATTTCACATAGCAACTATATAAATTATAATTGGGTTATGCTTTTTAATTTGTGATGCTTAGTTATTTCTTCATATTTTTTATTGCAATTCAAATTAAATTTTGAGACAAAATAGTGAAAATAGGTACTCACATATATCCTCCTTCACAACAGTATTATCTAAGGCGATGTGGATGACCAGAGAACTCCATTTATCATAAACTGCCAGTTTCCTGAAGATAAGAAATTTGTGTCACACTATCATCACCTCAAAAGGTCATTAGAATAATTAGGAAAATTTACTAGTTTATAATAAAACCAGAAGGTAAATTCTTGTGCTCAAAATAGATCAGTGGATGCATTTGTAATAAATTTAATAATTATAGCAATAAACTCTTTAACTATTGAAATTAGAAATCTAATCCCAGAAAGTTCTTTGCAAGTTTTTTAAGTATATTTTTAGTAATTCATACTTATTTACTTTCAAGTCCAACTATGGTAAATTCAACATAATATTTATCATTGAACCACACCCAATAGACCAGCTGTAATAGAGTAATAGGTATCATTCTATTTAAAACATGATCAGTTGACATCATATTCTTTTCTTCAAATATGTAATAATGTATAACTAGGAAAAAACTGATCACAACAAAATGACTATAGCTATACTACCTCAAAACCTGTGCCACAGTGTTCGGGCCAAACCATTGGCCCACCTCCTTTCCCTCCGAAGCACCCATCAAGGCTACCTGATGAATGGAGTATGGGGCTTGCTTCCTCTCTTCAAATCTTTGAATTATCTTCAGGTATGTGGGATCCCTGAAAGTATGCAAGCCAATACTTATTACTAACAACCAAAACATTTTGCTCTACTTTCAAAATAAGCATGGCTAATGGAATTAGTTTACTGCATCTGTCTTCCTGTTAGACTACCTATAATCTTGGAGTCTTAAAATCCAACAAGTTTCAAGCCAATAAGTTCCTAAAAGGGAAACCATTCTCCATCTTTGGCCACATGTTTACTTATGTTAAGTAAGTTGAAAAGCTTGACCAACAGCTAATTATGACAAGCACAAGTGGACAGCAAACAGAAAGTACCCCAAGGTGGACATACCTATCCAAGCTATGACTTGAGTGACAACTATTCAAAGATCATTTGAGTCATGGTAGTACAATAGTTTGTGTATGGAAAATTATACAACATTGTTTTAATATTATATAGGCAAGCTAATGGAAAATTACAGATATATTAACAGGATTACACAAAGTATGGTCTAGGTTGACCCTGAACTGAATTCTGAATAAGATTGTGAACCGAACGAAGACCATGGTCTTCTAAATTTACTGTAAACTCTACTTTGGGTGCTAATTAACATGTAAGAACTGTAAATGAAATGTCCACGCCACTATTTGTTTTATTCAGATCCAGTTTATACAAGATTAACCCAAAAAGTCGAGTTATTTATAGAAATGATGCACAGATTGTAGTTACCTTGTCTCAGGAGTCCACACCCAGTCTGTTCGCAGGTGGACCCTGACGAGGGCGACCCCCAGGACCATCTGACCGCAGCGCAGCATGCAGCCCCAACCTTTGTCAGAAGTGAGCCCTTCATCGCCGATAGGTACAAATCCCTTGCGATACGTGCACCAGATCACCGATGTTATGTCACGTCTTATTCGATCTAGATCTAAAACGTTATACAATACATTATGAGTGGAATATGCATATAAAGAATACTTGTTTTAAAACAAAAAAGTTCTTTCAACTTACCCTGAACAGCGCTATACTTTTTTCCGAGAATCCAAACACTTTCCTTTGTCTTGGGAATATCATCAGGCTCAGCGCTGTTGGTATCGGCCGATAGATAACAAATATCAAATACGGCATCCATGTCCAAACATAGCTTTTGCACGATAGCAAGCTTAAAAACTGTTTACGAAAAATATAAAAACAACACCACACAAACACGAATTCAAAATCGAAAACACAAATCAGCTGTCACAAGTGTCACAATTTGTCAAAATCACAATCGAAACGATCGAATACAGATACAGAAAAGAACGAATGAAAATGTGAATGAGTGACTTCACACATCAAGCCTTAGTACATAATGTTCATAGGCTTGATGTGTAAAGTTTACCGCAATTAAAATACCGCAATAAAATTAAGTTTACCAAACTGCATGCCACTGCATGCAAAGTACATTATGCGCAGCGGCATGCAGTTTGGTAGTTTTTATCTGCGGTACAAAGCTTTATATTGTATGTCCGAAATGGATATGATTGTTGATACCTACTTTAATTTGATTTAAGACCCTTACTTATGTATGATGTACACAATTTTTACAATAAAAATATTCTTATTCTTATTCTTATTCTTATTCTTATAAGCTAATAAACTTCACCAACTATCAAAAAAAATGGCTGAACTGTAAAGACGTGTATTTCTGATATGAAAATTATTTAACGAAAGACAAGGTAGTATGGCCCTAATATGGCTTTGGCCTAATTTGTCCAAAGCGACAAATTATAATAAAAAAAAAATAAAAAAAAACACCAACTGACAGTAAGATGTTTTGACAACATCTTACTGTCATCTGCGGTTTTGTTTTGTTGAACACACCTAATGAATAAATTCAAAAATGTATATTGCAATTTCAGTTAAATTACACATAATTTATATACATTTTATTATACACAGGGTGTCCTACAACCATGCCACATGGAGCGGAAGTACTTAAATATTGTAGATAGAGTATTGTACTGAAAGAAGACTTCATTTTGATTTTAAAAACAATTACACATTATTCAAAGATTTTTGAAAAATCGCCCATCTAAATCACTAAAACCCGTAAAATTGTGATAAAACACCTTTTATTTTACTATTTCGATTTAAAGGCTCAATCGTATTATTTTATTCCAGATAACAATCATCATCATCAGCATATATTAGTCCACTGCTGGACATTGGCCTAATGAGCGCCATAGCGCCCTGTCTTCAGCTTGACGCATCCAGCATCTGCCTCCAGTCTTTCGCAAATCGTCATCCCAAGGTAACAATCATATCAAATAAAAGGAAGACCATGAAATTTTACATGTTATATAAAATAGTTACTGACCAACGGGACCAATTAGATAACCGCCGAGATCACTGGACCTCGCCCCGCTGATTTTTTTAATAGGTTATGTGAAAAAATTACCTTACTTTTATTCATAATTGTGGGCTAACATAAAACAGCTGCTAAATACTGTTATATCTCAGACTGACTTATGTCAATAGAAGAAGACAGAGCGAGATTGAGCAGTGTGCTGAGTTAGCATACTATTATGAATAAGGGGGTTAGTTTACAATAAGCAGTATGAAAATGTGCAGGAGTTACAAACTAAACTTGGTCCTGTAGTAACTCCTGCAAAAAAAACTGAACACCTTAAAAAGATAAATAAATCAACTGGTAACGAAATTATTAAATGAGTTAGAATTGGTATACAACAGAATGAATGGGCGGGACTTATTATTTTGAGCATTTGCTAAATTAGATTACCTGTAAGGAAAACGTAATTATTTTAATAGAATCTAAAATTTCATGGTCTTCTTTTATTTTAGATGCTTTGTTAAATGGAAAAACTAATCCATGCAATTGAGCCCTTACATGTCTGAAATCTTAAAGTTAACGGTGTTTTTCTTACAAATTTTCGGGTTCAATTCCCGGTTTAGGTGGATACAGGCGATTTTTGAAAAATCTTTGAATGCAGTTTTTAAAATCAAATTGAAACCTTCTTTCAATAAAATGTTATATAAATATAATAATATAAAATTTTATGTGGCCGTATAAATAAATTACTAGGGATATGTAATTTATTTATACTACTGTAGTAGCTGTCATACATTATTTTGTCATTTATATTTTATGTATTTATCAAACTATCAATTTACTTTGCTGCCAATGCCGATAAATACATATAACTATAGTGATAACTATAACTAATATTATAAAGGCGAAAGTTTGTACGGATGTATGGATGGATGGATGTTTGTTACTTCTTCACGCCAAAACTACTGGACGGATCTGGCTGAAATTTTGCATACAGGTAATTCTAATCCTGGAATAAAACATAGGCATACTTTTTATCCCATAAATCTGTTCCCGCGGGATGAAAATCACATTAAAATGTTTCCATAGGAACAACGCGTGCGAAGCCGCGGGGCGCAGCTAGTATAAAATACGCGTTTTCATCTGATATCTTATTAACTGACGGTACTTATCTATTTCAGATTACCTGTTGAACAATTCCACCGCCAACTGCGATCCCCAACTCACCCAGCGTGAGGATTAGTACTCAATATTTTAGAAAAATACTCAATATTTTTATTGAAGTTTTGTAAGTATTCATGCACCCTGCCTGTCAGATAGATTATGGCAGTGATCGTAATCTTAATCTATTAAGTAAGATTAATACTTAATCAGTAGGTATTTTATACAAAATTACAGCGAACTCTTGGGATATAAATAATAACATAACATAAGTTGTAAGTATTTACATTTCTAGATGAACTGTTTATAAAATCATGCAAGTAAATATTTCTGTATATTAAAAATAGTAAAAATAAATTCTTAATAGTAAGTACGTACAGCCGTTTTTTCATGGACCTACTATTTTCTCCTATTAGTAGGACCACGAGGGAGACCTTTTTCTGTCTGTCCTATTCTAGGGTGAATCAAAAATCTACCTCCTGTATAAGTTTCTCGTTACTCAGATGATAATGTACGTAATTAACAAAACTTTGTATAAATTTGACTAGGTTAAACTTAACATAAATAAATGTAACATTGGTACCCATCATGATCTAAAATTCACTTCGAAACTCGTTATAATTATCGTGCTTGGGTACCGATTTAAGGCATGTTGGTGGTTTATTATAATTATATTTTAAGGAACATGTAATCGTCGTGTATGCTTCGGATTATGTCACTACCTCATGCTTCGGATTTGATTAGTGTAATAAATTTGTAATGGTAAACGGTGTTTTTATTTTAGTCAACTGAGCCAAAATAACAAAGGGTATAATTATAATAGAATATAAATATTTTTCGAAAACTGTAGGTAGTAAATTTATAAGGGCAGCTAAAAATATCGATATCGATGAATGTGGTTTAGGGGTCACCCCTAAATCGCATTTATCGATATCGATATCGATGAATAAGCCGCAGCAGCACATCACTATTATTATTATTTTTTGTGTTGGTAGCCATGAATGTCTTTGTGACATGTGTCGTCTGCGCATGTCCAAATTGAAGTGGATAGGTTGGTTTTTCGCGATACATTCATAGACAGTGACGTTTGGTAGACTCATTTTATTCTAAGGAGGTCCCGTCTCTTCTTACGAAGTTATTGTATTCTCTTTGGAACACACAGATTTTGCACAGATCATGTTTCGGCGGTTCGCGAATTTTGTGATTGTTTGCGAGTTAGTTTGTTTGTTTGGGTTGGGAGGTATGATGATTGATTTGATGAGTTATTCATTGTTCAATTAATCACTCACACCTATATTCTTACTTATCTATGCTCACACCACACCTGTGCAATTTGTTGATTTGATCTAGCATTTATTATTATTTCTGTGCCGTTCCTTTGTAATTAAAAGCAACGGGTTCGCAACATGGAATCTAGCGCGCTAGACTATGTTGCTCAGGCGAGCATGGATTTGTCTGAGCTTATGAAAGCCACCGAATCGGATTCAGAACGAGAAACGTTGCTCATGAACCATATCAAGAAAGTTTGGAATAACGTTACTCCTATTGAGGACTTCAAAGCCAGTGAGTATACTTACATAATTTTGTTCGTTTTATGTTGGTACTCATTTACTGTATCCATTAGTCTGAGAATTTGATCTTTCTGTAGATATAGATTCAAATTTTATTGATTCCATCTTTCACAGATCTTGAGTGGGTGAATGTATCCGCGGCTATATCACTCCCTCAACATTGTTCAGCCAAACTGGTAGTACTGGACTTTTGGACATACTGTTGCATCAACTGTTACCATGTGCTACCTGACCTGGCATATTTGGAACAAGTGTATCCAGTAGATCAAGGCTTGGTGGTGGTAAGATACACTCGAACTCAATCAAAGAAAGATATTTTCATAATAACATGTCTCCTTCACTTATAATTCAAACTTTCCTTCAAAGAATTTTTGTATCTGGTTCCTTAAGAAGGCACAACATTGCCTGGTTATTTTTGAATTTTTGAGTTTTGGCATCTATTGACAAATTTTATAAGATTTGTTACTAAAGTCAGTTATTTTGTTTAATTAAAGTGTTGAGCCATAACGATGCAACAAAAAATATTATACTAATACAATGCATACATTCAGCGAAATACAAAAAATATTTTTAGATTGGTGTCCATTGTGCAAAATTCGCTAATGAGAAGAACTCCAGTGCTGTCCTGGCAGCAGTGCAGAGATACAACATCAATCATCCCGTGGTGAATGATGCCGACAGCGCCATGTGGGATGCCCTTGGCATTCGGTGCTGGCCAACATTGCTGATTTTGGGTAAGGAAACATAAAACTGGGTATCTGGACTGGAGTTACAGTGGCATGCAGTTGTGCATGCGGGTGTAATGTACCGTAAACCGGGGTTACTTTGCACCTGCCAGGATGACTTTGCGCCAAATCGGATAAATGTTTTATTTTGTTTAAAAAAAACTTGTTGCTTCAATGGAATGATTGATATCCGAACATGAAACCAAATGTCAGAATACTTCCAAATTAAAAAATGATGTTGCTAGTAGTGTTCTTTTCTCTGGAATGAGTCGCAGAGTGAAAGTGCATAAATATTCAAAAAAAGAATCTGCCTAAATCCAAGTGTATCTACATAATCACAGGCTCAATATTGGTAAGCTTTTGTTTTTACATCTGTTATGTATTCTTCTAGTCGATTAAGCAAGTATTTTGTAGCAATTAGCTGCCACTATTTTTTACTGTATTTTTTTTTTAGTCAGGTCAGAAAACACTTAAAAACGGGGAGACATTGTCTTAACTTCAAAGTTACCCCAGTCATTTTATATAAACCTACCCTCATATTTTTTCAGGTAAACAAACATGCCAAGGACTTATAAACGAAAGTTGGGTGCTCGGAAGTATGCAAACTATAGAAAAGAACAATTACAGCTTTGTATAGCAGCTGTACAATCTGGAAAAATGACACAAAGGAAAGCTAGCGAGCGATTTAATATTCCGCGACAAACCATTGTATACAAACTTAAAAATGCCCATATGCATGCCCCTGGACACCGTCCAATCCTCAATGAAGATGAGGAAAAATCTGTAGCAGCTCATATTGAGCTAATGGGCACATATGGGTTCCCTTTAACAGAATTTGATCTAAGAGTGTTGGTGAAAACTTTTCTTGAAAAGTCAGGGTGCTCGATTGTAAAATTCAAGAATAATATGCCCGGGTCTGATTGGGTCAAAAATTTCTTAAAGCGCCATCCTGAACTTTATGTGCGTTTTGCAACTAATATCAAGAAGAATAGGGCACAAATATCCAGCGAAATTTTAAGGGAGAACATTGATAACTTGAGGTATCAGCTCTCAGCTGCTGTCTATAAATCTATAAAAAAAAATGTTTATTACTGGTTATTTTATTTATCTTCCTGAATCTCCACTTATTCTAAAAATGATTTCGAATACATAGCTAAATTATTTCAACTTGTTTTTCAGGGCCTCACAACAAACCCCTGTTTATATTCACCGGAGAAGGCCACAAGGAACAACTGGTGCAGTATGTAGGAGTCACTTTAAGGCACTTTGCAGCTGTTATCAATACTAAACCATTGCCAATCCTACTCGCTGGGCATTTGAAGTCCAAGTTGGAAGAAATCCTGTGGTTTCCTAGTAAGGTTTGTATTCAATTACTATTAATTAGGCTGAGAATCACTGAAGCTGCAACTCGCGTTAGTACCAAACCGTTCAAATGGTCATTAAATGATTGAAATTGGTGATTAGCAGTAAGCTTTTTAAAAATTTGACTAGATAAATATTAATAGTGCACTGGCAAGGATTAAGATTAAAATAGACATCCCTAAATGAATTAGTTGAATTGGTTTTTATGAAATTTTTATGTATAAGTATTTATTTACGAGAATAGGTCGTAAATTACGAAGAAGTAGTTCACACAACCTTAACCTCAATGGCCTCCCCCTTATAAGCGCCTTATTATCGTTTATCTTATGGGGGGTAGTGTCATAATCCCCACTCTGGGCATGCGGGATCGCAGTTCGGTGGTAGAATTGCTCTGCCGGGGGCGCTGCTACCCGCCCCGCGGTGGATATCCTTTTTTGCCGCCTATTACGACACCCACGGATCTGAAGCCCTCAATACATGTTGACCGAGCTAAGGCTAAAACCGAACTTACCTTTTTCCTCGTACGAGCGTAGGCAAATCGATACAAGGCAAGTGCCACCGTCTAGAGGATTGGCAAGTCTACGCAAACGATTGCACTACAAACTACACAAACATGTGGATACGATTGGCCGAGTGCGCGAAGCGCCTTTGATTTGTGCAGAAAAACCGAGACAGCTCCGAAGGCGAGTGGCCGCGAGCGGTGACAGTCACTGCAAATGACCTCTATACAATACACGTTGGCGCTTGTATTCACTCGGCCAGCTAGGCGAGCGATGGAGAGTTAATGTAAACGTCTACACGTTGGTATTGACTTTCACTCGGCAACGTAGGGCCAACATGTATTGGAGGCTTAACTAATAACACAATATTCTAATAAATAAATGTTTGTATGAAGGTGTCTCCGAACCCGTACTACCGTGGTCGCTCGGACGAGCCCTACCTCGCTATATCGGACACGGGCCACCACCGCGTCGTATTCACAGACTGCGCCGGAGCCATACTCAAGACCATCGGCGGACCTGACGCAGGCTTCAAAGAAGGCAGTAAGTTTTATAAGTCAAAATTCAAAAATTCTTTAATTCCACAATACATGCACAATAAGAAAAAGATAAGATAAGATAAAAATCATTTATTTTTCCCGAAGACAAACAAAGTAAAAAAAAAAATGGTACATACAATAATAAAAACTAATAGGTACTTAAATCTAACAATTTCTTTATACTTTGGGTAAAAAGGGACCCTAGCTCAGCATTTTGCAGTATAAGGCAATTGCCCATTACTGCGCTGGTTTTCAGTTAGGGTCCCTATGAGTGACGAAAAAACATTACACAAAGATGACAACTACAAACTTAACATAGACCAGATATAATAAAATGTAATTAGTACAAAAGGTCATATTATATAAAAAAATAACACTGACACGGAAATAAAGTGGTATAAATAAAGAAAAACTAAGTTTTAGTATTGTTTTCTACAGCATAAAGCACATGTAGAGCGTGAAAAGTATATTGCCATAATTTACCAAACCGTCTATGTGTAGACATAATCCGTTATGTGCGAAAAATTTACCACAATTGGAAATGACTTACACATGACGAATTTGTCAAAACGAGTTCTAGAAAGAATTTACACGTAATTGTTTTTTCAAACATAGGCTACTTTTTATTAACGACATCGGTATTGTATTAAATCAGTTATCTAGTACCCATAACACAAGCTCTGCTTAGCTTGGGGCTGGGTAATGCTGTGCTGCATTGTCCAGAACTATTTAATTATTTATAAGTATATATATTTATAATCCCATAAATCAGTTTACATGGGATAGAAATCACCTTTAAACGTTTCCATAGGATCAACGTGTGCGAAGCCGCAGGGCGCAGCTAATTAATAATATAAACTCTTTTCCCAGAGAAGCCCAAATTCAACTCCCCTCAAGGCCTGTGCTGGTTATCCAGCAACGTCATAGCAGTGTGCGATACAAACAACCACTCCGTGCGCGCCATACACCTGGACGAAGGGACGGTCGAGGTGCTGGTGGGCAACGGACAGCAGAGCACTCATGGGGACACAGGTTGACATTCGCTTTTTTGCACGTAGTATTTTATTTATTAAAATTACATATTTACATTGACATTACAGTAATTACACTAATGCGACAAGGAAATATAAAAAAAAAATACATTAACACATATATCTAAAAAAAATACAATAATAAAATTACAGCAAATCAACAAACTATTATCTATAAAATACTTTACATATTAAGATGCTTCCTACCCAAAAATTTCAGAACCGCATCTTTGAATTTTGGCAAGGAAATAAAAAATATATCCACATCCTCCTCTGCACATAGACTATTAATAACGCGAAGGGCCCGTGTGAACGGGGACTTGCTCAGGAGGTTAGTTCTTGACCTCGGAATCGCAAGTAACCTAGGTCTTCGGCGCGCTTAAACATACTTGTTAGGTACGTACAGTCCTACGTTCATTAAGACTATGTTTATGATACCTCCTTCTATTCCTAGTATATTATTTAATTTCTAACATAGGTTTATATACCTAATTATAACGGTTTGCATTATTATTTCTATTTTGCATTAGTACCTATGTTGCTCTTTGGTTTTTGTAAACTGACGTGTAACTCGTAATGTGACGTCACCCAGGGGTTCAGACTGAAAACCAGCGTTGTTTCCGTCCTTGGGTGGTAGCGGCATTAAGCTGAGGCTGGACCTATTTAGCCGCGCATTAGGGAAAGACCATTTTTTCTCTTCAGACAGTCTCGTAGAGCTGTTTAATTTTTAAGTTTAGTCGTTGTACTAGTTTTATTTGTTCTATATTTTACTTTCCCTCTGTGTTGTGTGTCCCTATGTGTAAACAAACATCCATCCAGTGCTAAATAAATGTCTATTCTATTATATTCTATTCGTCCAAGCCGGTGTACGCTATTGGTTCATCAGTTGACATTTGCTTTCAACTGCTGTACGCTATTGGTTCATCATTTGACATTTGCTTTCAACTGCTGTACGCTCTTGGTTCGGCAGTTGACATTTGCTTTCAAACAAACATACCCCTTCCACTTTCTTCCAGCGTTCTTTTTACGTGACGCGACCTATTCTTATATTAAAGTTACAGTATTATAACATTTGTCCAATACTGCGCTGCTTTTAGCAGCCTTAAGAAGTAATGTGTGAGGATACTTGAGAACTAGTCTGCATACTTGGTACTTATTTGTAGGCTGGTTTCCGCAACTAGGCCACAGGTGGGCCCTTTTTGCGTGTCGGGTGGGGGGATCTAAACACCCGATGTCCTCCAGGAAAGCCAGCAGCTCGCTGACGCCGGTGCATGCCTCCCTAGGTGTCCTTGGTGTCCCGAGGTAGTGTAGTCGTTGAGAAGCTACGCTATCACACTCTATACCCTCACTCCTACCACTCTATAGGCGTTCAAGTATTACGTAACGCAATTTTTGAAGATTTTTGACCCCCCCTCCCCCCACTGTAACGCTCCGTAACGTTTTCTGTACCCCCCCCCCCCCTCCCTCCCTTTTTAAACGTTACGTAACACTCAAGTGATCATTTTTACTCTAAAGTCGTAAAAAGTTTTTTATTCCAATTTTCCATCATCATTTTAAAATTCCAATTTGGGAGTTTTAATTCCCTAATTTTTTATATAAAAAAAGAAATAATGTTACGTAACGTGTTGTCAAAAAGACCCCCTCCCGCCCCTGTAACGCATCGTAACGTTCTACGAGACCCCCCGCCCCCCCGAATTGCGTTACGTAATACTTGAACACTCCCATACCTCTATGACTAGTCAGCATATAATATAACTAGATAGGCCATAAGCTAATTTAACTAAACTATTTATTTCTCAGGTGGAAAATGCCTAGGGATGCAAACTCTTAGCTCTCCGTGGGATATAATACAATATACGACGCCTGACATGGACATGTCGGTCCGACCATTGGCACCCCCGCCGCCGCCCCCGGGCCAGGCGGAGAGCAGTACGGAACCTGACGAGGAAAAAGGTAAGCTTCTATGGTCCGTATTATGAAAGTCTGCTCGGTTATCGAACTATGCTTGAGTAACGCTTTTCTATGGCACACACGTCACTCAAGTATAGTGTGACTGAGCAAGCTTACATAAAACGTGTTTTAATTATATGCTAAACAACTTGAAAAACCTATATAGGTTTTTCAAGTTGTTTAGCATTATTAAGCAGATCCGTTCAGTAGTTTTGGCGTGAAGAGGTAACAAACATCCATCCATCCATCCATACATCTATCCAAATTCGCATTTATAATTTTAGTGTGATAGTCACATTTGAATTTTTGATCAGAATCTCGAATCTTTATGGGCTGTCTCACTTTAGAAGGCGATTCCGTTATCAGCGAATCCGCGGTTCGAGGTTCGCTTCTCGCCAGTACTTACTACACTTGTCGATTAGCGGAATTATAGCGAAACGTCAAGAATTCAAAGAACTCGCCTTCTTTTAAGGCCACAAGATACACGAGACATGAACTCTGTAGATGTGGCTAGAACTTGAGTAGATCGGCGGAATCGCACGGAAAAAGAGAGAAATCATAGACAAATCTATGTGTTAGAACAGGCAGTTTCGCCTCTGTTCCGCTTCTTGTATAGTCAGCAAAAATTGCACCTTACCACCACAAGAGTGACTTTTCTGTGAAGTGAATAGTTGCCAACCCCGGCTTGCTCGATATCTTTTGTTTGGACAACGTCATCGCGGAACTATGGCAGCCACCTCAGTTTCGCGTATGCGACCGACCCATATCTCTGTGCAATTTGATATTTTTAATTGATAGAAATAATGCATCTAAACATGTGAAGAAAATTTCAATCAAATAATAGAAACAAAAAAAATTAAATTCTCTCACAACATAGGTCATAATAGCCTTTTAATAGTTTTAACAATAGTGTTTACATACTTTTAGTTACTTAAGACCTTTGTGAGAGACAAATAAACGTTTTATTATTATTATTAAAATAGAACTCACTTACATCCTTAAATCTAAATCATTATGATGTAGGACTATTTAACAAAATCCTAGTAGAACCAACAACAGATGCAGCGAAACAGCTGTTCACAGCGGTGAGTCAATTCAAGTAGTGACAAGTGATAGCTTTATTGGAACTAAATTATGTACATACATATCTATTTGTTATTGCTCAGTAAATATAAGAATGAAAAATATTTAGTAACAATTCCGCGAAAAAACCTTCTGCGATAAAATCTAACAAATTGTACATTTATACAAAATGAAAGAACATTTATCAAAGCAATTCGTCAACTAGTTTCGTCTCTCCACGAGACATCATCAGGACACCACACCACTCGATCTTGACACTGAGAGCGCCAAACAACAACGGCAGAGTCCCACCAGAGATGTTGTCACTTCGAGCTCCGCGTGCCAAGTGAGGCATCGCTCGCAAAACCGCCCCTTATATACAGTCATGGTGACGCATCACGCCCATTACCTGCGTCCGTGACATCACCGCTCGCGCCATTTCTAGAAAAAATCCGTAATAATGGCGATCGAGGCAAACCTGTACTTAGTTCATTCAACAATGTATTATTACTGTATTTTGTAATTTCTAAATTTTCTAAGACCGACAACCTAAATCCCTTATCACAAGTATGTAAAATTGAAAATGAGTGATTATCATTTAATGAATGACCCGATTCTAATAAATGTTTTGCAAAATTTGACTTTTCTGGATGATTGTTTCTATAAGCCGCTAAATGTTCTTTATACCTAACCTGAAACCTACGACCCGTTTGACCTACATAAACACCATTACATTCATCACAAACTAACTTATAAACACCAGATTTCTTATTGTTATCCAATCTATCTTTTCCGTTACAAATCTGTTTTAATAAATTGTTTGTTTTGAACGCTACATGTACTTTATTTTTGGACAAAGCCCTTGAAACTCCCTCACTTAATGGACCTAAGTAAGTTAAACTTCCTACATATTTATTTATCCTATCTGGGGCAACAGGGTACAATAAAGAACGGACAATGTTACGTTGTTTACTCCTAATTAGACCATCAACTATATTCCTACTATATCCGTTTCATTCTGCCATATGGTAAATAATAGATATTATTATATTATTATTATTGTTATTGCTCAGTTTTGTTTTTTTTTCATCTTTTTTATTTGATAAGATATGTGTATCGTTTGTTAATTACTTTCTAGTTTAGACAATAGGACCGCCATGTATTAATTATAAAGGTTCTTACAATAAAAATGATTAAAAAAAAAAAAAGAACTAGTATTTACAATTGAGCTAACTGCAGAGTGTTGATTTCTAGACTATTCTGAATAACCCTGAAGCAGTTTTACAAAGTGGCACAAAATAAGTGAGCCTACTCAGACTATTATAGATAAAGAGAGTAGCAAACAGTGTGTCTACCATGAGTTGTCACAGTTAAAACGCCTGATTATCTACGCGACTCATGCTGCGCATGGGTACTCAAATGTGCCCAACTATACGCTAGAGGCGCTTTAGAAGTTTCTATTCATTTTTTTAAAACTACAGTCGCTAGCGAGTGTACATTGTGAAAACTCATGGTAGACACACTGGTCGAAAACGTTTTCGAAATATAAAAAGTAACGACTTTTTCGCCCCGTGTGGCCACGATGTACATTGTGAAAACTCACGTTTTCGACCAGTGTGTCACTGGTCGAAAACGTTTTCGAAGTAAAAATAGTAACGACTATTTCGTCCCGTGTGGCCACGATCGCTTCATCGCGATGGGAACGTAGCGGAAATAAAAAAACGAAGTAAAAAAATGTATTGATTGTTTGTTAGTATTAAATAGGCTCCGAAACTACTGAACCTATATAAAAAAAATTCACTATTAAAAAGCTAACTTTCATAATATATATTTGTCTTGTTAGGTATTTAAAATGGTATGATTGTATGATTTATTTTGCAGTTTTTGGTACACCCCCTGCCTTTCTTAAATTAGTATAGTTCTCTCCATCCAAAGGTTGCCTGGAAGAGATCGCTTCTAAGCGATAAGGCAGCCTGTTTTACTCGTGTTATGTGATGTATCCATGTACCTAATGTTATTTTTATGGTGTACAATATAGTATTTTTGTATTGTATTGTATTTTCAGGGAGTCACATCGGCTATATTTTATCTTCGAATTCCCACGGGAACGGGAACTACTTGGATGAAACCGCGAGGCGCTTTTAATACTCAATAAAAACCGTTAAAAGATTTCTCAAGAAACTTAATAAGTGTTTCCATTTGTTACAGATCCATTGAAAGGTTCAGACAAAGATAAGGAAAAGGACAACAAACGGCGCGTGCTGCTGATCGCCTGCGCGGGCTCGCACCAGATCTGGGCGCTGTTCCTGGACACCACCATCTGGTGGAAGTACAAGACTTATACAGAAGGTAACCTATTCATAGTCTGCTTCATCAAACTTCTTCCAACACAAACAAGGTTCGTAGTTAACCCGCTTACATTCATAATGAATTCGTCAAACTACGAAAGTTTCTATAGTAAAATATTCATAGTCTGTTCAATAATTATTTTTGTTTCAAATAACTATAAACCGACTTAAATTTTTATAGTTTTTTCATGGATTTTCATGGATCCCATTGAATAAAATTAAAATGGGACCGCAAGGGAAGATCCAGCTTTCATGTAAAAAAAGAATCATGAAAATCGGACCACACAGTGAAAAGTTCTAAGGTAACAAACATAAAAAAATACAGTCTAATTGAAACCCTCTTTAGTATCTTAAAATAAAAGTAAAGATTATTACGGTAAAATAATATTATCCAAACTCCCCTTTTCCTCATCTTCTCCACCCTACCTTTTTCTCCTTGCCCTCAATTCAGTAACTCTACATAAATGTAATTAGTGACTAACTCAAATGTTGCAGACTTCGTGTTCTAATTTGTTTAGTATCACTTCACATAATTGATTAGTTTTATTTTAATGTTATTTTTTGTTTGTTTGCCCTGTATAAGTTATTTTAATCGCTACCGATAAAACTACTTTTGTAAACAGGCTTCCCGCGACACAGGCTTGCTTCGTGCCCCCGCACGAACGTCGCACTCATAGGCTTCCCGCGACACAGGCTTGCTTCGTGCGGGGGCCGCCAGTAATGTGTACCTATCTTAAGTAATATGGCAAATAAATCATTTTGTATTTTTGTATTTGTACCTCCTCCATTTTTGAAGTCGGTTAGAGAAGAGTCGTGGCGTTTTGGTGAACTAATACGTTTAGTCGTACTGCAATAACAGAGCAGTGTTGTCAACGCAACAAAAGTTGTCAAATTGGCACACGAGCGCCCTCACTTCCCACGACTCTTCTCTTTTGAACAGACTCTGGGTACTTTTTTAGGGTTCCGTACCCAAAGGTTAAAATGAGACTCTATTACTAAGACTTCGCTTCGTCCTCCGTCTGTACATCTGCCCGTTTGTCCGTCTGTCACTATGGTTTATCCATTTTGAATGAAGCATGTTAGTAAACAAAATACGGCACAAATAACAAAATCTCACTTGTTTGGCGTCGAGTTTCAGATATAATTGTAGGCGGTTTGTTAACGTTTATTCTCCATTCAAAATGGATATGATATAGTCCTGTTTGTGTCCCAATAGAGAGGAGGAAAGGTGACGGAAGAATGGGGTCGGTGACCAGTCTATTCGTAAACAAATGTACCTGGCCGAAGAAAAAAAAGGGTGTATCTCGTGAACCGTGATAGGTATACAGTTAAAATTTTCACTGATGATGTATTTCTGTTGCCGCTATAACAACAAAAACTAAAAAACAATAAAAAAAAATATATATGAGGGCTCCCACACAACAGACATGTTTTTTTGCCGTTTTTTTAGACAATGGACCCTTCCTGCGCGAGTCCGACTCGCACTTGGCCGGTTTTATTTAGTTTGCAACTATTTTAGATTTTTAATAAATTTTGTTCCTTTGTTCTGTCACGCTTATGGCCCTAATAGTTATTTGTTCAACAAGTGAGCAAAACGGTTTTTTGTTGCACGTGCCGATTTTAAATCCCGAGCTAGCGAAGCAGTCTAGAGTAGAGTCACGACCGTAGCGAGTAGCTCTAAAGTGGACTGCTGAGCTAGCGAGGGATTTAAATGGCACGAAACAAAAAACATTTGCTCTCGAGTTAAACATACAACTTTTCACCTCGAGGCAATTATTAGGTCGTCACTCTTAATTGCACGGTGCGCTCAATTACTTAGTCCATGATGAAATTTAGGTGCTACCAAAAAGTATTTTTTAGAGTGTAAAGAGATATTTTTTGTAGTATTTGTATTTGAAATACAAATTTAACGAATTTACAAAAACATCCTTGTTTTTTAATCTTCTTTTCTGTTAAAAAATAATAAAACATTGGTAGTAATAAAGTAAAGCATCGTCGTGCCAAAATAAGTTTTTGAACAAGGCGTTGAGTTTTTTCTTTTTTTTGGCGCCGACCATAGAGTATCAATAGCTTCAAGAGCCTAGTAAACCATTGAAATGCAGTAACACCATTCTAAATTCAATATGCTTTTTTCAACTTGTTGAATAATCCTTTATTCCACTTGGTTTTGAGCAGCAAAGTCACTGTTTTCGAGTGAGAGAGGTGAAAAAGTTTTTTAATCGGTATGTGTTGTTCACAGGAACATGTGTTTGCATCGCGGGCACTGGCGTCGAGGCGGCTCGCAACAGCTCCTATGCTCACACGGCGGCTTTCGCGCAGCCTTCTGGGCTAGCTCTTAAAACCGGTTAGTATTTATTTATATTGTACTACCCACAGAAGGATCAAGGGGCCTTACCTTACCCTTACGCATAAATGAGTGAAAGTGGCGCCCCCACCAATTCAATCTTATTATTACGTTAAACACAGGAAGTTTTAAAAATCCATCGTACAGTTTGTGGGATCTATTATAAGTTATTTATTAATGCTAGTAGTGCACTACTGGACTCGGATCTTCCCCTGATAAGCGCTATGGGTTTTTATCTCATGATCATTATACCCATAATCCACACGGTGTGCATGCGGGTTGGGGATCGCAGAATGGTCGTAGAATGGTTTTGCAGGGAGCGATGCTGCACGCCCGACAATGGATATCACTTAGTGTCCTCTTACGACACCCACAAGAATTGGGACACGCACGCGTTGTTTCTATGGATACGTTTAAAGATTATTTCTATCCCATGGAAACTGATTTATAGGATAAAAAGTAGCGCATATATTTTATTCCAGGCCTAGAACTAACCTGTATGCAAAATTTCAGCCTGATCCGTTCTGTAGTTTTGGTGTGAAGAAGGCAAACACCAAACATCCATCCAAACTTTCGCATTTATAATATTAGTGTGACCAAGTTCTTGTGTGTTTATTGCACAGGCTCTAACGCGGAGATTTTCATAGCTGATTCCGAAAGCTCTTCAATACGAAGACTTGCGCTCACTACCGGACAAGTTTCCACTCTGTGCGGCGGCGATAGAAACCCCTTGGTAAGAATGCTACTCTATTTTGAACCGTATTTATTGAGGCATAGGTGCTTTTGTTCTCAGCACCTCAATTACGCTAATGTTCTCGCACAAAAGGAACCAAAGCTAAACGCAAACGCTATTACATATTGCCATCCCTTTCTTATAAAAAGAAAAAAAGGAGACAATATGTTATGGCGAGAGTTTTAAGTTTAAACTATGTGTACAATACAAACATTATCGTAACCGAAGCACTGTGAGATTAAAGAACCCTGTCGATATAAAACCTATTGACCATGCATTTAAAGCAGGGTTGGCATGATGAAATCACATTGATTGAAATCATGAATACAATCACGATTTAAATCAAGTGATTTTTTCACTGATTAATGAAATTAAAACGGATAGATAGATAAAACCTAACACAAAGTGTTAAGAATCACTTTGTATGATTACTACTACTTACTTTGTATTAGTATTTCTGTCTGTATTATAGTTAAAATACCTAAATAAAAACACCAACATCAATGGTGACTATTTCTTTATTATTAAACTCCTCATAATGTGTAAATTTCTATTATTATTATTTTATTTATGCATACCTTATAAATCGCTCTAACAGCAAGATCCTTTTTTGCGCATTAAAAAATTCGATTTTTTTTTTTTACAAAAAAATTAGTTTAAGACACAACTGTAACTGTGTACAATGTCCTTGTGATATTAGTCCCATTTGCTACTAAGTCATGCTGCGAATAGGACGTTATGTTAATACGCTGTTTTAGGACGTTCAGTTAGGGCGTTCTGCTTAAAAGTCCTTTCGATACGAAACTATTTTGTCCAACCCTGATTTAAAGCTGACAGTTGTTCGTTTTGTTCCAGAATCTCTTTGCATACGGCGACGTAGACAATATAGGAATAGACGCAAAGCTCCAGCACCCCCTCGGCGTAGCATACTCAGAATCAACAAAATGCCTATTCATCGCCGATACATACAACCACAAAATAAAAAAAGTAGACATCAGTACACAAAAGGTAACAACTCTGAAAATAATTAAAGCTGAGACAAGCGATGCAGTAACGTTCGCTGAACCTTCTGGTATGGGGCTTAGTATGGACGGAAAGTACCTTTACGTCGTCGATACGAATAACCACAACATCAAAGTTATCAACACAGCTAAGAACACATGCCAAGATTTCGTAGTGCGGAATCCTGAGGCAAAATTCACTGAACCTGAAAACTTGATACTGTACAAAAACGATCTATTTGTCAACAGGAAGTTAGGAAATCTTATTATTTACTTTAACGTGAACTTAGATACAGATAAAAGGAATGTGACCTTCACTCCGAACGCGCCACAAAATTGGAATCTGAGCATCAGGGATGAAAGCAATAATGATGTAACATTAGAAGAGTTTGAATTCATTAACTGTAGTAGGAAGGGCTTCCGGCTGCCCGGCCGAGTGGAGATTAAACTTAAACACAAATCGGATAAGACTCACTATCGCTTGTACTTGGCTTTTAACACGTCGTTGTGCGATACTCATGTGTGTTTTTCGCACAAATTTACAATTCGCTCAATTATTTTGGTGAGAGATTCAGTTAAGATGATCGAGTCATACAAGATAACTTGCAAGGTGAATCCAGTCAATCGGTTCAATATCACTGCGCTTAATAATAAGATTTAATTCAAAGTTGTAATCATTTAACGAGCTACAACTCCATGAAATTTCTAACAACCAAGAAAAAACATAATTTATTATGTGTTAATTTTTTTTACATTGATTTCAAAAGTATTTAAATGTTAAAAGAGTTAATTAGTTAATTTAATTTAAAATAAGTTACCCCGACTAAGTTATTGCAGTTGCAATGTTACTTTTACTGTGTTGTATTAAAAAAAATATCAGTTCTGTGTTACCTATGTAATTAACTTTTAATACAGTATTTGTAATAAAAATCAAGATCTTTTATTTCATCTATCGTCTAATTCGTCTGTTAAAAGTATATATTTTTCAACAAAAATATTATAAGGTACCTATGTATTAACAAACTATTAACAAACTGCGACGCAGGAATTGCGGGTTCGATTCCCGCCTCGAAACAAATGTGTGTATTATCTACATATATTTGTTCAGGGCGTTCTGGATGTTTTCTATGTATAAATAAAAAATATCTATCTATGTAGTGCATTGTATTATGTATATCAGTTTATAGTACCCATAACTCAAGGTCTGCTTAGCTTGGGGCTAGATAATGCTGTGTGAATTGTCCTACATTATAAAAAAAAATACACACATTATAAACAGTTATCTACTTGTTTCATGAGTATATAACCCCACCTCACCGTGACAGCCTATATCGGTCCACAGCTGGACGCAGGCCTCCCCTTGAGTGGTTGTTATCTTATAGGGTGGTAGTGCCCATAATCCCCACGCCGGGCATGCGGGTTGGGGATCGTAGTTCGGTGGTAGAATTGTTCAGCAAGAGGCACTGCTGCCTGCCCTCCGTGGATATCCCTTAGTCGCCTCTTACGACACCCGCGGATAAATTGGGGTGGTGCAAATTCTATGCCAGCCAGCACCACACGGTAAGTAGTGAGGTTTTGCGAGAGTGATGAATGAAAGGATGTTTGTTTGTTTAGTGAATATTATTTTAATTAATATGTCAATTATATTTATTACTTCAATGAATTTATTTGATATAGATCTAAAACTGTTTAATTTTTAAAATTCTATATATTCTAAAAAAATTATTTATTGGATAATTTAATTAGATTTTTTAAATCAAGAATAATCTTAAGTAACTGATGTAATTGGATTTACAAAAATCGTGTTAGTTACTGAATAAAAAAATTACAATAAAAATTACAAATAGTAGGAGTACCTGGGAGTATATAACACAGTGAAGTATTTTTTAATAACCTTGTCATTTATTTTATACTTGCCGCCGCCTGCGGTTTCGCACGCCCCTTTCCAGGATAATAATTGACCTATGTCCCGGGATACCTTCTACCTCCCTGCCAAATTTCAGTAATTTCAGTTTATTCGTGCAAAGATAACAGACCGACAGAATAACTTTTGTATTAATATTATTATTAGGTAGGTATGGAGTTTTATTGATTTATTTATAAAAAATAAAGTTACAATCAAATAAAATAAATAAATTAGAACTAGTATTTACAATTGATTCAATTCAGCTAACTGCAGACTGTTTCAAACAATCTACAGGTAGCTCAAGTTATTTGTTGTTGTCACGTGAGTCATTTTCACAAATAAACACATTATTCGAACGTCCCAAGGAAAGTGCCCGTGACATTTGTTCGGTTACGAGAAGCCATCGACACAAAACTAAATTAAAGCCTAGTTATCAATAAAAAAAATAATCTGGCTTATACTGATACTTTCAACTTACATGAGAATGAAAAAAAATAAAGTGTTATTTAAAAATGCTATAGCATCTAGCCTAACTAGTCTAGATTCTATAACATTTTGTAGGCGCTTATAGCCCCTTTGTCCAAGTGAAATTGGTACATTACTGCTGTTATAAATGCACCTACTGGTGTGGTTTGGTTACATTACAAATAATTTATTTAATTCGGATTGCCATCAGCTTAACTAATTACAATAGAATTTAAAAAAGTCCCAGAAATATTTTTGGTTATTGGTAATTTCTAAGAAATCTAATAAAATCCCAAATATCCCAGAGATTTTCGTATCGATGAGTATCCGACTTTCTGGTCTAGCGGTTATGACATCCCCATACCGAGGGGCAAATGCGGGTTTGATTCCTGACTGTCAATATCCAGTGTCTTTTTTCAATGCAAATCATTTAACAGATTTATTAACAAGGTAATGATGTTTTCATCTCCAATGTCACAAATTTAATTCAGCGACCTACCTTCAGATTAAACTCGGCTCGTCTTTTTTTATTACTAACGTAACATTTTTTACCGTTCATGACTCGGCCAGCCTCGGACAAGGACAAACGTCAATTTGCTGCATGCGACGGACCAATGATGTGTAAACGAAGGGTCATAAAACAAAAAACCATGTGATAGTCACACTATTATTTATTGCACGCAGCACTTATTAAGGGTCACACTAAAAAATGCGCGAATAAATTTTGCCTCTTTCGCCACGTATTATTTTAAGTTTTGACTATTGGCGAACTTAATCAAAATTCAAAGTCAAGAGTATGAAAAAAATATGAGAAAAATTTAAAAAAGCTGTCGTTTCGGTAGGTAATTAAGTAAAGACACGACGAAGAAACCTTTAGCCTATTAGTTGTTAATTTTCGAGTTGTAGCAAAGTCTGTATGTATCAAACTTTTTTATCCTCCTGTCTAGATTATGTGCTATTTTATAGTAAGCTTTTTTGAACGGCAAAGAAAAAAATATAATCGATTTCAATATCAAATTTCTCAAGGTTATCCCAATGTTGCCGGTAAAGAGATCGCTCACAGCGATAAGGCCGCCCTTATCGCCTCACTTCACTATTTTTAGCACTTCTTTCTGTATTATTTTATGTCTTTGTGTTTGTATAAACATAATGATAAATAAAACCAGAAGTATAATATGTATATATTTAATTTATATTTAAGAGGTTAAGTCTATTTGACGATAGTATTTAGACGAAATCGTGACTTCTCCTTTTTTCATGCGATTTGTCACAGCCTCTACTTGTGCGGACATGGAACTACGCACTCGATATCTTTATGTTACTACCGTAAAGAGTTGTATTAATCCCGCCGACACGACGCGACACATCCTACCGACAGTCGAGACGTGATCTAGACGTCGACGTCTCGATCACTCCTTGCCAGACTTGCCTCTCTGTTATCATCTCATAATTAATTGTACTTACAATATAAGTATCTTTACTAACTACCTAAATAGTTGGTTTAGGTAGAATCACAGAAGAATTATCCTATAGTATGCAAGCACTATACTTATGAAGTATGTATGCATGAATAATGTATAGAGAATATAGCATTATCGCTAAAGTTTAATCTCCCAAACAAACTTTATTTGAACACCCTGATTACCCTGATGACGTCCCTTGTTAAGGGATTAAACGTTGGTGTTCTACCAACACAAATAAGGTTCGTGGCCGGGCGAAGCCAAGGGAACCTCTACTAATTTTATAAGATGGTTACTACATACCGGCATGTAGATCAATAATTATTATAAAACCTATATTTATGATAAATAAATGTAACAAGCGTGATGCGAGTCCAATCACACACAGGCCATCAAGAGCCCATGGCTTTATGCAACACGATGTAGAATATAGCTAATGCTCTACTCTAAATAATTTCAGACACTACCGTAATGATACTTCCTACTATGTAAAGCGCCCATAGTCAAGCTCTGCTTAACTTGAGGCTAGATGATGATGTGGGGAATGTACAGCTTTATTTATTTATTTTATATGTCAAATCGCATACATAAATCACATAAAAAAACCTGATATATTAGTCGGATCTACAGGTACTAACATTATAAAGGCGATATTAGTAGGATCTACTATGGTTTGTCCATCCAGCATGGAGCATGTTAGTAAATAAACCAAGATACAAATAACAAAAACTCACTTGCTTGGCGTCGAGTTTCAGATATAAGTAAGCAATTTTTATTGAAGGGAGGATCTAAAATCGACAAGTAATGTTAATTACGTATAAAAGGACGCGCCAACAAAGTGAATTTTAGGTTAAGTATGGGCGGTTTGTATACGTTTATGCCTCATTCAAAATGGACACGGTATAGATACCAACATTATAAAGGCAAAAAATTGTGCCGTTAGTGTGCCGCGAATACAATGCCAAAGCTACTGAATATTGAAGCTGAAATTTTGTACACATACATTTCTGGACTTGGAATATACAGGGTGGCACATTTAGATCGGTCAGTCAGTATGAGAAAGTCTGAAACTATAAGACCACAGATCACAGAAACTAAGTGTATAAGACAAACGAAGATCGCTTCTTTAAAGAAATATCTTTTCAGTTAAAAACATTGTAGGTATATGCTCGGTAAATATCGGCATTTTGTTACGCACAGTAAGTACATAAAATTAACGTTCTAAAACTTGCTTTTAGAAAAGCAAGGTACTTACTTATTTAGAAGCACGTAGCTTTTTAAAAAAAAAGATCCTTAATACTATCCATCCCCGGGTATGTTGAAACTACAACTATAAACATAATATCTTTAATATCTAACCGAAATGAAGGCAATAAGCAATTTGATTTGATCTGTACTAGGTGCTTTAACATATCTATCCGAGCTGAGGTCTCTTTAAATTTGCATCGGGTGTTTGAATCAGACCAGTGGCCTTACTATCTAACGCAGATGGGTAATTAGCCTCGTTTATGCATCTAGATTAGTTTTAACTATATAGTAAGGCTTTTAGCTTTTAAATTCGGTACATGGTTCAATTTATTTAATACACATTATTTAATAATCATTTGTTCAGGGTATACTAGATGTTTTTTATGTATCATAAAAAAATCAATGTTTATAGTGTATTGTATTATGTTTATCAGTTATAAAGTACCTACCCATAAAGAAAGAAAAAAATCTTTACTCATAGCGTAAAACATAACACTAGCTATGCTTAGCTTGGGCTAGATAATGCTTTGTAAATTGTCCAGCATTATTTATTTATATTATATAGTATGAACTAGGTGGGGTTTCGTAGTGAAGAAACAACTACTACCTAGATACCTACTAGTAAATTCTGGTAGAGATAAACCATAAAATATACATATATAGTGGAAATCGGGTGCATTTTCAGAATGGTTTATCTCTACTTACCTGATAGATGAACCTAAATGAAAACAAAATTTTGAATTAGGTATCAGAGGCCTCATCAATCAGTCATCACTTAGATATCAATCGGAAATAATAAATAAAATAAGAAGATTGTTTTTAAAAACTAAACACCGACTTCGAATTTACTTTGCTGAATTTGTAATTAACCCTACGGAATATTTTTTTATGGGATCACCTCGGGAACATCCTGTACCTAAACAACTTCTGTGTCGATTTCTCAATCACTAGTTCATTTATTGACTGAAATCGAAGGACATCCATAAGAGACAGACTAAAATAGGACACTTTTGACGACCTTTGTGGCGCAGCGGGGCTTGCGACGAGGAGGTTGCGGGTTGGATTCCCGCTTCGGGACAAAATTTTGTACGATCTGCAGATATTTGTTCAGGTTGTTCTGGTCTCTATCTAATCTATGTAATATATTGTATTATGTGTATCATCTAGTACCAATAACACAAGCTCTGCTTACCTGGGGGCTACATGAAGCTGTGTGGATTGTCCAGTATATATTTTATATTTATTTCTTAGAAATCGGTTATATACATCAGGTTTTTTTAGTGCACCGTACCATGCTAGCATTGAATAGTAAGGAACAGTTATTAACATCTTAGCGACATCAAATTCTTTAGCGGCAATCCTACTGATTGGTTTAATTAAGTTCTTTTTATTTTTGTTTGTTCATAAGTTAAGGTTATTATGGGACTGACGACTTTGTAAAGTAAACATCCTTAAAAATAAACAAGATAATATAATTAATTTTGTTTTAATAAAACTATAAACCGACTTCAATTTTTACAGTTTTGTCATGAATTTTCATGGATCCCATCGTCAGAACTGAACAAAATTAAAATGGAACCACACGGGAAGCACCAGCTTTCATATAAAAAAATAATCATGCAAATCGGACCACCCAGTCAAAAGTTCTAAGGTAACAAAAAAACAGACGAATTGAGAACCTCCTCCTTTTATTGAAGTCGGTTATAAACAAAATAAAGGCTCATATAGAGTCTGTTCAAAAAGCAAAGAATTGTGGGAATGGAGGAGGCGCGTGTGCCAATTAACAACTTTTGTGGGATTGACAACACGGCTCTGTCATTGCAGTACAAGTTTTAGTTCACCGTAACGCCACGACTCTTCTCTTTTTGAACAGACTGTACCAGTCACGGTTTTCATGTGCAAATAATATTGCTAATAGCTATGGTGTACCTATAAGTATAGACAAGCCCAAGGAGGCTAAGGTCGCACCAGTCATTACAACGCCTATCCCAAAACAATCAGCGTCGTGGGTTGTCAATTAGAACTCAAGATGACTTGTAGTAGGTACCTTTAGATTTTATGTAGGGAGGCACTTGTTGCTGTAGTTCCTATACGTATTGTAACTACGTAATAGTAGGTAGGTACTCGAAGGAACTTTAGGTTTTGAATACCTCAACCTCAACAGCCTATATTGGTCCACTGCTGGACGCTCCCACTGATAAGCGCTTTTATCTCATGATTGCCCATAATCCCCATGCGGGGCTTGCGGGTTAGGATCGCAGTTGGGTGGTAAAATGTTTCTGCAGAAGACGCTGCTGCCTAGAAACATAAATACGCCAAGGCTGCTGCCCCCTGTAGATTAGTCGTCTCTTCAGACACCCGTGGGAAGAGTTGGGGTGGTGAAAATTCTAATTCTTGAATTCGGAACACTCTGCAACCTTCATAGTAAAAAGTATTTCGTCCGTTCGTGGTTTTTAAAGAGGTTTATAGAATTTTTGCCCTCCAAACCTCCAAGGTGGTGGAACAAAATGAGTTAACGACCTCTTTATAAATTACAAAATATTTTCTCGTAGGGCAATGTTGTTTTTCGTGCCTTTTAAATCCTAAATCCTCTAAATCAGAGCCTACTCTAGATTGCTTCGCTAACTCGCAGACAATAGTTTTGCCCGCTAGTTGAACAAATAACTATTCCTATTTTGTTGATAATAAGTAATTTGAAAGTGTTAATAACTACCTAGGGAACCTATATTATGTGATACCTATCTACTTAAGTGGAATAATATGATAATATAAACTCATTAAGTCATCAAGATCGTAAAATCCGCCTCAGTACGATTACCTACTTTGTTTTTTATAAGCTGACCACCATAATGAGTTCATGTCATTTTGCCCTTTACATAAGATCTTAGTATGAAATGAATACTTAAGCTGTTGGCAATATTATTAAGGCTCATACCCGCGCCAATATGACAGCGATACCTATTATATCATATTTTTATTTTATTGTGGTATCTAGCTATTTTTTAATACCTCTTTAATAATTTTATCTCATATAATTTAGGAGGAGATGCGAAAATAGAGTTTGGTGGCCAAAAAGCGCAACTTCGTATCTCTGCCTAAGCTTTACAAAATGAAACTATAGAGGCAAATAAATAACTTATAAATAATAATAATAGATACCACGAACTGAACGTAGGATTTTTAAAACTTGCTGCGTTTAACGTAATAATAAGATAAAATAGTTGGGGGCACCACTTTCACTGGTGTATGGGCCTCACAGATTACCCCCAATAGATTCCGCATGAAAGACGACGACCGCGCACCACGCATCAATGCAAATGCACAGATGTAAATCGCCGCTTCGAAGTACGGCTTCAGTTTCGACTAGGGCTTGCATTCGAATATTCGAATATTCGAATATTAAATCATTTCGAATATTCGAATACTGAAATTGCAATATTCGAATATTCGATTTAAATAAAAAGTCAAAATTCTGATGTGGATAAAAGGCCACTTAAAAGTTCGCGCGGTTAATACATACAAGACAATACAAGTTTACGTTGTTCAGGTAAAAGTTAAAGGGTTTGGAACACGGTTAGGAAACACTCGGTAGTAATCGGGAGTGCCGTGCGCGACTGCATAGTGCGTTCGCATATTTGACGATACTCTTCTGTCTATCCGTCTCCGTTGCTCACGTGAATGGCCTTGTGTTAACTCAGAATTGTGTTCAGTTGTGTATTGCACGCGGTCGTGGTGGTTATCTTTATTGTACGAAGTAACGCGAACCCAGAACAGGCCCGGTTTCGCGGAGGATATGGCACCATAGACCACATTACACACAGTGAGGCAGATTATTCAAAAGTCCGAAGAGTATAATAAGCCCCTGTGTCTGGCCTTTGTGGACTATGAGAAGGCCTTTGACTTTGTCGAAACCTGGGCTGTTCTGGAATCCTTACAGCCATGCCTAGTAGACTTTCGTTATATGGAGGTGCCGAGATGTCTTTACGACGACGCCGCCACCACGAGTGTCCAAGTACAGGACCAGCAGTCCAAACCCATCCAACTGCGCAGAGGAGTGAGGCAGGTGGATGTTATATCCCCGAAATTGTTAACGAGCGCGTTGGAATATATGTTTAAGACGCTAGACTGGAAAGCCCTTGCCTTTCATTAGCATAAACGGCGATTACATCTCACATCTGCGATTCACTGATGACGTAGTCTTAGTGACGGAGTCGCTGGAGGAGCTGAACCGGATGCTGGACGGCTAGCTTCAGCCTCGCGATGCATCGGTCTGAATTTGGATAAAACAAAGTCATGATCAATGGCCTCATTGATCCGGGGCCGGTCGTCGTATATGGACACCCTCTCGAAATTGTTTCCGAGTACACTTACTTCTGCAACTAAGAAAAAACAATTTAGGGAAGCAGGCCAAGAGGAGGATCCAGCTAGGCTGGGCAGCGTTTGGAAAACTACGTCGAGTCTTCACGTCATCCATAACGCAATGCTTGAAAACCAAGTTTTCAATCAGTGCATCCTACCCGTCATGACCTACGGAGCTGAGACGCGGACACCCACGATAGGGTTGATCCACCAGTTCAAAGTCACTCAGCGAGCTATGGAAAGAGCTATACTCGAAGTCTCTCTGCAGGATAGGATTCGTAACGAACACATCCGACAGAGAACCAAAGTTTTCGACATCTCAGAGAATTAGTGATTTGAAGTGGCAGTAGGCCAGCCATATCTCGCGCAGAACCGACAACCGATGGGGTAAACGAGTTCGAGAGTGAAGACCACGACTCGTCTAACGTAGTGTAGGGCGCCTTCCGGCCAGGTTGGATGAATATCTGCGTAAGACTCCAGGCAGATACTGGATGCGTCAAGCTGAAGACAGGACAGGGTGCTATGACGCTGATTAGGGGAGGCCTATGTCTAGCAGTGGACTAATATAGGCTGATGATGATGATAAAGATACAAATAAGATAAAGTTAGAGAAGAGTAATTGCTAATTTTATAATTTGTGATTTAAAAGACCTTTATTTGTTTAATAAATACTAACGCGCTATCGTTACTTAACGTGTTTATTTAATTATTATTGTGTTATATTTTATTAAAATACCCTAGATTTTGAAGACTGTTTTAAATTTCTTTGGTTTATTGTGCATGTAAATCGCCAATATCTTGTCGTTACAGCGACATACATTTGACGTTTAAAATTGTTCATGGAAATAATACTTATTACAATAAAAGAATGTGATTTTAATAAAAAAATAGTTTTTTTCTATATAATATTCTATTATTCGAATAATATTCGTATATTCGAATAGTAGCCGAAAAATATTCAAATATTCGAATATCAAAAATTTTCGAATATTTGCAAGCCCTAGTTTCGACCAAGTGTCAGACCCCTACGTTTCTGTGCTCTAACGCTTGTCAAAATTGGTTTTGTGATAGAAAATTGGATAAAATGACTACATGTGCAGTGAAATAGTGTGGAAAATCATCAAGAAATTCAAACTACCAAAAGGACGGAATAACATTTCATTGGTAAGTAAAATAATTACAATTTTACCAGTTATAGAACAGGTCAGCTTATAATGGCTAATGGTACGTAAGGACGGTCACTTGTCTCTTTTCCGCATTGCTGTTATTGTACTCGTTGTCCTTTTCGGCGGAAGCACGTGTTACGCTAGTGTTGTGAATTTCACTTAGATCGAGTCTAGTCGATATCGTTAAAAATTGTGGATGACGTAGATGAGCGGGACTCTCGGTAGGTATTATTGTATTAACTAGTACGGAGGACAGTCACTCGACTACGGGTAACAACACCTACAGAGACTGTTATAAATACAAAAACATCTATAACTTACTACATTTGTAACCCTTAACTTTAAATAGTGCTTTTCTATTATTGAAATAAACTTTTACTTACTCTTCTTTACTTTATAATTGAATTCAAAACAGATGATCTCTCATCATTAGGTATTGTGTAATGTGTACTAAATTTTTTAATTAAATAGTTTTAGTGTTTTTGTCATTTACTTGGGTTTAAAATATTAGTTTTAATGTCTGTATAAATTCATGATCCTATAGAAAATTAATTGAAATCGCGTATTTTTTTTATTTGCCTTTTAATACGAAATTTACAAACTAATTATCGATGAATTCTAATTTGGTGTTCGACTTTCCCAACCCTACGGTGAGTATACCCTTAGTTCATTATTAGTGCGACCTTGAAATAGCCAATAACAACGCCTTTGTTTCAGTCCCCGCAACCCGCGCCTTCCGCCAATTTTGGTGCGCTAGCATCCGAACAAAAGTACCGTAATGCGGTATCTATTGGGGGTAATCTGTGATGGGCCTTAAAGCGGTACCCCGAGCGATCAGAGTCAGAGTCAAATCGTTTATTTCTTTGACTTATGTAAGTCAATTGTTTACTACTATGTAAACAACTTGATAAATGGATCAATTAAGAAATAAGGTGCAATTGACCCTAATTCACTTCAATTTTTTGTCCACTAGCGGAAGAAGTGAAAAAGACACCACAAGCAAGTTTATCGCTTATCAACTAATACAATCTTTGCATATCTAAGTCTAACAGGTACGCTAACACCGACGCCTATTTAATTTTATTATCACGTTGAAGAAAGGAATTTTTACAAAATGATGATATCTACCATAAGCTTCCTTTTGATACCTACCTCTGTAATAGTTTTTTTTTATTATATATGTATTTTTTGTATAGTAGTAGTGTAGTGCGAAGTTGCACTTGGTGGCCAGCAAACCTTGTTTTCGCATCTCCTTCTAAACTATACAAAAAAACTATACGGTATTGAAAGGAAGCTTATGGTAAGTATCACAAACTGACCTATAATTTTTGTAAATTAGCTTGTTCAACGTAATAATAAGATAAAATAGTTGGCGGCGCTAGTATAAGTTGGGGTACCACCTTAACTAAAAAAGATAAGTAGCTATATTGTCGTAGCTGTGTAGTTGTATTTTTTTATATCAAAGTCAAATAACATAGATGGTACAACTAAGGTGTACTTAAAGTCGGTTATGTAGTTTAATTGCATATTTCACTAGAATACCGGCGCATTGCTATAAAATATCAAACGCTTAACTTCCAATTAACTCTTGCCTCATCTACTAGTACAAATTATAAAAATCCGAGCTATGTCTGTGATAAATGCTTTTTGTCATTACAATTATTGGGCCTTGAAGGATCTCGCAACAAAGTAGACTAGCGTCATGCCGTCGCTTCACATGCATTTTACCGTGACAAAAAGTAGCCCATAAGTTATACAGAGTTTGCATAGCGAAATTGCCGTCCGATCCGATTGGTCCAAACATCTCATAACTTCATAAACATTGAGCTACCTCTCCATCGTTCCATCATCGTCATTTGGTCGTCCATAGCTGGGCATAGGCCGCAACCCCCCGCAACAATATCGTCGGTCCATCGTGTGGACGTTCTCCAGCATTCCGCTTCGGGTCATCGTTGCATCGTCTTTTCCAAAAGTATACCTCAACCTCAACAGCCTGTATTGGTCCGCCGAACTGCGACCCCAACCCGAATGCCCAGAGTGGGGGTTATGGGCATTACCTCCCATTAGATTAACGCCAATAAGGCGCTTATCCGAGGGAGGCCTGTTATCATCTAGAATTCTCTTCGGTTAGGTATAGAGTCTTTACCACGAAAGATATTATTCCAGTCAGAATCTAGCTGTACTGTTTCAGGGAACAACATCCATGCCAATCAAATAAAGCACAGATGTTTTATTCCCTATGCGTTGTCGCTGTTGCCCCTATACAGACTCAAGGGTATTTTTTTCCTCAATTCCATCGCCGGATCGGTATTCGATACACGTAGCTGCGAGTTTGCATTGCATTGCAATTGTTTAAAGTGAAATCATCATTATTGTCTACATGAAATGACCCACAGCTGGGCATAGAGTAGTCACAGATAAATCTTTGCAAGTGGCACTAACATGTAGAGGCGTCTACCCAGAAGTGACCTAAGTAAGGCAGGCTGCAGATATCTTTGGAATAAAACTGATTCACCGCGATTCAACGGGCATATTATGTAAAGGTCAGGTCAAAGATATTTTATACCTATAGTTTTTAAACATGTATTAGTAATGGTTATTTCTCGTTGTAGGGTCTTCAAATCGCTTTAATTCCGTGTATAAACTGTAAAATAGGTTTTTCCACAACGTAAATTAAATGCATAAAACATTTCTTCGGCTATTTCGCAAGTCCTATCGACATTTTGAAGGACTCATCCGGTTCATATTTACGGTTCTCACGTGATTGGAAGGCGTCGTGACTGTTTTGTTGCCTTACCTTGCAGTCTTTAATAATCTTAGTCTCTATTTCACCATCGAGTGGCAATAACCAGGAATTAAAGCATCCTAATTCTATGTTCTTAGTGTAATGCAGGGGAACATCGTGCATCGCTCTTTCGAGTAAAAAACAACGTAAGGCGCGCCATTTCTTTAAAAGTATGATCATAGGATTTCACATTCATAGGTGGTATACGTTTTTGGAACGGGGTAATCGCAAAAACCAAATAATAAGTAAAAACCAAAGAATCGAAACATAAGTAATTTCAATAGACCGCTAGACCAATTTTATGTGAAATAGTTGACTTGTTGTCATGTTTTTTTTTTAATCGTGTTTTCACTTATAGAAACAAGAGAAATAATGTTGAATTGAATGTTATTTTGGTTTTGTACCACACCGCAAAAAAGACACTGTATTTTTACAATAACTTTATGTAGGTTGTTAAGTATAGTGGGATCAGCCCCAAATCATCGGTCTTCTATTACTGAGGACTTATGAACGAATATCGACTAATATGTTATTGAAACCGATAGTGAGAGAAGCTCCTTTGCTGTTTTTTTGGCACAAAACCTTGCTTTTAATAACCTCATCACTAGGCGGAATCTTATTAAGTTAAAAAGGATGACTCATAAAAGATAATCGATTTTGTTTACGCACAGTAGTGTTTCTCAGAATATTTTCTTGACATCATCACCGTTATCTGAATAAATACATAGCTCAAGGGCTGCCTTACCTATTACAATATTTGCCTATGCCTACCGTAACAATTAGACCCAGATGGTAAACATTATATTTGATATTCAAATGCTCGACATTGATGTACTCTTGAAGGCTAAAATAATCTAACAGCTTTTAAATCTAGCTTCTCCGTGTGACTTTATACACGTGACCAACCAAGGAAAATAATTCTAGGTGTGTCAATGATTTGGTTCTACTTGCCGGTTGGTACGGCGCGGCGGCGGCAACCAGGATATTTTTTTAAAAGCTCACGCAATCCTCTTTTGTTTTTCGTTGAGTTACTCCCAACATATCACGTGAGACGTGCTCATTCCCAACGTCTCATGAAAGTCAGAGTGTCGTGCTTACAATCTACATCATTGATGTATTTATCTTTTACAATATCGTTTACTGGAGACCTGGGGGCCTACTCGGAAAAGGGAAATCGAAGTTTGGTTATCGTTGTCGTGAAAAACCAACTCTTATGTCGTTTGCACAAGATTAGCGTTTGCATGAAAACGAATCAGAAACTTCGATTTAGTTTTTTAAGAGTACGGGCCCTGGATTTGTGGCGTTACCGTTAGCGTGGATAAAAAAACAAAAGACAATCGGTCAGCTTTTAAAAATGTATCAATACAAAGATTTCTCGGCGCCGAGAAGTGGAAAAGCATGCCATATATTTCACACATTTGGAAGTCCAACGCTCGGGTGGAGTGTTCACGTTCCATTGAGACCAAAATCAGTGCCTGCTGAGAGTGAAGTAGAGAAACTTTACTCTTAGCTAAATTGTTTTACATAGAATATATCGTACGTTATTAATTTATTATGGCAAAGTCGGTGATTCAGTGAATCGCATTGTTTATTGTGTATTTATTTGGAAATATTTAGGTAGAATACAGGTACCTAGAACTTGAAAGCTTTTATGATCTACAACATTTCTTAATTTGTTAGTAAAATAGCGATATTGCAAAAACGTAAGGCATGTAGATATTAATAAATGGAATAAAAAAATACTTACTAGACATTTACACAGCAACATATTATTATATATATAATATACTGCAACGTTCTGTGAACTTTCTACTACTGAACGGTTCAGATAGAAATTTTGCTTAGATGAAGTTCAGGAATCACATAAAAAAAAACGTGGGCAAAGCCGCGAGGGATCACACATATATTATAAATGCGAGTGTTTCGATGTTTGTCAGGTAAGTACCTTATCACGTCAATACTTCTGGTTTGGGTTAAAATATTGCATTCAAGTAATTCTAACCTCGACAGCCTGTATTGGTCCACTGCTGGACGCAGGCCTGCCCTTGATAAGTGCCTTGTTGGCGTTTATCTCATGGAGGGTAATGCCATAATCCCCACGCTGGGCATGTGAGTTGGGGATCGCAGTTTGGTGGTAGAATCGTTCTGCAGGGGGCACTGCTGTCCGCCCCCGGTAGATATCCCTTAGTCGCCTCGTACGATATCCATGGGAAGAATTGGGGTGGTGCAAATTCTAAGCCAACACCACACAGCTAGTAATTCTAAACCTGATATAAAATACCAAACAGGTGGTTTTTCCAACGGAGATCCGCTTGCGTATCCACGGCAGTGTTATATACTATCAAAATTTTGGTATTTAAACCATCCTCCAGATACATGAGCCTTATAATAGTATTTCCCATTTAAAAAAAAACTGGCGTGATCCCCTTTTGTTTATTACGAGTATATAGCGGAGGGCTGTATTGTGACGTCGTCAGTGTGCATTTATGAAAAAAAACAAAAGACAATCGCGAAAGGTTAAATAATTAGCTAAAAATGTATTATATAAATATTATATATGTGATTTTTTTACCTTGGAAAAATGCGTGGCGTATACTTAAGCCATTCTCAAGATACAAGATGCTAATAAGGACATTACCCATTCAGTTAAAACCCAATGTACTGGTACTTAACCAGTTTTTTGTCTGAACCCAGTAAGGTGCGTTTTCGCGATGCATAAAACAATAGGTTCCCACATACCGTTCCTATTTTTTAAATGCTTAGACAATGGACTGTGTTTGGCAATTGTTTGTGTGGGTATGATGCCGATCTAGGCGATTCATTACAAAATGATATCTTTCTTTACAAATGGAAGCTTAGCACTATCTTGTAATAATAGAAACATCTATTATTAAGAGATGTTTGATATGTCCGCCTATGACGCAGGAGGTTGCGGGTTCGATTCCTGCCTCGGGACATATGTTTGTACGATCTTCAGGTTCAGGGTGTTCTAGGTGTTTTCTATGTACGGTCAAAAATATGGATCTATGTACCGTATTGTATCAGTTTTAAAGTACCTACCCATAACAAGAGTTCAACTAAGCTTAGGGCTAGATAATGCTGTGTGAATTGTCCAACATTCATTAATTACATTTAACATTATACTTATATTATTATTTTTATTACTTAATGCTTTTGTTGACATAATCAGAGGCGTATTTAAATATTTGGCGCCCCGGGCCATACTTTACTAGCTGCGCCCCGCGGCTTCGCACGCGTTGTTCCTATGGAAACGTTTAAAGGTGATTTTTATCTCACGGGAACTGATTTATGGGATACAAGTAGCCTATGTTTGATTCCAGGATTAGAATTACCCATATGAAATGTTTCAGCCAGATCCGTTCAGTGGTTTTGGCGTTAATAGGTAACGAACATCCATCAATGTATGAACTTTAAAATTTTGAGAACAATGGATTTTGGAGCCCAGTGGATGGTGGTGCCCTTTTTATTCTTATGTAAGTAACTGTGTCATTTTTGAAAACATATCTTTAAACCTAAATTTAATATCTTTAAACCTAAATTCAATTACTATAATAGTTACTTATTATAAGATACAAATCTGTCCTTTCTACTTGGGATCCCAAATAGCACCTCTCTAAAAATAAATCGTCAAGTCTTTAAGTATCTAAACCTTTAACAGTAAACGTTAATTTATTAAACTTCTGCAGTTAAAATTATTCGTTTTCATAGTATGCAGATACTTGTATACTTAAGATATGTAGAGACAGCCTATAGGTAGGTATATCCATCGGGTTTGGGTAAAAATCACCGGGCCATTTTTGTGCTACTTTTGAGTTCCATACTTTGAAGATAAATAATCACCGTCGATTGAAATATTAATTATTATAGGTAAATTCGACACCAGTTCTTCCATTGTGGATTTTGTACAGTCAGCATCTTTATGCTAGAATAAACCCTACCATAATCACACTAATATTATAAATGCGAATGTTTGTATGGATATATGGATGGATGGATGTTTGTTACCTATTCACGCCAAAACTACTGAACGGATCTAGCTGAAACTTTTCATACAGGTAATTCTAATCCTGGAATCAAACATAGGCTACTTGTATCCCATAAATCAGTTCCCGTGAGATAAAAATCACCTTTAAACGTTTCCATAGGAACAACGCGTGCGAAGCCGCGGAGCGCAGCTAATAAACTAATAAATAAGTAATAACCAATCACATCCAAATGTACACATAATTGGTCGATAGAATTCACTACATATGCCTGGTTAGTTCTAATTTGTTTTTATTATTTGGTTGTTAGTTTAGTATGGATTTCCCGTGGGTATCATGAGAGGCGACTAAGGGATATCCACCGGGGGGCGAGCAGCAGCGCCCCCTGCAGTACAAATCTTCCACCAAACTGCGATCCCTAACCCGCATGCCCAGCGTATTATGGGCATTACTCCCCATAAGGTAATACTCCCCTGTCTCTGCCTGTTGGTATAATTAGCTTTCTTTAGTTAAGGTTTTTTATTTACTTATCCTAGTGTGTAGTTATAGATTATACATTATTTGTGTTTATTTTTACAGGACGGTGTGGTCGCTAAGCGACAAAGTCCTTTGTTAAATAAAAAAAAAAAGGTAAACGCCAATAAGGCGTTTATCAGGGGAGGCCTGCGTCCACCAGTGGACCGATCCAAGCTGTTAAGGTTGAGGTAAGTATGGATAAGTGTGGAATCCGAAAAAGGCCTGTTCACTGTAGTCACTGTGAATCTTTTCCCTAGCCTGGCATTGCGTCACTGATTCTCAAGTCGGCGCCCTTTTTGGCACTGGCTCTCAGTGTGCTGAATAACTAATTACAATTACCATTGTGTTGTTGTGAATTTAAACGAATGTATTTGGGTTATTTGTAACAGAAAAGTAATGAAAATGTACTTTATTTCTAAAGAGGAATTAATTTTGAGTTTGTAAGAACATTAAAATTTGTCCTCGTTGTTTGGGAATTGAACCAGCAATCCTCCTCGTAGGCGGACCTTTAACCGATTTTAAATGAGTGTATCCCCTTTGCTAGATAATTTAGTACCCGACTACTTTTACGTTACCTAAAACTTATTCAAGAATCAAAAACTCTTTATTTCCATAAATACAATAAATGTACACTTGGAAAAGGTCAAATTATAAAAATCAAACTCGGAACGGAAACGGAAATAAAATGATATTTTTAATTTCTGTCGCTTCGATACGTAGACAGTAAGTAAAGAAGCGACGAAGAAACCTTTAGCCTGTTTGTTGTTATTTTTCGAGCTGGAGCAAAATCGTCCGCTTTTTTTCTCAAGATATTGATATTTTATAGTAGCCTTTTTGCAAAGGTTGACAATCGTTTGAATTTATTTATTTTGCAATGTTTTATAAGTTTTGTTGAACAAGCATAGCAAGCAACATTGTTTATAATAAACATTTATTATATGTAGCCTAGTTGTGAGCACAGTCATCCGATCACCCTTTCGCAAAATATCAAAGAGGTTCTAAGCTTTTAATATGACACGAAGATAATAAACTAAATCAAGTAGGCAATCAAATACTTTGGAATTGATGGATGCAGTTAAAGATTTAATTTGATAATTTACTTAATGCCCCTTCAAAAGACATCAACGCGCTCCTTTTCGATGAAAAGACGTGTGGCACTCGGGGACTGCCGCGGTAAAGCTATTGCAATGCCATCTAGAGGCGAGTTGCTGAACTAAAGAGACAAACGTCAAGGTTTTTTCGTTACGGAATTTCTGGATTCGGTCCCCGCGCTCAAGGCCCGCGATAGAAGCTATGCAATAGCTTAATAATATTGTACAAGTGAATGTATCTTTACAAACAATTCATACTCATAATCACCATCATCATCAGCTTCTATTAGTCCACAGCTGGACATACTTGTAATACTTTATTAAAAATTCGAAAGTAGCTTTGTCTGTCTGTCACCTTTTACGCCTGAACGGCTGAACAAAAGGCCGACAACCGAGCAACTTTCTAGCCACCCTGAGCGTGGGCAGTGACAATCCAATGCACTCAAGCTACACACACATAAGCTCTACTACCTTAGGGCTAGCTTATGAGATGTGAATTGCTTAGCATTACTATTAATAGCCGCTATCCAGGCAGCTTGTAGCCTTAAACCCTAGAGTGGAACGTGTGGAGTTACTCGTGCGTAAGTGCCTGCTGGCAAGGGGCCCTAAAGTTTAACGTGTACACTTGAGAGGCCGCCACACTTATTGGCACTAAAAAATGTAGCACGCTTTGCTCGGCGTTAATTCTATTAGTAGGTATGTTTATCTTCCTATTTTACCTCCCAAAACTGTCCCAAACCCTCCCAAAACTGTGCGCCAAAAGGAAGCAGTGTTCTAACCAAGTAGAGGAATTAAATACTTTTGAATACACAGTGTTTTAATCACTGTGTGTCTAAAGATATCTTAGCTAAGTCACACATGGCACTGAGTGTTTTAAGAATAATCATAACATCCTATAACACATGACTACTGACTAGAGCCGGAGATCCGCGAGCTAAGCGATGATCGCAGATCATCAATGTCGCATCAGTAACGTTTATGGGAACTAGAATTACTGAATGTTATGTAAAAACCTCTAGTTAGATAGATAAGGATTCGCCGTGACTTGGGTTGCAGATAAAAGTGAAGCACGAATAATTGGGTTTGCTTTTAAAAAACTATAAACCGACTTCAATTATACATTATTATGTTTTATATCTCATGGATGCCATATTCAGAACTAGACTTAATTAAAATTGATAAAAATACCATATGGAAATCGTCAAACTCGGATCATCCAGTCAAAAGTTCTCAGTAAACATAAAAAATACAGTTGAATTGAGAAGTTTCTTCTTTTTATGAAGTCGGTTAAAAAGGTTGACTTTATAATAGTACTAAGGTTCACTAATTTATGACAATTTTACATTTAAAATCTGTCAAAAAAGAGACTGGATTGGAACTATAATTCTGCGTTTTAACCTACAGTCAATTTAGTCAATTTTTTAATAGCGCATGTTAGGTATATATTTTAACACGTAAATCCCACTTCTAGTATAAATACGCAATCAAAAATTAAATAATGTCAATAATCTTATTTAGATACCACTGTGTGTAAAAATGACAATCATGACACTGAATCCTTACGAACAACGAATATGTAGGTAATAGAGGTATAACTACTAGGTAGGCTCATGCAGTCAGTCAGACTGTTTACTTACTTTGTTAATTATAATGAATAGGATACGGAAATAAAGATGTTATCATCATGTTGAATATGAATTGTATTGCTGTCATGAATGTACATTTACGTAGGTACGAGTAAGTAAAGTCCATTACAAAAAATATGTGAGAATAAGATTTGCGTGTATAGGAAATGTGCCAGGCCAGATAATCTTTAAAAAAAAAAAAAGACGTGTGGCACTCGGGGACTGCCGCAGTAAAGCTATTGCAATGCCATCTAGAGGCGAGTTGCAGAACTAAAGAGACATCATATTACCGCTGTTCCGGTCGGAGTGGGGAGCGTGAGGTTTTTTCGTTACGGAATGTCTGGATTCGGTCCCCGCGCTCAAGGCCCGCGATAGAAGCTATGCAATAGCTTAAAAATAATAATAATGCTGGACAATTCACACAGCATTATCTAGCCCCAAGCTAAGCAGAGCTTGTGTTATGGGTACTAGATAACTGATATACATAATACAATACACTACATAGATAGATATTTTTTTTTTATATACGTAGAAAACATCCAGAACGCCCTGAACAAATATCTGCAGATCGTACAAATATTTGTCCCGAGGCGGGAATCGAACCCGCCACCTCCTGCGTCGCAGGCGGACCTTCGCCCACCGCGCCACAGAGGCCGTCAATCCTACTATATTATCTTATTATAATCGCGAAAGTTTGTATGTATGGATGTATGTTTGTTACTCTTTCACTCAAAAACTACTGAACTTGTTTTTTTTTTTTGACAAATGTCATTTTTTGGGCGAACCGTACATTTTTTCAAAAAACTAAAAATGGCAATATTTATTTCTTCAAAATAAAACAGTAAGTTCCTTAGAACAAAACCTTCTAACCACAAAAGAAACGGTAGCTACCCTAAAGGGGCCAAAAATGTACTCCAAGATAAAAGATCGAAGTATCATTTACATATACAAAATTATTACTTTCATCCCGCTTCCCAGCTTCCGACCTACATTCCAAGTATGAGTGATGAAAAAATATTTTTATAGACCCCGGGGTTCCAGAGATCAAGACCAAATTAGGAGCAAAACAGTGCACTTTAATTTTTTTTTAAGAATTGTATTATCACAACTAAGGAGCCGAGGAAAAAAAGTTGACTTTTATGTAATTCTTGTTTTTTAACACACCACGTTATTACTGATCCAGGCCTAGTTTTTTTTAACAATCCACTTGGTCTTAACACTTCCACTGCCAACGTACAGGTTCACCGCTGAGAAGCGTCGCAAAAGCTCGCCAGTGAATGGGTTTACGGAAAAACTTTGGCCATTCACAAAAGGCCAATATTATGAAACGCATCACTAGTGTTTGAACCTCCCTGAACTTACAATCTCTTCCTTTGAACTACCTACAAAGAATCGGTTATTGTTTGTCGAGCCTTCCGTACAAACATTTACGGAATTCTATATGAATATTATAATTTATAAAAGCTCTTTTAAATGGAGCAAAAAGGTTAAAACATTTAGAGGTTGTATTTGGTTGTGATTTTCCAACATAGATAATTTTATATTATACATTTATATTTTATAGTTTTAAGTAAAATTTAATTTAATTATGGCATAGGCCTGTTTTAAACTATAGGTCGATTGTATTGTTAAGGCAGGTCATATGTAAGTAAATGTTATAAAACAGAAGTAAACTCTGATACTATTTTTGTACGGAATTCGCAACTGACTGTTGATGTTATTTCAAAATCTACGCAATTTACTATTTTAGTAAAGGCCGAAATAATTTACAGACCTGTCAATTTTCACTGTCATTAAATTATATGCCTATTATCAATGTTAACCCAGGGTTAAGACGTTAACTAGAAGATAATAATAAAATATTCTTTAATAAATCATAATCAACACCTGACATATTGCCCAGTGAAGTAGTACCTACGTACTGTATCCAACGATACGCAATAATGTTCATAAAGGCCTATTTGTAAATATCTATACAAGTATGATGAGGTATAATTTAATATTCTCTGGCATAGTATCATATGAATGAAGAGACTAGCCTTGTGGTGCCGGCTTAGAATGTGCACCACCCCAACTTTTCCCGAGGGTGTCGTAAGAAGCGAGATCCTGTAGAACAATTCTACCACCGAACTGCGATCACCAACCACCATTCCCGGAGTGGGAATTATGGGAATTACCTCCATAAGATGATACGATAAGGGACCTTTCAGGGGGAGTACTTTATTGGACCATTATAGGCTGTTAAGGATGATGATGAGGATTAAAAAAAACATCAGTTGTTGGAACTGTTAATGGTACGGGTAGTAGTGGCAACGAATCTATATAGCCAGACTTGGCGCGACTGTCGTTTGCTGTGTGTGTTGTCTGTGTGTGTTGACAATATTGCGACGTCAGCGTAGTCACTTAGTCAGTAGTCATATATGTCGTCTATAAAAAAATTAAATACAATCGCTCCATGTTTAAATAACTGAATGATGTCAGAAGAAAAAACAAACAACTCTTTTACCTATTGTTTATTCTACGAGAGGTTTGTAAGTAAAAAAAGCTTTGCTTTGTGTATCATTATGAAACAAACCATACGTAATTTAATCTCTGTATTAGGTCTTAGTAGGTTATACTTGATTATGACTGTTTCTCAACAGGTGATCATTATACATAGTTATGGAATTTGATACAAGACATAAAAAAATCGTTCGTGTTTCCAATGGAATTCCTTCCGTTAGTAACATCGTCCAACGAGTTGCTCGTGGAAGTCGTAAGAGTCGACTAAGGGTACCAGAGTATTAAATAGAATAGAATATACTTTATTACACACAAAATTTGTACATGGGCGAGCATGATGCTAGGTAGCATTCTCTACCTGCTAATCCTTGGGTAGTGTGGACCATAATTTAGTAGGTAAAGTCTGTTCAAAAAGAGAACAGTCGTGGGAATTGAGGGCGCTTGAGTGCCAATTAACAACTTTTGTTGCGTTGACAACACTGCTCTGTCATTGTAGTACGACTAAAAGTGTAAGTTCGCCGTAACGCCACGACTCGTCTCTTTTTAAAGATTACAAAATTATTGGTAAATGTTAAAATCTGGAGCGATTGTTTTTTATTTTTTCCACACTGATATGGCATCACAAAAATGCAAGCTTCCAGTATACCTACAAAAGCAAAAGGGGTTTGCGCCAGCTTTTAAAATGTTCTGTGTATTATTCAACCTCTTCACTGCGATTATCTATCCGCCTGCCAAGCGTTGTGTTTATGACAATCTTCAATGTCATAAACATTGTGTTCATTTGGGGAGCAATGCCCAGCAGTGGACTTAGGTGTGTGCTGATAAATTAGTACCAGCAATGTGTTTGAAAGTAGCAAACTATGGTCAGTAAAACTTGGATGGTTTGCACCAGAAAGTAAAAATACTTGTAATGTACTTTACATTACAAGTATTTTGATATATGTTCTAATCTAACTAACGCATTGGACAGAACCAGACAAAATGCGGGTCCAGCCGAGGGCATAAATTTATAATGATGAGTATCTAAGAGGATCTAAGTAGTTGCTAAGCAGGTAAAAACGCCGCTAACGCCCTTGGTTTGCAAACACATGTTTGCTCAGAAATAAGCTAGCAGTTTCCAATAAATATTTGAGGGCCCGCATACCTAATGCAAAACTGTTATGTCATAGCATAGTCTAATATTTGGCGTGTTTCATCAATTCATTTCGCGACCGACTTAGCTCCGAAGATGGTAAAACTGATCACTTAATGTGTTAATGGTGCGCGTGAATAAGGAGTTTATATATGCTTGCTATTGCTGGCGGCTCGGATCATTTGTGTAAAGTATTTTTGTTTGGCTAAGGTTTACCCAGGAGGAGAAGACTGGAAGGTAGTGCCAGGCAGGCCGGTGCAGAGATATGTGCGCGTTCGTCCCCCCATACGGCATCCCCGCTACCGCGACTATAAAACACCTCGCCCAAACCAGCCGCGCGCTATTACAACAGTGACTCTGTGATTTTTCCCGCCGTGAATTTATTTATTCAACAAAAAAAGGTAAGTGAACTTGGAACTTGACTTCTGGATGGGATGATCCGGGAATCTCTCCTGAAGTGATAGTGGATAGTGTCTGTGATTTAGGAAAACTTGTAGGTCAAGTTTATGATTATTTTTTTAACTAATTTTCAACTTCGATTGACAAGTTGACGGGCAGTTGCACAATTTCTTTTCGGCTTTGATTGCTCGTCAAACTTGACACAAAAATTGGTGGCTATTAACGTCCTTCCATTTGTATCTGTGAGCCTGCAGATAACCGCGCGTAGTGTACTTGTATGTATGTCAAGTTGTTGCAACATGCTCGATGCAGAGATTATGACTGAGAAACCCTTTTCTATGGGGCGGTTTCATCATTCAGCCTTTTCGACCGGTGAACTTATGGGTGCTCTTTGCTACGGATCAACGGTTCAACCGGTATTCAAGTCAAGTTTCGATGATAACTCTCAGTGGTTAGGTACATTTTATTTTATGAACGGCCATACATTGACTTCACTTATAGCACCTTAATTTTTATCTTCTGTCGTCCCATCAGATTATGAGAGTAAGGGAATAGACAGTGCGCCTGTGTTTGCGCGCACACTTGTGCACTATAATATGTCCGGCGCATCTGGCTAGTCTCCTATGAGACTGGCTGCCGTGGTAGAAATACGGCTAGGAGTTATTTTTAAATGCGTATATAAATTATGGTATAAATATACTCTAATAGTTTAAATAAAATGATGCTATATAATTATGCCATGAGCAACATGAAATTAATCGAAGCACTGATACAACATCTATTTTGTAACAATTGATAGGGGTTTTATACGCTGGTCCTCTTTGAGGTCAAAAAACAAGTAAAATAATACCTTTCTGTATGTACCCTCACCTTTGGATGGCCCATGTCCAGCTGTAGACATCGTTTGGCTAAGACGACAGTACATAGACTAATTTAAGGCCTTTATGCCATTCGTAACAGCTTAGTTTGATAACATTTTTACCAAAATCAAGCATAAAGGCATCAAATAGCGCACATCTTAAAAATTCGATATTCAATGCCATAATTAAAATTTATATTGTAATAACTGGTTGATATATACAAGTTTCTATTTCAAAACCTAACACCGAAGGTCAGTGGCAAGAGTTCACTGAAAGATGTAGACTTTCAAATACATTTATCATGTGACACTAAAATATTTTAAGAGTAGATACCGCCTACTTCAAACAGTAAATTAATTTCTGTGGAACCAGTTTTTGATTTAGTAAGTAGCGTATCCGTGGGACACTAGTTAATCGGCTTTGCCTTCGCAATCTAACGTTAAAAAATAACCGAAATGATATCACTTAATCAATTAAGTGCCTACAGCAGGTTCTTAAGGCCCATACACCAGTGAAAGTGGCGCCCCCAACTAGTTTATCCTATTATTACGTTAAACGCAGCAAGTTTTAAAAATCTATCGTTCAGTTTGTGGTATCTATTATAAGTTATTTATTAGTGCCTCTGTAATAGTTTCATGTTGTAAAACTTAGGCAGAGATACGAAGTTGCGCTTTTTGGCCACCAAACTCTATTTTCGCATCTCCTCCTAAACTATATGAGATAAAATTATTAGAGAGGTATTAAAAAATAGCTTATAATAGATACCACAAACTGAACGTAGGATTTTTAAAAATTCCTATGATAAAGGTAAAAATATTATAAAATAGATATCGCTGTCATATTGGCTCGGTTATACACCTTAAAGTATACCTTTTGGATCTTGAGCAATCTCATTACACGACAAAACTTTCAACAAAACCTTACAGGTTTTATGTCGGTCGTTAATAGCGCGGTCCCCAACCCGCAAGCCCAGCGTGGAGATTATGGGCAGCCTCCCATGAGATAACAAGTCAATAAGGCACGTATCAGGGGCAGTCCTCCATCCGGCAGTGGACCAATCTAGGCTGTTGAGGTAAGGAAACACACGTGCTTCAACATGTATCTAAAACTACTTACTTTAAATAACACTAAAAATTATTATTATCCCATTTAATATTATTTTCAAGTGTTATTAATGCTAATGGTATAAATCGTTTCGTAAATCACGGTAAATTATGCGAGCAGCGTGAAATAAATTAAAACACTCGTATCTCAACTGTACGTTAAATTAAATAACACACAGGTAGATTACAATAAGTAGTTATTTCATTCTGTTAATATAATTCCGAATGTCAAATAATACCTCCAATCAGTTTTGTATTTTAGTAGAGATGGCTCTACCTACAAGTACATATTAATTACTAGCGTTTTCCCGTGGCTTTGCACGCGCTATTCAAGAAGCCTATGTCTGTCCCTGAGATAGTTTACCTCACTGCCAAATTTCATTAAAATCCGTTTAAAGAAAAGGTGAAGTAAAAGTGAAAAGGTGTCAGACAGAGTTACTTTCGTATTTAAAATATTAATTTTGATTTGGATTTTGATACATTAATAAATTAATATTCAAATACTGTAGAATTTGCAATCATAATGTCTAATGAGTTAGAGTTTATTAACGTTTATAAGTTTATTAACTCGGATAAACATTGCTGACATTTCAAATAGGTACATGTTACTGTAGTTTCAACTGCGAATATGTTAATTTTTACGTAACAACCTTTCAAGTCAAAACTTTAGAAAATAACGGTATGAGTTACAAAGTCTATTTGAATAAGTTACATCCGTTTACGAAGTAGCTTGTATTCTCTTTGTTTTTTACCTACTTTAACATTTTGAATGCCCATCACGCACGCTTTGATCTACACCCTCGTGTAGTGTCCGCACTACCCTTCGCTTCTGGTCGTACCGCAGTGGCAAGGCAGGAAATTATATATTTTTATCCCCCATCTCGGAAAGAGCATATTTTGTGATATTCGATATCTCAGTGCAAAAGCCGCTAGAGGATAAAGTAAATTGAATTTAGAACATCGTGTGCACTAAGTTTGTGAATTCAAAACATCATTAAACCTATGTACTTCTTTCTACCTCCATGGTGCCGAATTTATCATACAACCTTTTTAAATTTTTTAAAAACTCAGACTCGGAACCTTCTTGGTGTATCTTGTGATTGTAAATGATTGGGATGAGAAGTTACGTGTTGCACTCGAGTACACACGTAACACTCAGGATTCTAATCTTTGAATCCTTCGCTTGCTCGGTCATCAAAATTAATATTGTATAGCAATTAACAAAAATAACGTAGTCTATTCAATGAATACGTAAACTTGAATCGAATGTCCTTGACAAACTGAACTTGACCTTTACGTCAAATCTTCTATTGAGGTTGAGGTGCGCGTGATATGCACGTATGACCCATAGGGGCCATAGGGCACGGATACTCATTAACTGGCCCCGACGGGGTTAAGCCATGTAATGCTTTCATGACATATTTATTAATTTAATACATGAGGTAGCAAGTATATTAACAAAAAATATTACAATTAAAAAGGGCCTTGAGCTTGTCCAGCTTCTTCGCGTTGCTTGGTTGCAAAGGCGTCTTGTGTTCACATGTTGGTGGATAAGGCGCCTTCACTCTGGGCGCTGAGCTTCTTCCATTGAAAAGAAACCTTGCATCGTTTCATAAGTCTTTTCAGGACATCCTTGTATCTCAGGTACCTACTGCGCGTTTCCGCGTACCGTACTACAGTTCTCAATACAAGACACTCTTCGCCATTCTCCTGTCCAACATGCTAGTCAGTAAGCCGCACCATTGCAGCTGTCGCCTCATTGGGTGCACCCCCATGCCACCAACGTTTACGCCGCTCAGGACATACCTAGAAGTCAAAGGTTGTGCGATACACACAACATGCACACAACCGACTCAATCTCAATTAATGAACTATACATATACTTAAAAAGCTTTGTCCCACGAACAAACAATGCCATACAGCAACGGTAATTGAAGGACTTGTTGGGCAAGTTGATTTACTACAGTCTACATTATTGGCGATGTTTATCTACTATTGTGGTGTGTCGACACGCATTCCATAACGATGTATGGACAATCGATGTCTCTTTAGTTATGATGAAAGCTGATCAACGGTTCAAGGCTGTACATCAGAGATAAACAAGAGATCGCGCCTTTATAAACAGCAGCCTTACGCTACTTTATGTTCCAAAATTTAATTCAGGTCATTCAGGTCCAGATCTTTATGTGCAAAATTTCAGCTAGATCCATTTAGTAAGGTTTTGGTGTTGTCTTCAGCTAAACCATCTTACATGAATTGTTTAGCACTATTTATTTATTTACAACACGGTACAAACTTTTGCCTGTTTGATATTAGGATGTATATATAGCAAAGCCAAAGAATAGCTTTTTACTTAATTCATATAAAATTATTGTGTGTCACTGTGCTTACAAAACACCACATTTCCAAATGATTCTTTCTCTTTCTGTTTATTTTAGCTAACTCCGAAACACCTTAACTGATTTTGATGGGACTTTCACTGGCTGATAGCTGAGATATTTATTTATTTATTTAAATTAAAACGGTTGTAAGAAACCAATTACATTAATTAAAAGAAAACTGATAGATATAGATATGGTCGTATAGATGTGAAATTAGAACAACACCATTATGTGCCAGTTTGTCACTGGGATATTTAACTTCATACCGTAAAAACTGCGCATGTACACAGGAATCCCCTATTGTTTATTTTATGGAAGACTAAACTTGACCGAAATGTATATCTCGCTGTTGTGAACAGACCTTAAATTTTGTAAAAGGTTTCTGTTTTATGCAAGGCACTTCCTATAGCTTCTTATTGCGTAGTGATCGTAAAATTAAACATAGCATCTTGCTATGTGTTGTGTTGTTGTTATTAGAAAATGAAACTGCAAGACGCGCTTAAGTATGCCAGTCGTAAGATGATTTAAATACCCTGAAACAATTAAATAAATAATAGTAAATAGGCAAAAGTATTTACTCAAACAAGTTAAATAAATAAGTACTTAACACTGATGCCCTAATATTAAAGCCTATTTTTACACCATACAAAAGAAAACTATTATTTATTGATTTATTTATTGTAGTTTGACAAATTAAATAATAGTTTATGGTAAATGGTAGACGTACTACTATTTCCGCATTGGACTCTCTCAGTTGGTCCATTATTCACATTTCGCTAGCATAGCCAGTCTAACTCCGTCCAGAAGGCCCCGGCAAGTTGAAGATTTCTGTTCCTTCGTGCTGTTACTCCCTCGCATTCCAAAACTACGTGGACAGCTGATTCGTCGTAAATAATTAGTCTAGAAACTAACTTAACAGTAACGTAGCCCAAAATGCAGCTTCTCAAAGGTGGGCAGTGAATACGTTAAGGGATGAAACGTTGGTGTACTTCCCATATAAACTAGTTTCGAAATAAACCGATTACATTTATTATGATACCGATAAGTACGCTCTCACAAACAAATGTATTTTCAAGCTGCGGTAAGATCTTGTCGCTTTCAATTAGCAAAAATCTATTATTATCTCGACTTCCTTATTTGCTAATTTAATACAATACAACAGGATTTCATGCTTCGATGCGATTTTAATAATCATGCTTATTTTTATACGATCTGTTCGTCTTAATAGCAGATTTTTTTTACTAAAACGCACAGTCTATTAAAACTACCGATAGTTTGAGACATTGAAGTCTATTGATGACAGATGTCGCCAAAACTAGACTAAATTAATTTGACAGGACTAAAAATGATGCCTATTTTGTTTGACTTTTATAGCCCTGTAAAATTAGTTTAGATTAGTTTTGGCAGCATCTGAATTGACGCCATTCATTATGTATGTTGGGTTCTTATTCTAAGTGAGATCTGCACTGACTTATCGCATGGTAGTGTTAGTGTATTGTGCAAGAGACCCTAGCCAAAACAACTCCATCTGTATTTTTTCTTCGCTCTTCTTTTGCGTATAATCCCGGTGTTTACTTTGTGTGTGTCTTATAAAAGTTATAAATAATCACAATAATTGAATATTATGTTTAATTATGCTATAGTATATTCGATTTTAACGACATCAAGTCTATAAACCGCGATGCTGGCATAGAATTTGTACCACCCTAACTCTACCCGTGGGTGTCTTAAGAGGCGTCTAAGGGACCCCTTAGACTTTGCCAACAAAAATGTTGTGTAAATAATGTAAATATTCATGTGATTAATAAAGAAAGCCAATATACGTTATCAAGGTATATATGCAGATATACTCAACTTTACAAAGATTGACCACATTTTGTTATAAAACGGGTGAACGGGATTGGCGACACATAAAATTCATAGAAAATGAAAAAAAAATAAAGTTGGTTTATCATATTTTATGTTTGTTTGTAGTAGTTTCTTGTATTTCGGTATGTTTTCTAATGCAGTTTACTTTATTAAATTGTATTAAGCGATAAATCGTTAGATTTTATGAAAAAATAAAAATATACCAATCGGCGACACACGACCCAAAAAATAAGTATAAGTTTTTACGGCGATACCCGGGTATCTACCGGGGGCAGCGCCTCTGCAGAACAATTCTACCACCAAACTGGATCCCTAATTCGCTTGCCCAGCGCGAGGATTATGGGTATTACCCCCATGAGATTACAGCCAATAATGCGCTTATCAGGGGGAGGCCTGCGTCCAGCAGTGGACCAATATAGGCTGTTGACGTGAGGTTGAGAAAGTCTATGTACATACGGTGGAATATTTGAAACGTAATTTACAAGTTCGTTTTAGCTTTGAATGTAACAAAACCTTATTCTTATAAAAAATTTGTGAGCTGGTAAGGAATACCATAGCAGGAAACTGATAATAATGATCGAAGACAGTTAAAATAAACAACAGATCATTCGTTTTAGCGGACAATGCCTTAACTCCTAAAATCATTAAAAAAATTACTTGTCCTAGGTAAAGTTCTACACGCGCTCAGAAGCGCGTTGATGTCTTTTGTATGGGGCAGTAGTTTAATTCTTATATAGTCGTTTGACATAGCGACCACCCGTCCAATTTCTGTTTTTAGTGATTTTTCTTCGGCATTTTTTTGTTTTCTGTCTATTCTGGTCATGAGTTTGAATTATTAGTGTGATTAACCTATCGTTACTTGGCAACATGTGTTTATGATGCGACTACATTTAGAATTTTTTTGATTTCCAAATATTAAAATGTGGGCAACACGTCGGATTTGTCGCTAAGCTGTGCAAATTAAAAGTAGTAGTAAAAGTAGTGCAAAAATCTCTCGCACAAGGGGTAAGAAAAGTCAAAAAATACATTCAATGGCTTTGTCTAAATCAGAAAAAATGTTGTCGCCGCGCCGTACGCATCAAGTGAAACTCGATTGTTCAACCTACAGCTTAAAATACCGATTCGTCATACATTATACCTACGTGAGTTATGTTTTGATTACCTACAGTTCTTATGTCAATTACCTACTTATGTGTTTGTTGGTCAATGCGCAAGTACAGTCGTCAGCTTAAGTAGCTATACCACGGGTCACATTGCAGAAGCACTATCACGACATTACCTAATCAAAACAATTTGCGTCCATCCATCGGGCTTTTTATGAACTTCGTATCATAATTTCAGAAAGTTTCTTAATCTTCTGACTGAACCAGAATTTGTTTCTGTCCCATCACGGATTTGGATGAACTCAATCTAGTGAGGATCCGTTTAACTGAATTTGATACAAAAATACTATTGATAGTATATAAAAATCAAAAGTGTTTTTTAGAAGGTCTAAAAGAAATACAAGACTCTTGAACACGACACGGCCAACGCCTTTGGATATTGTATTTGGTTTAATAGCATTTGTGTAAAGTTAATTGATAAGAGTTCTGCTTTTGCCTGTACAGAGGACATGTCCAGACATTACGTAGACGTATTTCACACAGATGAGGTCTGAAGCACAGCCTGTTTGCTGGTAGAGGTGCTGAATACAAATTAACCTTAATTGGTCACATAATACCGCTTTCGCTCGACCTTTTAATTAAACTTGGGTATTGTACGATTATTTATTACTTACTACCCTACTTCTTTACGTGATATTTTTATACCATCCAGTGAAAGAACTCTTCACTGGATGGTCCGATTTTCATGATTGTGAAAAGTTCTGAGGTAACAAAGATATAAAAAAAACAGTCGAATGGAGGACCTCTTTCTTTTTTAAGTCGGGTTGGGTTAAAAAAGGTCCAATAACAGGACTTGTCTTACCTTGCTTCTACTATACCTCGTAAATTCGTGAGGAGAATTCTAGGCAACTTTAGGCATAGCTAATCTATGTAAGTGTTGTGTGTCACGAACCAAGATGCGGAGGAATCGTGACAGCTCCACTGACGGATGACCGCGGTCGGCCTCGGCACTTGCGAAACATGTACTTGTAGTCTGGTACATTGTAACTTGTGAGTCTCACACCGAATTTGTGAGTGGTATACAGAAATGCAAATATCATTGAACTCTTCAGCATTGGTACATATTGGTGATGAATGGCATTCACCATCGACAGTTTTGAAAACTATATCAGTATGAGTAAGGACTCGATCATCGATCACAGGCTAGTTAGGTAGTGCACTCGATAGTGCTATGGATGTATTATTATTTTGGTTAAATGCGTCTCCCAGGGTCGTAACCCTGGGAGTTGGATTACGCGTAGAATAGAGTGACTTTCTGCCTTCCAATCTAGCTTGCACTTACAGGATTTCAAACTTCACAGAAATTCAAAATGAGAAAACCAAACAGCTTTCCTACGGATGGATTAGAAGCTTAGATAAACGTACCCAATACGTCTGTTACATGTTATAATACGTCTGTTACATGTTATAAAACGTATGCTGTTAGAATAGTCCACCTTATTTAACTTGCTGTTTAACATTGCGTCCGCCATGTACTACAAAAACCAACGTAAACACCGATCTAACAAGCGTTTAGCTAAACAGTGTCTACATTTACAGAAATGAACTAAACAAGAGTTTAACTCTCGTTTAAACTATGCCTAAGCTGTGTCTTACTGCGCTCAACAGATCTCTAACTTTTTTGAAGTACAGCGGATCATGTTTTGTGACTTTAACTGACTCGTTTCGTACGGGACGAGTAAAATAACATTACATGTTTTATGGTCGCACCCTAATAAGTTCAGTCTAAGGTATAATCATACTTATAATTAGATCCGTCGATCGATACTAAAATTTAACTATTAATCGACCTATAAATCCTTGTTAGGCAGCGGAAGGTAATTAAAAGTAGCCCTGAGAAATCACGACCATCTCGCCTTATACAGATCGTGATGACATGACACTATGTGCTCAGGTATTTTATAGAAGTAAGGTACTATTGATGCGATCTTAGCTTCCGAGTATGGACATAGACAACATCTAACTAAGGTCTATAAAGGGTGCCACAAAAAGCATAGATATAATAAGCCGATGAGAGTGATTCTGGTCAAAGTTGATTTAAAAAAAAAAAACATATTTTTCATTGTTTTTAATTGAGACGTTTTCGTATCATTTGTGTTTTTTTGCATGTATTCTTAGGGTATTATTGTTGTTTTGAAATGTTTAAGGATTTACCTATTTTTTGCAATAATTTCATGACTGATACTGGTTTTGTCGAAAAAGCAAGCAGCATTTGTGAAATATTTTGTAATCCGTGACACCCTGTAGAAACATGGATGTTTACTCAGAATAAATCATAAATCTTAGCAAACAGAATACTGTAATTTAATACAGTGACGAAAACGTAATCATCAGGCATCCATAATGTTAATGCGCTTCTTAGAAAAAGCTATGTTACTTTGTTGCAGTCAAAGTATAATGAAGACAAAAACATTCTATTGCAGTAATATTGTATGTATATTTAACAAAGATTTAGTGGTTGTTTTAAGGTCTACTCAGTAAATAAAATGTCAGTCAGTGAATTCCTAAAAAACTTCTGAATACAGGTAAATTCTCAAGTAAATGCGTCTTTATATCTTTTCCAATACGTGCCAATATCCACTTTCCTTAGCGTCGAAATCCCTCACGGGTCGGTAATTAGGTGGCTGGAAACAGTCACTTACTGCGTTAAAGTTCAACACTTCATAAGTACTGTACAGCACCAGTGACAAAAATACATTAAAACGTTGTTACGTAAAATGTGAAATACTTTTGGTAAATTAGAGTTTTTAATTTTTGCTGCCGTAACGACAGCATAATTATTCGTTGTTTATTCTAGGAAACGGTTTGGTGTTAAGATGACTTTTATTTTCTATTTATCCTCCTAGAGGGACAAAATAGGGAAACAGATAGGAATAATTCGTAATTTTGGATTTGTTCATGGAGTTTTGTTGCTGACTGTCTGTCTATCTAACTCACTTGATCCTGGATTCAACTACAACTCTTTTTGTTCAACTTCGACGCCTATCGTTCAAATTTGACCCCTTTTGTTCAACTTCGATTCCTTTTGTTCAAATTTGACCCCTTTTGTTCAACTTCGACTCTTTTTGTTCTAGATGCAGACGTGGTTGGTGCTGGCTTGCGCGGCATTGCTCGCGACGCTGGCTGTCGCTCAGAAACCTGGCAGGTTCCTCTCGCTGCCAAACGCTCAGAAATGCGCTAACAGTGAGTAACTTAACCCTTTTTAAGATAGACCTTCATTTGACCACTTACACGGTCGACTTACACAATTAACAGCTGTCGAAACCTGGCTTTGAAAGTAGAATAGGCTGATTCAGAAACTTTACAGTGCATATAACTTTGTTTAAAAAAAGGTTAAAAAAATAAATGTTTTTCAATCACGGAAAGGTCTACGGCGTAGCACTTCGTAGCATTTTCGTAGCAAATATTTCAATCAATTATTTTCTTTCTTACGCCCAGTTTTTTTAAGAGATGTATTCGTTATTTTGGATTTAGATTTTGTGTGTAGGTATTCATCATTCCAAAATTCTATGATTGACATAGGTACATATGTAATGTACCTAGGTATGTCAATCATAGAACTTGATGGTGACGTCTATTGACAAAATATATTCCGAGTATTGAAATTAGTATTTAAATTGTCCAAATATTTGCAATTCTTTGTTGAATAATCTATTTGTAAATCGTAATAAAACGATATAAAAACAGAATATGATAATTATTTGATATCAATACGTAGAAATGAGGTATAAATCTAATCACACTAATATTAAATGCGACACTTTGAATGTTTGGATAGATGTTCGTTACCTTCTTCACGCAATAACAACTGAACCGATCGCGATGAAATGATGCAAAGATGTAGTTTCAAGCCTGGATCAAACATAGGTTACTTTTTAGCCCTCAAAACAGTTTCTATCAGAAAGAAATAACATTGAAACATATTCATTATAACAACGCGTGCAAAGACGCGGGCAGAAACTAGTAATTAAAATGGAATATAAGAATCTTCTACTAAAACAAGTTTATGCTCCGGTTTTTAAGTTATTCCGCCCCAGTCCTTGTAAAAAGAACCTAATGGTGTGTGAATAGCAATCCAAACACTATTTTTCATTGAAATCAGGTTTGCAACTTTTTACTGGTTAAATTTTTGTTCCAAAATAACTTAGGACTTTTTTTTATTTAATTACAAATTCTGCATTGTTAGTGTTGTTTGAATTATGCAAGAGCTTTAGTTAGATTTTTGACAGTTTTCTCTGACAAAATGGTTATATCACTTAACATCAGGTCGGCCATCTGCTTTTTCGGTAGTATTAAAAACATCTTGACAAAAATTTGTAAGTATTGATCCATACATGAGTCATTACAGAATACGGACATAAGTCTTGTGAAATTACTGTGTTTGTGCGCTAGGTACATCGTACATGCCGTCTTCGCATAAGGTATCCAGGAACTACTTAGTTTATTTAGTTAATAGACAAGTAAGCACTGTTATATAGCCTCCAACTTATTTATAGTCCATCTAAATTGCGAGCATGGCGTCAGATTGTAAATTAAAGATGAGACTCGTCTAGTTTGCAATAAAACATGTTTTCGGCTGGCCAATGATTTGCAAATAGTTCGCCATAGAAGAGTTAGCATGTACGTACTTTTGTAAATTAACTTGATAAACTTGAAAGAACTAAGATAGAATGGGTACCTACGCGTACCATTGATATTTTACGGTACGGTGAGTTCTTCTGTTAAAACATCGTGAGCAAAGCCGTGGACTACGTTATCGTCTAGTTTGATAGGCATCACAGAACAATAAAATCCTAAAAAATAAATAATTTGAAATTGAATATTATGATCCATTTGTCAGCTGCAAACTATGTCAATGGATTCCAATAACATAAATTAAAATTCACATGCTTGGAGTCGAGATAAAGAGATATAATTGGACAATATTTATTGAAGAAAGGATCTCAAATCAGCAAGTACTTTCCATTATGTTTAAAAATCAAAAACAAGAAAGCTTATTTGAGGTTAAGTACTGCGGGTTTTGTTTATCATTTGTGCAGGGTTTAAAAAAATTAAATATAATGTACATCCAAAATGAAAACAAAAGATTAACTCTGCAAGTAGGTTTATAGTCTGTTCAAAAAGAGAAGAGTCGTCTCGTTTCGGTGAACTAACACTTTCAGTTATAGGTACTGCAATGATAGAGCTGTTTTGTCTTGTCAACCCAACAAAAGTTGTCAATTGGAACACGCGCGCCCTCCATTCCCACGAGTCTTCTCTTTTTGAACAGACTCTACCTACCAACTTTAGAAGATATTTATTCGTATTTCAAAAATCCTTTTTGCAATGAGATACGAGTATATACCATATAAGGCTTTAGGCTAAGGACGTCTGGAGAGTTAGACATGCTGGGAATGGAGATTTAGGGAATTAGACGAAACAGACAGGCTAATCATTCCGGGAATTAGACCTAATAGACCGAACCCATAGTAAGTAATACGCATCGTATGCATTCATATACACCAAAAAGCACAGAACGACGAGTAAGTTCATTCAACGTCCTCGAACGCGCGCGACCTTGCAGGGGTCAATGACACGCGGAAGGTCTCACTTTCTTCCTAACCCGGTTACGTGAAAACACGTAACTTACCTACTTATTACGAACGCTTGTTTAAAAATGTAGTTGTTGCATCATGGAGGCTTTATACATGTTTTGAATATTTATTTGGGCATTTCTACATAGTCGGCACTGAAACTTATTGAGTACATACTTATTTGCCTACTTAATTTTGTATGAAAATGTGAAAGTTATGTAAACTTTCCGCTTAGAGCGCCGTTCACATTTCCATAGAAAATAAAGTTAACGCAAACTTTGTAGTAAAAAGTAGGCGTGCACACTCAGCATAGACTTAACTCAACTACTTCGTAGCAATCGATAGAGTACCAATGCCTTAATGATAGGTTAAGGTAATCAAAGATCATTAAGAGGCAATCTAGGTATTTGTTAGGTCAATTTAAATGCCAAATTACTTGTTGTTTGATAATGGAGGTCTAAAAGTCAAAGATCGCGCGCTTAAAACTGGTAGAGCCATGCTTAGTAGAATTTATGGAAAAGAAAATCTGTGTTTGTTGATTGGTAATAAATTTAAAGACTGGCTAGGTATTGGGTTACCAGAAAATACAGTCAAATGCCCAGTTATAGAAATATCCTGGCATTTTAGCTGAGGGCAAAACAAAATTGGGTTCATTTATTAAGAAACTGGGGCCAGCTTTGGGCCCTAGCCAGTAGATAAACATTGAAGTCTACGACAAGTGCCTGCGAATACCTACTTAAAGTGTTTTATGAAAGGGTTTGGATAATAATAATAATAGTATTTGTTTTCGGTAGTACGCAAAGTTGCCAAGTCAAGATCTGTGCCACGTCCAGATGTAACAAAGATGATTTTCTAGACAAGCAAGCAATCTTTATATACGATAGGTACTTGGAAAACAATTTACAACTTATGAAAGCCAAAATCAAAAAACTAGGTAACGCAATCGGAGCGTACTGCGGTTTTGTTAATGAATATTTTGTGTAGTAAATCAAGCCAGGTAATAGGTATCTACCGATTTCAAAGTTGAAACTTGCTGAAATACTCCATTGAAAAATGACGCACTAGTCCTTGTACGTTTTACATGTGATGACATGTTGGTTTAAATAGCATTTTTCCAAAACATTTTTAGCCACGTAAAATTAGGTCAGGGTTCAATTGACTACCTTCCTAGGTTCTTTTATATATTTCTTATAGAATTAAGACTTTAGATACCATACGAGACGAGATCCGATAGGCACCAACATTAATTATGAACTAAGACCACGCTGTTTGACTAATGGACCGTAGCAAACAAAAAATGTTTGCAACGGGAGTGCTAGCCAATAAGACATGGCGATGACTCGTACATTCAGTTAAAAAAAATTTTTTTTACATTTAAAGTTTTCAGAATCAGAATCAGAAAAATCTTCGAAGCTATGCATTTTTGTTTTTAACCTCCTTTAAACAATTATAGCAATAGCGAAGTTTTACTATTAAAGCTAAGGTAACAGACGGACAGAGTTACTTTCGAATTTATAATCAAGAATACCCTGTAGATCAGAATTATAATAATAAAGGCAGTAGAAGATAGATTTTAATTGTATTGGGTGTTTTTTTGGGCATTATCAAAATATCTATCCATGAAGTGTATTTTGATTATGTTTCCATGTAGTGTAGGTATGTATTGTATTTATATCAGTTACCAGTTACCTATATCACAGCTCTGCTATGCTTGTGGGTAGATGATACTGTGTGTGTGACTATGAATTGTCTAGCATTAGGTATTTATTGTTGTGTATGTAATGTATTACATGTAAAATCACCAGTACATAAATAAAATGTTAAAACTTTATGATAATACTGGTGCAACATTTTAAAGCGAACGTAATAATTCTAACATTTTTAAAAGTAAAAAAAGTCAGGTTGAGATTTGAGCTAATTAGTAAGTCAAGGTTATTATGTAGACCTTCCACCTTGACATGACTAAACAGGATAACTCAGGACAACCAGTTGCATTATTTAGTAATTACTACGTACTATTTACGTAGGTACTTAAGAACTGTGATGCGTTGATCGTAATTATTCGGTGACGGGTCACGGCCGTCCAGATGGGTTGTATCTACTCTTAGAACTAGATACAATACTTACATAAGCATGTAAATGTGTGTAATCCTTACCAAATAGAATTTGTACCATTGAAGCAAAGAATAAAACTAGAATAATTGCAATTCAACCATATAGCGAAATTTGTATGCTTCTAGCCTCGTCGATATAAATTTCGCTATACATATATATATATAATTATAATTTTTTTACCAAAAAAAGATAGGAGACCCGTCATCCTAGGCGACGGTAACAATAAATAATAATAATAATATTACTGGACCATCCACAAAATAAATAAATGACAGCCAGCAAGGCTTTTATAAATTACAGTTTACATGTGTAAAGGTAACAGACGGACAGAGTTACTTTCGAATTTATAATCAAGAAGACCCTTTAGATCAGAATTATAATTATTGATTTTGTTTTAAAAAACTATAAACCTACTTTAATTATAAAGTTTTCTCATGGATCCCGTCAGAACTGGAACAAAAATGGGAACAGTGTTAATGTCATCGATCTATTTATTCTACAGAAAAAATGCATACGAATTTTGGTAAACATCCCAACCCGGGACAGCTGTAAGCCACATTTTATTGAAAAGGGAATCCTGACCCTCCCCTGTATATACATATTGCAAGCCTCGCTATTTGTAAGAAAAAATAGACACATGTTTAAATCGAAATCGGAACAAGATGACAAGTACAATAGACGCCACGGAAAAATGTTAATTAAACCACCTAGTACCCTAACAATAGTAAGTAAGAGCCCAGAATCTAGGCTAGTAACTATTTTTAATAAATTGCCTGCTGACATAAAAGATGAAAAATTAGACAATATTTTTAAGACTAGGTTAAAATTATTACTTATACGCAAATGTTATTACACAGTGAATGAATTCCTTAATGACAAAAACTTTAAAAGTACCTAGTAGGAATATAGCAATTTTATGACATTTATTTAATTAAAACACGTAGCATGAATCTTGACATTTTATATTTACTATTGACATTTTCACATTCTTTAATTTTTATAATTTTCCATTTATTTTAATTTTATTACTGACATAATAATTGTTATAGCCCTACTTAATGCTGACAACATAATATGTATCTCTTTTCCTTTGTATCGCAACTATAAAATTACTAACTTTTATACCTACATAAGAACTCTAACCCAGAATGTTGCAACGCCCTTACAGGGTTCATGTAGATTCTACCTTTAAAATTGTTAACAACTTATAATGGACATGTATGCAATAAATAAATAAATAAATAAATAAATAAATAAACACACGGAAAGCACCAGCTATCAAATAAAAAAAATATGTAAATCGGACCACCCAGTCAAAAATTCTGAGGTAGGTAACAAACATCAAACAAAAAAAAATATTATATCGAATTGAGAACCTCCGCCTTTTTTTGAAGTCGTTTATGAATAACACAAATACATGTAGCCTTTAGTATATATAAATAAATAAAAAATATAGAGAAAAAACCAAAGCTTTTTACCTCGACATGCTAGACAGCAGAAACTTTGTTTGTGAGGTAGGTATTTGCCATCGTAAAGCATCGTCCATTAATTTTATGAGCTGTGAATAGAAGGCATTAAGTACCAACAAAATAAAAGATAATTTTGTAACCCAGCCTTCAAACAAATAACTCGGCCTTTCAACTACAATCCATACAGCAGCTATTAAAATTCATTGTAGATAATGTACCAACCAAAGTTATTGGCTTAAGAGCGGATTTCGATTAGACAGTAAAACCTTGGAGTTAGATGCAAGTTATATCTACTGAGGGTTATCTTCGTTTGAGTGCTTCAGAAATTGCTAGTTGCTGGCCTATAATTGTAGGCGCCCAGATAACGGGGTTACTGGCAGCAATTGTAATTGCTGCCAATAGTAATCTGGGGGCCAACGAGAATCGAAATTTAGTTTTGATTGTCGTGCAAAACAAACTCTTATGTAGCTTGCATAAGATTAGTGTTTGCAGGAAAGCAAATCAGAAACTTCGATTTCGTTTTTGAGTACGGGCCCTGAGCTTATCATTTGCTCTACTTTTATGCACCATTTGGTCTAACTAGTATATGTATAACGTATTCTTGGAAAACGTTACAAGAATTGCAGGGCATAAATCCATTGTTTCGCAAACTTCCTAGGAACAAAGATAACAGTGAAGTGGCATATAGTTCGCGAACAATCGCACATTCGTCTGTCTGTCACAGCGCAAGGTCTGTTCGATAATTGTCTGCCGGTCGTGTGAACCTTAACACATTCACAGTGTAATCAAGTCTCATTACATTACCGATCTTTAATAGTGTCTGTAATTTATTAACTATTATTGCGCGAAATGTTTATTCCGCTGTTAGGTATACTAATTCCGCAAAACTTTTAATAATTTTGAGCGTGGGCAGTTTTAGAAAGAACACAGCAGATGGTATTTTGAGAACGGTGATATCCGAACACCTCAACAGCCTACTTGTATACTGGCCCATGTCTGGATTCAGGCCTCCTGATAAGCGCCTTATAGGTTTTAGTCTCATGGAATCTCTCATCATCTACCTACGTACCTATTGAATTTGATTTTGGTCCATTATAGCTTTATCTCTCTAGATACCAATTCTATTCTAGAAATTTCACAGTAATTCTTAGAATAGGAAAAGGGATATTTTAAAATCCATGACTCTACCATGCAAATGTCAGAGTTAGACGCAGTACAATACCTATCTATGGGGTTGTTATTGTTCGTGAATAGGGTTGCCAGATGTCCGGTATTTAAGCGTACAGTCCGGTATTTTCGAGGCCTGTCCGGTAAAAAATGAATGGGCATACCGGACAGAACAATGTCCGGTATTTTGAGGGAAGTCGGTACTACTGGTCTGAAGCGCCTACAAAAGTAGGCATATGATATCCCTCAAACGCAAAACTCGCTCGCCTTCGTCGAGCGCATTTTCAGTGTGATGGGGAATATATGGATGGACCAATGAACGAAACCGCCTTGGGTTGGGATAGAGACTGAAAAGTGAACTGTGTGTTTTTTTCAACATAAACTCGAGCTGCGCTGATTTTAAAGAACGTGTTGTATCCATCTATCAAAATTTTCGCGGCCTCCCCTGTAGATACCTAGAACCTTAGGAAAATGACACTCAAAATTGTCTACTTGTTTTGACGCAGACAGTTTGCGCAGAGCCTGACAAGTTTTTGCATAAGGAACAAGAGATTAGTGGAGTCGAATTTATTTTATTTTGTCAGTAGGTAGGTAACTGAAAATAGTAAAACTGCGTTTTTACAGGAACAATCTGTTAATCATACCGTTACCTTGTATTTGTCATATATAAATTTATTTGGTTCCTTCCAATTACTAATAAAATAAATTAAAATCTTTTCTTTCGGACAGCAAATAGTTATGTATGTAGATGGTTACGAGAAGTCACAGAATTGTTTCTGTGTGGTCAATCAATACATATCAAATAAAAGTGCAACAAAAAAATATAAAAAACTAAATCAAAATAATAATTATTTATTTATTATTTTAAAATGTTTGAATGAGTATTTAATGAAAACTTGTTTATTTTAGATATAATAAAAAAACGCAAGATATCATAAAATAAAAATGTATGAAAAAAAAATTGCCTCTTTACTCATGAATTTAGAACAAAGTTAAAATTGTAACTTATGCAAACCAACAAATAATTGTCAACGCCGATTTCTTCCGGTAAGGGCAATAATTGTACATTAAAGTTGTAACAAATGCAATCGGACTTTACTGAAAATAGAAAACCCCGTGTTTTTTGTGTCTTGGACGTGTAAATTATGTAATTTTGCTAGGCATGCTTTCTGTCCAAGCGCTCAAATGACACTAATTCAAATGTTTTCCATACATGCCAAAAAGGAAATCTTTTGATACCGATGGTTTCAGAGCGCGCATTGTGGATCTATGGGGGGCTAGCGAAATTTTTTATCGATGGTTGTATCAAATAAAACACTACGCGGTTGCGTCAAATGAAATATATGTTAAAAAGAAGTAAGTAGGTACCACCTAAAAGTACCTAGGTACAGTACAACATACATAAATTAGTTTCAAAAGAATGATTTTGAATACTTTTTAGACTTTCTCAAAAATTTTATGGCTGCAATATATTTTGTTACTAACTTAGTGGATTTATGTGGTTAGATTAATAAATAAAAAAACCCGTATTTGTTCGACCTACATCCCCCCCCCCCCCCCCTTGGGGTCGTCCGGTATTTTTTCGCGACTCACCTGGCAACCCTATTCGTGAACAATAGAAGTGAGCTTGCTCGCGCGCATCCGGTAGACCATCCTTGGCCCAGATGGCGCTCCGCGTGACCGACGCATCTGTTTGGGCCGACGTCGCCGGTCGTCGCCGCAAACTCTTGCAACATCGTCTGCTACAAACTACTACTCTACACCTAATATAGGCTTAGCTAGAGTAAATAATGACAATGTAAACGTTCCAAGCATTCGCGTCAACCTTAGACGCAACACTGTAAGGGTCGTCTTTTAAAATAACACCTCTAAAGTTGCATAAGTTCTTTTGGGTTTTCCCTTACTCGGGATCACGGATAACAGATTGAATTATTTTATTTGGACAGATCTTGAAAAATGTCGTTATTATTAACGAGAAAAGGTCGCGACGACGACGGTGCGTGGGCGCTGTCATTATGTAAGAGACGTATCTTTTATTGCGCAATGTGATGTGACACAAACATTCCATTATAATAATAATGCTATTGTTGATAGGGGGCTTCAATGTCATGACCGTGGTAATTTCGGTGGGTATGTCGCAGCCGGAACGTAGAATTAGCCCGTTTGTAAAACGGCTAGGCCGTTTACAAAACGGCGCCATTCAGCTAAATGCCTAGGCCGATTGTAGAACGGTCGGTGAAATCAACGTTCTACAATATGGCTGATCATCTGAATTAGCCCGTTTAGGGAATGGCTAGGCAGTTCACCGCGTGCTTAGGCCGATCGTCAAATGAAGATAACTGTTTCTGTGTACGAGGCTCCGTCTGCGCAGAATCTACAGTTACCTACATATTATATTTTATTACCGGCTATGACATCAATTATCTGCCAAGGAAAGTTGCTTAAAAATTGGGTTCGGAGGTTAGCTCAAACAGAGACAGCGATACCTAACTACCCACAGTAGAACACAATTTTAAAAGTTGGTCGTTTGGTTCCTACCGTGCATACCATAACATGCATTTAAAAAGCTGTTATTTTATCTTTACTAAATCCTCAACCTCAAAGCTAGACGCAGTACAGACTTCCCCTGATTAGCTCCTTATTGGCGTATGTACCATGAGGGGTAATGACCATAAACTTCACGCCTGTGCTTGGCATAGGGATTAGGGATTGCAGTTCGGTGGAAAATTGTTCAGCAGGGGCGCTGCTGCAAACCCTCGGTGGATATCCCTTGGGGTGGTGCAAATTCTAAGCCAGCACCACACGGCCACATTATTACATCACCTACCTACTTCAATTTTATTGAGGTATATTAAAGATTCGATTTTACAGAAGCTAAATTTTTTTTTTTTTAATTTATGCACTGATTTTCATTATTAAATAATATTATTAATAATCTGAGGCACTGTGACACTACTATGGGATTCAATTAAAATACGTTTTACTTTAATCCCATAAAATACATTTCTTTAGTACCTACATTTCAGTGTTCTGAAGTTTGGTTAGGAAATATTTAGGCAGGTATTTCTCGCACAAGCAAAACCGCGCGCCATTACTACTAATTAGTAATCCATGGTATAAAAAGATATAGGTAGCCGTTTTACAATCGGGCTAGGTTTGAGTCAGCCAAATCGTTGAACGTTGAGCGTTTTACAACTGGCCTAGCCATTTAGCTGAATGGCGCCGTTTTGTAAACGGCCTAGCCGTTTTACAAACGGGCTAATTCTACGTTCCGGCTGCGACAGGTACACGACCTGTGGGACTTGTTGCCTGTCATTATTATTGTTGCGCTAACGAGTGAGCACACGAACTAACTTATTATTCACACTAAGCGACGTGAGGTCAGGCATCAAAATCTTCACCTTGTTTCAAGTCGTTTCCTTTTTGTTCTAGGACCAAAGGAGTTCTTCTACCGAGGACATCACTATTTCTACACGGGGCACGTTCCCGAGCTCAAGAATAAGAAGTTCGACTGGCTCGATGGACGCAACATCTGCAGGGAGTACTGCATGGACCTCGTCTCGACAGAGACTCAGGAAGAGAATAATCTGATCTTCAAACTCATTCAACAGAGTAAGTGAACATTTGTTCAGACAACAACTTTATTGTTCGCGTAGCTTATTTTACCAATCAGGTTGACAATCAACCAGAAATTGAACGATTTAACGAAGAAACATGTGATATTGTATGAAAATGTTGTTTACAGATGATGTCCCTTACATCTGGACTTCTGGACGTTTGTGTGACTTCAAGGGCTGCGAATCACGCAGAGATCTCGAGCCCAAGAACATCCTCGGATGGTTCTGGTCCGCCAACCGAGAAAAGATTTCGCCCACCAATTCGGTAAGTCAAAACTGCTTATTTATGGTAACCTACAATTCTTACAAAAAAAAACCGACTTCAATTATATGGTTTTCTTATGAAAGCCACTGTCAGACCTGGATCAAATTTAAATGGGACCACACGGAAAGCACTAGCTTTCAAATAAAAAAAGAATAATCAAAATCGGTTCACCTCTTTTTAGTGGTTCACCAATCATAAAAAAACGGTCGAATCGAGAACCTCCTCCATTTTTAAAGTCTGTTAAAAATAAAACCACTAAATTTTTTATTCAATGGGATGGAATTTCAAAGTACCTACGAGCACAGATAATATAATACTATACCTACGAGTAAGGGCGGGTTTTCCGTAGCCTATGCTACAAAGTGACAGCAACGACAATCGTGAAAGTGTCTACATATTTATTTCCGACTGAATAGAAAGCACGATGCTACATAATGTACCATAATGAACTCGTACAAAGGTTGCGGTTTAGATGCTACGAAATGCAAGTTATTGCACAAATTATAGAGAAGTGCTATAGAAAAGTTAACATTCCTGTGGGAAAAATAGCACGATTGAGTCTTAAATTATTCCTATGTGATGTTGATTAACTGATCAAAACAACCGTGTTTTTGCGAACGAAACTAAACCTATAATTCTCAAGCACTTTATCGAAACTGATCCTTAGTTTGCTTACTGTCTTAAAAGAAAATAGTTATGGCGCAGCCATTTGGATTAAAATAACCTCTTCATGTTACAGATCCCCAACGGCTGGGGCTACAACCCCTGGTCCCAGACCGGCCACAAGAAACAGCGTCAACCCGACAACGCTGAATTCGACATCAACGGCACCACGGAATCTTGCCTCAGCATCCTCAACAATGTTTACAACGACGGAATCGCCTGGCACGACGTCGCTTGCTACCACGAGAAGCCTGTCGTCTGTGAAGACTCTGATGAGCTTTTGAACTACGTCGGTAGCACAAACCCTGGACTCCGGCTGTGATTTCTCCACCAGATTGTATGAAACGTGCTTATTCCGAACACACTTCCTTGATTTATCCACGACAATGCAGAAGCGTTATTTCTACTGTGTAGTGGTCGAATGAATCATTATTGGTAAGATTGTTGTGCATGAGTCAAACGTAAGCGACTAGAATGAGCTCGTTTCTAGCAGTACCTTATGACGAATTCAACATTCAGTTCTTCAGTAACAGTTACCACTAACAATATTTATTGTCTGATTCCTTACGAATTCCGACTGTTTTATCTGCTCATTGAATAAGACTTGTCAGAGTATTTTCAAGTAGTCGCAGTAAGGCCCAATTATGAAAGCTTGTTCAGTCATGCTTGAGTGATATTCATGCCATAGAAAAGTGATATTCAATCATAGATTTATGACTAAGGAAGCCTTCATAATACGGGCCTAAAAGTCTCAAAGTCGGGTAACTAAAACAGTCGGCGATTGTATTAACGCTTATGCCATCAAGTCTTCATACAAAGACAACGGGATCTCTACACACTGCCGTATTCCCTTGTACAGTGACAATGTACAGACTAATTTAAGTTAAAATTAAGTTTAATTACTTAGGGGATGAATTTCTAATTGTAAGTATAAAAAATAAAAATTTATGTAAGAAGGTATCTTTTATTTTTCTTGTACAAAAATAAATGAAAGTTGAGTATGCCAAACAAAATTAATACTTAAGAATAATAAAGGCTTATCAAACAAGTTTATTTCGAAAATATATTTCGATTACTAAGAGGTATATTAGGTTTAAACACAGGGACATAAACATAGGTACTTAAATGTTTATATCTATGCAGGTACATACTATGTATGTACTACTTCAATAAATTCGCTTAAAAACAAGTTAACATTGTGTAACATACTTAGTACAGCAGAGAGAACAAATTAACAATACTTAAATCAAATCAGTACCTACCTAAAGTAATTGGGTGAAGTCCAAAATTTTAACATGACGCACTGTGTCACTATGACACAAAAGTTGTGCAACTGGTGATACAAAAGTAAAACAAAAGTGTCACAATTGTAAGATGGCATAGTAAGAAAATATTGATTACTCCAAAACTACGCTGTATATCGTACCAACATTACACAACAGCCTATGCTTTAATCCACCTAAAGCTCTACCAAATAGTCAAAATTTACTTACCTTAACTTGAGATTCGTCAAAAACGTGCTGAATCACTTAGATTTTGTATCACATCACAACTGATTCAATATAACAGCTATGCTCTGTTTTTCTGAACAAGTATAATGTTGATAGTACTCGAAAACGAAATCCTACCATATTCTGTCAAGAATACTGCCTATCATAAATTAAACAGTTTAGAAAACATAGGTCACTCATTTTCCAACACCATCTATACGAAAAGAGTTATACAAAAATGCTGTAGAATTCAATATTTAGCATCTAAATTACGTAGAAGTTATTCAATACTAACAAAATTCACTCTTTCGAAAAATAGGCGATTTTTTACTTTCTGTTTTCAGGGGAACAAATTGATTTTCTGTATCTGGATTATATTTTATAAATCGTACTTTTAGCCATGCTGTATAAATAACTACCTGATCAATTGAATATTATCAAGTCGTAAAATTATATACCATGGAGTTTATGAGAACATTACTAGATACATTTTGAACTGGACAAATGCGTAAAAATTTTGGACTTTACCCAATTATCGTAAAAGATTTTAACCTATAACAGTCAGCACTTAATTAAATGTGTGACTAGGTTAACACAATACATACTGTTTATGAGCATTACCTATAGACGGACCTATATGGACCTATACGGACCTATACCTATAACGAAATTTATATAATAACAACTATAAATATGTATAGTATAATATAAACTAACTTCAGGCTGGAGTCATCCCTAAGGTCGGAGTCTTGTTGTAGCCCTACCAACAGACTTAGCATCTTTATATAGCTCACACATATAAAGATCTCTCGCTTTATTTATAAGAACAGTCAGTAAATTATATTCTCTTCCACTTACAACAATATACTGATTGGAATATTGCTCTATTTCGTGCTGAGTTAGTTTCAGATGCTTTGGTCCATCCAAGTTAATGTTTTCTATGTAAGTTACACTACTGCCACCTACCGAGTCTGTATCGGATTCTTCCTCAAGAGAGAGTTGCTCGACTTTATCACAGATGGCGCTGTACTCAGCCAGAGTTACTTCAGTCGTTATGGTTGGCAAGCTTTTTATGGGCAATTCAGGTTTCAATAAACACGCTCGATGCAGTTTTCTGTCTGAGTAGAACTTTGCTAAATCTGAAAAATTAAAAGTCACACTTCACATCACACTAATATTATAAATGCGAAAGTTTTGATGGATGTTTGTTACCTTTTCACGCCAAAACTACTTAGCGGATGATTAGGCCGAAATTTTGCATACCAGGTAAATTTAATCAGAGTCAATATAATCTTTCCTCCTTAGGTGTAATCAATTTATTTCGTTTAGAGATACACGACATAATAAAGTGAGTTTGACAAGCATAGAGTGTGCGCGTTAAAGTTATTTCTGCCCCTGAAAACTGGGGTATAAATCACTTTTAATCGTTTTTATAGGAAATAGGCGTGCGCAGCCGCAGGGCGTAGCTAGTATATTATAAATGCGAATGTTTGTATGGTTGAGACTCGTTCTCGCCGAAAGTACTGAACAGGTCGAGCTAAAATTTGTATACATGGGTTAGACCTTGACCTTGATAAGGCAACAGATTTTTGAGATAAAAAGTAGCCTATGTACTTTTTACTCATCGAGATAGATATCTCGATGTTTTTATGCTCTATGCTTGTCAAACTCACTTTATGTGTCATCTCTAACCGAAACAAATTGATTATACCCCTGTTAGCTGAAAAAGGTGAAGATTTTACCAAATATCAAACAAATCGAATAATATCTCTTGAAACTTTTAAAACCTTCGCGATTTGTTATAACATCCTCACCTCACCTCAACATCCACTGTTGGACGCAAGCTTTCCCCTATTGGCATATCTCATAGGGGTTAATGTCCATAATCCCCAAGCTGGGCATGTGGGTTAGATCACAGTTCGGCGGTAGATTTGTGCAGCTGTCTCCGATGGATATCCCTTGAAGCCTCTTAGGACACCCGCGGGAAGAGGTGAGGTGGTGCATATTCTAAGCCATCACCGCGCCACACAGCTAATATAATTAATAATTCATTTATTGCATACCAACCTTTTGTTGAAATAGAAGAAATAATAACAAAACGTGCGCGATAAATATTTAGAGATGTAATCTCGAATTTCGAAGATTTAATTTGACAAAGTATGAAACAACTTACTCTCAATGTAGAATTCCTGATTTTTTTCCATATTTATATGCATGGCTGAATCTCCTCTAGAACACATTTCATCAATGAAATTCACCACTTTTCCATTGATTTCAAGATACAGGTCGCCAATAACCTGAAATTTAAGGTTTTTGGTTGTTCTTATTAACATTAAGAGTAATTTCTAAGAAACAAATTAAAATCCGAATAAAATTTTGTTAACTACAAAATTAAAAAAAAAGTTAATTTTTGTATAGTTGGTTTTCATTACATTTCCGTACTCAGAAAGAATGCAGGCTTTTTTTAGATGGTAATCATAGAAAGTGAGCTGGCCTCATATCACTTAAAAAGTGTGACATTTTTTACTTAGATGTGGCTAATGAAGCTAAAAATTAGATTTTTCAGTTGTCAGGCCTATTGTTAATGTAAATACTGTAAAACAGGGTTTACAGAGACACCAGGTTGAATAGAAATGGACGAAAAACTGGGGCAAGACATAACCTCGCCCATAACAGTATAAGTATCCTTGGTCCATCACTTCTGGTTCTGTGTCAGTTGATCTGAACTCTGCAAAAGGATGGGTCCAGTAAATCATCCATTTTTATTCTCCCTAAGTATCTATTCACCCCATTTTACCCGGTACTAGTTCTATTTCTTCTTTTCTTCTGCAGGCGTCCATATCCCTTAGTTGCATATATCAATTCTAAGCCAGCATCACACAGCTACAGAACAGTTATACCACCAAACTGCGATCCCCAACCCTCATGCCTAGCGTGGGGATTATGGGCATTACCCTCCATGAGATAAATGCCATTAAGGCGCTTATTAGGAGGAGGGCTACATCCGGCAGTGAACCAATACAGGCTGTTAGGGTTATCTTCTTGACTCATGTGACATTATGGATAAGTGGTCAGTACAATTTGACAACACCTCATAAAATTGTACTGTCCACCACCGTAGACCGCATCAGTCTGTGAAACCCCTAAAGGTGTAAGTACTTACAACATCATTTGTTTTTGTGGAAAGCAGAGCAACGGGCACAAAGAAAGAGTTTTTAGCACTAGCAATGAACTCTTCTGCTTTTGTTATAGCTCCTAGATTCCAATCAAGTGTTGTCTCCTTTTTAAATTGACACATTTCATCTAGTTCCTGAAAATTTAATTAATGTTGACTTAATGAGATACAAACATAGTCATAGTTAAGTAACATAGTTTTTAATGACCATGAATTCAGTAACTGACAGAAGAGTGAAGATTGTGTGTGCAAGGCAGCTTAACAGATGGACAAAATCCACTAACAAATTTTTACTGAGCTGCTTTATCTTATCACATTTACTTACGAAGCTGCAGACGCATACCGTTAGAGGATGTTGTATGAACATGTTGACAATGCCAGTGTTAGTAATAAAAGTTTTTAGATTTACATATTTTGCAATGTCATAGCAGATTTTGAACTTACCAAACATACTGGTGCCACTCCATGAATGCTGGCCTCAAACACTTTTGATGGTAGTTTTTTGTATTCTGCAGGTAAATCAACATAGACTGTGTCTTGAGATGGTCGAATATAAACTCCATGGTCGATGAGCCATATCAAAAAGTTTACTTCCATGGAGATGATGCCACGGACCCATTTGTGCTTCCACAGAACAGCAACATACTGGGAATAGAAAATAACCAATTTAGTAATGTTACAATCTCTGTCATAATATTCTTGATATATAACCATATATTAATCTTAAGGTCAAACAAATCAATTGTCTAAACTTTTGTCATGTGCTCATTTGATAGTGAACAAAGATAAATTGAACAGTGTCGAATCTCATTATAAAATCAATTCTAAACAGTCCAGTACCTACATAAATAGCTAAATCTGCATTTTACAAATGCTGCACCAATTTTTCATTAGTAATGTACTAATCAGCATTCTCGAAACCAGCCAGTGGTGTAAGGTTTCTTGCCTTCTCTTTTGCATTAGTGACTGTTTCCTACTTACTTGACCATGATTTATGTCTGTGATATCCATTCTGGTGGCCTTGGGATTTTGAAACTCATGAAAGATGTCTTTTGCATTTTTCTCATGATTATTATTCTCATCTTCTGCAATGCAGAAGAAGGAAAATGGGCTACGTACAGACTTTATTGATATGTTCATCTTCAGCTTTGTTTATTTCAACTCCCGTATATTGGAAAGGTCTATTGTATAACAGAGACCAAGCGTTACATTCTGTTAATTTTTGTTCCTGTGCTTTGACCACCGGAGATGAGAAGTTAGGTTAGGTAGGTTAGGTTAGCTTATTTACTTTATTTATTTATTTACCATCAATCATAGATAAATGATAAATGTAAGAATCGTAGAAGGAGAAACCTATAGAAGGCTGACGAATGCCATCTCACTCGCACTAAAGCGAGAACGACTTATGGTTCAAGCATAAGAAAAAATGAGACAGAATGATTGGTTTTGTGTCTCATCCGTATAGCCGGCTTTTTGCAATATTTAGCTACTAGATGAGCTAAACAAATTTCCGTAGTGATCGACCAATAGTTGTTTTTAAGCTATTGCATAGCTTCTATCGCGGGCCTTGAGCGCGGGGACCGAATTCAGAAATTCCGTAACGAAAAAACCTTGACGTTTGTCTCTTTGGTTCAGCAACTGGCCTCTAGATGGCATTGCAATAGCTTTACCGCGGCAGTCCCCGAGTGCCACACGTCTTTTTTTTTTCATTCTATGCCAACGGACTTCGCAAAATATTGTGGTTGTGAAGTTTTTAAGTTAAAAGGAACTAAACCTATAAGTGAAACACAACGATGGTTCGGTGTAGTGTTTTTGGATGTAAAAGTAACGGTGAGGCAAAAGTGCCGAACATTATCATTCCACTCGTAAGTACAAGTTCTTTTGACTATCTAAAGGTTAAAAAATTACAATTTCTTAGCTTTTACATACAGACATGGCTCAAAAACGATGTTTTAGGTGAATTTTCATTTCTAAACTAAAATTACGAAAATTTAGGGTTGCCTGCACTCGAAAATAAAATTCCCCAATAGTGCATTGAAATATTTTTGTCATGTAGCTGCAAATTATGTCAACAGATCCCAACAACAAATCAAAATTCACATGCTTGGAGTCAAACTCAATACATTTAGAAAAATCTCAAATCAGTTTATCTTTTGTGCAGGAATTAAATAAAATCGAATTTACACAATGAGCTGATGCGTATTGTAAAATGTTTTTATTTGTTACAGATTTCCCGAAAACAACATTGTCCGGTTGCTTTGGATAGAAGCCTTCGGTCGCAAAGGATGGGAACCGAAGGCGTCTTCCAAAATTTGTAGCAGGCAAAATCAAAGGATTTTGCCTTCATAGGAGCGGGACAAAGCATACATTTTTGAAAAAGCGTAAGCACCAATCTAAAAAATCGTCAATCGATTGATCGCACCTTTTTCACAATTATAATGCTACTAATATAATAAAATGTTTGAATAAGTAGGTCGGAATGTAGGTAATATTATTGTTTTGTGTAAAGTGACATTACATTTTGTTGTCTCTGCTCATTTCACCTGAAGTATAATTTCAATGGTACCAATAAATTTCGTATTACCTTTAAGTTATCTTGGAAATATCCAAAGTTCAAGATTTAATTGAGTGATCGTTAGTGAACAAATGTCTTTGTTTCAACTAGGCATTTTTTCTCTTTGTCAGTTTGTCCGTACTCCTCTACAGGTCGTATTTTACAACCGATCGTTACGAAATCTCGTGTACAGATTCCACGATTTTATAGATTTTTTTTTCGTCGGGGTTTTTTGATTAAAGGCGTTCTTCCTTCAAATAAAGCAAAAAGGGGGTCTTTAGAATATTTCCGATTTTAGACGTCTGCATTTTTTATTATAATCGAAAAGTAAAAAAATAATCATTATTCTCATAAAAAAAAGGTAAAAATCTGATCAGAATGTTTGGCATAAACTTTTTGTTAAATACAATAATTGTCTCATTTCGTAAATGTTAAATAATAGATGTTGTTTGTAAAAAAAACTATAAACAGACTTCAAATATGGATCCCACTGTCACAACTGGACCAGATTAGAATCGAACCACCAACTTAATATAAAAAAATAATCATGAAAATCGGAACACCCAGTCAAAAGTTCTGAGGTAACTAAGATAAAAAAATACATTTGAATTGAGAACCTCCTCCTTTATTTAAAGTCGGTTAAAAAGTTAGTGTTTGCGGGGTCTATTGTTCGGAGATCGAGTTAATTTGCAAATATGTGATTTTGAAGTCTGCTGTTAAAATTTAATTCCTTACATAAATATTATTTTTATAACTACATTGTTTTTCTATATTCTAAAACTTATTTCTACTCGTATTTTGTAATAATTGCCTACACTATAATAAAATAATATACCCACCTCACTACAAGTCGTTTTAATTTTATGCTTACCTAAATGAAATCCTTTACCGACCTCTGTGGCGCAGCGAGCGAAAGTCCGTCTGCGATGCAGGAGCTTGTGGGTGTTGAGGCAGTTTACTGAACAGTAAGTAATGTAAGCTGAGATGAGCTAGAGGTAGCTATGAGCTAAGTAGAAGCTAAGGGTTGCTTCCCTATAGCTTCGAGCTGACAAGGGTTGATCTCCAGCGCTAAGGGTTGCTTCCCTATAGCTTCGAGCTGACAAGGGTTGATCTCCGGCTCCTAGGAAAAACAGAATCATTAGGTTAGGAATTTGTACATTAAGGCTGTGACAAAAAGTCTGGACCTATTATTATACCTGTGACCAGTGTAGAAAGGTACCTACAAAGGTTTGGTGTAATAGCCTGTTCTGAAGATGTATCTCCAAATTGATATACAGGAAAATCGCAAATATAATCCAATCAGACGTGAAATAAGGAACCTAAAATCAGGGAAAGAAAATAGCATGGCAACACCTTTAACCCCGCCCACTCGTTAACTCGGTCTTCCTCACCGGCTACACATACAATTTATCTATAGAGTAATAAATCTATGTAGAAGTATGAAGAATGCCATCTCACACGCATTAATTAACTATCTAGTGAAATAACGACACACTCCTATCAAGCACAACACCATTTGGCATAGAAAGAAGTGAGAAATCATAGAAATAGTACCTATAGATGACTAGACCTGTCGATTTGACTAGTTATAGGTGTTGTCGATTTTTTTTACATGTTTCCTAAGTAAGGTTAATATTTTATAAAATGACAAAAACTAAAAGGCCAAAAGTTTATTCGTCCTACATTAGTAGTCTACCTACATCTTGAAGCCACAGAAGTAAGACATAAAACATTGATTCCATGATCATTTTAATTTATTGAATTTTATTTTGTTATGTGTTCATCAATTGTATGTAGCTTCATAGAAATAAAGTTATGTTACCCTTATCTTGACTTTAATTTAGATTTTCCTTTGATCTATCTTTGCTAACTAAGTTTTTTAATAATTAGATAGTTAGTATATGTCTGAAAGTCTGGGAGGATAAACTATTCAGATCAATCCAATGATTGATCAATCATAGTTTTTGAAGTCAAAAGAACCTTCGATTTGAATGATGAATTCGGCACTTTTGCCTCACCAATGCGATTTACAACCGAAAACACTTCACCGCATCATCGTTGGTTTTGGATTTTATCGTTTTATGGTGCAGAAACCCTCACCGAAACATTCTGATCACATAACAGTCCACAACAACAATATTTTCACCAATTTGACGAGGTCTGTCCATCTCGTTTGGCAAATTAACTAGCTAAACATTGCAAAAAGCCGGCTATGCGGATGAGACACAAAACCAATCGTTTTATCTCATTTCTTCATAAGCTTGAATCATACATACATAAGTCGATCTCGCTTTAAGTTGTTTATGGAATTCTGTTAATGAAGTCACGTGAAGCCGCGATTCAATAATAATATCATAATATAAATTTTCATATAACGATAACGATATCGCAACGACGACGACGACGACGACGATGCGATGCAACAAAGTCAATAACTATTTATTTCGTGAATGCGATAATTTCTGTATCTGAATAGTGAAAATTATGCGAGTTGCGCATAATATTCACTATTCGGATCATTCGGATTCCTTGTTGATTCGTTTACCGATTTAAACTGTTATGTAGGTTACTTATAATTTATCTTCACTGCATTGCGAAGATAGATTCGTTTTTATGTGTTCTAGACAAAACCTTAATAAATTAATCATATTTCACGAGACATGGAGTTAATTAATGTGTAAAAAGTAAAAAAATATAATTATATTAAAAACATGGTAGGTACATAATATTGTTTTATTATTGACTTGGTTCGATCCTCTTCTTAAATAACATAACACACGCCACCATAACTCAGCTATCATAGCCTCATCGCGCGCGAACCAATTACAGCTTTCATTCAGCAAGCGCGAACCAATCCCTGCTTCGTTCAGAATTTCAACTAATCACCGAGCATTTTTATTTGGAACTTTAGATTTGATTAGGTTTTTGAAACATACGTCATTTTGGTTTGTAGTAGGGCCGGGCTACTTTTTGTTTGGAATTAGTTCTGAGTAAGCCTTCCTGACAGTTAATTATTCGTAGATCGTTGCCCATTTGCATCTCACGGACACGGCGCGAGGCGGCGGGGCGCGGGGTAGCGGGACGGTCTTCGTTCGCGTAGCCGCCGCCGCCGCCGGTTAGGCAGGGAGGTAACTGCGCGCGACCACGCTGCCCTAATCGCGCTTGAAAATAAGCCGCTGTGTGTAAAGAATCGCGCTATAAAATCGCCGAAATCGCACTTCACAAGAAGCGCTTATTATTTAACGTCTGTGTGCGGAAGGCTTTATAGTTTTTTGTGTTTGTGATATGACAGTGACATAATACATTCAACAAATATTTGACATTTGACAACATTTCACTTGGCGCCATCTTTAATGAAAAGACGTTTATATTTATAAAAGTATGTAACATAATTAAAAGAAAAACTTCGAGTACACCTTCGAGCTTCGGAGTAGGTAAAAATAAGTGAAATCTTAGCCTGGGAGCATAGAGTTAATACTAGTAGGCACTATATCAACTCTATGCCTGGGATGTAGGTACTTCTATAGGATATAGGAGAGAGATGCGTAGGTAAAAAAAAGTGTAAAAGCAATCAGTGAAATATCAAATCAAAATCTCAAATGGCCCTGATAAGCCTTTCCAATTTACTACCCCTTGAGGGAGTACCCCAATGGCTCAATGGCTGAGTGGGGTGGTACTTGCCCGCAACCTCGGAGGTTGGCTATTCGATTCCGTATCTCGTAATTTTTTTATTATATACAGGGTGGGGTAAATTTTTGGCCCCGTAAGGGTCACTACCGTTTCTTTTGTAGTTAGAGGGTTTTGTTCTTAGAAACCTTCTGTTTAATTTTGAAGAAAAAAATATTGCCATTTTTTGTTTTTTGAAAAAAGTACGGTTGGCCCAAAAAATGACATTTGTAAAAAAAAAACAAGTTGGTCTTAATCGACTCTATTTCAAACCAGGAACACTTTTCCCAAGTTTTCACTTCTAAGTTTTGGCTATAATTTAAAAAAACCATTCCCATACATTTTCTATGAAAAAACGAGTAAGTTAAAATAACAATGTCGCTCATTCAATGGGTCTTAATTTAAACGCGTATGTAACTACTTTTTTAAGTTGGTAGGCTAACTTCGAAGGCATCTCATGAATTAAATTTTTACTTATTTTTTATTTTTATTAAAAACTAGCTTTTGCCCGCGACCAAATAAGAAACATACCTACTAACTACCTTTTTGACAAACGTCATTTTTAATTGAGTTTAAATAAAACAAAATTGTGTGGTAAGTAAATAGCTTGATTAAAAAAAAACCCAGAAATGCCTTAAAAAAGTAGTTACATACGAGTTTAAATTAAAAACCATTGAATGAGTGACATTGTTGTTTTCACTTACTCGTTTTTTCATAGAAAATGTATGGGAATTGTTTTTTTTAATTATTCTCAAATCTTACGATTTGATTTGGTATGTTACTTTGGGAAAAATGTTCCTGGTTGGAAATAGAGTCGATTAAGACCAACATGTTTTTTTTTTGACAAATGTCATTTTTTGGGCGACATGTACATTTAATTACATTTAAAAAAAAAACTAAAAATAGCAATATCTTTTTCATCAAAATAGAAACAGAAGGTTCCAAAGAACAAAACCTTTAACTACAAAAGAAACGGTAGCTACCCTTAAGGGGCAAAAAAATTGCCCCACCCTGTATACATATAAATTAATTGCAGTATGTGAACAATTGGTGCTCTTCAATTCTTAAACAAATCATCAAATCAATGATTATTGACTAATTGGTAGTTTTTTTCATATTTCGTTATGCTATGCAGCAAGGTATGTAGTTTGATAGGCAAATAATTATTGTTGTGACACCACAATTCAATGCCATCAATTATTCACGAACTTTACTGCATGCAAGAAATTGAAAAAAATCATAGTCGATCAATAATAATTAATTTGTACTTATTTGTATAATTCATTATTGAAGAATATAAGTCATGATCGAGGAAAGAATGTGTTCATTGAATTTTGCGCGCGTAATTTCGTCTTCATGTAGTTGTCTATTCCTTTTTCAATATAATTTTCCAAAAGCATAATTTTCTTCAACCAGCGAGTGAGTGCGAGTTTTTTTTGCCCTCTGTCTGTCCATGTGAATCCGCAATAGAATAAAAATTGCCAGTTCGGATGGGGAATTTATAGTATATTCTGCGGATTTTACAAGCTTATTCAGCCTATTTTTCGTATTTGCGTGTCGATACGAGATACAACTGCAACGACAGTACCTGTTTCCCGCGTTTTATGTCTGTACTCTGTACGAGTGTAATTCCCGTCGCAGCGTTGACAAGTGTCCGCTGAGTGGCGTGCTTGTAGCAGGGAATCCCAGAATTTGATATATTATCGTGCGTCTGAGAAAATACGAACTTGCGAACATGGTGTAACAAATCTAAATTATTTCGAATTTTTACTAAGACCTAATAAATTATTTATTGAAAAACACAAACACAAAAAAATTTCATTTTATTTGCAAAATAATTTGGGGCGAGGGGGCCTCCGCTCCTTTGTTGCCCCGAGGCCTCTGGACCTCTAAATCCGGCCCTGCATACAGTAAGGACAATTCATCTTGGCAGGTCTAAACATGGGTTCTGCGAACTTTTGCGCATGCACTCGTAAAGAAAACTGTTATTGCCAGATAAACGAATAAACTATCAGGAAATATCTAATACATAATATAATATCATTGTCTAATACAGTGAGAAAGTATATTACAAATTAACTACGAACAAAAACACTATGGTCAAGACAGAGAGCGATTCGAACACTAAACCAATGAAATTTATGTTTTCAACTTTCTCAATTTTTAAGCTACTGCATAGCTTCTATCGCGGGCCTTGAGCGCGGGGACCGAATCCAGAAATTCCGTAACGAAAAAACCTTGACATTTGTCTCTTTAGTTCAGCAACTCGCCTCTAGATGGCATTGCAATAGCTTTACCGCGGCAGTCCCCGAGTGCCACACGTCTTTTTTAAGCTATTGCATAGCTTCTATCGCGGGCCTTGAGCGCGGGGACCGAATCCAGAAATTCCGTAACGAAAAAACCGTGACGTTTGTCTCTTTAGTTCAGCAACTCGCCTCTAGATGGCATTGCAATAGCTTTACCGCGGCAGTCCCCGAGTGCCACACGTCTTTTTTTTTTTTCTTGAACTATCTGACACGACAAAAAAGAAACGAACCCGCTACTTCCTGCGTCGCAGGTGGACCTTTGCCCGCCGCGCCACAGTGGTCGTTTGTTTGAGAAATGAGAAATAGGTTTGTTTGAATGATGGAACGAACCGGCCAGGGGCGAGTACCTACCTATACTCGCACACGGAGGCGAGTATAGGTAGGTACTCGCCCCTGGCCGGTTTGAAAAAAATATTCTTAGATTTTATTAAAATCAAGATAAATATGTATTTTACGCTAATCTGATAGGATGAATATTTTCATTGTTTTGACCGAAGTTATTGTATTCTCTTTGGTTTTGACACTGAAGACCTTCATCAGCTTCTTCTTTTTGTCTCACCAAACTCATGCATGACATGGAACACCATTATTCGTGTTTGACTACGCAGTAGGTACTAGGTAGTAGGTACGTAAAGCGGCCTGTACACCTGTGGCCAATGCGCTGGGCCACCATATTTCGCAAACCACAGCGTTCACACATTGGCGTGTAGGTGGTTTTTGGCGAAAGTTTAGATGGATGAATGGAATGTTTGTTACCTCTTCACTCACACCAAAACTATTGAACGGATTGTGTTGAAATTATACAGGTATTTCTAATCCTGGAATCAAACATAATTTTTGTACCTATCCCATAAATCAGTTCCCATGGGATAGAAAACGCTTCCATAGAAACAACGCGTGCGAAGCCGTGGGCAGAAACTAGTGCAGATTACTAAGCCAGCGCGGGCAGCGTACGAAACGAACTAGGGGCCCCTGAATTGTATCTGGCAGGAACTGTTTAAAAACTAGGATAAAGAAAAAGATAAAAAAAGTAATTTCAATAATGATGATTTGTTCGGTGGTGCGCAAAGTTACCTTAAACCAGGGTCAAGTTCTGGTACCAGCAAGGTACCAAAGAACGATACCTATATTTTTGTTCAGGCAAGTACCTACATACAAGTACAACACATGTGTTAGTAAGAAAGAACTTAATCGAGTTCAAACTCAAGAACAACAACGAAACGGATTAATGCTATCGGCGAGCAGAGCGAGCCTTGCAAAATTCATGTGTTTTTAACTGTAAATATTTTGTGTAGGTATTTGGTGCTTGACAAAAAGCTTGTAAAGCCAACACAATAACAAGAGCTGAACTCGGAACATGGATGCCATTGTCAGAACTAGACCAAATTAAAATGGATGACCAAACGGAAAGCACCAGCTTTCAAATAAAAAAAGAATTATCAAAATCGGATCACCCAGTATAAAGCTCGGAGGTAACAAACATTTAAAAAAATGCAGTCGAATTGAGAACCTCCTCTTTTTTGACGTCGTTGAGTGAGTGAGCGAATGATCGACGACGGGGCTATCGGCGAAAAAAAATTAGAAGTTTGGGTCAGGCGATCAGCAAACGAAATAGCTAAGACAATGGTGGACACAGTAAGTAAACTACGCAATTATTTTGTGACTAAGTAATTCGTTTTTAAGCTATTGCATAGCTTCTATCGCGGGCCTTGAGCGTGGAGACCGAATCCAGAAATTCCGTAACGAAAATAACCTATACGCAATACTCAATATATTTATTGCAACATGTTGTACATAGGATCTTAAACACCCTCCGTTCCGACCGGCCGGGCCGGTTATGCTATCTATCGATGAATAGCAGAACTTTTAATGTCTTATGCCTTATGCTATGCAATAGCTTAACCGCGGCAGTCCCCGAGTGCCACACGACTTTTTTAAATATTTGACTATAATGTGGTGCATAAGTGATGGGGTTCGTCTAAGCAACTGTTCTTACTACTTTAATACAAACAAAATGTTAAAATTAAAATAAAGTTGAAAACATAAAGACCCCTTCTATAAAGCTTTGTTTCGAAACTTATATGTAGTTGGGTCGCCGAAGATCGGATGTGACATATCACATAACTTAGGATCGGATGCATGGAATAACACCCAAAGTAGGCAATATTTTTTTTACTGCTTGCAAAACCACTAGACCTAACTTGTTGACCACCATCACACAAAAAAATAACGGGCAAAAATTACGTTTATTACACTTTGAAGGTTGACATTTGGTCTTAAGTGTTGCCGTTAAAAAAAAATAACATTTAGTCTAAAAAAAAGATGGCAAAGTTTTGTGTCATTCACGGCAAAGTCAACAGATCTCACGGTAGTAGGTAATGTAGGTACCTGTTATTTAGGTACTACCTACTGATAAATTTGGTTTACCTATTTAACTACTTAGTTTGATACTTACTTTGTCTGGGTTCCATTATAATTGTCCATTCTTTGGGTTATATGTATAATGGTCCATTATAATTGGTTCATTTCGTTAACACGCTATTATTATAAATGCGATAGTTTGGATGGATGGATGTTTGTAACCTCTTCCTTCAGCTCAAAACTACTGAACGAATCGGTCTGAATTTACAGGTCATTGGAATGCTGGAATCCAACATAGGCAAGCTAAATTTTATTCCATAAATCAGTTCTCATAAGAAACAAAGAAACGTTTCCATGGCCTCTCCTTCGTAGACCGAGACACGTTCTCGGTGACCCCGTTGACCCACTCACCACCGCTAACCCGGAGGTGACGTCAACCGATTTGTTACCGCACACTACACAGCCGACCAAAAAAAGACGTGTGGCACTCGGGGACTGCCGCGGTAAAGCTATTGCAATGCCATCTAGAGGCGAGTTGCTGAACTAAAGAGACAAACGTCAAGGTTTTTGCGTTACGGAATTTCTGGATTCGGTCCCCGCGCTCAAGGCCCGCGATAGAAGCTATGCAATAGCTTAAAACCGACTTCCGGCGGGGTCGAATAATTCCCTCCTTCCGACCGCGTAACCTCCATGCCCTCTCGTAGCTTCTGGCGACAGCCCAAGCCGAGGCTCGCACCTAAGTGGTGGCCCTTGTGCTTGTCGCCCCAACCTAAATTTTACCGACGAGGCGCCATCTGCGCCCGCCTTAAGTCCGGTAACGCTGTCATGGCCATCTGCGGGCAACAGCTATTGCCCTTTCGAAAAAAAAAACATATCCATAGCGTGCAAAGCCGCATACAGAAACTAGTATTTCTGTAAATTTAAAAATTTCATCGTTTGTTCGTTCATTCTGTCGGGAACGTCATCGCAACTCGCAAACACGCAACACTGTCTGACTGTCTTGGCTGACGAATAGAAATAAAAGACGCCAACAACGTGTGAACACTGTTTGCGGAGCGCACCAAACTCCTTTGATGTGTGCACGAAAAACCAACGTTGGACGCCAACGTCCATCATGCGCCAAGTAGGTCTCTACATATTGTTGGCCCAACAACGCCTTGGCCAAGCGCATTGGCCCAATGTGTACAGGAGCCATTAAACCGCCCGCGAGGCATATCTCTAAGGGATGAATGTATCTACAATATGTAGGTAGGTATCTAACCTACACAGAACTCGCTGGCGCGGCTGCTGAGAAGTTTGGTTGCAGGTTCGATTCTTGGCATGGGGAGGAGGTGCGATGTAGGATGAAATGTGTTTGGGTAAATTGTTTAGACTTAAGCAACCATAGGACTAAGTAAAAGAAAAATGTGCAACTAGCGAATTTTTTGTACCTAGGACATGTAGGTAGGTACCTAGTACCTATCGACGGTAAGTAAGTACCTACCTGCTCAACTTAACCTACCAAATTTTATACAACCTATCTGATATACCTACCTATAGCTGAAGAAAACTACTTAGGTAATTGAAGTACTATTACTGTAGTGTAGTAGGTATAGTAGGGACAATTACTTTACTGGATTAGGTAGCAAGTTATTTTTTATACCTACCTCATCCACTCAACAGCTCTTCTTTAGTCTGTAACCTTCCTAGGACCTAAAAAGATAACGAATTGTGTAGGTAGCTTCAAGTAAAGTCGACGGCTGGCTTGGGTAGGCGGTGCGTGGCGAGGGTCACGCAGAGGTGACGTTCGCAGAGACGGCGGCGGCGACGCTGTGCGTGCGAGATAATGCGGGGAGGCGCGCGGCGGCGGCGGCGGCGGCGGCTGATGTCAGAGGAATCGGCTCGCGGTGTCCCGGCGCGGAATGCAGCGGCGGAGCGCGGGGCGCGGGCGGCGGGTGCTGCTGCCGCGGCGACACGCTCGCTGCTGCCCGCACCGCGCGCCAGTCCGCCGCGCGCCACCGACACGAGTGTTGTTCCAGCTGCGCAAGGACGACGTCGCCGCTTCAGCCGCACGCAGGTATGTTATTTCTTTATCACATGTCACGTTTAGCAGCACAACTGTAGCGCCCGAGTGGAGGACTACCCGAGCGGCGCGCGGGGCGGCTTGGCGACCGGCTATTTCCGCTAGGTCCTGACGCGCCGGATGACCAGAAATAGCCGGTGCCCGTCCTCACCGGCCGGCGATGTCCACTCCTAGTCTGGCGTGCAGAGCAGTCCCGCGACGCCGCCGCCGTCGCGCCCAGCACCTAGCGCGATGACCCGATGTGTTTGCCAAATGAGTCTCCCTAAATACAAGCCGGTCATCGTCGCTTCGTCGACTTTATCAATGTTACATTATTTATTATTTGCCGGGCTGTACGGTGAGGTCAACGAGCGGGCATGGCGAAGTGCGCCTTATCGCGAGGAAGTAGGGTCGCAGCGCGGCCGAGACGAGAGGCGGCGACGACGCGGGCGCCCGACCTCGGGCTCTACACTATGTCTTTGCTCTTGCGTCGTCGTCTGGCGGTTGATCTATATTAAGTTATGACTTACCTATCTAAGTACTTATCACACGGCTGCCAGTACAGTAGGTAAGTAGGTTAGGTAGGTACACCGCCAATCCGCAACGCAACAGCACTAAGTACCTACTTGTGTACGCTACAATAGGAAAATAAGCGTATGAATTACACTTACACCTAAGATGGTAGGTACTTTACAAGACCGTCAGTTACTAATATGCTAAGTCCTCAGTATTATACTACCAAATTTCATCCGATCACAGGCGGCTGCAGCAGGGCGTGCACATATCGTGTGCGAAATGATTAGGTATAAAGATGCTCACAAATGAACATCTGAGCAATAATTTCTCTTCGGATTTTCTGCAAAAGCAGACTTCCTAAATAACTTGGCCTCTGTGAAAGCGTTCGTGAAATGTGCGCGGGTTGCTCAGCGACGGGGGATCCGGTGTTCGTCCGGTGTTGTCTTCAGCGACCAGCACACTGCGTGTATTAAACCACGGCACACGCGATCATCGGCTCTATACGGCTAGAAACACGCCCTAATATTCCGTGACACCGTAGCACCACTTACTACACCCTAGACGCATCGTTCAAAATGTTCTCGACTTCGTACCATTCGTGCTTGCGCTATTCTCGCTTTTATGGCCGAGGCTGTGGGTAGAAAACAGCGTACAAAGTAGGGGACTCTTTCAATCTTTGTGAAATACGTTAGGAGGGTCGAGATCCCCGACGCACAAGAACTAAGGTTAGGGTGGTGGGTGAGCGGCCGGGGTGGCGGCACTCCCTGCAGAAGTAGTCGACCCGGACTTCCAACAAGGATTTGCTAAATCTGCTTTTAGGCAGATAACCTACCCCTCGCCAAGGGTTTTCGAAATGTTCAAAATTTTTCATGTTAACACTCAATAATTTGGTGATGGATGAGTGATGTGATGACGAATGGTGGGCGGAGCGACTTCAGCATACTCATAGCAATAATCCCAAGTAAAGTCTAAGAAAAAAAAACGATCCTACAACAAACAACACGACTCTATTCATTACTAATCAATCTCAATCAAATCAAACCTTTGAATTGTCTTTCACAGAAGCTGCGAGGCCAATGACGACCGCTCCCAATTTCCTTTTACATGATTAGGTACTCTTTGTGCCATATCTATCTACCTACTTATTAGCTATTATTTTTCTTGGCGCTCGCTCACAAATTATTTTCCCTTCGGTACGTCTTGGAATAACCAGTGCATGCCGCCGTGGCGATTGGCGTTTCGCTGAAACCATTAGGTACCTATGTCTTCAACAATAAACTGTGGCGTGGCATAATTAGTGATGGTACCTAACGGGTGAAAAGTGTTTCATATTGTACATTTTCAAAACTTAGTCTAAAAGAGCATTTGTGTAGATTCGCGAATCACGGTCATTTCGACGAGTTTTCGACGACTACACGCGAATTTTTATCTTGAAAGAAATAGATTTAAGTACCTATATCTTACGTTCGGGTGATAGGTGATAGTTTGATAAATAAGGTTCAATGCTATTAAATTCTTACAAAATTCTCTTCGATACCCTCTCAATCTGACTTGACCCTGAAACGTCTTTTTACCTGAATCTGTTCAGCGATTTTTTGTCGTTGACATTTAGAAAGTAATAAAACTTGCTGTAGGTAGGTACTGGAACGCCATACCAAATGCCTTCATTGCATCGTCATTCATATCCGATGGGTGTTGGGTGTAGGGCTCCATTTGCCTTCACCAAACGTCTCGATCACAGAAATATATGTCACTAGAAGTTCGTAAAACACATTTTATACGTGATTATGATTAGTATGGCCCTGTTAACTGAGAAGAGTTAATTAATTAGGGCTTTACAAAATTCAAAGTGAAATTAAATGAGATCTCGCAGCAAGTTCTCTTTGGTCAACATTTCCATAGTACCTATATGTATTTTGAGGTTCGGAATTCAAAACTCATAACTTCCTCCAATCCAAGGGAATAATGATGAGATTGCATTTGGAACATCAAACAATACCTACCTACATGAAATATTTTTATCAAGGAGATCCGTACAGTGAGACCTTGTTCTACGAGTATATTTGAACTAACTTCTATTCAGGGAATAAAAACTAGTCGTGTTTCTGTAGTATTTTTCACGTAGAAAGTGTTAGGTAAGTATTCCCCACGTACTTAAAGCTGTCTTTGTCTTGGGAGCGATTAAATCCCTCTCGCACTCAAAATTCTAGTAACATCCCTCGCTTCGCTCGTGGGTTATTCTAAAATCCTGAGCTGCACGGAATTCAATGACTCCCGTGACGTAAGACACACGCCCTCGGTGCATAATTTCTTTTCTACCGTCATTCATAATATAAATAATTTTTTATTTTAATCACACCCGAAATTCTAACTTTGTGACTTTCGGAAAAATGTATAGGTATAAAAATTGTTTCAGTCTTTCCTACCAAAATGCTTTGATCGTTAAAACTGCCGACCTTAGCAAAGCTCTTTAAACCTGAGGAGACCACAGCGCAATAAGGATAGATTACCCACTCGACAGCTTTGTTGGTGTAGTGGTGCGACAGTTTTCACCCTGAAAGTTCAGGCTTGCTCCGCATACTGTAAAAACGGGTGAAGGATCGTATTCCGGCCCATATCTTTTATCATATTTCGGTAGATAAGTCTACTCTTAAAAGTCCTCGGGGATCGGAACTCCTTTTGTTTTCGTCAAAAATCTTATCCGTTTATAAAAACTTCATGGCATGCAGCCATGAAGTTTTTGCTGATGCTCAACTATTAACATGGTATGATTTTTTATTGCTTCGTGTGATAGAGCACATTCTGATTTATTGACTGATTTATTGGAGACCCATCAACGGTGGTCTTTCTCGAGTGGTTTCGGAGTTATGACGGTTCAAAAGTCCCTTGGAGCCAATTTGTAGAGCTCTTCCTGCTGATCTCTTAGATGCCCTACATGATGGGTCTATTCGCCCTAGATAAGGAGATATGGCATGAGGAGTTTTTGAAGGGCCCCTCCCTTCAAAAACTCGTTATTGCTGCGGGGGCAACCACGGGGGTGCGTCTCGAGTGGTTCCGGAGTTAGGACGGTTTGAAGTTCCCTGGATCCAAGTTGTAGGGTTTGGTTTCTTCTGCTGATCACATAGACAACCCACGCGATGGTTCTATTTCTGGATTTGGAGATATAACAGTCTGTCAATTAATGGTGTCATTTTATCTGTCGCAAAAAACTGTTTTTGACAGAGACGTTTTTTTTATATTTATTTAACTAATCAATGGTTATGATGTTATATTGTCTATAAAATAAATATTGCGTGAGGAATTGAGAAGTTTATTTTCTGACTAATCACATAGGTAATTAAATAATCACGGCGCGGCGTGAAGTATATTTGTGAAGGCCTCAAACGGCATTAGGTTAGTTATTTAGATTACTTAGTAGAAGAGCTAATTGTGTAAGTAGCTATTGGAAATCAATAACTTTCTCAGATAATCGTCGAAATGTTGAAACTGTCAAAATTTTAGCAAAATTGTCGTAGAATCCGTATTTCAAAAGAAAACAAAATATTAGAGCCCGCGGATACCTCGGCGCAACTCGGTACATTCATTTTAGATGACCTCCAATCTCATAGAATCGCTCTCTACCAAATGAGAGGTCAATATAATAATCGAAAATTCGAAAAAAAAACAATACCATTTTGAATGTAGTTTCATATGAGACCAACCAAACTTGATTTAATTGATTGATTTTACTCCTTGTTTTACTCCTCGTCATTGGACTCCTTGCCTCAAAAATCCTGCGACGGAGCCCCAATAAAGTTACCAGCATATTTCACTTATCTCGACTATCGACCTTCAAAATCAAACTTCACGCAAACGTGATCAAAACGGTTGGACAGCTATGGTTCGAAGAGACTTACCATGTAGCCAAATCTCCCAAACGCACTCCGTTCAATATGAATTATCAAGAACTAGCTGTTGCTTGCGGCTTTACACGCGCATTTTCAGAAGCTTGTGTCCATCCCCGGTATACCGTATCACCCCTGCCATATTTCATTGAGATGAATTTTCCGTTCTAGGTGCGGTACGTAAAAAGGAACAGACTGACAGAGTTACTTTCGAATTTATACCTATGTATATTAGTACCTATGGTTTGGGCCGATCTTCCTTTGATAGGAAAATAATTCAAAAAAGTCAGTGTAATTTTTAACCGACTTCAAAGAAGGAGGAAGTTATCGATTCGACTGTATCTTATGAATTTTTTTGTTACCTCAGAACTTTTGACTGGGTTGTGGTGTGATTTTCATGATTCTTTTTTTGAAAGCTGTAGTCCTATTTTAATTTGGTCCCAGTTCTGACAATGGATCCATATAATTGAAGTCGGTTTATAGATTTTTTTAAAACAAAATCAATATAATTAGTTTGCACCTGCATTTAGCCGGTTGAATAATTCCGTGGTGTCGTGTTAGAGCGCACCTCTGCACCAGTCGTCGTCCGCCGCGTCGGCGGCAGCTGCAATGCAGCTGGCACGCCGCCGCGCCGCCGTGGGCTTTTGCTCGTTTTGCTTCATACAGAATCCATAGCACAGTTACACACCTATCTATATCTACCCATAACAGACGTGGGACGGCCAGTGAGAGCGCCCGCTCGGCACTGTACTTAATTATATCTGCCAGCGCCATTTCCTCTGAATACGTGGTGCTTTATTTTGTCCGTTTTTGGAGTCTTTTCTCAATTTGGAGACTACATTCTGCAGTTAGGCTGATGACGACCACTGTTGGCGGGCGAAGGTAAACCTGCGCCGCAGGGGGTTGCGGGTTCGATTCCCGCCTCGGGACAATTTTTGTTAGATCTGTAGATTGCTCCGGGTGTTACTTACATAATATGTAAGTTATCTACTTAGTACCCACAACACAAGCTCTGCTTACCTTGGGGCTCGACAACGCTGTGTGAATTCTTCAGATTTCAAAAAAAATTACCTACTTAGTTCACCCTGATATTATACACTATGCATGCAGCATGTGCACCATGTGTCTATTTACAAGCACCATTAAATAAAAGACCACAAACAAATCCCTAAGGGCCATCGAGTTAGAATCTCTAACTCGATGCTAAGGGCCTAAGCCATCACTACCATTGATTAATCAATGATGATCACTACTCGATAACTGTGTTAATTAGCCGAAATCGAACGTCTCGCAGTCAAATCAGGTATTCTCATTCGGTGATTTATGATGTATTCTGTTACCTTTTCTTTAACATGATGTACCTAGGTACCTACTTACTGTAATATTTTAGTCTCGCAATAAAAATATTGAATACCTTCAGCAACCTTCAGCCACGGTGCGAATCTAGAAAATCTTCGTGAATATTCGTATTTTCTCCGTTTCACAGCAGGCTAGGAGCGGCTGGTTACGTAAGCATAAGCACCAAGTGATATGGTAGCTATAGCTAGGTCGGCGTAGGCTTGGATGGTCGAATATACCAGAGACGAGGGAGTTACGCCGCTATCTGTGGCCGAGGTCGGGCGGCGGCGGCGCGGCGGCCTCCCGTCGCTCGCTGTCCTCACAAGCTGGCTAGGCAGGGGGCTGTTGTAGTTTTTTCTTATGTTTGTGTTGTAGATACACGCCACGAGTCTGCCGTCTTTGCCGAAGACGAAGGAATATTATATTCTTGTATACATTCCTCTTATCCCAATCTGGACGGGGTTATCTGAGTAAATTTAGGGAAAACGGATTATAATAATAAATCTTGCTGGAAAATTAACACAGCATCATCTACCCCCAATATAAGCAGAGCTTGTGTTAGGGGTACGTAGGTTATGCTTTGTTGAATGGCCTTCGTAATTTGCAATTGTAGGGTCAAGGCCATTGATATGGCTTTCAAGGCCATTCAAAGGGCTTTCAAATGTCAAGTACAGGTTGGGTGGGTTTTGCGTCATCGCAAAGGCTACAAAACAAACACATATATGGACCTAATAGATACATGGACCTAATTATTTATCTACGTCCATGCCTACATATTTATTTATACTATATAGGTACATAGAAAATATCTAAGAACACTCGAAACAAAATATTTGTAGATCGTACACACATTTGTCCCAAGGCGAGAATCGAATCCTACTTGCCTCCTGCGTCCCAGGCGGACCTTCGTCCACCGCGCCACATCGGTCGATTATAATGAGAATGAACATCTTTACACCGTTTTTCCCATTTGTTGTCGTTAAATAAACGAGTCCCTTGATATCAGAATGTTTTGAAGTCGTTGCATGCATTAGAACAGCGTTGCTGTGGCCACATCGAGTCGAGCGAGATAACATTATCAGCGATAGCCTTGCTGAGGATTCTGTGAAGCCGCACAGGCTTGAGCTCGTAGCTACTCAAATTACACTCATATAAAATGTAAGGGTAGTGGTCTGTCCTACATAATTAAGCACCTACCTAATCATCGGTAGGTACGGCACGGGTTTCAAAAGCTTAGAACGACGAAGTCATTTTTTAACAGCTGTTGTTGTTTTCGTTTGAAAATAAATAGAATTATTTAATATACAATTCCGGGAGCAATAGAACAAATAGAATGAACCACTTATATATATGCGATAGCTTGATCGATTGGTAGGTAAGGTAGGTACCTACCTATTTAGGTACTTACGATGAATGAATGTAGGTAAGTACCTATTGTTGAATGAATGTAAGTAAGTAGGTAGGTACCTAGTACCTATGGTTAAACATGTCCCGGCGGAGGCGACGGGTTCGCGCGGCCGCAATGTCACTGAAACGAAAAGAGGTCGCATTCGCATCCGCGTCAGCCATCGCGCATCAAGCCAACAATGATGAGCGTCGCATTGCCAGTGCTATATCCACTCGTATAGCTACAACTACCATGGTACATGCGTAGTAATCGCGGATAGACGGCCGACAGCGACGGCGCCTTCGCTGCGTACCTACTGCTTGTAGGCGGCACGTAATGTATGCGTGCTCGCTCGCCCCGATTCCATTCCATATCGCCGTGTCGTGTTGTCTTTCCAAGACGCTAAACACTCAACGGACTCACATTGTTATGACCTCACTCTGCGCTCAACTTCACGCTGTGAAATATTTTAAGCGCTCACGATGCATTCATTCGTGTAGGATTTCTTTCATGAATTTCAAAAGTGTGCCCAAGAAGTGAAAACTGAGGGCCCATTTTGCGCGAAAGGAAACCCAAAAAAGTTTTGCTGGGTTTTGGAACTGCAATAAGCTACACATCGGACTTCGCTCACATTCGCGTTATATTACGTAAGACGGATTTTATGCCATTTATCCTTCAATTGACACCATGCCATGACTGAGATGGAGTTTAATGGGAAAAATGTGGTCTCCAATTCCATTGTTTCTAGGATGTGGTGTGCAAATTGTGCAATGTCGTAGCGTGCGAGCGTAAATAAAAAGGTTCTAAGTATATAATTTAACAAATTAATAAACATGAACGATGATGACTCCTAGCCGAATTTCGGCCACGGCGCGTCGGCGGCGGCGGCGGCGGACAGTCTCCACGGAGACTAGCCAAATAAATATTATCTAAAGCCATGGTCATTGAAAAAATGGTAATCGTTGAGTGAGACCGATGAAAATAAGTCGATTCTCTGAGGTTGCTATCTGTTAGTAGGTACTTTATGTTCCTATATCAAATCAACCGCGCCGTCACCTTATTGACAAAGCTAGAGTTGGTACTTGCACCCACAGCTAGCGTTAATTAGTCTACGCATGTGATCGCTTCACTACCGCACAGAATGTGGTATCTAGGTCTAACATTAAAGGAGTTGAGTTCAGGTTAGTATAGGTACTTCTGGCGTTGCAAAACCGCTTACCACCTGACACAAGAGCAGCTGGCTGCCGGCTGCCTACGTTTGCGCATATCAAAACTTGTTTCCAAGCACGTCTCAACTCAACATGGCGGACCACCATAGTCTTACCATGTTTCAATTCAACAACGTTCCGGGCGAATCAAAGAAGGGTTCTTTGTTCGCAATGATCACCGCGATGCGATGTTGTTTCAACCGCAGCGCATAAAGGTATGCGATTGTGCAGATATTTTGCAAACGCGCACAATGCCTACAGAGAAGTTTAGTCGCCTCTTCAGTCCTGTGAACTACCGGCTGTTTCTTAGAAGTATCGGCCAACTCGGGCAGCTGTTGGTTGGATAGCTTTGTTGTAGATTGCATTGTAGAACGGCTGTCCTTTCGCTTGGTCCGTGATCGTAATTTTCCGTGTTATTATGAGGATATGAGGCAAGGCAATGCGCCTCGCACGGTTGTTTGCTTATACCTACATAATCGTGTGTCATATACAACAGCATAGTAAGCTATAGATAGGTGGACAGTTCGTAGCAGCGACTGTTCGTGGATCGTGCAACCGAGTCGTCGTTGCTCGAATGCTCGACCCTGATAATTTGCTGCGCTTATGTTACTTCAACGGCTTCTTGCGACACTTTGTGACTGCTTTCCTGGGTTCTATTCTACCCTCTACGACACTCATAGGAGCGTAAGCGTAAATGGATGTTTTACTCCTACAATAAAACCGGAAAACGAGCGCTATAGATGTTATTATGGAAAGTAAACTCATTAGTCATTCATTATCCAAATAAATTACAACGTTCAATAGCTTACGTGGGTATCCCGTATCCCCTAGGAACCCTAATTAGTTAATTGTAGTAACTATTTTTTTTAATGAATCTTCTTTGTATGGTTTTCGTTGTCAACAAGGAACTCTTATAGTTGGGCCATATCCGATTGCGGCTTAGCTCGGAGACTAGTACGAGAAAGTTGTAATTTGGCATGGTAAATTAAAAAGCTGAAAAAGGTTTTTTCTAGAGTAGGTTTATATTTTTTCATCGCAAACTCTGGTGTGGGATGTAGTTGTTTGAGTTGAGTAAAACAGGTAAATAAGTTTGTATGAGATAATGAACTGTGAAAGTACGGAACCCTAGACTACGCGTGGCCCGACACGGACTTGGCTGGTTTTTTAGTAACGGTGTTAAAGCAGCAACTTACATTTAAGTTTATTAGTAAAGTCGTTGTTTTTAGAGTTTAGTAGTAAATTAACATTTAGTTTCTTCAGAACTTTGTACAGATAGGTACTTTTGAAGCATAGGTTTCGTAAGAAAAAAAATTACAATCATAATATAAACACGTGTTTGTTGAGGTTATTAATATACAGACTGCTGCCTTTTGTGTTTTTTTTATTCTTACGTAAGGTAGCATTCGGATTACGGTCGCTGCGACCCGGCAGCGGCGACTGGGGGGCGGCGCTGCTGAGCGGCGCCGCCACAAGGCGTCGGATAGTAGCCGCCGCGACCCGGGCCGCGACTGCTTCGTGCAGTAGTCAAGCAGAAGTCAGTGTGAACAGTTGTGCGTTGGGTCGTGTTTTTTTAAAGCTGAACTATGTCTGACAACTTAAATAAACGAAAACGAGAGCTCATGCAGCAACTGATAGAGGACGAAGAAGAGGATGATGAAACAATGTTGCTCTTACTTTCTTCAAAGAGGAATAAAATTGATTCATTATATACATCCAGAGTTGATGAAGGCAGCTATCAAATTCTGATAAAACGGCACTTAAATGTAAAGGAAGAGAAATTCAGGAAGTATTGCAGACTAAATAAAACACAATTTAAATTTGTACTCAGTTTAATTATAAATGATATTCGACCAAGGAAAACAGGATCAATCACAGGCACAGAAAAATTATTCATCACTTTAAGGTAAATAATAATAACTACCTTCGTCAATTTGCTCGTACATTGTATTGGACATGTCGTTATCTGTATTTGTATTTGAAATACTTAAATCAGCAGCTTGAATTTGTGAAACAGGTGATGCGATGGAACTTATTGGAGAATATGGGTTTGTTGAAGAATTACTTGAACTTTGGTTGAGGTTCCTTAACTCATAATCTGCTAAAATGTTGAAAACTTTTGTTTTAGCCTCTATTCTTAGAGCAGGAGTAAGTTTTCTTAATACTGTCTCAATGTGCGAGCAAAATGATTTAATGCCATCGACATCTGTTTCTTGCCCTTGGTTTAGGGCCTGCATTTGGGCTCGTCGTTCTGTGTCCCTTTCTTTCCAATATTGGAGTAACGCCTCTTGCATATTATTTTTTTGACTTAGCTTCTTTTTCTTACGTGGGGGCTCACTAGACGTTTTTTCAATGTTGACTTCAGTTGCACTTGTTACTGCACTGTCGATTGTTGTTTCTCTTGTTCCTTCATTACTCTCTTTCTCTGTATTAAAACTGTTTTCTTCTTGAATTGGTTCTTCGTTTTCACTTTCATTAGCATCATTAGCGTTCTCAATGTTACTTAAAGTCTTTCTTTCTATGGGAACTTTTTCTAAAAAATTAAGCCTGTCAAGCAAAGGCCATTTTGATTTGCTACCGGCTGCTGATCCGGTTGGTAATTTATTTTTACGCTTAATTCTTTGATAGGAATCTCTGATGCTTTTCCAACGCTTTTTGCAGTCATCACCTAAACAAACAAACAAATTAAAGCTCAAATTAAAGACGTTTTAGTTAAGGAATCCTATTATAAAAGGGGGCTTATACTTGCTTTGCCCTTTCTCTTTTGTGATCATGTTAGCAAATTACGTTTGGTTATGCTTGTTGTACAAAAAAAAGAGGTTTTTTAATTTCAGATTCCTGGCAACTGGTGAAACATACGCATCTTTAGAGGTCAATTATCGTATATCAGCAAGCTATATAAGCAGAATAGTTCAAGAAGTCCTTGCGAGTTTGCGAAAGCATTTAGTACCGATTTTTCTTCCTGAGCCAACGGAAAATCAATTGAAACAAACGGCGGAACATTTTTGGAACAGGTGGAATTGTCCGAATTGCTTTGGAGCAATTGACGGCAAACACGTACGGATTAAGGCTCCGCAAAACAGTGGATCAATGTTCTTCAATTACAAAGACTATTATTCCATTGTGCTATTAGCTATTGTAGACTCAAACTACAAATTTATTGCTGTTGATGTGGGTTCGTATGGAAAACAAGGAGACAGCGGTATATTTAAAAAGTCAGCTATGGGAAACAAAATTAGTTCCGGACAATTTAATGTGCCTGAACCAGCACCTTTACCAGGCACAAATATCTTAACCCCACATTATTTAATTGGTGACGATGCGTTTGCATTAGCTAACTACATGATGAAACCCTATTACAGAAACAACATTAGAGGCGATCGTGCTAAAGCCATTTTTAACTACCGCATTTGCCGGGCCAGACGAGTCACAGAGAATTCCTTTGGACTTCTGAGTCAAGTCTTCCGTATTTTGTATTCACCTATAGCAGTTAAACCAGAAATATGTGATGACTTGGTTATTACTTTATGTTGTCTTCATAATTTATTACGAGATGCTTATTTAGAAAAAAATGGAATCCCATATAATCGTTACAATAAAAAAAAACCGACACCTACAGAAAACATGTTTCCGTTGGCTCGCAGGGGAGGATTTTTAAACATGGATGGATTTGAAATCAGAGATATTCTTAAAGATTATTTTACCTCAGAAGCTGGAAAAGTCACATGGCAAGAAGAATGGATAAATAGAATAAACTAGAAGTAAGCCTTTTGTGGTTTTTCTTTAGTGTATTTATAAGTATGCGAAATTTATTATATAGACAGGTACTTACTTGTTTTATTCAGTTTATTTGCAATAAGCTCCCATATATTATCCCGAACAACGTTGTCTTTATAACTTTTCAGCCGAGAATCATAGAGCGGCGGATGTTTAGCAATTAATTCCACTAAAACCTCGTCGATTTCATCCGTAAATGACGCCATTTTGTCAACCGCAACGAGCGGGCAGCGCGACCATACTGCTCACAGAGCGGCCGGGCGGCGCCGCCAAGGTCGCGCTGCCCGGTCGCGCCGCCCGGCGGTGTGCATTGGAACGTGTTCTATACAAATCCCTACAAAGCAGTGCGCGGCGACCGAGTCGCGGCCACCGGATCGCGGCTGCCTGGTCGCGGCGACCGTAATCCGAATGCTACCTTAACGCAGCCAGCGCCCGGTAGGAATTGACAATTAGAGGTGGACTGCTCTACCAAAGAAATTACAGTGCCAGAATCGAACCTGCGATTTTCATGTTTTATAGACTCCTTCCACCTTCGGTCTACGTTTCTTACCTAACGCACAATGCTAGGCGTTGACTCATTGTAATTAGATAGAGGTAACATTGCTCTACCAACTTGAAGTTTATACGTATGGGTTGTGAAGTTTTTACGTATGTATGGGTTGATGCAAGACTGACGTGAGTGATGTGATGTACTTTCGAAGAGTAGCTATTATCGTATAACCAACCAATGTTTGCTAATTGTAGCCAATCGCTTATTGACTCAGAGTAGGTAAATCGCTAGAATAACACAAACAAGCAGCTGTGATTGTGTTCGTGCACGAGTCAGCTAACGTACCGACGTCGATCGTGCGGTGTCCGTGACACCTAAACGAGCTCGCAGCACCTCTGCTATCTGGTGGTGAGATAAGACGCATTATCAGCGGGCCTCGGCGGGAGGACCGATGTGAGAGTAGCTGCGGTCGACTGTTTGTCGACGGGCGGATGGCGTGGCGGCGGCGGACTAGGCAGGGCAGAGTGGCACCGCACATGTTGCGGAACGTGCAGATGCGGGCGCGGGGAGAGGCACGCGGCGGGACCGCCAGGGACGGCGGCGGCGGCTCACCGGCACGCACACACCCGCAACCAACGCCGACACGACGCCCGCGCCCGCGAGCGTCACTGCGCCTTATCGCAGCCATCTTTAAACGAGCACAGCGCACGCCACCCGCCACTCGGTACGAATTCCATTCGAGAGCACTGATGCCGCGTTGGCCATCGAGGCCGAGCGGCGGTGGCGGTGGCGGTTGCACTTCTTCCATTGTGCGCTACGTGCCAAGCGATGTTACAAGGTCATGTTAATTACCCGTCGAACCGGTGACTAGCAATAGTGGCAATCATCCTCGTTAGCACAAACGTTGCTAGTCTTTGTTTCAATGCTATTCTAACTGATGCGTGCTGAGCGTTTACATTATAGGGCTCTACCACGGTCATCAATTTAACAGTAATTTACCGATAGAGCAAGCAACATGTTGCTGAAATGCTGATGATGACGCATAAAAATAATAGCTTATGAAGCTTACTTAATTGGAGTTGAACCTAGTTTTACCCGACTGCGTTGGCGGAAGGTACTACTCCGTTAAACGAGCATGCTATGAACCTCATCGTGTTAAACCGCGCCTCGACTACATCTACTTGTAGGTAATTCCACACTAGAGCAGGGTGTTCTTGCGGCGACCATCTGTATCGATCGGGAGGGTGGTGTGGGTCGATCCCTTCGTCTCTGTGGAGCGGAGGCGGCTCTGGCAAAGCTTCCGTAAAATCCAGGCTAGAGGCTGTCGGGCGGGTGATAAAGGAAAACTGTCGACGTAGTCGGTCGGCCCCGGCGGGTGTTGTTCGTGGCGTGTTGTCGCGCAGCTATATATAGCGCGTGTTGGAGCCGCCGATGCGACCGCGCCCTCCGCCGCCGCACACCGACGGCGATGTCCGACGAAAGGTCAATTGGCGCGCAAATTATTTGCGTCGCAAAATTTGCAGCAATGCTGTGCACCGCCTATCAAAACCAGTGTCACTATAAAGTATACAGATAATGTTGACGTACCTACACCAGTAGGTATCTTCGCAATAAAACCTGTCAGATAGTTTGTCCTCGAGTGTTTTTATCTTCATCACATGCATGATGCATGATTAACACCGGGTTTACCTTATTTACAACGTAGTAGGTAGTTCTGCTGGCGATGGCGTCTGTATTACAACAAAGACTTGTTGTTTATGCGCTCATTGTAGGAAGCAAAGCACCTACCTCTACCTACATAAACTTGAAGTAAGGTTGGTATGTAGGTATAAAATCCTTTATTGTTGGTTTGTCGTATAGCAGAAAGGTATGCAAGAAGAGATAATGGAAGTACTCGCATAATTTCATAGCTTAGTTGAGAGTAGTGAAATGAGTGACCTATCTTTCTAGCCAGCGCTTTTCCCGTAAATAAGCGAGGGTTCCACGGAGAGGGTTTGTTGCAAACAAATAAGCCCTTTTTGCACTACGAATGACAAGATTTAAAAATAATGGTGTATTTATACCCCGAATAATAGCAGGGGAGATATCAACGACTACTCGATGCTGACTAAAGAGTTAGGTGGGATAAAATATTCCATGAAAATCTAACCTTGATCTAGCTCTAGCTAGAATCATAAAATATTCAAGCTATAACATCTTTGGCGTTGGCGTCACCGACTCTTGCCATAACATCAGTGATCGATGGATCGTGGCGATTTCTAGTTTCTTTTGAAACCGAGTTCTTGCTATGTCGGTCTATTTCGTGCTTGAGGCAGCTACATATAAGGACAAGAACGGGTTTGAATTCAAGAAGTGGTCAGATAGTGTGGAGGCCGCTCCGAGGTGAGCGCTTCACTCAGGTACTCGCGGTTAGTCACGCTCGGAATGCCTACGATGCCGACTCAGCTTGAGTCTCCTACAAGAACGCCCCGCAAACAAATGACGAAACAGGCCGATACTTACTACTATACAGACATGTGTTGTAGTACGTACCAGTGTGATCGCACACATGTGTGAACGAATACATAGGTACATGTACGATGTCAGTGCACTACAATACAAGTTGCGGTTTAATGTTGAGAGAGCGGCGGCCACGGGTGGCATGGCAAGGCGACATTAATAAGACCGATCGCCAACACAAGCTCTGATGGCCAATATCATTTAATTAGGTCACATTATAATTTTCTTCTACGAATATTGATCAATTAGTTCACTTCACTCCTCGCCAGCCAGTGACTTTCGAGATAGGCACTTACAACATTAGTGCCCATTACTACCCATTCCCAACTTCCCACCCAGCCATGGATTGAGCAATACCAAAACCAGAGGTAGAAAACTGCAGAAAGTTTTACTTTTTCGACGTACAAAACTCGAAAGTTAACTTTTTATTTTACTTTTAGAAGACAAGTATGAATTGATTATTTAATTGCGTTTTTGTTAATTTCATATGCTTCCAAAGATGCACTAGAGATCACCAAGGATAGGTACATAATAGCTTGTGAAGTTGTGATAGAAAAATGTAAAAAAAAATACCCTCCCAGGAATCGAATACGGGCCCTCTTTCTCACAACCATTATTCCGAAACTCCACGGGAGTGATTCCCTTGTGAAGCCAACCGGTCGGGGTTCGGGCGGAGGGCGACGGCAGACGAACATTATCGTCTGACTGAAATGAATGTGGCTGGCTACGTTATCTACAGCAGCCGTAGCTGTGAAAACTGGTATCAATCCAAGAAATCACCTTTGTTATTTTCATGCGTCGTCGTACGCTCTCTGAACACGCGGTTGGCATAAAACTTCACAGGTATACTTTGATATTTCAAAAAAGGTTACGAAGGATAAACGTGAAGCCAGATTATCGCAGCCGGTTCGGTTTGGCACCTTCCTAAGATACAGATTTTAATAAAGTCCTAAAAGTACGAATGGGCCATTTCATAGGTACGCAACAACTTTTGCGAGCACTAACCTAGATATTGCGAAGCTTGTAACATTTTTTCTGCGCTTTTTTTGTATGATTGCCGTAAAAAGTGTTTAGGGAAAAATGTACGAGCCGTTCGGCTATCAAACGAAAGCAAAAGCGTCCTCGATATCTTCAAATGACTTGTTGGTCCCGGGAATTGAACTCGAATGTAACGAGACGAGAGCGAAAGGAATATAGAGTTATTTATTAACATTTATGGAAATAGTAATGTCTTTAACTTTGTAAGTTGAAATGATAAGTGCTTGGACCTTTTTGCCTTGCAAATTTTTGGAGAAGCTAAGTTGTTTTGGTACAGTCAGTCCGATTGCAATTACATTAGATGAATGTGTAGCATTCAGAGTATCCTCGAGGAGCGAAACAGCGAAAGTTATTTTCGTATTCATTCTGACAAATAAACATACGGGCGTCACCCACCGCAACGGTCGCGCGATGACCGACAGCCCGACGGCCGAGCGGAATACTGCATGCATATGATAAAGGCAGTAGACGTCATCGACCGTGGTAGAGCCGGCATGGCATCCCTGCAACCCCGGTCTCGCCGGCTGTACGGCTCTATAAATACACAGCAGGTGTGGTAAGCGAGCGGGGATGGCAGGGCGCGCGGGGGAAGGGCATCCGCCTCTGCAGCGGCCAACGGACCTTAGCGACGCCATATCGATTGCGAGGGCTCCCCCTGCGGCGCGTCGCCTCCATTGTGCTCTGGCTGGGATGCCTTCTCCGGTCGTTTCCTGCCTCGGCCTTGTCGAGTTGTCTGTCGACTGCCTCCGCCCCGCCCCGCCCGCGCCTCCTCCCCTGGCCCTTGTCCCACGAGGACACGTCCGGCCGGCATGCCGCCGCAGCTGCCTCTTACCGACTATAAGTACCCGACCCACCTACCTCATGTCGTGTCAAATATTCAGGGCCATGCCATGCCGGCCGAAGTGTATATTTTTTTCTAGAGAGCTACTTCGATCAACTTAACCAAAAATTTAATCAGCTACGAACGTATTATAATACAATGTAACAACATTAGTAACTACGAACTTTTTTGTATTAGATAGAGGTTAATTTAGATTCTAAAAAAAGTATAATGGTAAATCTTCAGGTCAAACAAACAGCAAAAGTCGAACACGTGGTAAAAGTTTGCAAAACTTGAGCGTAGTCGATCCGCGAAGTTATCACTTGTTTACAAAAGTTAGAGTTAGGTTTCCGTTTGAATTCGCACGCGCTGATGTTAGTTTGGGGATTCCGAGTTTTATAGCAGACGTAATAGGAGCTACAATTAATATTAGTTAAATATGTTTTGATTTTCTTTTCTATACAAATATTATAAATGAGGAAAGATTTGATTCTTTGTTTGTATTGAATGGGCTCCGAAACTCATAATTAAAAAGCTTACTTTTCAGAGACAGGCTATTTTTTATCCCGGAATAACCACAGTAACGGTTACTACGCGGATTAAACCGCGAGGTGCTGTTTGTGTTTTAAAAGAAAAGATTTCAACGCGTTTGTGTTTCTGTAACTTGTACTGTTGTTGTTTTTCATGAGCCCATTTCAAACCTCTGCTAGGCAAAAGACCTCCAAACATCTTTCCCAATCTAAGTAAGGTGAAGCCTAACCTGAAGGCGACACCTTATTTTCAATTTCCACGTCATTTTTCCGTTTAGTACGTTACATCGCGATGTAATGTAACTGTCGCCAGATCGTAGAATCAGCCCGTTTGTAGAATGGCTAGGCTGATTCCAAAACAGCGATGGCGGCGGCACCGGCACAATTCAATTAAAAGACTACCTACCAAGTTAGCTAAACGTCACTTAGCCATCTCGAATGAAATGAAATAAGTACCTATGAAAAAAAATACGAGGATATTGAAAATAAGGTATCGCTTTCAAGTTAGGCTTCTCCTTACTTGAGTGAGAGCGATACCTTATTTTAAATTTCTTTTTGAATGTTTATCATTATCATCATACATAATTATTAATAAATAACCAATAAGTATTTGAAAAACCCATAGCAGTGCTGTGAGAGTATACAGTATAGGTATTTATTTTATGTTGTTGCGACTGGTAGTGTACCTAATTTAGCTCTATTAAATCTACTCTACCAAATTTGTACGTAAGTAATCCAAAGTTTGGCGTTTTGCATTTGAATGTTTTGTGAAACTAAATAGGTATTTATAGGGATAAGAAGAGGTGAATGTACTCACCTTATTTAGTTGTTGAAAATTAAGTACATAATTGGACTTGTGTAACTTTATTGATTGTAAATAAAGCAACATCTGCCACCACAAGCTAAGCAGAGCTTGTTATGTCTAGTACCAGTTATCTGATTTAAAAACTTGATCTTAATACATAAGTACATTACATAGATAAATTGTTTATTATACATAGAAAACACCCAGACACACCCGGAATAAATATTAGGTCCTTACATATGAAATTGGCGTTTTGTATGGGAGGAACAAAAAGTCGAATATTTTTTAATATGAACTACAAAGAACAATCAAAGTATGAACCATTATTTTCTATGCACTTTTGCCATCTTATAGGTAGTTCATTGATCCCTTTACTAAAAAAAACAGTCGGACGGGAATCAATAAAATCTTTGAAGGCGATTTGGACTGCCCCATCGGAGTTGAATTTTTTCCCTTGCAAGAAGTTATCCAAATTTCGAAAAAAAATGGTAATCTGTTGGAGCAAGGTCCGGGGAGTACGGAGGATGTCTTAGACTTTCCAATTGAAGCTCTTCTAATTTAGTAGCCGTCTGTTGCGCAGTGTGTGGTCTAGCGTTGTCGTGAAGCAGCAGTGGCGTGGAGCGATTGACCAGCCTAGGTTGTTTAGCCGCTAGCTTTTCCATCATGGTTTGCAATTGCTGACAATAGACATCAGCCGTAATAGTCTGGCCAGATTTGAGAAAACTGTAATGAACAATACCGACACTAGTCCACCAAACGCTTACAAGTAACTTTTTTGGGGTTAATTTTCGCTTGGGGCAGGATTTGGCTGGCTGGCCAGGATCCAACCATTGCGCTGAGCGCTTCCGATTATCGTAAAGAACCCATTTTTCATCACAGGTAATGATTCGGTTTAAAATACCTTCATTATTGTGCCGGTTTAGTAATGTAACGCAGCAGTCGACGCGCGTTTGCCGGTTTGCTTCAGTCAATTCCCACCTTTCAAGCTTTTTAATCTTCCCAATTTGCTTCAAGTGAATTAAAACAGTTTTATCACTAACATCGCAGCCTGCAGCTAACTCGGACGTGGTTTGCGATGGATCCGCTTCCACAATAGCCTTCAACTCTTCATTATCAACTTGAGTCTCAGGCCTTCCACGGGGCTTGTTCTGCAGGTCGAAATTTCCAGAACGAAAACGTTGGAACCAAAAACGAACTGTGTTTTCTTTTGCAACACGACCGCCATACACATCATTCACCCTTCGAGTTGTTTCCGCAGCACTAGTGCCACGGCGGAACTCGTACTCGTAAATAATGCGATATTTTAAGTTTTCCATTTTGTAAAATGAGTGACGCAAACAGAAAAAAACAGAAGAAAAAAAACAAATGAATGACGATCATCGAAGCACAAATACATGAGTCTATAGCTGTACAAATTGAATTTGGAATTCTTTACCAAAGAGGAGAAATTTGTGATTAAAGTGGCCAGTACGAAAAACGCCAATTTCATATGTAAGGACCTAATATCTATGCGAGCATATATTCGTACAATCATTTATAGGTGGGATCGAACCTGCAACCGTAGGCGGACCTTCGCCCGCAGTGTCATATCTTGCGACTGTACTCGGCATTTAACTTCATTATAGGCTCTTTTCGCGCTTTATCCTTCCTCTTGGTGACGATATTCTTGACAACAACTATTTTACAATAGTTACGGTAGTGTAGTTTGCCTTCTCTACTAACTTTGTTTAAACCGTTTATGTCCTGTGTGTTCTATAGTATCTTTAGTAACCAGAACGCTCATACATAGCGCTATAGCTCTCATACATGCTTATGCTGCTCATTAACATTGAGGTCATGCATAAAATAATGACGTGATAACGCCAAAGAGCAGAGGCTCATTAGCGAGTGGAGGTCGTTCGTCGCAGCTCCCCTGGCCGTCGTCGAGGACGCAAACATAGGAACATGAGGTCGGTGCGACCGGCTGCGACGACCCTCCGCGCCCGACCGCGCCCACGCGCCCTCGGGCTCAGCCCGGCCGACAGCGGCGCTGCTTGCCCGCCGAGTGCCTGCCGCCTCATTCAGCCGGCGACGGCCTCGCGCTCCGCACACGTGTCTCCGCACCGCGCCGCTCGCTCGCGCCCCCGGCTCCCCTCGCCGCACGCCGCCGCCGCCCGCCGCCGGTCGGCTGCGCGCCTCCCGGCACATTTAACCGACACCGCGTATTGTTTTGTTGCAGCGGAGTATGCTACAGCAGATGTCCTCGTCGCTGAGCGCGCAGGACGGCGAGGTCACTACGAATGCGCGCCCGAACGAAAGTCGCTTCTCGGTGGACGTTTCTTCGGATGCCTCCTCGGACGCAACGGAAGAATTCGAACTTCCGCAGTGCAAAATACGAAGAAACTATAACTGTGCGAAGTGCAAGTATACTACGCAGAATCCGCGCGCTTATCTAGTGCACACGCGAGACGTTCACTTCGGGAGATTTAAAATTTATGAGTGTCATCATTGCATCTATGCCTCGAGGCATCAGCAGAAACTTTTGAGACATACGAAGATGGTCCACGGCACGTTGGCTCAGTCCTCTACCACCAAAACGGAGTTGCAGAGCAGCGGCCCTGCGATTGTGAGTGCAGCGGACATGGAGTACCTGCTGGAGGAGATCGAGGAGTGCGAAGACTCGCAGGACATGGACGCGGACGAGGGCGAGCGCCCGGACGAGGCAGAGCTCGCCGGCTCCAGAAACACCAACTCCGGAGCACCCAAAGGGAAAGGAAAGTTCTTCTCATGCGACAAATGCAACTACGTGACCCACATAAAAGCGAGATACACGAAGCACGTCAAGTACCACTCGATGCCGATGATCAAGTGCACCATGTGTGATTTCCGCACGCCCTACAAATGGAACCTGGATCGTCACATGAAGAACCACGGAGGGAATGGCAGCTTCGTGTGTTCGAAGTGTACGTTCACGGCGGACATCAAGCAGAGTTTGACAGTGCACGAGATGAATCACCACACGCCCCCGGTGGGGGGCGCGGGGGTGAGCCGGCGCCGCAACCGGGTGGGCGCCAGCGACCTGACGGCCGCCGCGGAGTGCGCCGGCAAGGAGGAGGAGGAAGGCAGCGGAGACTCCCGCTCCTCGCACCTCTCGGTAAGTCCCACCGCGCCCGCTGACGTCACTTCTTATCAGCACTAATCAACGCGCGCGACTGCACTCCCGCCCTCACGCGCCCTCTTGCATCATGCTTACATCTCTGCATGTCATTTCATTGCATGTTCTTATTAGATTTTTGACCCTATAGTTATCTATTAATCAGACTTTATCTCGGTTTGTTATCTTTTATTTACTTAGGACTTTAGATAGATAGGAATTAAATTATGTTTGTACGATGTCAAGTCGTAAACCAGGCAAAAAAACTTAATAAATAGGTGACATAGTTTAATATTTGAAAACTAGACGATGGCGAATTAAAACGCTCGTTTGCCTGTTGAAGTGTAAAGCTGTCGCGTCGCACGTATTACATGACGTAAATGCTGCGTTAACAAATTAATTTGTAGATAGAGTAGTAGGTATGCATTTGTTATAACAAAATGAAAACTTACTATGTATAATTTAATTGAACAACTAAAAACCGACTTTGAATCCCTTGGTAAACTGTTTTTTTTTTTAATTTTGACAAATACTTATTTACTTGGGATTTAATAAAATAAAAATGCGAAAGACAATGCTGGATGCGTCAAGCTGAAGACAGAACGCTATGGCGCTCATTAGGGGTGGTCTATGTCCAGCAGTGGACTAATATGTTGATGATGAAAATAAAATAATGAAACTACCTACTTGCAAAATAAACATTAAAATCGGTCCGCACCGTAGTGAAGAAGAAATCGACAACATACATAAAAACATACAGCCGAACATATTGTATGTTCCTCCTTTTTTCGAAGTCGGTTGAAAACCCACGTTCTTCATAAGGATTTTGTAGTTTTAAAACTTAAGCGTCATCCGATCGCCATCGGTTGTTTGTTTGTAAGTAAGTAATTAAATCGAAAGTGTAGGTAGAGCCCAGACGGCAGGAGGTGTAGAGATGGTGTTATTCTAACAGGCGTAGGTTTGATTCGTGAATTCTATGCATGATATTTGGAGTAAGTTGGTAGGTATAGGTATTAGACGTATTACTTGACTAGTCATTATTAGTGAACATTATGGATTAACAGATTTTTTTTATCGACTTCAAAAAATGAGAAGGTACTCAATTCGGCTGTGTTTTTTTATGTTTGTTACCTCGTTCATAACTTTTGACTAGGTCATCCGATTTTAATGATCTTTTTTTTGAAAGTTGATGCTTCCAGTGTGGTCCCATTTCAATTTGGTCCAATTCTGACAATCGCATCCTAGAGAAAACCATATAATTGAAGTCGGTTTACAGTTTTTTTAAAACAAACACAATTATTAAGATTACTTATCTTATTAAGTTTTAAGAGTTTCGTCAATTTTTTTTTTACCTATGCCAAATTCGATGGGATTGTTTGTAAACAAAACGACCCTACTTTAACTAATTCAATTTGTTGCCGCGTATTTTTACGCAATTTACATTTCTTCTCGAATTGAGATCTGCGAATAATTGTTAACAATTACATTTCAAAGTCAACCGCCAGCCTGCGCGCATGTAAGTTAACTTTTTTGTAGTTTGTTTACAATCATTACACATTGGTTTTGGCTGGAGTATAGTTTGTTCTGTAGATAAAGTGGTTTTTAGATAGTAACGGAAAATTATGCATATCTTATTCTGGATTTAGATAGCTTGAGAAAGACATTTTGTAAAATGTTTACATTAATACCTTTCTTCCTAATATTTCTTTTTAAAACATTTTAATTTGTCTTGTTACAGGACCTAATGGAGCAATACGCGGAAAGGGAAATTGTTAGCTGCAATAGCGATTCCAATGATACTACTCCATCGCAAGTCAACTCAAATAAGGACGAGAATCAATCGACTCAGGGCACTTCCGGTCAAAACTCCCCTAACTCAAGCAACGAAGATAAATCCAACAAACAGAACAAAAAAGCACCCAGACCTATCCCACAACTGATCCCTCTTAACGCATCAACCCCAAATCAAAAGGCATCAGGCGAACCTCCAGCAAAGAAATTCAAAGAATCCAACAATTCAGATATAACAAGCACCTTTGGAAACCTCCCCGGGGATATCACCGTAACACCCGTAAACAACACGCCAAAAGAAACCGTAGTTCGCAAGAAAAACGAATCATTTTTCGATAAACTGAAAGAAAGATTACTAACAGAAACCGGCAAAGAAGGCTCATTGAAATGCAAAAACTGCGGTTTCGAGAGCAAATGTCTTTCCGAGCATTCTGTGCACGAAAAGAACTGCGCAGCGCAAGCCAGCCGTGTCATGTTGAACACTGCGCATTCCAGTATGGGCTCCACTCGCTGCCAAAACTGCCGGCACCGGTGCAAATCCAGTGCAGACCTCTACGTACACATGCAAACATGTGGCAAGAAAGAAAGTACCCCGAACGCAACACAAACTAAACCTGACACCGCCCAAGCCTCCACGTCAAGTCACGATAAAGAAGCCGAACCACACCCTATGGAGAATGTCGTCTTCGTATGGAATAACTTAAACCAAGGCAATAAATTCGAAAGACCGCTCGATATCAACATCAATGACGACTCCACCATGCCGGAATCGCAGAGAAATTACGACGCGGAATTAGTCGATGAAAACGAGGGCATGAATTTATCACCCAACAGTTTCAGTAAGAATGTTTACAAATGCCCCGATTGCAAATTCTGGGCAGCCACTGCGTCGAGATTCCACGTTCATATCGTGGGACATTTGAACAAGAAGCCGTTCGAATGCTCGCTCTGCAAATACAAGTCGAACTGGCGATGGGATATTACAAAACATATTAAATTGAAGTCTGCTAGAGATCCAGAACACAATGATGCTAAAGTACTTATGACAGACGAAACCGGTAGACGAAACTACAGCAAGTATAACAAGTTCTTAGCTGTTCCAGTTCTGAACGAAGGCGGGGAAACTGAATTCCAGTTTATTGATCAGACCACGTCCGTGGATGCCTCCATGGAGATAGATGAGACGTTGAACGAGACCGGAGAAATAGTGACCACGTCGTATGATATACAACCGTTGAACCTGCAGACGCAATTTGCTGATCAGTATAACTCAATGGACGGCCAAGATAAGAAACCGAAGAGGACTTTGTGGAAGTGCAAAAAGTGCAATTACAAGTAAGTTCAAGTTTTTTTTTACCAGTAGGTATTATTTGCCTCTTGGCTAGATGATGATTCTAGTTCAAACTAGATAATCCACGGTTTCGCACGCGACGAACAAAACAGACCAAAAAAACTAATCAAATTAAAATGATCGACAAATAACAAAAAAAAACTGATTGAGGGTTTGTTGGTCTCTTCGATTCCCACCTCGGTACAAATATTTGTACGATCTGAAGACATTTGTCTAGGGTGTTTCTATGTGCTTTCTATGAATAATAAATAATCTATTAATTTAATGTATTAATTAAGTATCTGTCTAGTACCTAAACCACAAATTCTGTTTACTTTAAACTTGTGGTTTAGGTACTAGACAGATATTTAATACAAAGAGAGCTAAACGATGCGGTGTGGTGCTGGCTTGAATTTGCACCACCCTAACTCTTCCGCGGGTGTCATAAGAGACGGCTAAGTGATATCCATCGGAAGGGCGGGCAGCAGCACCCCCTGCAGAACAATTATACCACCAAACTGAGATCCCCAACCCGCTTGCCCAGCGTGGGGATTATGGGCATTACCCTTCATGAGATAAACGCGAATAAGGCGCTTATTATAGAGGCCTGCGTCCAGCAGTTGACCCATACGGATTGTTGGGGTTGAGGAGGTTGATGCTGTGTGGATTGAACATTTATTATTTAAAAACAAAAAAAAAACTCACCATCTTTTCTGATTCCAGGGACACGTCAAAAGTAGCGTTGCTGGAGCACGTCAGGCAGCATCCAAAAGAAACCGTGGAGGATCCTCAGGCGAAGAAAGCCGACGCCATCGATCCGGCGGACCTGGCGTACCGCTGCGGGCACTGCAACCAGTTATCCAATTGGAAGCACGTCATACAGGTAAATAAGCACAGCATACGTATATGAATTCAGAGGAATTTCAGTCGTTCGACGAAGGCATTCTGACGTGGATTGACAAGGCAATCGTGCGGGGGTAAGGAACGGGTTGGGGGAGGAATGGTCCCGAGTTGCATACATCACCACCATAGTACCTCAGGAGCGGAACTCCCCCCAACTGTCTCCAGGCACTATTGCCCTGTCAAAACTTCTGCATACAGTTAGGCTGTGAAATAAGCTGTGCACTTACCTCATTTGTCAAAAAACTATTTCACAAATTACGCTCAAACACCGAGTTTCCTTTTGTACAATTTCATTGCGTAACTCAGTTGAGCAAGTTGTGAAGTTCAATAAACCCTTCTTTATCGGACTTATTTTGTTTCGTTTTGCCCAACTTAAGTTGTTAAGAATTTATTTTTTCGACGGTATACGAAACAGGAGTTGCTCAATTTAGAAAAATACTATAATTTTCTTTTCAAGTTCATGATTCCACGTAAGAAGCGAAGCGAGTCAAATTTTAAGAGTTTTTTATAAGTTGAAATAAATATACGCTAAGCAACGACAATAATTTTAGTTTTCTTTAGTAGGCTAAACTTAACTAGCTTCAGTTTTTCCGGGGTTACTTTCTTAGGCGCCTCTACTGACGTTTCGGCTTTGTAATTCAACTATGTTTGCCTAGAGGTCGCCCACAAATTAATGTGCTTTATGATTATTTTTGTAATTAAGTAAAATATATTCTTTTCTGATATTCCTAAAGTTGTTACCCGGTCTCTAAACTCCTCACCTTCAATCGCGGTTAAATTATTAGAATCATCTGTAGATAAATGTACCGAGGTTTTTATATTTAGTCATGTAAACGCTAATTATATTGTGAAAACATTTAAGTCTATTAACATCAAAAATACTGAGGATCTTTGGGGTATTTCAACCAAAGTACTGAGTTCTATTATTAAGGAAGTTGCTCCATACTTGGCTTACATTTTCAATAGTTGTGTTGATGCAGGAGTTTTCCCTGATCTCATGAAATATAGTAAACTGGTTCCTCTTTATAAATCTGGAAGCCACACTGATCCGGCCAATTACAGGCCAATTTCAATACTTCCTGCAATGAGTAAAGTTTTTGAAAAAATTATTCTCACACAGTTGTCCTCTCACTTCAACCTCAATAGGTTGTTACATAAAAATCAATTTGGCTTCACCAAGGGTAGATCGACAACTGATGCTGGTACAGTTCTATTAAAGCACATATTGGATGCATGGGATAAAGCGAAAAACGCTATTGGTGTATTTTGTGACCTTTCTAAAGCTTTTGATTGCGTTGATCATGGTACATTAATAAACAAACTAAGACATTATGGAATTCAAAACAAGGCACTGGACCTTATGCAATCATATTTATCGGATAGAGTCCAAAAAGTAGATATTGGTAAAGAAAGATCTAGGGGATCAAAAATCGATTTAGGAGTCCCGCAAGGATCAATATTGGGTCCTTTTCTATTTTTAGTATATGTAAATGATCTCCCATTTCTAGCAAAAGATCTCTGTGATATAGTCTTATTTGCTGATGATACTTCATTGATTTTTAAAGTTGACAGAAATAAACATAATTATGACGATGTAAATAATTCTCTTTCACAAATACTAGATTGGTTCACCGCCAATAACCTCTTACTCAATGCTTCAAAAACCAAATGCATAAAATTCATGTTACCAAATGTAAGAGAGCTCCCAACTAAGATAATGCTAAAGGATGAGATTGTTCACCTTGTAGACTCAACTGTTTTCCTAGGGTTACATATTGATTCCTCTCTTCAATGGAGACCGCAAATTGATGCTCTCGCAAACAGACTTAGTTCAGCAGCGTATGCGGTTCGAACAATTAGATACATTACCGATGAAGATACAGCTAGGTTAGTTTACTTCAGTTACTTCCATAGTGTTATGTCTTATGGTATTTTGCTTTGGGGACAGGCAGCTGACATCCAGACTATCTTTGTTCTTCAGAAAAGGGCGGTACGCGCTATTTATAAATTAAATCCACGTGACTCGTTGAGGGAATTATTTAAAGAAATAAATATTTTAACAGTAATATCGCAATACATCTATGAAAATCTAATGTATACACACAAAAACAGAGATAACTTTATGAAAAGGTGTGATGTTCACAATAAAAATACAAGAAACAAGAACAAATTACACATCCCATCATATAGATTACGAAAGGTAGGGAAATCATTTGTGGGCAATTGCGTAAGATTCTATAATAAGCTTCCATCTGAAGCAACTGAGCTCCCTATTCGTAAATTTAAACTGTACATAAAACGAAATCTTATCAAGAAAGCCTATTACTCCGTAGATGACTACGTAAATGATATTAATGCTTGGCCGGATGTCGCCCAGTTCCATACAGACAAATAGTATGTAAGACCAGTTAGACTTAGTTATCCTAAGATTGTATTAGTTGATAAGCGATGGACTTGCTAGTGGTTTCTTTTTCACTTCTTCCGCTAGTGGACAAAAAATTGAAGTGAATTGAAGTCAATTGCACCTTATTTCTTGTTGATAGTAATAACTATTTATCAAGCTGTTTATATAGTAAAAATTTGACTTGTCTAAGTACTTATTTTGTAAGTCTAAAGAAATAAACGATTTGACTTTGACTTTGACTTTGACTATATAAATAATATTGGACAAGTCTCACAGCAATATCTAACCTACTAGGTAAATGATATACCTACTTTCTTATTTCTTTATTATACGTTGAAAACATCCAACGGCCTAAACAAATATCATAGAAAACATTTATCCCGAGGAGGGAATCGAAGCCGCAACCTCCTGCGTCGCAGGCGGATTTTCGCCCGCCACGCCACAGAGGGCGTCTCAGTTACGAAGTTGTACGTAATTAATATTGAATTTTGCAATTACAGAGACATTGCCGCTTGAAGCACGACGGAATAATAAAAGTGATAACTACGATGAAGCCAAAACCTGAACCCGCTCCTCCAGTCAGCCTTGAACCGTTCAACGACTTCTGCACCAAGTGCCCCTTCCGGACCAACGACAAAACCCTCCTCAAAGAACATGTACAACAGCACCGCCCGTCTTCGCAGTCCATCTTCAAATGCTACTTCTGTCCCTACTTCGTGAAAGACGAGCAGGATCTGATCCAACATCTTTTACTGCATGGCATAACTGACCCTGAAGAGTATATCGCGAAGGCGATGGGCTGCAAGTCACCTCTGCCCGAACACCCCGTGAACTTGCACGAGTCGACCGTCTCCAGCAGCATCAACAAGCGACACAAGTGCCAAGAATGCCCCTACGAAACCAACAGCAAATCCCAGTTCATGTACCACGAGCAATTCCATCGCTCCACCTCCGCTGAAACACCCTACAAATGCCCCGAATGCAACTATAGCGTCTCCAAAAGACATCTTCTTCACCAACACTTGAGGGTTCACGGAATTTTCTCCAAGAAGAACGAAAGCGAAGCGGACCTTGAAGCATCCTCATCATCACTCCAGAAAGACAAATCAGATAGCTTCTCTGACGAAATTCCTTATGTGTGGGTATCGGCAAGAAACGAATTCCACAAAATGTACAAATGCCGCTATTGTTCATACGTTAATTCTCAGAAATGTAAGATACCGAACCACGAGAAGATACACTGTCTCGGTTTCGAAAATACCGAAGTGATAATATACAAATGTTTAGAATGTAAATATACGTGTGATAACGCCGCGAGACTGGCGGAACATTCCAAGAAGCACGGCCTCCTGTACGGTCGTATTTACAGCTACGTCGAAGATGACGTACCTGACGAGGATCAAATATCTCGGCTGAGGAAAGTTATTGAACTGGAAAAGAACGAAGATTCTGCACCAGAGGATAATGCAGTTCCTGACGTGAAAGAAATTAAAATGTTGTATTTCTGTCAGAAGTGTCCAGCCAGATATTTTACTGAATGCGAATTAAAGACACATGGAAAATCTCATGACCTATCAAATGGAAATAAATGTAAGAACTGTGAATTCTCGGTGCTTGATGAAGCGGAACTTATCGCTCATCAGACTGTGCACTCGGACGAGCACAACATTAAAACAAACATGCTTAAGTTTATACACAATTCACATTCTCTTTATAAGGAGCCTCGACTCGAATCTAATCGTAGTTCTGAATCTTCTGAATTGACTTGGTCAGTTGCAGTCAGTTACAAAAGTAATGAAAACGTGGACCCCCTACCAAAGAAAACGGAAACAAAACATACGCCCAAGCAGTACAGTTGTAAAGAATGCCCAGCCAAGTTCTTCAAAAGTTCGGCACTCACATACCATTTGGGATTACACGGTGGCGAGGGAGATCACAAGTGCAAGAAATGCAGCTACGCTGTAAGGAACGTCGGCAATTTGGCTAAACACGAAATTTTACATGAAAATGAGACTAAATCTCCGAATCATGAATACGAATCTGGCGACGATTTAGATTACAAAAACATTCCTCTTTCAGGAACAGACCTATTTCAAAGAAAGACTGAAGCTCAGAAAAGAGTACTGACTGATAAAGACAAATTGGTTAAACCAAATGATCATTTTCCGCCTGTGCTACAAGCAGATCCTCAATTCGGATATCTGATGCATGGTAACCCTGAATTCATCTATCCCACGTATCTGAAAAACGGACGTCAAAAGGAAAAACGATACAAATGCCATAAGTGCCCTTCAGCTTTTGAAAAGCGCGAACAATACAAAATACATTTATCTCTTCACGGTTCAAAACAAAGATATAAATGTGAGTTATGCGACTATTCTGTAAAATATTACGCGAACTATGTTCAACACATGCGTAAGCATCAAATGAATGACGAAGCTCAGGCCGAAAGACTTAAAGGAACCAACGGTGACCCCGAAACTCAGGAAGAACTAAAACAAGACGATGGCACAGACAACATTAAGCTAGCAATCAAAACGATGCCTAAAGGAAAACCAAAATCCGATTTTCAACAATTCTCTGTAAGAGATCAACAAACCCTTCGGCTGTTGCAGCTTAGGAGATCTATGAATAATGGCGGTAAAGATCCAAGTGCCACTGAAACTTCGCCAGTGAAGGAGCGCAAAATGCATATGTGTCTCCTTTGCCCTTACACAAATCAGCGGCAAGATGCTTTAAACAATCATTACAGAAGACATGATGAAACAGATGTTCTCAATTTTACCGGACACAAGTGCTCCTATTGTGACTTAGTAGTTGTGCAATCACATTTCTTACGAGAGCATCTAAAAACACACTTCAATTTTAATAAAACTCTTACACCTGAATGTTTCCTAGCTAACGATGATGTGAGGTTTACAATAACGAAGGTGGATGAGGAATGCGACGAACCAGTTGATCTCAAATTAGAAATGAAAAATATTATTTTACCGTGCAATGATGATAGAATATTTGTTAAGATAAAGACAGGGGAACTTGTGGTAGAGAAGTAACCTGAAGACCAAGTATTGGTTAAATTCACTGAAAGTATGTAGGTATTGTATCTTAGTTCAGTCTGATGTAAAAGCCTAACTGCTTTTTATAAATGTAACCATTATATCAGCCGTGAATAAGACTATCTTAGTGGGGTTTTATAATTTAAAATTGGATTAGATATTTGTAGATACCATGTATTGTATAATGTACACCAAAGTGTAGCTTGCCATATTAGATTTTAAACATTTTGGCCATTTATGGATAAATTATCTATTGGTCATTTTATATATGCTATGATAAATCACCAGAATTTTCAATTTAATTGTAGTTGATGTTCATAATTTAAATTGCACATTCATTTTAAATTTAATTCATGTTACATTGCAGGTAGAAGTGAAATAGCTACACTGTATTTAAAATTATTATCCATTAGTTACTAAACATGTATAGATAAATATTTAGCTAGACATAATTATTATCTATTTTAACTATGAATGAAAAAGGTATTGTTTTGACTAAGTGCCAGTTTTTTAAGTCCTAAGGACAGTCTTAGCTTAAGAATATCTAATAAATTATAGTGATTAAAACTTGTTGGTCAATTTAAATGCATGCAATCCTTGTATTCAAAACTTGTGTACCTACCATTAATATTAATCATATTAACAATGAAAATTAGGTGTTCCCTTAGGCAGATTAATTTATTCTAAAGTCTCCTTATCTACTTAACAATAAAAATCCAATGTTAAGTAAAGCAGGTAAGATAGCCAAAGTTCATAGAGTTCATAATGCAATAGTGGTACAGCAGTACATTATACCAGAAAAGGTAAAATCAAAACTAAATCTAGTTAGTATTAAAAATGCAGCTTAACAGAACTTCCAGCGATTGCCACACTCATTGCAGAGTACAAATGTGGTCATAGGCTCATCGGAACTTCTGGTCTGGAGCTGGTTGTAAGTACAGTTCTTCTTTTTGCATTTGCCACACTTGAGCATCTCTGTTTTAGTTCCTTGGACAGTAGCAAGCTGCGCATCATCAATGGCCTCCTTGATGAATTTTTCACGCAACTTTTTCATTTCATCACTGGCCATTTCTTCCGGTGTCATCTTAGCAAGACGCGTCGCAGATACTACTCCATTCAAATAGTTAGTGCGGAGTGTAGGGTTTTTAGGGTCCTTTAAATTTGCTACTCTTGATCTAACTCTGTTTTTATATCGCATGTCCGTGTTTTTAAATTCGGCATAAATTGATTCCTCCAGTTCTTCAGCAAGTTCCTCAGGCGTAGCACATGAGTTTGCACATGATTCGGCATCAGTTTTGAGAGCCTGAGTGAGCAGCTCACGGCACTTTAGTCGGACAGCATCTGTAGTGTTTGACTGGGGTGGAAATGATGCTGGTAACTTTTTGTCCTTCTCTTTATCATCTTTCTTGTCCTTATCTTTTCTTGATTTAGAGGAACTTCCGTTGTCTTTCGACGGATTATTTGGTGTTGACAAAAACTTCTTCCAATTTTTGATGAGTGTTTTGCATAGAGAATTCACTTCCTCATCCTGGCTAGACTTGCGTAAGGCATTAACTGTCATACCAATTCTTGTTTTAGTGAGAACTTCAAGGTTTATAGCCATTGTCTGTAAAGCTTTGAGCAGTTCAAGCGCTTCTTCTTGTCCCTAAAAATAAAACGAAAATATCTTTGAGTAGGTAAAAACAGTGTCATACAAGCCCCATAACAACTAAAAAGCCTCCAGATTCATATATCAATTCACTGACAAACTATAGATAAATTGCCGGTAACTAACAAAAACAAACAAAACCTGAGAAAAAAATGTGGAAGACCATTTTGTGGCTACATCATTATTGTTACTACTTACCGTTCCGTCTTCCGAAGTCATCTTGGTCAACTTTTTTTGTATTTTCATTACATCTTCTTCCACGCTCATTTTATTTAGAAGTTAAATAAAGCTACGGCTTCCCGCCTAAATTATATCTCGATAAATTCACAAAATTGTGGTAAATTGACCACCGCACCGAAATTGCTACTGAAGCATAGCATGGACAAGAAAAGTAGATAGAGTAGGGTACGTTCCGATTCATGTTAATACGCTGACCCGCGCATAAAGCCGTTTCATTTCAACTTTCAGCGCGCTGACAGAGCGCACGGCAACGCCCACTTTGCCATTCCCATCGAGCTTGAATACGTACTAGAGCGCTAGTTCACTTAGATCGCTATTTCCCTTTGATCGAATGGACACACGTGTGAACAAAGTGTGAACATCATCGACTTGTCGAATGAATGACAATTATTCATGTGAGAACCAGCTGTGTGAACAGTCGTTATTAAACATTATTTTTTATGGCTGAAAAATGGTTAAATGTGCAATAAATCTGTATAAAATGATAGCGAGACGAGGACTTAATTAATTTAATTACTTATCGCATAAAATACTACCGGTTAGCAATTTTTTACCGTAAAATAATTAAATAAAAATTCGTTTCACAGGGGTGAAACAGGGGTGGGACGCGGAAACACGTGAACCCCTCGCACTTCACCGCACCGTTGTCGATATTTTTTGAGATGTTTCCTATTCCTAATTGAGGTTAATACTTATTTTAATTTCAAAAACTGACATGCTAAAGGTTTATTCGTCCTACATTAGTCTACATCTTGAAGCCACAGAAGTAAGAAATAAAGCATTTTTCTATGTATATTTTATTTTACAGAATTTTATTTTCTCTTGTGTTTACCTGTTGTACCTATTCATAGAAATATATATCTATATATTTCTATGAATAGGAATTATTATATTATATATTATGAAGGGTAACATATCTATGTTACCCTTCTCTTGACTTTAATTAAGAATTTTCCTTTAATCTAGCTTTTGCTAACTAAGTTTTATTAAAATTAGATAGTTAGTGTATGTCTAAAAGTCTGAAGGGATAAACTATTGAGACCAATCATAGTTTTTTAAGACTTACCTACCATAGTTACCATGTATGTACTCGATTTCACAAGAATTGCATTTTTTCGGCATATTGTACGCATAGTAGCGCGCATAATTCCATCCCTATCGATTGCAGGTGTCAAATATGTGTTCCTGTCTCCGCTGGGCATTGGGAGGAACAGGCCATAGAGTCTCTCTGTGGCTAGTGGCTAGTACTATATAAACTCTATAGCCACGCTCCTCGAGCGCACGGGAGCGCATGAACTGCCTCACCTTTCGAGACAAGGCAGCTCGTGCGTTTCTTCAACTTCTTTGTGAGTGCCCTCATGTGAGCAGAAAATTTCAAAAGTGGAACCTAACTGTTTGAATATTTCTCAGTTTTGGGATAAAGAAATACCCAAGTACGAGGTTCAACTTCAACTTCTTGGAAAAGTTTTGTTCTGTTTTCAAACGAGCGCGCGCTTTTACAATCTATTTGGCGCTTATTGAAAAAATCGCGGCAAGAGCACCAACGTGCGCAGATGAATCGGAGGATACGTTCCGATTCATACTTAAAGCGCTGACGCACTGCACCAGCTATGCGCGCAAGAAGCCCCTGCTTGCTAACCATGCTGGACGTACGAAATTCATTCATTAGCAGCATCGAGTTCTTATATTACAGTACTATTCTCTATGATTAACAGCGCGATCATAGAGATTTTATTATAGTTTTGGGTTTTGAAAGATTAGCGCGAAATTTAAATAATTTTACAGTTGATAGATAAATTTTCTGTGCTCTATATGGAACAGACCGTGCTGTGTAGTGTAATAGTCGCGTTGCCTGCAAATCGTAGACGTCGACATAGTACCTACTAGCCAATCCAAACTAATATTAGGTACTACCTGCGCCCCGCTGCTTCACACGCCTATCCCACGGGAATTGATTTATGTGACAAAAAGTAGCCTATGTGTTATTCCAGGCCTAGAACTACCTTTATGCAAAATTTCAGCCTGAAACGTTTAGTTTTTTTTTATTCTGTCTCTGTCTGTTGCCTTTTCAGTTTTCACGGCAGATAGGTAGGTACCTACTTGAAAAGCGTGTGCGAACGAAGCCACGGGCAGAGACTAGTTTCTTACTATTCTACTAGGTACCCATGTTACACAAACCTTTGGTAAATCTTATAGCTACCTTATACCTACTATAAACGAGCATTTTTGTATATTAAATCTGAATCTCAGAAACGGCTCCAACGATTTTCATGAAATTTAGTATCAGAGTCATCAAGGTTTCAGAGGGAGTTAAATCGATCTAGCAAGGAATCTTTTATAGAAATTTCTTTTTATTCGTGGATTCAATAAACTTTCATCAACTTTATCGTAATCAATCGACTCTTCCTGACATCTAATCGCGAATAGTAGGTACTTTAATATCTACTATTTTATTCGTGTTTTCAATAATCAAGTTTATCTTAATCAACATAAACACAAAACTGAAAAAATATGACTTTTCCTGACATCTTGGCATTGGCAAATAATAATAATAATAATATAATTTCTGAAAAACTAAATTTACCAAAAAAAAACGGTCATCCAGGTAAGTACATACTTATGTTTATAGTAGTTAAGTACCAGATACTCACCAGCTTTTGGGTCACGCGTCGTTTCGTTCAGATATTTTTTTGAAAATCCGAAGAGTCTCGGTACCCGACGGACCTAGGATTCAAACACTTCGACTTTCTTAAGTTTGCACTATTTTTAAGTTTTGTGGGCAAATCCCAATAAACACATAAAGCCGAACATAAAACCTCCTACCTCGTGTCCTTAGGTTTCACACATAATCTAGCCTCAAGCTATGCAGAGCTTGTGTTATGGGTACTAGATAAGTGATATAGGTACTTAATACAATACACTACATGGATAGTTTTTTTATTATAAGTACATAGAAAACATCCAGAACACCCTGAACTGAACACATTCTTATCTACAGATCGTACAAACATTTGTCCCGAGAAGGAAATCGAACCCGTGCAACCTCCTGTCGTCAAAAAAATCTTACCTTACTTAGTCAGATAGGACATGGGTACTATAATAGATATTTTGTGAGATTGACGCATGATATTTGGTTGTGTTGACATTAACATAATGAAATTCATTTAGTAATAATATTTTGAATTAGAATTTGACATTATTTATTACCTATTTATTACCTTTTGTTTTTAAGTATTTTGGTTGCGTTTTTACTCTATATTTTAATTTTTACTATTATTTCAAACTAAATTTATTTGTTATTTTTTATTAGAAATTTGTTTTTTTTATTATTCATTTATCTATATTGTAATTTTATGTTAATTTGTATTGTTATTTATTTTGTACTAAGTACTTGCCTAAATTTTATTGGTTAGTGTAAGTGTGTTTACTCGTAAAGACCGTTCTAATTAAATAAATAAATTGAAATTGAAATACGTAGCTAAGACTTATGATGACATATAAGCTTATAACATAAACATTTTAAACAACCTTTATGGTGTGAAATATGTAAGTACCTACCTACCAAATTTAAGTAAAGCAGAATTTAGTGTAGTTACCCGCATCGCATCATTCGTAACTAATCCAAAATTATCGATCATATTTTGTATACTAAACGTATACTAAACGTGCTTATTGCAAAAATACTAATTATATTTTTCATTTTCCTTATTTGCTTCGATACCCACCTAGTCTCTGTTTTAGAATCCTAGATATTTTTGCTCAATGCGTCGGGAAATACCCGTTAGTTTTCTGTAGCTGTGTGATGCTGACCTAGAAACTGTGTGGTGGCTTAGAATTTGCACCACCTCATCTCTTCCCGTGGGTGTCGTAAGAGGCTAAGGGATATCCACCCGGGGCCGGCAGCAGTGCCCCTTGCAGAACAAGGGACGCTGCTGTTGTGCATGCTGTTTGTGGATCGCAGTTCGGTGGTAGACCGAACTGTGATCCCCAACCCGTGCCCACCCATGCCCAGCGTGGGGATCATAGATAAACGCCAGTAAGGTGCTTATCAGATTGAGGCCTGCGTCCATTTATGGACCATTACAGGCTGTTGAGGTTTCTGTAGCTCGGTCTATGCGTCGTCCGAGGGAAATATAATTATTAAAACAATACACAAACACAATGCAAAGAAAGACATACCTAGTAGGTATAATTTTCTATGGATATGATATTCCTATGGAAGGCTCATCAAGGTAACAGTGCCATGGAAAACTTTGAATCTAAAAAAATCTCAGTTGTAACTTGATTTGTTTCAAAATTTGTGGTTCCTACGAGTGCTAAGAACTACTTGTACGCCAATACGGACCAAGTTTTTAAAATTTGTGCAACAGTGATGTGATGAAACATAATGTTATATGGAAACTCTTGGCTGCTCGTGCAATTGTCCCGCAAATGTTCTGAAACTGTTAATACACACATGACGGGTTGTGTTGTGCGTCTGTATTGACGGTACAGCCATCGTAGTGTTTTGTGCCACTACTAGGGAGAGCGGCTTGCTTCGCTCGGTTTGTGGCTCGCATTTTAGAGATATTGGTATTTTGAATTTATTTATTTTTAAGCAAATAATACGATAAATTTACCAATTACATTAGTTAACTATTTATAATCCCATCTTCTGAGTGACAGCTATTTATAATTTTGATGGAAACAAAACTGTTTTTCTGGTAGGTACGCTACGCACTATGACACAAATTTCGCGATGGATTTTAAACTTAGCTGCCATAGGTACAAATAAATAAAGTAAATACCCAAGAGCTTTTTTTGGCTTTCATATTATGTACGATATATTTCTCATCACTGTTTTTTTTAATTAAGCCTTCAAAAATACTTAGTCACCCAATGAAAATGTTTATAAAATCAGAACCTGGCTTTAAATATAAATTAAAATATAAATTAAGTATAAAATAAATAATATAATATAAATTAAATTAAAATATAAATTTAAATTAAATATAAAATGGCTTTAAAAATATCTTTTAAAAATCACTAAACATACAAAAGGGTAATTTAATAGACTTTCGAGGCCCTCGTTATACATACAGCCTTTTTACAGGCTTAGATGTATGGATGTATGGAATTTCCCTGTAGATAGAAAAGGCTACCTTGTTCAACAAAGCCGGAATGAGCAGAACCGCATTTGTTTTTCTGCGGTTGTGTATTCTTTGTCTTGGGATGATGAATGTGGATGACTGACGAATTTTCCTTATTGTTTCTTGGAACGATTGACCTCTTCATGTTACACTTTTAAGACGTAAGTACGGACTTAGGTAGGACGTAGGACCTTCCCTGCACGTGCACAGCACAGGCTTAGGGAAGGTACAGTCATCGACAAAAAGGACCTACTGATATATTATGACAATTTTAAGAACTCGATGATTAACCCTGTTCAATTATTTTTATTGTGCAGAAGAATTGAATACCTTAACGGTACATATATTGACTAATATTTTGATGACCATTTTGTCTGCCTAATTGTGAGTGTGTTTGTTATTTGTAAACTTGTTGTAAAGTTACCTAATCGATTTCCAAATTCAAACTTGTTGCATTGCATTTTTTCCAAGAAAGTAATAAAATTTTGGATTTGGAACCTGAAAATACGTATCAAAAAGTTGAGTAAAGAGACTCACACTTTAGAGATCTTAGTCAATTTGAATTATTGATTATTGATTTTTGATTGAATTTGATAAAAAAAGCCTTTACCTTTTTCAGCAACAGGAGTAAAATAACTTGCTTACGGTTATGGCAACTTGACGTAATTATAAAGTGCGTTATGGCATGAAGTGTGAAAAAAATATCCTTTATAGAAAACAACGAGTCACTCGCTCACAATATTTACAAATTTAATTATGATCTATCTATTGCATTGGTAAATATTACAATATCGCGATTGAACCGAATCTCACCATGATAATGCAAAGTGTATTCTTATGTGCTCGAATATCTCAAAATATTGAATCGGCCGGAATTATTTGTCTCGGCCTTCTGCCCTACCATCCAGACTCGGCGATATAAAGCCCCGGCTGCTAGCACCTTGGTTGTTTCAATCTTTATCCGAGTTCAGTACCGGTCGTGTGTTAAAACGAAGGTAATTTTTTTTAAATAATCTACTTGCATTAAATTTTTTATAAATTCAATTTTATGTAGGTATAAAACCATATCGTAAAACCATGAACTGAAATAAATTATTTTAAATTTTATTAAAATGGTACGGTTTAACACGGTTATTAACTAATCACATCCAGCATGAAAAGGATAAATAGGTTTTACTTTAACTCGTTTTGTGTAGTAATATTACCATACCTAGTTAAATTTGCGTACCGTGATATCCTGTAAGAATTGATTGTTAAATATCATTTAAATATTTAGTTTAACTATTTCTATAACTTAACATTAGCTTACAAAAAAACAGTCTGGAGACTAACGATCTTAAACTTATTAAGTACTAGCGGCGCCTCGCGGTTTCACCCGCGTAGTTCCCGTTCCCGTGGGAATTCCTGGATAAAATAGGGCCAATGTCACTTCCGTGTAAAGTAAGCTTTTTAATAATGATTTTTATTAATCGGTCAAGTAGTTTCGGAGCCTATTCAATACAAACAATAAAATATTTCCTATTTATAATATTAATTATTATTTATTAATTTTATTTATATTATTATACCCAGGCTTGTACAAGACTCGTCACTACTGCTGGATAACTTTATAATCTCTTACCTACTATACATATACTAATATTATAAAGAGGAAATAATTAATTGTTTGTTTGTTCGTAAAGTTAAATCTTATCTGTTAAACTTAAGTCGAGAGCTTCCAGATTTTTTTAAACCTCTTGTTAAAAGTTGTCAGATTTTGTGATGATGGGGATGTCTGTCGCTTTTAAATTAATCAGTTAAAAGCCCCTACCTACTTTGTGCAGCCTTTGCAATAAATTAAAACTCACGGTTAGATTAAAACGGCTAGATTAATAATGTCGTATTTTGCAGTTGCAACATCACGATTGATGTCCTTTTCCGTCGTCGCATGCGCCCCGGCGCAGCGTAGGTCAACGCAACAGGCGTATAATTTGATATTATTATGCATTATTACTAAAGATCAGGGCCAGTTTTAAAATCAAAAATCTATGTGTTGTTTTGATTTGTTTACTTTACATATTTGTGCAATAGCTGGTTAATATTGGTTGCGCCACTCCATGGAACCAGTATTGGAGTGTCAGCTTCGCCTGAAGAACAGTAGACCATGACCCCGTTTTCTTACCTCTCAAATAATACATTCGACTTAACGACCAAATGCCTTATTGATAAACACGATAAGTTAAGGATTAAGCTAGCCTTTGGTGACAATAAACGTCTTCCGCAGTTCATTCGTCCATTATTCTAGTATCTTCTTTTCTATACTTAAGTAGTTTATGATATTCACTATCCCCGTAACAAACTAGATACCGTCTGTGTTGAATAGTAATTTTGCTTGCAAACACATTCTGCGCTCATTTATTTGCCTAGGGCCCCAAGAAGTATCAACAAACCGAATTTTGTATTGACCTAACTTAAACCTGTGAGTACTTCGTCTTGTAACAAAAGGCTTTGTATGATTCACGTGAGAAGAGGGAGATACAGAAAAAACCGGCACCTAACTTACCTTATTGTTTTTCTTCACGAGTTTCCGCAGAAATTGCTTTTAATTTGAAATATATGCAAATTAACACACCATGATTTGAACTGGTAAAAAATGGTAGGTACACATTACTAAATCTTATCCTTATTAAGACCTCATTTACCGGTAACTGTGTGAAACTTAAGTTAGAATTTCTTAGTATTCTATTTATTTGTTGGTTTCTTATCAAGAGAGAAATAAAAGATTGACACGAATAGAGATGAGATATGAAAGATTTGTAATTTAATTTCACATGTTACACACAAATATTTATCTGTACAGCAAACAACATGTTCAAATTATTGGTCTTGGTCGCGGTGGTGGCCTACGCCGAGGGCTACTCCTCCGGAGCCCCCGAGACAGCCTGTAAGGACATGATCCCGAAACACCCTGTATCGCCGCAGAAAAGCCCCGCACCCTACACCATCTCCACAAGTACTAAGGTAACTAGCTAACTAGGATACATTCATTTGTTTTAGTACTTTATTTAGTTTTTGCCAAACAGTTTGTTATCACTAGATACTTATTTATAATACGAGTATATCCAATAGAAAAAACAAAACACTATCTGAGCTTAGATAAAGTAATCATAAAACTTGGAAGAGTAACGTAAGCCGCTAAAATAAATTCGGTGAATTTCGTGAAATTTATGCGTTGTGAATCCTTTTGAAGGATTTCTGGATTTCTAAATTTCTTAATTCTGGGTTGGGGATTTTGATCTAAAATTACCCAATCCCAATAATAAAGGCTACCTGTGGAAACAACTGTTAAACACTATTCACTCAATATTAAACACTTTAATTCCGTCATCAGTTTTCGTTGTAGCTTACACACGTTTGTAACTAATAACCATGCTCCCCAGGTAGTCAAAGCCGGCACCCCAATGGAGGTGGTGATCAGCGGAAACTCCCCCAGTGACAAGATCGGGGGGCTCCTGCTGCAAGCTCGTCAGGGAGACAAGCCTGTCGGCAAGTTCACAGTCGCGCCGAACGATCCCTTCGCCCAGCTCCTCAACTGTGGGGAGCCTGGAGTAAGTATTACAACACCTTATTTTACATACCGGCCTAAATGCCTATACTCTGGCCAAACTTACTTACAAGGTTTGTAAATATTGCTCCCATAATAAACCTTAAAATCACTTTGGACAATGACGTAAAAAAATGCTAGATAATCCACATAGCATCATATTGCCTTAAGCTAAGCAGAGCTTGTGTAATGTATACTAGATGACTGATTAACACAATACGTTAAATATAAATATGTTTCATTATAATGTTCCGGAACAAATTTGTAGATAGTACAAACATTTGTTCCAAGGCGGGAAACGGCGTCGCAGGCGGACTTACGGCCATCGCTCCCAAACTCGTACTAAACCTAAAAATCACTTTGGCCACGTCGACGTAAATGTAATATAACTTCAAATTACGTAAGAAAAAGTTTTCTGTGATAATTATTTTGAGTTAAGTAGAATAATGTTTTACTGCTTTAAAACATCAGTTACGATTTTCTATACAAAAGACTTAAACGCGCTATCGTAGCAGGCGCAATTTAAGGTTGACTGTTTTGTGTTGGTGAAACATTATTTTATGTAGTTGCTAAGGAATAACACTAATGGAAAAATAATATGCTGCGAATCGTAAACTATCTACGAACCTATGGTATAACCAACTTTGATTCAATTGTATTATGGCAACGTTTAGGTTGATCTTTAGCAGAAAATCTTTTATTTTCTCATGTGCTTCAAATATACCAGTAAATCGAAGATAATTTTTGTCATCAATGTGTCGCATCAATGTGTCGCTAATTACTTTTCCTCTAGTATTATTCCTTTAAAACAGCAGAAAAATTTAAAAAACTACAAAGAAAAAACCTCGCACCTACACTAATCGCGTCGCGCGCAGTATCATTTTCCATTTAGCCATTTGACAATCAGGAGGTTGCGATGCCTAGAACAAATATTTGTACGTTCTGCTGATATTTGTTCGAAGTACTTTCTAGGGTGTTTTCTATGCATAAAAAAACTACACAACCTCTGCTTAGTTAAAGTCTCGATGATGATATTAATAAATTAATACTATGCCCATCCAACAAATGTAAATTAAGCGGCTTGGTATACTATACATAGGCTTACGTCGACACTTGTAATTATATTACGTTACTATTAAAGTTATTACACACATAAAACTAGTTTAAGCCCGCGGCTTCTCACGCTTTGTTTCTATGGACACGTTTAAAGGTTTTTTCTATCCCATGGAAACTGATTCATGGGATAAAAAGCCTACGTTGGATTCGACGCTAAGAATTACCAACATGCAAAAGTTTTGCCCGATCCGTTCAGTTTTTGGCGTGAATAGGTAACAAACATCCATACATCCAAACATCTAAACTTTCGCATTTATAATTTTAGTGCGATAGATATTATTGAATCATCGACCAAAATTTCGCCGGCCCCGCGAAATTTTTGATCGATGGATTGAATGAATAAAATGAATAATTTATTCAAGAACAACTAAGGGCTAAACTGATTACAAAAGAGTGAATAATATATATTAAAAAGGTATAAGATAATACATGTGCCTAGACTAGGTCAAATAAACCTGTATCTCAGGCAGAAAATGCTTGTCTCTAAACATCGTAGTTTATATACCTAGGTACTGTTTTTGCCATTCTGGTGTTAGCTATCTATTAGACGAAATTAGAACTTTAATCTTCAGTGCTTTAGTCGTCATGAAAACATCATCAACAACGTGTTTCTTTTTTGAACATGCTACCCATGTTCATTAGTAGACGTTATCACGTCAAAAATAACAATCACATCATATGCTAACGATGCCACGTTCTATTAATTGAGGTAAAACAGTAGATTTAGCGCCCGCATTAGTAGTTTTTATTATGCGTATACCTAATGCCTGAATTGGGCATGTAATTTATCACTAGTTTCAAGGAATTTGAATTTCCTGCTTAACGCAGATGTTTTTTCAACCTAGGGTAATAAAGTTTTTATATCGACTAGATCACAAAGAAGATTGATGTCTTTGCCCATAGAACAAAGGCTTAGCTAGAAGATAGAATGCATATTGCTCTCTGATTATAATTTTAGTTTATTATGTGTTTATCTGTGTCATCTTATAGTAGATAGAGTAGTAAATAAAAATATATTCTGTTATAAAAATTTATCATCATTTTATTTACTGGGTAGTTGTAATGCTAGGTAATAAGATAGGTTAAAAAATTGCACAAATTTTAAACGTTTTCTAGTTTGTATCCTTTCGTAAAACTAAATAATTAAAGTTGGTTTATAGTTTTTTAAAACAAAATCAATTATAACACGATAGTGTAGCTACTTAGTCTTAATAATATAGGTACTTAACTACTAATATTATCATTAAAAAATCAATGAAAATTAAATGAAAGGTACCTACCTTAATTACATTGGTTCGTGACCTAGACTTCCTTCAAAGTGATTTTGCTACGCTTTGTCCCAACAAGGAACAGGAAAAACACAAAAAATCACAAAACTAGCGAAAAGACCTCGCATTTTTTGTCATTAAAATAAAATGGCTTAAACTACTTCGGCATTCTATTGTGCAATAATAACGTGCGTGACTTAGAGGTGTTGTTTAAATGTTAGAAAACAATGAACTTAAATTGCAAAGATTTAAATAGTTTTATTTTAATCGTTAGATAGGCCCTTTCCGCAGTGAGACCGCGCCGTGTTTGTTGCCAAGCGAAGTTTGTGGAAACACAAACTTGTTTCTGTCATATGGAATCAGTGAATTGTGTGATTTTGTGGTGTGCTTGTTCACAAAAGTTCATGCTATATGATTGCACAATTTGATTTCACAATAAAAATCAATAATAACAGTTAGGTTTATTGTCAAAAACACAAATTTTATCTGCTTACTCATAAAGTGTTTTCTTCGGCATTTTCTTAACGCACGCATTCAAAGACAAAGCCACAGTTTTTTGGCGTAAGGGCATACCTATCTAACGATTTAAATATTTAGCTATACCGTGTCCATTTTGAATGAAGCATAAACGTAAACAAACCGCCCATACTTAACCTAAAATTCACTTTGTTGGCGCGTCCTTTCATACGTAATTTACATTACTTGTCGATTTTAGATCCTCCCTTCAATAAATATTGCTTACAATTATATCGACGCCAAGCAAGTGAGATTTTGTTATTTGTGTCGTATTTTGTTTACTAACATGCTTCATTCAAAATGGATGAACCATAGGTAGGGATAGGTAGGTACAAATACGCCTGTAAGTACCTAAACAGTGCATTGTTAATAAATCCGAGGACAGCTAAGCTCAAGTGCCCTTCACTTCAACTTATGCTTATGTACCTAGGTATAAGTACCTACTTAAGAGCTATGGAATCAAAAATCTACGACACGCAAAAGTTAACCACCGGATGCATTGCCATAAGTTAAGAAGTAGGGAGTCATTCCAAAAACAGGCGTGCCTACCTATATAATTTATCACATGATACGGTGTTATCTCTACCAACAAAATCAATAAATAACCTACAAAGGCAACCAAATATAAATAAAACCTAACCTTAAGAATAAATAAAACTGTGTTATTATTTATTCATACGCAGATACCTACGTTAACAAAGATCAGATTAATTGACATCAATTATTTAGCTACATAGGAAGATCCAATGAAAGAACTACGAGTGTGTTTGGTTTCACATAGCTACGACAAAACCTTGACCGAATTCACTACCTACATAGGTTGTTATTAGGCAGGTAGACACAATCTCATAGGTGCACCTATGGTTTATCCATTTTGAATGAAGCATGTTAGTTAACAAAATACGACACAAATAACAAAATCTCACTTGCTTGGCGTCGAGTTTCAGAGATAATTGTAAGCAATTTTTATTGATGGGAGGATATAAAATCGACAAGTAATGTAAATTACGTATAAAAGGACGCGCCAACAAAGTGAATTTTAGTATGGGCGGTTTGTTTACGTTTATGCTTCATTCAAAATGGACACGGTATAGGTATTGATTATTTTGCCGGTAGGTACGGTACGATATATGTATCTATAGTAAGAAATATATTACGTAGATAATCAATTACTTGAGTTAAATATTTTTTTAGCCTACCTAACTACTACCTAATAGAGTAAAAATACAGCCTTGTGAAGTCTCGCGAAGAACGTGTTCTTGAGTTCGACCACGACTCGGCAAAATATATTTATAAATTCTTATAACAAACATAATTAGCTAAAACCATAAACGTGCAGTGTAACGAAACATTAAGCTCTTGTCTTGGCGTATGAAGACTGAATAAATTCTCGCTCGCTGGAAAAAAGATTACCTAAATAATGTTGTATTTTCAGAACGCCGTCACGCACAAGAAGCACGACTCTCGGGTTGACAGCCAGAAAGTCGTCTACACGTGGACTCCACCAGCTGGATTCAACGACGAAATCAAGTTCAGGTATCTACCTACTCACTTACCATATTACCATGTCCGTCCATACCTACCATTTATATTTCACAAGGTTGAGCTCTGTACTGACTGTGGCCATAAAACCGGGTAGGAGGTAGGTACTGACTAATCGGTGTTACGGGGTGTAATGTACCTACCATTCGCAGCGGGCATAAAACGTTACGCCCGCGCCGCGCCGCCTCGCTGCCCGTGTGGTAGGCTTCTATTCTGTCCCAAAATTAAACAAATTGAGTATCAGAATTTAGTATTGTTTAATATATTTAACACACACACACACACAAATACAGTATAACGATCAACCTAAACCTCAAAAATTATCTAGCCCCCAAGCTAAGCAGAGCTTGTGTTATGGGTACTAGGTAACTGATATAATAATATGTAGATAGATATTTTTTAATATACATACGAAACATCCAGAACACTCACAAATATCTGCAGATCGTACACACAATTTTCCCGAGGCGGGAATCGAACCCGCAACCTCCTGCGTCGCGTCGCCGCGAACTTCGCTGATAAGTCTACGTAGTTTTAACCTAGCTACTTACCGCAGTTCTAAATGCAATGGCGGTGAAGTCGAGTACCTTGTTCAAATGAGTGTAAACTTTGCAACACGCCATTGCAATAAGTCAGCTTGTGGTTACGACAGAACTGCAGATTTTGTTGCATCAATATCAGAGTTCTTTGTCTCAACAATAAGATACTTTACTCGATCGAATAACTATTGTTTTTAAATTAAATATTTGCGATTTCAGTAATATGTACATATTTGGTAGGTACAACAATTTACACGATCGAGTAAAATTTGTGTACAAGGTACCTTGTACAAAACTGTTATTAATTCTAATAATTAAATGGTTGCCTGGAAGCTATCGCGATTTTTTTTATTGATATGCCTTGGTCAAGGCTTTAACTTACTTTAAGTAAGTGAAGATGTGGCTTAAGATGGAGCACATTTTCCAAGGAAATGAACTTATTTATCCTGGATTTGATGATTCCAAGTGGGAAAACAATGCCCCGAATTTTAGATTCAAGTAGCTAAACTCGATGTAGAATGTTTGTAAAACAACCACGACACAAAAAACTAAAACTCACTTGCTGGGCGTCGAGTTTCAGATAGTACAAACAATATTTTTTTAAAGATGGTTCTCAAATCGAGTAATGTTAATTGCGTATAAAAAGACACAACAACAAAGTGAGTTTTAGGTTAAGTAATAAGCCTAGTGTATGTGTAGTCTTAACTTACGACTATTAAGTACAATTTTTTTAAGTCTGTATAATTTGTTTCAGAGCTACCGTGGCCCTCAACGGCGCTGTATTCTGGGTTGGAGTCGAATCAATCCCTATTAAGGTCATCAACTGAACTTCTCTCTAAGTATTATCTACTGAACTTCTAAAATATGCTTGAATTGTCTATAGTATAAGATGAACATTAATTTCTGACTGTAGAAAAATGATGATGAATTTCTGAATGTGAAATTGATTCCTATTTGTGATACTTCCGTTTGATTACTAAATATAATTATGGTTAGTAACTAAACAGCCTTTTCTTTAATTCATAGGTCTAAGTATTATCATCAAGTTCAAATTTGAGTCCAGACAGACATTTCCACACATTGCTGAGTGGAAGTGCAGTATTTATGAGTTACTTAAAATCGGTAGGAATAAAGAATAAACGTATTTGTCAATTTTGTTAAATAATTTATTCAAACGTAGCACCTAGAAACATTCCCCGAGATCCATTTTACAAACTTTAAGTTATAAATCTATCCAAATCCAGACATGGTATAGAATAGAATAATAATTGTACGGTATTTAATGAAAGCTATTGCTATAATAACAAGGAGAATGAACGTAAGCATACAGTTATTTTTAAGATCAATACTATTGAAACTACTTTTTCGAATATCATGTCCTTATAAAATAATTCAAAGACTTAAAATTATATTCGGAAAACTGCAACTACATGGAAGAGATATGTGAGATATTCGAGTACGGTTCAATCGAATAATTTGAAGTCTTTGACACTTTGCTCTGAACTAAATAGATACAGATCAAATCCTCGCGCATCGGAAGCAATTCCATAAGTATACGCTGTATATACCAATTCCAATACATAGTTATTATTTCAAGCTTCAGTAAACGTAAATCTAGATAGGTACTGAAAAAAAAAGTAGAATTCATACTAGCCTGTAAATGTGTACCAAACTTTTTTAACCTACGTCTCCTGAAACTGGAAATATTGAATGAAATCTGTTGCTGACCAACTTTTATTTATTATTTACAATCTATTGTCACTGTTATTTTTTGGTCACGCACAAGATTCGTAATAAACCTGGATATTTGTTAAAACTAAAAACTTCCTAAGTTTTAGCGTATTCAAACAATCTTATAATTGAATAACAAATCTTTTCACATCACATACTACAACTAATTACAATGGAAGATACTTATTACTACCAGAATTTATAATGAGCTGTTAAAAACCGGTAGTGGACAGTCCGTTTTTTTTAGTACTCCAATTAAGTTTTCCTCCATTCTATGGGTACATGATCCATAAATCATTACTTCATTAGGTAAACTTTCGAGAATGTGTAACTATTATGATTATTCCAGTGGACTGAAATTAAATGGAGGGAGCTAAGGTAATATAGGCCATGATTATATGGAACCAAGTAGGTATTTAAATTCTACGGCCATGACATTTTAGATAAACCCTTAGGCCTTTATCAGTCTTCAGTGCATCAACCTAGAGCACACAGTAAAACAATTTCTTTGATAACCACATGAACGAAAATATTCACTCCATAGGCGTCTTTTGAATCAGATATTACAATACATAATTTAAAAAAATGCTGTAAATTCAAATGAATTCCTCATATTTCTAGTCTACAGTTTTGTGTCGATAGCGGAGTTCATGGGATAAATTGTCCCAAAAAGACCTTAATGTGAAAAGCAAATCATATAACTGTGCCGATTAAATTTTCCAATCATACATTAATGTTACAAGTAACCTACCGCTAATCAGTATTTCGCCACAACCATAACCGAAAATGTGAGCTTGATGACTGATAAATAAATGACGTCAATGATACTTTTCACAGAAATAGTAACTTTTGTTAGGCGACACGCATATTTTGTAAATTCGATACGTATTTGTTTTTGTACAAACAGATCGTAATTTTTTATTGTACAGCTTCATACAATAGGGTATATGCATGTGATTTCAAAATGGCTAAAAATATATATACGTATTCTCTATTGATATAGAAACATATCTACATATTTATTTTAGCATTTTGAGACGTTTTTATTGTAGAATTTAACCATTGAAAAATTTATATTTTAAGTCTCAATCGCAAAATTTCAAAACGCTACGCTATTGACTAGAGCGGACATCACATCGCTGTTCACATTTCTTCTTTTTTTATTTTGCTTGCTGCACCATGATTTGACACTATTCTGCCCACTTCACATTTCGTATTGTCGGTTATTTTCAGCTTTTTCGGAAAACCTCTTTCCTGAGATGATCACTACCGAGGTCGTCACAAAAGGTTTTAATCGAGTGTGAACGTCGACGTCAAATAAACATGGCGCCAATATGGCAGCGTTTTTATCACCCGAAAATTATTGTAGTTTAGATTTGTTTTTTTTACCTTGTTATTGCGAAATTCAGTGAGCGTCTTATCATTTCTCGGTTAAATAATGATCTAAAGAAACGATTAAAACAATAAAAAAAATCGATGCATATACCCTATTTTGCTGACTGCCGTTGCCGCCGCGGCGCCGCGCCGGTACTTTCGGGCCAGTGGAAAAACGCCCATCGGCGATATTAAATCAGGCAATTTAGGCATACAGAGATGATTGAATAAATGTAGCACTGCGCTTTTAACAAAAACCAGTAAAAACGAGATGCACCACATCACTAACAAAAAAATTAAGTGAATTAGAGTCAATTGCACATTATTTCTTATTTGATAGTAATTACTATTTGTCAAGCTGTTTCTATAGTAAAAATTGACTTGTCTAAGTGCTATTTTGTAAGTCTAAAGAAATAAACGATTGGACTCTGACTCGGACTGCAAAGTACTTGTATATTCGACTGAAGTTATCAGTTGAGAATAATGATTTGGATGGATGATCACAAGTAATAATTATGAAAACTATAAATTCGGCGTAGAACCGTAATAGAATCTAGCATGAAAAGTAACTCATATTCAATACCCACTTATCGCTAAAATTCTAACTGGTCGTTTATTATAAGTGACTAAATGCATTCTGCATTGGTTACATTTACCATTCTTTATTTTCAACCTTGCAATTATTCTGTACAGTTCTATTAGTTTGTGTTTCATTGGCAAGACATGTTTTCTTCTGTGTCATATAGCATGAACATGGACACAAGGCAATTTTGGTGGTTTTATAATAAGGCTAAGTTGCCCTTCCTTATGAAATCATTTGATAATGTGTCTACAATAAAATAAGGTGAAATAACTTTAGAAGATATACATATACAGTAAATAAACAAATTAAGTAGTTTCGAACTAAGTCATTTGGTATAAATTAAATGCACACAAATTTCAAGGACTTACAGCTAAATACAAAACATCACAGTTAATACTGAATATGTTATAAGTAAATAAATAGGGATAAATTAGGAGATTAACATTGGTTTGCACCATTCTCACAAGTTTTTAGTTACCAGTACAGATCTTGAGTGGCAGTGTAAGAGTATTATTAACTTTTATGTAATTTCTTGTTTGGTGTGAATGAACATAAAAGCATTTTGTATCATAACATTGTAGAAAGAAGGTTACTTGGGTAATCTACATCAGTTCCAAGACCTGTGTGTGTCAATAACTGCAAACATTTCATAATAACACCTCTAATTAAGCTTTTCTTGAACATATTTATGAAATGCTTTCAAATCACATTTTGCATGATAACTATTGTCGGTGCAAATGGGCAGTGTGTTAGCTAACACAGGTTCTGAACAAAGTAGCTTTGCCTTTTCAGTTGTCTATAGAGAGAGATGTACTTTCCTGCAGCTGATGTACGTGGAACAACATACTGCTTACAGAAGAGCTTGGGGTCCTGGGCCTTCTCCGAGAGCTCTCCGCAGTCCAGGGCTCGCAGGAACGCAAGAACAAAGGTGAAGCAATTGTGTCTGTCTTCGTTGTAGCGGCTTGGTTCCCAAAGTGGACTAGAACTGACCTGAAAATAGAAAAAAAGATTTTAACATCTATTGAAAATATTAAAATTTTCTATGTTCTAAGTGAATAGTTTTTTCATGATTTCATTTTCCTATACTTATCCCCATAAACAATTTATTTATTAATGGCAACAGGGGCTGATATGAGACTATAATTTTTTTCTTATACTGGGGTGCTTTGAAAGAGCCAGCATGGGGAATGTCAGAGTGGTTAGTCATATTAAAATTCTCTTAAACACCCATGAACAGTGCCTCTTATGCATAAATAATAATTTTCAATTAAGATGACAGCTACAAATAAAAGGCATCAAAGATTTATCTTGCCAATTATACACTTTCTTATTATAAAATCAATTTTAGATACCAGAAAAACCAGTTGAGTTAGTAGAAAGTTACCTTCAAAAGTATGCCATCCCATAATTCATTCCAGAGCTCATCAAATTGCTCCAATAGGAGACACTGGTCCCATTCAGAGCTCAAATTACTATTGTTCCATTTCTTAGTAGTCACATCCACCCCTCTAACACCTTTCTCGCTGAACTCCACAATACAGCCTTGGGAGTTAGTCACACCTATGTGCAAATCCTTGCAATTGTAATAATCACTGAAACATAACAAAAAGCGGACGTGAGCAGTGGCCGTTGATAAAGAAAATGAGTCACAAATACCTACCCTGGTTTGCAAGTCTGACGAAACAATGAGTAAAACTTACTTGAGGAAATCTCCGTGAGTCGGCTTCATCACAATAGCACGGGGATGTTGGGACGCTTTCACAAACGGATAGGGAACCCTGAAAATAATTAAAATAGGCCGCTTAGTAACAACCTTTATAACGTCCTTATAAAGATCGCATGCAGTGAAAGGAAGGACATACCTAAACGGCAAGAGATTGTAGTCGTATCTATCTAAGGTTTGATCACACACAGGACATTTTTCAGGAATTATTGTGCAAAAGACTTTGTGGTCACAATGGTGGAAACAAAGGATACCCGGATCCATTTTTGCACAAAGAAATTAAACGTTTATTCAATTAAACCTGGGGAATATACACTTTCGTTGTAACTGGTGTTGAACCTTGAAGCTTTGAGTAAAGAAATTATTCGGGTGGTAGCTGATTTTAGCTCATTGACCAAGCAAAAGCGATGAAACCACTAAAATCTATTGTTCCACCTTTCACATCTTGTGAAACCTCAAAATGAAGTGCGTTCGGTTACTACTACAGCACGACATGTTGCACACGCAGGCCTAAATTTCACCTCTTGTGTTGATTTTACTGTAATTTTTTTGTTGTTCGGAGATTTAGATCGACAGATTAGTAAACGTTTATGAAACACTGCATTAAACTTGCCATATACTATATGTTGGAAAATATAAAAAATATTCTAATTTTATAATAAATGTTTTGGTGTTCTCCTAAGCGTATTGAACGTAAAATGTTCTGCGTCATGATTGGTTGAAATACAGCTGGGAACAGATGACACAACATGGCCAACGCCATTGGCTGTTTGATGTAATCACTATTTTGATTGGATGATTTTGGTTGACGTCAATGATAGCGGGAAAGTTAAATTAAAATAATTCAGAGCAACCTCAAAGTCGGCAGATAATAAAATTAAAATCAACAAAACTTATCGGAAGAGCTACTAGCCTAGCCAACATAACCAAGGATGGATTCAGCGGATTCGGCACGTGGCGGAATCCTGCCAATCTCATTCGGAACGTGATAAAAATCCTAGAATTATTAATTTATTTAATAATATACTTTAATACATAAAAGTAAGGCTACGTTCCAATTCACGCTTAATGCGCTGACGCGCGCATGAAGTCGTTTCTTTTCTACTTTTAGCGCGCTGACAGAGCGCACGGCAACGCCCACTTCGCCACACACACCCCTCGAGCGCACGGGAGCGCATGAACTGCCTCACCTTTCGAGACAAGGCAGCTCGTGCGTTCCTTCAACTTCTTTGTGAGTGCCGTCGGAGCGTTTCGTTTCATTAATCGCGCCAACGCGCACCAACGCGCTCATATGAATCGGAACGGGGCTTCGTGCGCGCATAGCTCGTGCAGTGCGTTAGCGCTTCAAGCTTAAATCGGAACATACCCTAAGTCACTTGTTTTGTTACATACCGTATTATACTCTTTATCAAGCCGTCACTCTCAACTTAAACTTAACTAAACAATTCTTATTATAGGAATGATCTCAATTCATTATGTAACGAAAATTGCTTATAAAAACACACGGCAACAGAGTTACTTTTAGGTTGGGCGATTTGTTTACAAACCTTTTACGAGAGTCGAGTTTGGCTAGTGTATGTAAGTACATACTACCGACACGATTTTGAACTATTTAGATTTAGAATCAAAGACTGTATTATTAATTTTTTTTATTCAATATTTAATCTACAAAATAATATTACGTCCCCACCACCATAGAGAATCACATTAATATTATAAATAAATGCAAATGTTTGGATGAATGTTTGTTTTCACGCTAAAACTACTGAACCGATCGTCTGAAATTTTGCATACTGGTAATTCTTATCCTGGAATCAAACATAGGCTACTTTTTGTCCCTCAAACCAGTTCCCGTGGGATGGAAACAACCATTTAATGTTTCCGTAGAACAAGGCGTGCGAAGCCGCGGGAAGAATTAAATTCTCACCAGGTTCTACCACTTGCCTACGACCATACAATTATACTATCTACTAGGTGCCTGACGATCAGATGGATAGTGTTGGAATTTTATCAATAATTTGTGAGCCGTAAAGGCAACACAGCCTATTGTGTGTTATGTTGCCATGGTTACGGCCCGTGGCGGTAAACCACACCTATTCAGACCTAGTTTTATGTTCCAATGAGTGACGAAAGCTGACTGGAACCACTCATTTTTGTGCGGACACTAACCTTGTGTTGAAATCGTGAATTAAATCTACTCGGTGCTATAGGAATTTGATATTAGGAAGCAGCCGATAGAGTCTATACAAGATGATGCTTACGAGCCTGGTGATTCTTGGTAAGTGGACTATTTTTTTTTAATAAATCCCTATATTGTATTCAAGTGTCTGTTTAATAAATTAAACTTAATATTATGTAAGTAGGTACTTCACTTATATTATATTTTAATAGCTCTATTGTAGAGCTCTATCTTGTATAAAGTAGGTAGATACAGTCAACACCATAAAATGCTGTACAATTGCAATTTTAATAAAAAAGAATCCGCCTTAAATTTTTTATATGTAAATTCTTTCATTAGCGATTTTTGACGTTGACCGTATCAATAATTCAACTGAGCTGTCGATTTTCTACTTTATGTATAACATTCTTTCAAATTATATGGAAGGCCGTGTAAAATAAATATATACGAAGCTACTCCATTTGACCCTATTCTTCAGAATAACAATGGACAAATAATCGAAGAATGCAAGTAAACGTGATGAGCACAGAGAGGGGCAGAGTCGCCGTGCAAGTGGCCTGCGGACTCCTATTCATGATCAAAGTGGTCTCCGCCGGGGTGTCATGCTTGAGTAACCCTTGCTATCATGGGATCTGCATCGATGATATCAATAGGTGAGAATCTTTTTTATCTTTTGTTTTTGATTTCAGTAGGAAGAAATATGGCTCAAATGGCGAATTTTGACACGTTTCATTGAAACCTCGCGAAATAAGAATTGCGAGTTGTGACGTGATCAGACATAAGTAAGGACGTTAAATTGTGTAACAAATAACCACTTAGCGCGTATATTATTGATGCAGTTTTGTAATAATTACAATTATAGTTATCTAGTCTGTAACGTCCCACTGTTGGCCAAATAATTTAGTAGTTTTTAAAAACTAAAATCGACTTCGGAACCTTTAGCTAGTTAGCTAGTAGTAGTAGGTACCCATTTTTTTTGCGGGACGAATACTAATCTGTTTAGAATATTTTCTTATGGGCCACCTCGGAATCATTTTCTAAACAACTAAATAAATTCTAAATCGGTCAATTGAGGGCGAAAGTCACTAAGATAGGTACATGAAAAAACATACAGTCAGCCGAAGAGAGAACCTCCTCCTTTTGATCTAAGTTGTTTAAAAATATACCTATCTAATGTTTACGCACCGAAATTACTTTGAAGATTTTATTTTTGTAAACATGTTTGCTTATCGTTGTTGCGCAGTAGGTATCACTCGACTGCAGTATCACACTCAAACGTTGCTCGTTGCTCTACACTTGCAACCCTAGGGGTACTTGTACCTTGTACCTTTATCACCGCGGTAAAGTACCTTATGTATAGCAGAAATAGAAGAGAAAATACTCTCTCAAGGCTGAATAGCTAACCTACTAAGAAATGTGGCTGATCCGTACTGCGGTAAAATAAAATCGTACTTTAATGTTCCTGCAGCTCCTTATTTGAACGAAATTGTAAAATTACTTTCAGTTTGGATGGTAACTCGGTATATTATATTTTACTTTTTAATTATAACTAGTGCTACTTAAATAAGTAAGCATATGTATCACAAGACCTGTAACTTTGTTGCTAATAGAATCTGAATCGTAGGAAATGTACCTATGGTCCCCCCAGGAAAAACCAGTAAAGTTACTTGTTAGGTAGTAGTAGTAGTAGTTAGGTTAGGTAAGTATTAACCTACTTACCTAACCTACTTCTCAAAAACTACGAAAGATGAGTGCTCCTGAAAAAGTTAATATTTCAAGAATGGAAACGAGTTTATAATTCCATGCCAAAAGCAATAAAACACAAAGCCACTTCGTAAGACAGCGCGCAACGCGAAGCGACCCTAGTTATACCCTCGCGTGACAAGCGCTACGAATCCATTTATAGACCGTTTATTAGGGGGTCTTAGGGGGTCACCAACAGCGGTGCTCCACAGGTTTAGTTTCGTTTGGATACAACTAGCTTCAATGGATTCTTTTAGTATTTTTATGAGGTTCTGGTCAATGAGATACCGGCACGCATTTTGCACGTCTTGTTATTATCTTCGATGATGTTTTTTATATTGACAGTCTTGGAAAAGACAACTTAATTATCTAAATTAGTGCGCATATGAACAAAAAGTATAAGAGCGCAGTTACAGAAGGTAAGTAAAACAAAAAACGGCTATTTAATATAATAATTCAAGATTTTATTGGTAAATATAAAACACGTCAAATCAAATTACATTAAATTAATATCAACATACATTAAAATTAAATTATTTCTATCAAGTATAATATTATTTATTTGTTAACTTTCGTAAAATAGTAATAATATCCCAAAAATGTACGAACCCGACCGCAACTTTCCACTACTATAATAGAATTGACGAAAAATTAAATAAATCCCGATCAAATAACTTCATGGAAGGTTGGGGATTATTTAATTTTAAGAAATTTCCCTAAGTGTAGGGTAATGAAATACCTTTTTTATTTAAGCTGCTTCTATTTTTTTACGCCTCTTATAACCTCCTCACCGACCGTGGACAGGAGATATATTTCTTACACTTTTAACGAACCTTTACTATTTTATTTGTCAATTTAGAATTATACATGGTTAACCTTGACCTCATCGACATCTTTACCCAATAAAAAAAATATAAATAATGTTGGACAATCTACACAGCATTATCAAGTCCCAAGCTGAGCTGCTGCCTAGAGCTTAGGTTATAGGTAATAAATCCTAAAGTCAATAAACTCCCCAGTTCATACGCTTGCTACTGCGTGGATGGCTACACAGGCGTCCAGTGCCAGACCAACTGGGACGAGTGCTGGTCCAGCCCCTGCCTGAACGGAGGGTCTTGTCTCGATGGCATCGCATCTTACAACTGCTCCTGCCCTGAGGGGTTTATTGGTGAGTTTTATGACGGGTAGAGCCTAGCCTACTTTTACATTGTTTTTGGCAGGAGTGTACTTTTTCAAAGGAATTATAACGCTTCAAATATGAGAATTGTTCTGTAATTCTGTAATTACTACACGATTGACAAATATTTGAACGAAAAATAAAACTATGTAAACGAGTAAAAAATTCCTAACCAGTTAACAACGGCCATACATATAGTATGCCCAGCAGTTTATAGTGAAACTTTATATAATAAATGATTGAGTATTGAAAAGGATTTAGGTATCCCGTATTTGTATACAATTCAACTAAGATGTGTACTATATGTAAGAGTTCCCTTATACAGAAGTGGGTATTCATAGCTGCTCTACCTTTTTAAATAGATGAAAAATGGTAGTCAATAAAACAACTCGGGAATTATTTTATATATTTGGATATGTAAAACAATACCAGAGTTGTTTTTTTTTATTCATTTCATCTATTTAAAAAGGTAGAGCAGCTATGAATACCCACTTCTGTATAAGGGAACCCTTTTATTTTAAATAAAGATATAAAGAAAGTATAGATGGATGAATGTTTTTTACTTCTTCACGCTAAAACTACTGACCGGTCAGATTGGTCTGAAATATTACGCACATTCGCAAACCAAATAGAATAAGGAATTGTTATTTTCTCGGAAAAACGCCAACGAATCCAAGAGTAGAAACTTACCAGTTTACGTAATACCTACGCAATAAGTGATCGATAACAAATCAATAAATAAGGATAAGCCTATCATCAAGCAGTGAACTAGTACGGCTGATGATGATGCTGATGAAATCAATAAAGTTCCTACCGATCGACAGGCAAACCCATTAGTGTTATTACGAAAACATAATGTTCTGCTCTAGTTTTATTGTGCCTATCAATCAATTGACCCTTCATGTCAATAACATCGTATAATAGGCGTTGGCTTGTAGACGTTTATTTTCGTAGGCCAAATATTAACTTCCCTTATCAACCAACACGTTTTTGAAAATATATGTATGTCAACCCCTATTCCGTAGAGGTGCTACGAAATTCTCGTAGACCTCTGTAGACTTTCTGTAGGATCTCGTAGAACCTCTACGAATTGTCCTGTTCCAGGATGTTTAACCACCATAAATTGCTAATTGCTGCATAAATTGGTAGTTTTAACCAGAGATTCAACTACGCAATTGTAATAGGTTGACAAGCAGCCGTCCTTGTCGACGGGTATAAAAATCCTGTAGATATTTCGTATGACCTCCACGTCGAAAGGAAAGGATACATTTTGGGTTAGGGTACGTTTTGTCTGAATCTTTAACTCATCCGAAGAGTGAGTGAGTGAGAGAGAAGAGCTAATATGGATACTACTGTATGTACATTTTTATTTTTTTTCCTCAGGCGACAATTGCGAGACCAACTACAACGAGTGCGAATCAAACCCTTGCTACAACAACGGCACTTGCATAGACTTGACGAACGGCTACGTTTGCTCCTGTGTACCGGGCTTCTCAGGAGAGCATTGCGAGGTCGATATAGCGGTGTGCAATAACACCGAAGAAGTGAGGTGCTACAACGGCGGCCAGTGCATCGAAGGGCCTGGGTTTAAGTTCTACTGTAAATGTTCAGCAGGTATGCAGATTAGCCTAATTTGTAACAGGTGAGCTAGGGATCACACAAGGTACAAAACGAGGTTGAAGTGTCTCATTGAGGCATCTACCCCATCCACACCCACAACCACGCTGAAACGAAGCTGTCAGCAAAAGTCCTGCTCCAATACTTCAAGGAGCTGGGCTGGTCAGGGCTATATGGCCTACTTAGGCATGGGGACAATGCACATACACTCCTATGCGAGATGTCCATGCAGATCTTATTTCCCCTACTCAGAATTAGAATTAGAATTACGCAGCATCCATCTGAGAATTTAACACTATTCAACTCTGTAATCACTAACCCTTAAATATACATCCTTCGTAAGTACGTATAGGACGCAGGTTCGTAAGTACGTATAGGACTGCTGAGGCTGTTGAGGTTGAAGTATGGTGTACTGTATCTATACAGTATGTTCACTAACCCATATTTTATAGATGATTGTATAGATGAGTGCAGACGGAGTGAGGACCCAGAACCGAAAGGATCAAGACTTTTGTTCTATCCTTTTTAGAATATAATTTTGTTTATTTTTGTAAGTAGTAGGTATTATGTATTTATTATGTGGGATGTCCATTTCCTGCACTTCTTGGGGCTGATGGATCGATAGATAACTGGAATTAATAGATCAACAGACATGCCATAACAAATTTTCACACACACAAGTAGCTTGGCATCTAAGCTACATGTTATTTCTTTGTCTTTTAGGCTGGGCCGGTCCAAAATGCGATGATCAAATAGACGAGTGTCGATCCAATCCTTGTCAAAATGGTGGCGTTTGTATTGATGTACATGCCGACTACATGTGCGCATGCACTTTTGGTAAGATTATCGAAATTTGTTAGTTCAGGCAGATTATTTCAAAATTATTGCCTGATTGATGTCAGGCTCACTTTGAAAACCTACTAGAGTAAAACCTATCGAGTGCGTATTTTTCCATGATCAATAAATTAGCTACCTGTGTAGATTGTTTACCGTCTGTAGAAATATTACAGTTGCAGTCTCTCTGTGATCTCTGTAGCTCTGATTTATTTCTATTATTTGATAGTAATTTTCTTTTTCAATAAACAAATTAATAAGTGTAATTTTCAAACAGGATTCACGGGTAAAAGTTGCGAAGTGCAAATAGAGTTTTGCGATGAGAACTCTTGCAGCAACGACGCACTCTGCGTGGTTGAAGATGGCGTGAGGGTTTGTTACTGCGTTCCTGATTACCACGGCGAGAGGTGCGAGTTGCAGTATGATGAATGCCAGCTAGGACCCAGGTAATAAAGAGGAAATTTACTCGCATACTTTTTACGTTACGTTACTATTTACGTTTAAATATATAAAAAAATATTAATCTAGAAAAGCACCACCCAAATACCGTTGTTATACAACAACGAACATATACAGGATACCTGTATATGTATAGTTTGTATAGTAGTATGTATAGGTAACATGTAAATTTGGCAGCGTGCAGTAATAATTAATAAAAAATAAAAATTGAAATCTTCCGATATAGTTCAGAGAAGACACCTGTATCGGATTACGTCGCTAAAAAGAGAGTTGAAAAGCTAGTTATTAAAGATGCTATTCATAACAATTTTCCTAATACTTATACTTTTGTAATCGTTGACCAAATTACATTGAAACAAGCTAGTTTCTTTCTCACAGATGCATGAACGGAGGGACTTGTATAGATGGTGTTGACAACTTCACTTGCTCCTGTCCACCAAACCTAAGCGGTGCCTTATGCGACTGTCTCATCTTAGAAGACGGAACTTACGATTGTGACTACATTGCCCCGACTCTGTGGCCTACACAATCTGTATTCACTACTATTCTATACGAAAATACAACTACTATAGATGTTCTGACTAGCACCCTTAATGGCAATGATCCAATAGCTAAAACTTCAGTCACTGATGAAGCAACAACTACAAATGCTGAAACGGATACTACAACACCGGATATAACTAGTACAATAGTAACTGAAAAAGCAACAGAGGAAATGACAGAAATTACTACAGAAAAAGCTGTAACTGAAGAGTTCAGCACAGCAACCATTGAATCAGATAATGCTCAGAAAGAAACGACTACTGAATCAACGACCACAAATCCAATTTTCCCAATAACTGATTTGACTACAACAGAAATCACAACAAACACAGTTACAGAACCAACTAAAGATAAAACAACTGAAGAATCAATAACAGCTATAGACACCACAATAAATGAAGTAACTGCAGAAGTGACGACGCCACCAAGTGGTGAATCAACTGACAAGATGTTTACAGACACTCCGACGGAACACCCTACTGATCTAGTTACTCCGCCAACGTTTACGACCACAGAAGTAATGGAAACTACTGTTACTGAATCTGCGACGCATGGATACACCACAGTGCAGTCTGAATGTACTGATACGGTATGCAATAATCATGGCACTTGTGTGAATTCACCACAAGGTATTCGGGTAAGTAAACTAAAATAAGATTCTAATATATCTCAAGATTGTAAGGTAACATGTAATAATTAACTTTTTTGTGCAGTGTCACTGTGCTTTCAACTACGGAGGAAGATTTTGCGAGGAGAAGATCATCATAACCACAGCAGCTTTCAATGGAAACTCGTTCATAGCGCACAAGCTTCAGAACACCACGTCCATAGACATCGGTTTCAACGCTAAGACCCTTCTATCCGACGGCCAAATAATGCATGTGGATATAGCTACCGGGGTCTATATGCAGCTTTATATGAATTCGGGGTTACTGAAGTTTAAGTTTTCTTGCGGTTATCAGACTATGCTTCTGAGTGAGCTGAAGACGTTTGTTAATAAAGGGTATCCAATGCAAGTTGAAACGAGGTAAGTGATAACTTACAAATATCAGGCGAAGGACCAATATTTATGTATGTATATGTTTGAAAATTATGAGCAAAATAACACAGCACATTAAAATAATGTGCTGTGTTATTTTTCTCATATTTATTATACATATTTATAGTATTTTTTTTGTAATTTTAATATTTGGGATATACAGGTTAGGATAACAGGCTATGATAACAGGATCTATAGAAGATCATAGAATCAAATAAAAATGAATAATCTATCTATAGAACAAAGTCATGTCAGATCCATTATTTATAACTCAAGAACGGCTTTACAGACTAACGTCTCCGTCCGGAATAGCAATAATATCATTATAACGAAATGAAATTACAAAAAATAACGAAAAGAACATTAAATAGATTTGATCACTTTTGATTGCAGACTGGATTTGTACCCCAACGAGCATCACTGTAACGCGACCCTTCGTCTAAACGATACGGTTGCCATGAGTGGCGGACAGATTGCCAACATCAGCACTTTAGACCATAACACAACTCTTTATTTGGGAAATTCACCTGATTTAAAGGACGCAGAGATCAAACCATTCATTGGATGTATCAAAAACTTGATGGTGAGTAGATAATCTACGAGCAAAATAAGAATAAAATACATTGCGTTTCCAATTCTTATTTCACCGGGAAATAATCTCATTTTCAGGTGAATGGCCAAACCCTGGACGTTTTCAGCGACGCTATAGAAGCTACAGAAATTTCAGAATGTCTTTCTCTAGCATGCTTATCTGGGCCTTGTCTCAACGGTGGCTCTTGTACAGACCTCGATAGCAACTACACCTGCTCTTGTGCTAACGGGTAATTATGAGTAATAGGTATATTAGGGGACCTCAGTTACATCCTTGTGCAACTCCTATCAAATGCAATCATGCTCAAGTTTTCGCAACAAAATAATAATGATGTAATTTTCAGGAAAATAGATCCATGTCGTAGCGAGTCGTACGTAGCAAGGCTACGAAGTTCGAGTTTTTGAAGTGGCCTTACCAAACCTTTGTTTATATTTGGTTTGAAAATATTCCAATAATGACCAGCAAAAATGAAATTAATTCACATTAAAAATCTTAATAAACAACTCCAATAAATTTGCTATCGTATACCTAAAGACATGCTGTTACTAAATAAAAGTTAGCGCGTTGAAATCTTTTTAACTAAAAATGGGTCATTCTCGTAGCGATTCGTAGCAAGGTCGAGGTACGAAGAGTCTACGAATTTTTACTCTTGAAAAGTTACTTTCTAATTAAAATCACTGTTACATTAGGTTTTAAATAGTACCTATTATATTACTATGTCTTTGTGTTTTTTATGTAAAGGTGGATAGGAGCGCACTGTAACCAGTCGGTATGCGAACACAACCCGTGCCAATCCGGAGGTAGTTGTGTTCGGCATCCAGGCAGCGGCTTCCTTTGTCTGTGTCCTTACGGGAGACATGGCATCTTCTGTGAATACAGTAAGTTTATTTTAGAATGCCTATAGCTAGGTCCTAGGTAGTGGTGCGATTTATCGAATTTCTACAATCACTTTAAGAGCGCGTTTAAATCTTTTCTATGAGAATTTATGTATATATTAGGTCCTTACATATGAAATTGGCGTTTTTCGTACTGGCCACTTTAATCACAAATTTCTCCTCTTTGTTAAGGAATTCCAAATTCAAATTTGTACAGCTATAGACTCATGTATTTGTGCTTCGATGATCGTCATTCATTTGTTTTTTTTTCTTCTGTTTTTTTCTGTTTGCGTCACTCATTTTACAAAATGGAAAACTTAAAATATCGCATTATTTACGAGTACGAGTTCCGCCGTGGCACTAGTGCTGCGGAAACAACTCGAAGGGTGAATGATGTGTATGGCGGTCGTGTTGCAAAAGAAAACACAGTTCGTTTTTGGTTCCAACGTTTTCGTTCTGGAAATTTCGACCTGCAGAACAAGCCCCGTGGACGGCCTGAGACTCAAGTTGATAATGAAGAGTTGAAGGCTATTGTGGATCCATCGCAAACCACGTCCGAGTTAGCTGCAGGCTGCGATGTTAGTGATAAAACTGTTTTAATTCACTTGAAGCAAATTGGGAAGATTAAAAAGCTTGAAAGGTGGGTACCTCACGAATTGACTGAAGCAAACCGGCAAACGCGCGTCGACTGCTGCGTTACATTACTAAACCGGCACAATAATGAAGGTATTTTAAACCGAATCATTACCTGTGATGAAAAATGGGTTCTTTACGATAATCGGAAGCGCTCAGCACCTTTTAGACAGGTATGAACAGTGAGATAGTTTGAAATAGGTATATTTTCGTTTTCATACTTTGAAAAAGTTCAAGGTCACTTTTTATGGTTTTTTAGCATTAGAATAGGTTAAAACTATTCAATTATTCAGTTTCATGTCAATTTCAATCATATTTGACTCTTTACAAGCAAAACAAATAATTGAAATCGTCAAATATTGCAATTTTTACGAACCGTATATCTCTTGCAGGGGGACGCAAGGGGTCAAGGTCAAAGGTCATATGGGATCACTTAAGCCCCAGTAACAATACCCAATAAGTTTTAGCTCAACAGCTCTTAACAGTAATGAGATATTTTGAAAGACATTTTCGTTTTCATACATTGAAAATGTTCAAATTCACTTTTTATGGTTTTTGAGCAGTATTATAGGTTAAAACAATTAAATTATTCAGTTTTATGTCAATTTCAATCATATTTGACCCTTAAATGATAAATCACCAGAATTTTCAATTTAATTGTAGTTGATGTTCATAATTTAAATTGCACATTCATTTTAAATTTAATTCATGTTACATTGCAGGTAGAAGTGAAATAGCTACACTGTATTTAAAATGATTATCCATTAGTTACTAAACATGTATAGATAAATATTTAGCTGGACATAATTATTATCTATTTTAACTATGAATGAAAAAGGTATTGTTTTGACTAAGTGCCAGTTTTTTAAGTCCTAAGGACAGTCTTAGCTTAAGAATATCTAATAAATTATAGTGATTAAAACTTGTTGGTCAATTTAAATGCATGCAATCCTTGTATTCAAAACTTGTGTACCTACCATTAATATTAATCATATTAACAATGAAAATTAGGTGTTCCCTTAGGTAGATTAATTTATTCTAAAGTCTCCTTATCTACTTAACAATAAAAATCCAATGTTAAGTAAAGCAGGTAAGATAGCCAAAGTTCATAGAGACAAAGTTCGTTTTCATAATGCAATAGTGGTACAGCAGTACATTATACCAGAAAAGGTAAAATCAAAACTAAATCTAGTTAGTATTAAAAATGCAGCTTAACAGAACTTCCAGCGATTGCCACACTCATTGCAGAGTACAAATGTGGTCATAGGCTCATCGGAACTTCTGGTCTGGAGCTGGTTGTAAGTACAGTTCTTCTTTTTGCATTTGCCACACTTGAGCATCTCTGTTTTAGTTCCTTGGACAGTAGCAAGCTGAGCATCATCAATGGCCTCCTTGATGAATTTTTCACGCAACTTTTTCATTTCATCACTGGCCATTTCTTCCGGTGTCATCTTAGCAAGACGCGTCGCAGATACTACTCCATTCAAATAGTTGGTGCGGAGTGTAGGGTTTTTAGGGTCCTTTAAATTTGCTACTCGTGATCTAACTCTGTTTCTATATCGCATGTCCGTCATTTTAAATTCGGCATAAATTGATTCCTCCAGTTCTTCGGCAAGTTCCTCAGGCGTAGCACATGAGTTTGCACATGATTCGGCATCAGTTTTGAGAGCCTGAGTGAGCAGCTCACGGCACTTTAGTCGGACAGCATCTATAGTGTTTGACTGGGGCGGAAATGATGCTGGTAACTTTTTGTCCTTCTCTTTATCATCTTTCTTGTCCTTATCTTTTCTTGATTTAGAGGAACTTCCGTTGTCTTTCGACGGATTATTTGGTGTTGACAAAAACTTCTTCCAATTTTTGAGGAGTGTTTTGCATAGAGAATTCACTTCCTCATCCTGGCTAGACTTGCGTAAGGCATTAACTGTCATACCAATTCTTGTTTTAGTGAGGACTTCAAGGTTTATAGCCATTGTCTGTAAAGCTTTCAGCAGTTCAAGCGCTTCTTCTTGTCCCTAAAAATAAAACGAAAATATATATGAGTAGGTAAAAACAGTGTCATACAAGCTCCATAACAACTAAAAAGCCTCCAGATTCATATATCAATTCACTGACAAACTATAGATAAATTGCCGGTAACTAACAAAAACAAACAAAACCTTATTGAAATGTGGAAGACCATTTTGTGGCTACATCATTATTGTTACTACTTACCGTTCCGTCTTCCGAAGTCATCTTGGTCAACTTTTTTTGTATTTTCATTACATCTTTGCCACACTCATTGCAGAGTACAAATGTGGTCATAGGCTCATCGGAACTTCTGGTCTGGAGCTGGTTGTAAGTACAGTTCTTCTTTTTGCATTTGCCACACTTGAGCATCTCTGTTTTAGTTCCTTGGACAGTAGCAAGCTGCGCATCATCAATGGCCTCCTTGATGAATTTTTCACGCAACTTTTTCATTTCATCACTGGCCATTTCTTCCGGTGTCATCTTAGCAAGACGCGTCGCAGATACTACTCCATTCAAATAGTTGGTGCGGAGTGTAGGGTTTTTAGGGTCCTTTAAATTTGCTACTTGTGATGTAACTCTGTTTCTATATTGTATGTCCGTCATTTTAAATTCGGCATAAATTGATTCCTCCAGTTCTTCGGCAAGTTCCTCAGGCGTAGCACATGAGTTTGCACATGATTCGGCATCAGTTTTGAGAGCCTGAGTGAGCAGCTCACGGCACTTTAGTCGGACAGCATCTGTAGTGTTTGACTGGGGCGGAAATGATGCTGGTAACTTTTTGTCCTTCTCTTTATCATCTTTCTTGTCCTTATCTTTTCTTGATTTAGAGGAACTTCCGTTGTCTTTCGACGGATTATTTGGTGTTGACAAAAACTTCTTCCAATTTTTGAGGAGTGTTTTGCATAGAGAATTCACTTCCTCATCCTGGCTAGACTTGCGTAAGGCATTAACTGTCATACCAATTCTTGTTTTAGTGAGGACTTCAAGGTTTATAGCCATTGTCTGTAAAGCTTTCAGCAGTTCAAGCGCTTCTTCTTGTCCCTAAAAATAAAACGAAAATATATTTGAGTAGGTAAAAACAGTGTCATACAAGCTCCATAACAACTAAAAAGCCTCCAGATTCATATATCAATTCACTGACAAACTATAGATAAATTGCCGGTAACTAACAAAAACAAACAAAACCTTATTGAAATGTGGAAGACCATTTTGTGGCTACATCATTATTGTTACTACTTACCGTTCCGTCTTCCGAAGTCATCTTGGTCAACTTTTTTTGTATTTTCATTACATCTTCTTCCACGCTCATTTTATTTAGAAGTTAAATAAAGCTACGGCTTCCCGCCTAAATTATATCTCGATAAATTCCCAAAATTGTGGTAAATTGACCACCGCACAGTGTTGCCGGCAGTCAAAATGATAAAGCTCCGATCCGAACGCCTAAATGGTCCGAAATGTGACAAAAAGATCCGTTTTGCAATTATTAAAAAAAAACCTGTCATAACGAGGATAATAAAGACTTCCGCATTGTACTTTATGTTGCTTCATCTATGATGATGATGAACTTCAGTAAACTAAGCTTATTTTTTACAATACATTGTTAAATATCGATCGGCACCTGAAAATAGAATGACAAGGTATTATACAGGTTGGAAAGACAATTCAATTTTTTTATTATTACTTACTGAAAATACAATCGAATTGTACCTACCCACAAAAATTGCCATATTTTTCATACTCTTCTACCCGAACACTCAAATACGTTCCTTCATTTAGAGCAGAAGAAGCGAAGTATAATTATCGTAACCGTTCAAAATGTTATAGCAATATACATATGGAATAAGGAATAATAGGTAGACATAAAGAATACTATTAAGAAATCGTGCATTACTTTTCTAAAGGGCCAATGATAGTTTCAAAATGTAGATGCTTACGTTAGATTTAAACCTGTCGGGTAGGTTTTGGAATGTCATCATTATTCATCATTTATTAATTTTTATGGATAATTCATCAAATAAATCTGTAAAATTAAAGGCAATTAGTTTAATAAATACAATGAAATGCATGCAATGCAACATACTTCTTAAAAAGCTTGGTAAATTGATTAGTCATTAGTTACTTCCTTACATGCAAAGCTATTGTTTCTTATAGGTTAGTTTCGTGGAAATCATCTTCTTTGTGGGTTCAAATTTAACCACACTGTCATTACTTTTTATTTCCTGAGCTGTTGACATGAGAGCTGATATAGTGTTGGTCTGCAATTTGTTCCTGTGGTCTGTTTTAATATTTATTAGCTGGCTAAACACCCGTTCTACGCAAGCATTCGAAAATGGCAGCACCATTAGCAAGGTGATAGTTTTTTTTTATATTTGGAAAGCGATCGTCTCCCAATAAATTTTTAAGCGAAAATATTTTCGGCCAATAATCTGCGGCTTTTAGGCTTGTAGATATGCCGAGCTCTTCAGTTTCAAGAAAAGCGTGGTCTCTCCATTCGTTGACTAGCTGTTGTTCGTTAATATTTTTTTTTAGGAATGGGAATCGTACCAAAACATTTTTCAAATCTTTGTTTGCATATTTTTGTGCAATTGCTGGTTCAACTATTTCGAGGCATTCATATATTGGATCTTTAAAATCAAATCTGTGCTTGATTTCTTTAAAAGCTTCTATATAAAATGCGAGGCATTTTTTCAAAAATAGTTCTGTGTCAGTGTCGGGTGGGGGATTTGGCGATTTGGTAAGCTCGTCAAGCGATTGCTGCGCCAGCACGCCCAAGTAAATTTTATTTAAGGGCACAAAGCGGGCAGGGTTGTTAAAGTCAAGTTTATAAATGTCAGTTCGTTTTATGTATGCAAATTCCATATAATTTGATGCCAGAGTTCTCAAGAGCTTCTCTATTTCGGGTTTTAATTCGTGTAAATGTGCATTTTCACTTTGGAAAAGTTTGTTGAAATCGGTAAGCAACTCTAGCGTATATGACATAAACTCTAGATATATTATTGAAAATGCGTTGTTTAATGTCTTTACGATGTTTTCTGTAGTAATGCTTGGGTCTGTCTTTAATTCGTTTTTGAAATACTCGACAAGAACTTCTTTTTGCTCGAGTACGCGGTCTACACAGGCTTTTATGGATAGCCATCTCGTTGTGCAGGGGCTCAATATTTTATGGAGGTCTTCTTTAAAAAACATTTGTAAGTCTCTAAGACGCTTTTGCCTTAGTGAGCTTCTGTTGAAGTGCGAGCCCACGTCTCTAAGCATGTCCTCTACGGAGCGAGGAAGAAGGGCACTGGCTTTTGAGGCAACCAAATGGATACTGTGGCACGAGCACTTAATACACGCAATGTGTGGTAATTTTGCTTTAAGATGGCTAAAAACAGAGTTGTTTTGCCCAACCATAGAGTTTGTAGTGTCGGATGCGAACCCAACCAAATTTTCCACCGGTATATTTTCATTTTCTAAGCGTGCCATCATTTGACTGTATAAGTTTATAGCTGTTCCATCGTCAACTTCATACAGTTCGAAAAAAATTGTATTTACTTTATTCTTTTCGTTGTCAAAATAAATTACTGCCATAGCACATTGCTTTGTGGTAGTGATGTCTGTGGTTTCGTCTATAACCACACTAAAATACGATCCAGGAGTCCTCAGTTTATCAGAAAGCCTCTCTTTTAATTGAGGTCCTAGAACTTGTGTTACAATGGCTTGTGCCTTAGTCCTACTCAATGTTATTTTCTTTGCAATTTCAGAGTCTGGAAATATGTCGGGTAGGAGCGGGGTTAGAGTTTCAAGCACATTGAATGACAAATTTTTCGTTGCAATATATGTTGCCAGTTTAAGTTCTGCTCGTTTTATTTTGTCTTCCATAGGCGATGGCCTTAAGAACAGAACGGATACCTTAGCCCCCATACAAACGTACTTCCCGCTTCATTTGGAAACTACGTTTCCGATCGTATTGCAATTTTCCATACATAATCGGATGACAAATAGCTATGTTTGTAGTGTTTTCGTTTTTTAAAAAACATTATGATATTTGAATGAGAGTGAAACTAATTTGCCATATTTTGACCACCAAATCGAGTCATTTTCAAGCTATTTTTTATGCATGTTGGACACCTTTATTCGAAAATATGTCACACTGCAAACATCCTAAATATATTCACCATTAGAAATAAACAAAAATATTTCTGAAATCAGTCGTTTATTCAAAATGAATCGCAAAGTACGAATAAATATAAAAAAAAATGAAATTCCTTCAAATATCTGCAACCGCTCGCTCAAACGCGGGGGGCAATGCGACACAGGGAGCACAATTCCAAAATAAGGCGAATGCCGCGGAATGGCCAACACGATGCGATTCTACAAGAAACAACAACAAATTCACTCGGGCGGGCCGCTGAGATTTGGGAGGGGTTCGTAGCCTTCTTAAAAGGTCTGGAATGGACTTGTTTCCTGTGATTTCTTTTAAAATAAGCTTGTGTTTGGATGTTTTGGTATGTTTTGTGAGTATTGATCGATGAGGGGTTAACTGACAGGCACACACCTTGCAATAGGCCACAGTATTGTCGGACTTGTCTTTACATTTTTGAAGCCAGCTTTTAAATTGGCTATCACCAAGCCAATTGTCATTAAAATTGTCTGTTCGTTTTTTTTTTGGTTCTGTTTCACTGTCTCCAAGAACTCGCCACTTTTTACTGTTGTTATCTGTGCTTTCGGCAACGCTATCAGCTGTTGGCTGTGTTTCTGTAGCAATTGAATCTTCGGATACCGCCGTTGGCAGAACTAAATTATTTGTGTCACTTTGTTTTTGTTTCGGTGTCCTCGAAACAAATTTATCCATATTTTTTATTAGCTAGCTGCCACCAAGCATAAGAAAGGGAAAGAAATGCATATTTCAGTAAAAGAAAATTGGTCAATAAGGCAGGCACTAAAACGACTGAGCATTATTCATTTAAATCGAAGTTCAGCTCATATAAAACAAAAACCAAAAGAAATAAAGAACGCTTTAGTACCTACCAGTAGAATAGAAAAAAAAAATACGCAAGCTCAATGTAAATAGTTATGAGCAGGCAACACTCCAAGCATGCACACAGGCAGTCACATAAATATATCGATAATATCTCACACCACAAAAATTGATATTTCACAAAAAAACAAATCAGAAAATAGAAACTATGAGAAATTTTTATTTCCGGGAATGTTAGTACTTTATGGATGTGGCATAACCGGTTCACATTAGGTGGGAACATTGAAATGTCATGTGATGCGACATGGCGATGACATTTTGTGAACTGTCAGTTAAAGGGAGTATCGTCGCAGCAAAAAACAAGCGGCGGCGGCGCCATGAAGAAGTTGAAGTTGATATTATGAAGCCCTACTCACATCAACGCAAATTTTTAAGCGCGTCGTGTGACACACGATTTTGCGATATTTGCTTGCAGACCATTTTGTACTAAAACGCATACGTTGACGTTGACGCACATTACCGCGATTCGGCCGCCGCGATTCAGCTTGTACGAGGAGTTTCCGCGTCCTGCGATTTTGCTTCTTTTGAAGCTGCGATTTGGCTTTTTTTTAAGCTGGACGGACAGGACGTGGAAACTCCTCGGACAAGCTAAATCGCGGCAGTGTGCGTCAACGTATGCGTTTTAGTACAAAATGTTCTGCAAACAAATATCGCAAAATCGCGTGACACAGGACGCGTTTAAAAATTAGCGTTGATGTGAGTAGGGCTTAAAGTGCTTTGCACGTAAGAGGTCCCCTGGCTGGCCGCCCCCCAGCTCCGCCAGGAGTATTATTGTTCTGTGGCCGCGGGGCGGGTGGTGTCGTTACGGCCGCCGGGGCGGGCGGCGCGCGGCGCGGCGGCGGCGGCAGTGCGATTGAAATTAGCCTTGACAAAAATTTGGTTGCACTAGTAATTTCCGCGGGACTTCTTTCGTAAAAAGCATGCCTGTCCTAAGTAGGTAGGTAAGTAGGTATGCACCTAATTAATTAGCTCAGTAGGTATAGTATTCGGATGAAGTTATAAAGTATTTGAATACGAATACACTTTTTAGATTATGCAGATACCTACCTACCTATCTACTGTAGTAACAAACTTTCTAGGCACCATTAGTAGGTACCTAACTCAATTTCATATGCCTTCCTATGATATAGGTATACCTAGCATATTATCACTGGCTGAAAATATTTTAAAAGAGTAGGTATAGGTAGGTTCATATGTTTAGTTTACGAATAGAAACCTCTATGTGGTAAGTACAAGATTAATAGCAAACGTTAGGTACCTACCTAAGTAGATACCTAGGCAGGTACTGAAAACGACTAGGTATGAATAGGTAGGTAGGTATAGACAATTTAGGTAGGCACCTACCTATGTTCTATCGACCTACCTTCAAACACATAGGTAGTTTAGTAGGAATAGTAGGTACCTAATCTACTTATACAAACGATTTCAAAAAGTTCATGACGACAATAAGTTAAGCAGGTAGGTAAGTACCTATGTAGTAAAAAACTTTCGGCGAGTTTTTGATACAAAAAGGCACTCTTTAGTCCTTAATAAACAAAAAAAAAACACTCTAATGTTTGATGGTAGGTTGAGGTTGGTTCGTATGTAAAAATTTGCTGGTTTTTAACAGTGAAAACAACAATAACTATAAATATATAACTATAATAAACTTACCTAAGTTTGCTGTCTGTATTCTGTCTAATTCCCTCCGTCACGCAATTACATTCAAGCCTCAGAGGTGTTTTGCCAAGAGGTAGGTAAGGTTACTCGGTACTCGTTTTAAACTTTGAACAGGGTTCAAAACACATTCGAAAAATGAAATTGAAAAAACTCACGTCGATTCGACCATTCTATTCAACCGCGAAAGAAAAGTTACAGAAATAGACAAGAGGCCAGCTGGCCAGCCAGCCAAATCCTGCCCCAAGCGAAAATTAACCCCAAAAAAGTTACTTGTAAGCGTTTGATGGACTAGTGCCGGTATTGTTCATTACAGTTTTCTCAAATCTGGCCAGTCAGCAATTGCAAACCATGATGGAAAAGCTAGCGGCTAAACAACCTAGGCTGGTCAATCGCTCCACGCCACTGCTGCTTCACGACAACGCTAGACCACACACTGCGCAACAGACGGCTACTAAATTAGAAGAGCTTCAATTGGAAAGTCTAAGACATCCTCCGTACTCCCCGGACCTTGCTCCAACAGATTACCATTTTTTTCGAAATTTGGATAACTTCTTGCAAGGGAAAAAATTCAACTCCGATGGGGCAGTCCAAATCGCCTTCAAAGATTTTATTGATTCCCGTCCGACTGTTTTTTTTAGTAAAGGGATCAATGAACTACCTATAAGATGGCAAAAGTGCATAGAAAATAATGGTTCATACTTTGATTAATTAAATATATTATATTAAAAAATATTCGACTTTTTGTTCCTCCCATACAAAACGCCAATTTCATATGTAAGGACCTAATACATATATTTAGAGTTTATGTTTTGGGTTGCCCTCCGCTGCGGGATAATTCCGTGTTTCTCTAAAAATCTTTGTTACTATTCTGTGTCTAATAAATATTTTTAAGCTATTGCAGCTTCTATCGCTCGCCTTGAGCGTGGAGACCGAATCCAGAAATTCCGTGACGAAAATACCCTAACACTCCGACCGGAACAGCGGTGATACTTTTTAGTTTTGCCATCTATCGATGAATAGCAAAACTATAATTGCATAAGTTGATAATAGCTTTTTTTATCAAATTTAATGTGGCCTACAGTCACACGCTACATCTTTATTGCCAAATATTTATTTATTTATTGAAAAATGTTTACCAACCACATACATATTCAATTCAATCACTTGCAACAATCTTAAAACTAGGTTCTGTTCTGATACGCGTTACCTAGAGGTAAACATGAAATTTGTAGCAATTACCGGAATTACCTTCACAAATACTTTAACAGTTCAATTCAATTCAATTCATTTATTTTGGTTATTCACCATAAATGTTAGTGGTACAAAAACCTGCACACTATTTTAGTTACCATAAAAACAGATTTCAATTATTCATTCACTTCAGTCACACTTCAATAAATTATCATTCCAAAATAACATTAAGATTACGTATTCTAACTAGGTTCTATTACTAATACTACTCCTACCTAGATTAAAGCATGTAAATGTCATATAATACCTATTCATAAAATTCTAATAAAATATCATATTGATATGGGTCAGTTGAGCTACCTGCAGATTGTATGCAACAGTCTGCTCGGTTGTTAAAATTGTAAATACAAGTTCTAATGTATTTTTATAACCTATTTAATTGTAATTATTTTTATTATTATTCATGTCTCACAAGTTATCGTTCATGGTAGTATACTGTAAATCTGGAAAGTGAAGAACCCGAAACATAGGCTTTGCTTAATTTGTACCTGCTGTCAAGTGTTCAGCATTTAATTATTCTATTCATAACTCACAATTTCATTCCAGACGTAGAAATCACTCGTCCATCCCTCTCGCCAATCAGCACGGGCGTTTCCTCCTACCTCCTCTACCCGCTATCACCAGCGTCAACCAGCTCGGACCGGTTTGATCTGCGCCTGCGCTTCCAGACTGCGGATATGGACCAGATTGCGCTGCTGGCCTTTGTGGGGCAGAATGGACAGCATGATCCCAGGAGCGAGCATATGGCGCTTACGTTTGTGAAGGGGTATATCATGCTGACGTGGAATATTGGTAGTGGTAAGCATAAATTTCATCATTCTGCCTATTGAGTAATTTGTTTATCCTAACAGCTTTTCGGTGCTGCTACCAAGCCGATATAAAAATCTGGAAACTTTTGGATCGTGAGCTTGATCGTTTTCGATGGGTGAGCAATTTATTTTTCTTTGATGCGTCATGCATGTGTACAGCGTCCGACCAACCGCCCCCTTCATAAAACCTCAACCTCAACCTCAACAGCCTGCATTAGTCCAATGCTGGACGCAGGCCTGATAAGCGCCTTATTAGCGTTTATCTCATGGGAGGTAATGCCCATAAATCCCACGCTGGGCATGCGGATTAGTTATCACAGTTCAGTGGTAGAATTGTTATGCAGGGGCGCTGCATATCCCTTAGTCGCCACTTACGACACCTACGGGAAGAGTTGGGGTGGTGCAAATTCTAAGCCAGCACCACACAGCCATAACCAGCTTTATAACACACGGAGGTTTAAATTTAAACCGGTTAATTGTAGAGAGTTGAGTTTTTTAATTCGTAAATAAATTCTATTTTTACAACGGCATAGAATACAGAACGAATCGATAAAAATATGACTAACTGACGGTGTTCGGTGGAATTGGATTTAAACATTATTATCAGATTGTCCTTTCTTTCATACTTAATTTCTTAAGCGACTTAAAAAAAAGAGGAGGTTTTCAATTCGACTGTTTTTTATGTTTGTTACCTCAGAACTTTTGACTGGGTGGTCCGATTTTCACAATTCTTTTTTATATACAAGCTGATGCTTTCCGCGTGAAAAAAACTATAAAAATTGAAGTCGGTTTATAATTTTTTAAACAAAATTAATTATTTAACAGGTCCTCGTCGAATCTTTACCTCCAGGGCCCTGAGCGCGCGTCGCGGTGGTCACTCCGTCAGGGTCTGGCGTCGTGGAAGAACTGCTGGTCTGAACGTGGACGGACGACTTAATGTCACCGGCAATGCTCCTTCTGTGGGGAACGATGCTAAGATGAATGTCGTGCCTTATCTCTATATTGGTATGAGCTACTTTATTTCAGGAGAGATAAGTATACATTTGAAGATCTAGACGGTGTTTTGTTTACTACGCTGACAATAAAGTGCTTAAAAAGAGGCCAAGTGCGAGTCAGACTCGCGCACGAAGGGTTCCGTTCCATTATCTGTAAAAATCAAAAAAAATGTATTTTTAGATTTTTTCCTCATAAAAAAACAAAATATCAACTTCCAAGTGCTGACCGCGCCCGACATTGCGTATCGGTTCTCAAGGTGATGAACTTTGCCCACCTTCCTTATTAAAATTATTTTACTTTTATTATTTGTTGTTATAGCGGCAACAGAAATACATCATCTGTGAAAATTTCAACTGTCTAGCTATCACGGTCCATGAGATACATGGTGGTGACATACGGATAGACGGACAGACGGACAGGCTTAGTAATAGGGTCCCGTTTTACCCTTTGTCTACGGAACCCTAAAAAGGCTTTGGTGTCAATTCAGATGTCGTCAAAACTAAACTAATTTGCAGCTAAAGTCATATTTTATGTTACAAAACCCTAGGTACAAATTAAACGCAGTCTACCCTAAAATGGAACAGCAGTCCATCAGTCACGGAACGCTTCCTGGCTGAATTAGTCTAAATGGTTTTTACGTCTCGCTCAGTTTGCATAGTGTGGAAAGAGATGCCCTGTCGCATCAGCGCTCAGTTGCGAGGTCACCTCACAGGTTCCATCTGAAAACCAGCGCTAACTTGCATTAATGCGAGGTAGCATCAAGCTGAGGTGGAACCCTTTGACCTGCATCGTTACAGCATTATATTTTTATATTATGTACTACGCTAGTCTATAATTGTTACTACCTACCTACTTATACCTATCTGTTCTGTGTTGTAACTGTGTTGCTCAATAAATGTATCTATCTATCTATCTATCTATCTATCATATTAAATTAGAATCCCAGATAAAAGTTATTCATAATTTTTTTTTTTTAATTTAATTCCCAGATAAAAATTATCCCAGATGTCGTCAAAACTAAACTAATTTGCAGTTAAAGTCATGTTAAATTAGTTAAGTTTATTACATTGACACCATCAGCTAATTTACCTACCCCCGAAAGCTCGTCTCAATTCAAGTCGCGATTTTATGTCAGTTTTCTACGAAAATCTGTCAATAATTCGACATACGAGTATAAGTTACCCAATACTCAAACGCAACTCAGATTTAACCACCTCTCAAGTCGCCATTTTTAGTCAGTTAGCGACTCTCTTAAATCTGAGTTGCGTATTTTACTTCAGCAATCGATAAGTTCTTACCTTAGAAGAACTAGAATGTTTTGTTTTTTTCAGACTTACGCAGTGTTTTGTTTTCAGGAGGACACCCATCAGAAGGATTCCGCGACCTTCCTCACGACCTCCCCCTACACAGCGGCTGGAGAGGCTGTATTTGGGAAGTGGGGGGTCAAACGGTGGGCGCTGGGCGGGCTTTGGGGGGGAGGGGAGTGGGGCAGTGCGGGGTCCAGCAGTGTACCGCCAGGTCCTGTCGAGCTCCGAGGGGAGTTTGTATTCATTCCCCGGCTACTTATGGGTAAGGAAACTGTTATTGATGAGTTTTGCTGTAACGACCGTATCGACGCCGTAGGGAAAAGGAGAACTAAAAAAATTGAATGAAAGTTTTTCCATAGAATGAATGAAACTCTAATCTAAGTCACAACTTTACTATGAACGACGAGGCGCGAGGAGGAATACACTACCTGCCGAGATACAGCTGAACAAGTTCGGCAGCTAGGGCAACCCAATTCAAACCACTGCCTGTCAGTCCATCTCCATCTATTTATGTACTAAGCTTTCATGTAACAATGTAACTGGTGGAACACTGGAAAAGAGGGTATACACTATACTCTCTTGACCAATGTAACACGTGTGTATTTTTGATAATTTAAGTAGCTACTTAATTATCCGAAATCTCAATAATGTAAGTTATTTGGACTGTATAAAACGATTGTTGTTGTTGTCTGAATAAATATTATCTTATTATTATAATGAATGAATAGGCCTGACGACTCAAAAATTCTAATTAGTCCGTGAGTTAGATTATCAGAAGTAATTGGTGTCGATTCTGTTGTTTTAGGATTAGCTAAGATTAGGATTTCGGAATTTCAAATAGATAAAAACAATTGTATGGTTGAAAAATTTGACTGACACGTTCAAAATTAGGATGACAGCTCTAACATGAAGCTGACGGACCTAAAACAACTCAATTTAGTTAAAATGGCTATAACCATATTCCTTGAAAAATTAAACAAACGGGTTTAAAATTAGGACGACAGCTCTAAAATTAGATTGATAGATCTAAAACAGCTTAACTTAGTTATAAGTTTTAACCCTATTCTTTGCATTACATTTTAGCTATGGTTAGAAACGTCTACCTAATTTTAGTAGGCATCTAATTAGGTCATGATTAAAATTTATCGATTTTAAACTAGTATCGATTTGAATTTCTAAACGATTTCTCAAATAATGGATGAACTGTTTGACCCATGTAAAGATGTATTTTAAAATAACATTTTAAAAAAATCATATTTTGCTCGCAGCAAAATCCCAACCACTCAACTCAGAGAGGTTTTGCGATTTTGAAAAACGTTCTAATATAGGTATTTTTAGGACCTTTATAGAGAATACAATAATTTTTAGGTCTACCTAGCATAGAAAATTTAGAAATCCTTAAATTTAGGTTAGGAATCCTAAAACACAGAATCGACACCATTGGACATATATTCTTTTGTCGATTAATCAGCTTATTTCCAGTCAAAAAAAAAGTCAAATTATTAATATGCTATTTGTTATTTAGAACAAAAAACTTGAGCTATATGCTAAATGTTCGTAATTTGCAATCGAATTATATTTTAAGGCACTTATATCAGCTTATATCAGCACTTTTTTGCCTTTGGTAAAGAACTGCGTAGATAGAACGAAACGGAAAGACTTCGGGGAGGCATTTACCGCGGTTTTCTTTATATTTTACTATATGCGCCCGCGACTTCGCGCGTCTATCCCACGGGAAATGTTTTCTAGGATAAAAATTATTCAGTAGTTTTTGCGTGAAAGAGAAACAAACAAAGAGACATGTTTACAAACTTTCGCGTTTATAATATTAGTAGGATTTATTCATCGAAGGTACATAATGACTGACAGACAACAGTGAACTGGAAGGGAAAGTAAAGTTTCTTAACCAAAATTATAATATTATTAATGTAGGACAATTCATACAACATTGTCTAGATAGATAGATAGATATGTTTTATTATACATAGAAAACATCCAGAACGCCCTGCACAAATATCTGCAGATCATACACATATATTTGTCCCGAGGCGGTAATCGACCCCGGAACCGAAACCTACTGCGTCGCAGGCGGGCCTTTGCCTACCGCGCCACAGAGGTCGTCGAATTATAATGAATGACTTCTTTTTTAGATGCATCTGCAACGAAGGCTGGTTCGGCCCAACTTGTTCTCACGCCCACAATCCGTGTGACGTCAATGTCTCAAAGTGCAAGGGACAATGTATCATTGCTACTGAGACGGAAGCCCACTGCGATTGTCCGTATGGGAAAAGTGGTGTCAATTGTGATATCGGTGAGTTATTTATTTCAGACTTTGCATGCGCCATCCCTATATACCTAGTATGTGCGTGCGCCTAATTTCGGTTACTCTTTACCCATGTAGACCCGACCATATCTGCTGATATATTTTTTAACATAACTTTCTTAGGGTTTTTTTCATTTTTCATAAGAATACATATTTCTCAGAAGAATACTCATTACAATTTTAAAATAACCCAAAAATTTCAAAATTTACCATCTGACCCCCAAGTATCCTTTAATATGTGGTTAATTTTTAATCGCTTAGTTTTTCCTACTTAAGTATGTTTTGTGTCGTGCTAAATAAACGTTTTCATTTCATTTCAAAGTAAGTTGCCGTTGAGCCTAAGTGGGGGTACATGGGTAAGCGTTAGGTAGGTAATTATACAAACAAAAACCTGAAATGGGTACACATTAGGTTTAGGACTAATAAATAGATGAATAAGGCTCTAGAACAGCTTTTGATACCCTTTCAGATTTGCTGCCAACGGACGTTCTTTTCTCTGGAACTCGTTCATACATCGAGCTCCATTCCCGCGCGATATCAAGCGTAAGCTTGTCTCTCGAAGCTGAAATAAAGCCATCAAAAGAACGAGGTCTCGTCATCTTTGCGAAGACTCCACATTTCTACACAGCCTTGTCTATGCAGGGAGGATTGTTGGAGTATCGTTGGACAGGTGCGTTAAGTGCGGGTGTTTATTTGGCAGATCAAACGGGTTGTTCTCTGAGGGCTCAGATCCCATAGGAAACCCGTCCCGTAAGACCCCGATTTCTAATTACCACGATAAAGTCGATCTTCAATGAAACGGCCGGTCAATCTTGCTTAAAAGTACTATCAGCAGAAAAACTCTTGAACTATTTTTTATACAATATTAAAATACTTCTTATCATTTACTATCAGGAATCAATGATAAGTTCTTAGATCATGGCTAATCGTAACTTTTTTACAACTCTAAACTTTTCGAACTTCGTCTTTTGTCGTTTGTTTTGTTTCTATCAAGTTCTGTATTTAAAAGTAATCATTAATTCTACTATTTTCGTTCTTCATTTGTTTCAGTTTACTTATTAGCTTTAGCTTTAGAACCAATGTTCCACAGATTCAAAAGTAGTATGTATTCGTATATTAGACGATTTAATAAGAAACTTAAACGTGCTGCAGCTGGTTAGGTAGAAACCTGGGTTCAGTGAACTTTCTGACGCGGGTAATTTGTTATGCAAGAGTCACTCATCAATACAAACACGCTGATCATGCCTCCCTGAGAGGGAGAATTTGCCATAGTCACCATGCTTACCAGGTAGAATGTTGAACGCAGTGGAAGTGATAAAATACTCGAGAAGGAAGCTGATCACATCACTGGCACATGCGTCGATTCGCCGCAATTACGCTGCTACCGCCACGTCTAAGAGTTACTTAATCCAACTAATATTAGGAAGGCGAAAATCTGTGACGTTGTTGTGAAGATTTGTTGCCGAAAACTAAAATTTTGCACTCATAAAGATCTGGACCTGGAGGAATATACAGACAACTTTTTATTCCAAAACGCGAGCAGAAACTAGAAAATATATGAAGAAAGAAAGAGTGAAAATTTTTCGATGTCATATTATATGTTTAGTACATTTTCCTGACTTTCTGAATAGTTTTCTCATTTTTAGTGCCACTTTTACTCTTTAGTTTTGTTTCTCTTATTTTTTACTTATTAAAGGAACTTGTGTAAAACTTTAAGATGAGAAGTCGTAGATTTTTTTTTTTTTAATCAGAAATAGACCTTCGTTTGACCGCAATCTCACATGATGGAAAGCGAAGATGCGGCCGACGATGTATTACGAAGGTCTAGAATATGGCTACTCCGGACTACATTCCGAAACACAACTGAGTTGCTTCACGGACTGGCCCAGTCCGGAGGGTGGTGACAAGCCACGGCCGAAGCCTACCACCAGAGGGTACCGCTTTTAGCACCACCCAGAGGACACGTGTAGGGTATCAGAGGGTTAACACCTACGGACGTGAGCAATGCTGTCCCCTTAATCCTGAAAGACATTAGGCGGACGGACGGACGGATTCAGTATTATACTCAAACATCGTAATAATTAATGACTTTTACGTTTTTAGGGTTCCGTAGTCCTGACAAGGAACCCCTACAGTTTCGTCATGTCCGACAGTCTGTATGTCATTCTGTTTGTCCGAAGCTTTGCTAGGAGACCGTTAGTACCTACCTACTAGAATGCTATATTTTTGTAGGGGTGTGTACCATATCTCCTTCATGTGAAGTGGGAATTAATTATTGTTCATCGTCTACCCCATTGTGTATCGTTGAATAGGTTTTTTAAAATTACTTAAGGGTTGCTAATACTATTTTAAGATTGAATGATCCATTTACGAAATATTAAACTTTAAATTGCAATTTTTGTTCTAGTATAGCAGTGTCCTTAAAAGCTAAACTGTTGGCTCGAAATATCTGGAAAAAATCATGATTATAGTGCATTTCATGAACCTATTAAGATTACTTTATTAGGTTAACAGTAATAGTCGTTGAACTTGGGTGTTGGATAATTTTGTACCAAACAATAAATCCTTAGCATTTATTTATTTAAACATGAATCAAACTAAAGCTACTACGAACCCAACACTACGCGTGGCCCGACACGCACATGGCTAGTTTTACGAGTGTTTTTATGTTTATGTATTCATTTGTTTTCCAGATCGTCTCTCCGGAGTGACGTCACTGGTCCGCAGTGGTGTCGTGCTATCCATGTCTCAATGGCACAGCGTAAAGGCTGGCCGCTACGGCAGCCGTTTGTATGTATGGGTTGACTCGGCCCTCAGCACCGAAGCCATGTTAGCTCATGCCTACCCTCATACGCGTAGCAACGCTACTATCATCCTCGGTGAGTTCATATTAATAAGGAAAAAATCACAGTAACAGCCCGGAGTCAGAAAGAAACTACACCCGTGCCTCGAATAATTAATTTTGTTTTAAAAAACTATAAACAGACCTCAATTTTTATAGTTTTTTCATGAATTTTCATGGATCCCATTGTCAGAACTAAACAAAAATTAAAATGGGACGCAATTCAGCGACTTGATTGAGATACTTAAGTTATCAACGGGATATTTACCATGATTTTAATTTTGCTTTCAATATACAGTTATTCCATGATCATGTTGCAGAAACTGTGCCGAAATATTAGAAAGCTCGAAATTCAAATCATGGTAAATATTCCGTTGTAAATAACTATAGTATTAATAACCATGATGGATTTAAAAGTTTGATTGAGATATGTTTGCATTTCAGGTGGTGCTAAGGATCTTTCGGCGCTTCCTTTCGATGCGATGTCAGGGCCTCCTGAATCATACACAGGCTGCATCAGGAATCTTCACGTGAACAATATCTTTATTGTTCTGGAACAGCATAATATCCGTGGTGGGTAAATAATGTATTGGGGCAAATGTTTTTACGTTCTGCAGATTTTTGTAGAAAATAATATAGCCATAAATCCAACAGCTTGGCCCGCCATATACTTCGTTAGTACCCAAATTTGGCATGCAAAGGAAAAAGTTTCCTTATTCCTGCTAATTAGAATCAATCGTTTACTTGCAGAATACAATAATTAGGTAGGTCAAGATCTTAAAACTATATAGGTAATGTCAATGTATTCGACCCACAAGCAGGTGTGCCAATATTAAAGTCATTATTAGGTAGGTATACAATACAATTATATTATATTTATATTTATTAATTTCTTAATATTTAAAATTTAAGTATTCGTTCACACTATAATAATTAATTTTGTTTTAAAAAACTATACACTGACTTCAATTTTTATAGTTTTTTCATGAATTTTCTTGGATCCATTGTCAGAACGAAACTAATTAAAATGGGACCACAGGAAGCACCAGCTTTATCTAATATATATTATTTTCATAGAATCATGAAAATCGGAGTACCCAGTCAAAAGTTCTGACATAACAAACATAAAAAACAGTCTAATTAAAACCTCCTCTTTTTTTAAGTCGGTTAAAAACAATATGAAAGGAACCAAATATCTAACTTTTTCTTAAATAAGTTTCCATTCATAAGTTTTCCATATCTAGATAATAGAACGACACTTCCCGTGGAAACGACGGCCTTTTTTGCCACCCGTAAATCACTATAGTAAAAGTATAGACCAATGACCGTGGACAAATTTTCAGAGGGTCAGAACGTAGAAGACTGCGACGGCACAGCCTGCGGGGGCGAGACCTGCGGCGGGGGCACCTGCACTGTCGAAGGGGGCAGAGCGAGGTGCGCCTGCACTGGGGCAAGTGGGGCATCGGGGGCTGGGGGCAGATGTCGTCGACATGCGACTTGCTCCCCAGCGCTCTGCGCGCCCCCTCACGGCAAGTGTAGGGAAGGCAGTTGTGTTTGTGCCAGTGGATATGCTGGAGCCAATTGCGAACAGAGTAAGCATTATGGTTTTTACAGAGTATTAAATGTCATGCATGATTGAACTTTTCCTAGAAGTTTTCGAAGTAATATTAGAATTTGTCATTCGAATCGTATTAAGAGGTAATGAAAGAAGGCAGTTTTATTTAAAGCACCATCGAAATTCAAATGTCTTTTAAACAGTTTTAGAATTGGTCATTCAGAGCAGATACAAATACATACTTATATAAATTAAGATATTTAAGATACAAGATTATTAAGATACAAATACATACTTAAATAAATACATACTTATATGTACGCAGATTTACCTCTATGTATGACACCATCAAATAAGCAGACAAAAAAAGAATATACCTAGACAACGTTCTATGTACTTACCTACTTTCCTACCTCATCTAACGTTCGTTTTCAGATATAAACATAACAATTCCGCAATTCCAAGGCAACTCTCTGATATCGCTCTCGAAACGGCGTGAAATCGGTCAACTAGCGGGCAAACAGAGAGCAACCTCCGGATTTCCTTCTTACATAGCTCTCAACTTTACCACCGCTATGCCAGATGCACTGCTACTGTGGGCGGATATGGTACGTAGCTATTTTACTATAGAAACCGGTGTAGATAGAGAAAACTACATACAAAGTAGGTTTTTCAGTAGGTACATGGTAAACTACCTGTTTTTTGTGCTTATAAATAATGCTAAATAAGTCCGATTGGTATTAATTTCTTTTATTTTAAGAAATAAATCAATGGAAAAATAAGAATGGAAAAGTAGGGTCAAAGAAAATATAGAGTATTTATAATATGAGAAACGGGACAACCTCTGTCATAATGGAAACCGAAGGTGGAACCAAGTGTACCTACGTACCTACCTAATAGCTTGGTGACATTTTAAACCCACAAAAAACTCTCGACCTCATTTCAAGTATTTCTCTTTTATTTTCAAAATTTTAACTTATTAGTACCTATTGTGATAATGTACGAAATAACATACTTGACCAACATTTTTTAATCACATCTGGCATATGAGCCTTTACAAATAAAAAACATATTTACGCGAATATCAGGCAGCGATTATGAGCAGCAGGCAAAGATTCATTATAACGAAGTAGAGCGCCACCGCAAGGTTCAATGATTGATCCTTTATTATTCCTAATCTACAAAATGTATCAATTTACAACACTGCTTACAGGATGCTGACTACATCGGAGTTGGATTAGAAAATGGACTGCTACGTCTGGTCTGGTCATTCCATCGACGCAACAATACGTTATCCAACTCAATCCACCCTCTAGAACATTCGACGGTTCTATCCAGACTGGTGCCGACTGCTGGGTTCTTGGCCGATGGGGAATGGCACAAGTTGGTTCTGAGAATGGAGAAGCATAATATTAGCCTGTTGGTGGATAAAGTGTTGGCATATGCGGAGGAACCCGGGTTGCAGGATTCCTCGCTTTATGACGAACTGAATTTATACATTGGTGAGTAAATTTTTAACAGGCTTCGAAGAAAAGAAGAAGTTCTTTGTTCGGCTGTTTGTGTTTTTTTATGAATGTTCACTGATTTCTTCGTTATTTGTATTTTTTGTTTAAAAAATGATCGCTGTAGCCCAGTAATCCTCGGCAATAAAAGTTGTGTGTACCTACCACACACAACTTTTATTTATTTTATATACTTACAAAGCTACAAAAAATAACATTGTAAAAATAAATTTTTTACTCTATTAATTTATTCCAAATTTAAAAACGGAGAATATAAAAGGAATTCTTCTTGAATAGTCGGATTTTCGTTTTTGTAAGATTTCAAATTATTAGGTAGGTACCTAGCTATACTACTAGCTACTAAGAAACGAATTGGTGGTATGGGTATCGTAGGTTATCGCTTTCTTTACCATCAGCTTAACTAGTTAAAATATAAATTAAAATAGTCACGGTGTTCTAATAAATAAATAATGTTAGACAATTTCACACAGCATTATCTAGCCCCAAGCTAAGCAGAGCTTGTAGCATTCGCTAATAGAATCATCATAAACTACCCAATTGTGAACACTAAAATTTTAATACTGTACCAAAGTCGAGATATAACCAACTCTTCATTTTCATGACTTTTCAGGAGGCATATCAGAAGAAAGTGAAACTGCCAGAAAGATCTTCCCTCATAAGTTCAAAGGCTGCATCGACAACATATCAACAAAGGAGAAGACTTATCTAACCAATTACTCGGAGGTTTACAGCGAAAACGTCAAGTCGTGCCAACTTTTTCCCCCAACTTAAAACTATAGTTCAAGGTATGGTTCGTAGCATAATTAATACTCATAGTACAAAGTTTTCTAGTCTCTTAGAACCATTTTTTCGCCATTAATGTATAAGTAACATAAGTTTTATGTATTTAATTTAAACTGATTCGTGTAGATGTGATATTTCTTTAGATTGGACTTGTCATCTTTTGTAGAAAGAAAATTAAACATTCCATTTACACAAAATATAGTTTTATTGATATATTCATGTTTAATAAATTGTATACATAATAACATCATCAAATATTATATTATAAACATATACATTTCGTTATACGTACTTATTCAAACACAAATACAATATGAGATGTTATCCCCGTTAAACATATCTCATTATTCTAACGTTTAGTCAACACATTGTAACATAATATACCTAATGAATTGGCATGCATGTTCAGTACCTAAACATGCCCCTCACAAGAAGCTCGTGGCCGATTATTTACATTCAATATTCAAAGCAAGATGTACATTCACATTGTCGTAGATTTCATTAGGCCTATTTACAACTGGAATTAACTTGGAATGCTTGACAGTACACAATTTAGCTTGCTCTAAGTGTTGTACAAAACTGTGTTAACATAGGAACATTGATTCCTCATTGACACTATATTAATCAGATATAATTTCTAAAAATAAATATTTTATTAAGCGATAAGGAATAAATAAGTTGTTAATTGCACATCATTATTATTATAAAATTTTCGAAAAATTAAATAGCTCAAATATAACACGGTAAGCTGCGCTCACCTTAATGCCTTGCGGAAATAGGCACCAGTGATTTCTCCTACTAATATAATAGATATCTTAGTAACACCGAAGGAAATAACACATATAATTACCCTAGGAATGTTTATGACAACGATAATAAAGAATATATAAAGAAATGAATAAGCTAATCACAGGAGTAAATATCATATATTTACCTACGAAATAGTTCATACATGTTAGTACGTCACGTAATCTCAACCGTAATAACGTCTAGTGATACTGATGACGGAAAGAAGCAGAGTTTTCTGCAAAAGGCCTACACGAATCTTAGACATTCTTATTACAATTAATATGCTTTATGAATGTAGGTATGACATATAATAAGTTCCACGAAACAACATTTAATCGTACGTAGGTATAATAATTGATACTAAGAAGGATCGATATTAAAATGTATAATAATACCCCGTACACACATTAGTCTAACAATATTGAATAAAGATTAATTAAATTCATTTCCACTTAACTAAAATGAAATTCGTAAAATTATATTCATAGATACCAGATAACAATTTGGCTAATATTTCATGTAATAATAAACTTCGAATATGTTACATTTTGCAACGATAAATAAAAAAAGAATTTACCTTTATACCGGGTGGTAACAATCTCAAATATTCGTAATCTCTAATTTACAAACAAATTACTCTAATACGTTACAATAATGTCATTAATAAAAGTCATGTTCTATGTATGGATGTATGATTAACAGTGTAATGTAATTAATTATTTAAAATAAGAAGCATTCGGAGTATAGCTGCGAATTTACAGACAACATCTAGTATTTACGTAGAACAATAGATTCCTTTCCTTCTCGGTCAGGAGTACATCAAACTGGCTGTATATAGCAACAAAACGACGTCCAACAGATAACTTAGGCTGTGATTCAATTCTAGAAACAAAGCTTTAGTTGTAAAATCAGTCTCATACGCATAAGGAATACACATCACAGTTTACACTGGATCGTTGCAGAGCAAGGGGCTACGACCCTCGCAACAAAACTTTACAATATTAGAGCACCTCATTTGCTAAAACCTTACTATAAACCTGATAAAAGAGATAAAAATTTGCAACAGACTGATCAATTTTATAAAAATATCAATAATGTATGAATAGGTACAAAGAGGAGATTATTAAAATATATTGGAAGTACACTCGATATCACTATTTAAAACATAATATTCTATTTCGATATTCCATTTCCATATATGTATAAATAAAATATACCACAGTTTCCTCCAAACGGTGAAATAACAAATTACAAGCGGAGACTAGATTACGAAAGTTGTGAAAATTTAAAACACAAGAAACACATATTGCAAAGCTTCCACTTCCATACAAAATAGGATTTACAAAAGGCGGCCTCGGCGCGGCGCGGGGAGGGGGGCAGGGCGCGCGGCTCGCTCCGGAACGTTCATAGCGACGCGGTCAGATGCGGGCGAGGGCGCGGGGCCGCGCCTCCGCCAGCTCGCGTCAGGGCTGCGGCTCCACGAAGATGCGCTCCAGCAGCACCGCCATCAGCACCGCCAGCAGCAGGAACGCGACCGCCACCAGCAGCGCTAACTGGCGGGGCTGCAGCGCGGGCGGCGGGCGCGGCGCGCGGCGCGGGGCGCGCGGGGCCGCCGCCAGCGCCGGCACCGCCAACCGCGCCGCGCCCGACCACGCGCCCGCCTGGCCGCCGCGCACGCAGCACACGCGCACCAGGTACTCCGCCCCTGCCTCCAGCGCCTGCAGCTCGAATGACGACCCGCCGCCGCTGTACACCTGCACCACAAAAAAACAATTAGTAACGCACACTACGAGACCGGCCTACTATACTCATCGCGACCGTCGGCATCGAAGGAAGGCTCACCTGTTTGAACACGGGGTCTTTGGCTTTTGCGCACTGCAGCACGTACTCGGCGTCATCGACGGTCTCCCAGGCGACTGAGGCGCGGCGCGAGATGGGCTGCGAGAGAATGGGCGTGCGCAGCATGGGCGGCGGCGGGGGCGCCGTGCGCGCGGGCACAGGCGCCGACCAGAGGCCGCGCCCGCCGCGCTCGTCGCTCACGCGGATGCGGAACCAGTACTCGGTGTCCTCGCGCAGCTTCTTGGCCTTGCAGGTGCGCGCCGAGCCGCGGTACACGGGGCGGAACTCGCGTGCTTCGCCGCACCGCATCTCCACGCAGTAGGCGGCGCCCTCGCCCCCGGCCGGGTCCCACTCGAGCCGCAGCTGGTTGTGCGCAGGCGGGGAGACCGCCCAGAGGCGAGGGGGCGCGGGGGGCGGGGGTCGTGTGGCCGCTCGCATCTCCTCCGACCACTCGCCGAGGCCGAGCTCGTTCAGTGCCGCGACGCGCACGCGATACGCTGTGTCCGGCTCCAGGTGGTCCACGAGCCGCTCCGGCACGGCGTCTTCCGTGTCCAGCGCCAGCTCGTCCACCATGACGCGGTAGCGCAGCACCTCGGAGCCGTGCGCGGCGGGCGCGCGCCACGCGAGCCGCAGCGAGTCCGCGGTCGCCTCGTGCCGCAGCCCGTGCGGCGCGGCGGGCGGCGCGCGCGGTGTCAGCAGGTCGCCGAGCACGGACCAGCCGCTGCGCCCGGCCGAGTTGCGCGCGCACACGCGGAAGAAGTACGGCGAGAATGGCACGAGCGGGCCGACCGCGCAGCGCGCCTCCGCGCCTCGATACACCTCCGCGAACGCGTCGTCCACGCGCGAGCTCATCTCGAGCCGGTAGTCGAGCACGGGCGCGCCGTTGTCGCGGGGCGGCTCCCACTCGAGCCGCGCACCGCGGGGGCCCTCAGCTAGCGCTTTCGGCTGCGCGGGCGCATCGGGCGGTGCGGGAGGGGTGGCGAACGCGAGCGGCGGCGATGCGGGCCCGGCACCGACCGAATTGAGTGCCAAAACCCAGACGCGGTAAGGCCGGCCCGGCAGCAAGTCGCGCAGCGCGCACTCGAGGTCAAGCCCGGCCGGCACTGCGCGCACCTCGCCCTCCGCGTTCTCCAGCTCCAGCCGGTACTCCAGCAGCGGCGCGCCGCCGATGCAATCGGGCGCGCGCCACCGCACACGCGCCTCGGTAGGGCGCGGCGCGGCGCAGGGCTCGGGCGGGCCGCAGGCGGCGGGCGCGCACGGCTCCGTGGCCAGCGTCTCGGCGGCGGACCAGTCGCTCTCGCCGGCGGGCGTCGCGCACTTGACCCGCGCGCGGTACTCAGTTCCGGGGCGCAGGCGATCGCAGTGAGCCTCACGCTCGGGTCCACTGTAGGCGCGATCCCAGCCCTCGCCCGTATCCAGCTCGAGCGTGTAGCTGGCAACCGGCTCTCCGCCGTCCTCCGCGGGCGGCTCCCAGCGCAGCCGGAAGGCTCGCGAGTGGATCTTGCCCTTGGGTACGGGCCGGCCGGGCGGCGCAGGCCGCTCAGGCTGCGTGCGGTAGGTGACATCCACGGACCAGGGCCCCTGCCCGTCGACCGTCTCGGAGCGCAGCCGGAAGCGGTAGTCGGTGGCACGGCGCAGGCCAGTGCAGCGGTAGGAGGAGTCGGATCCCGCGTAAACGGCCAGGAAGCCGTGGCCGCGCGTCGCGTCGTCCATCTGCAGCGTGTACTCCTCGTGGTCGCGCGCCTCCCAGCCGAGCTCGAGCGCGTCGGGCGCGGCGGCGCGCAGCAGCGGGGGCGCGGGCGCGGGCGGCGGGGAGCCGGCGGTCCAGGCGGCGGTCTCGTCGCTCCAGGGCCCGCGGCCGCACTCGTTGACTGCGGCGACGCGGAAGGCGTAGCGCGCCTGGGGCCGCAGGTTGTTGGCAGTGTGCTGACGGGTGCGCGGGCGGGCCAGCTCCTCGTACCCGTTGCCGGCGTCCACCTCGACGACGTAGTTGGTGATGCGCGCGCCGTTATCCTGCGCGCCGCCCCAGCGCAGCACGAGCGACGTGCGCAGGCGTGAGGAGACGCGCGGCGCGGGCGGCGCCTCGGGCGGGGCGGAGGGCGCGCGGAAGGTGGCCGCCTCGCTCGCCGCGCCCGTCAGTGAGCCCGCGCGGATCTGCAGGCACACCGAGTACTCACACCCGGGCCTCAGGTCGCGGACCCTGCAATAACAACACGAAACATTAAAGTTACGACTTTTAATAAACTGCACAAGTTTTTAACTGTTCTACAAAAATGTCCATGGAAATAAACATGATAAAGAAGTAGGATTTACGATGCGAGTGAGGACTCACCGACAAGACAGCGAGTGCCCGCTGTAGATCGCCTTGTACCGTCCTCGGTCGCCGAGCAGCAGCTCGTATGTAAGGTCAATGTTGGGAACGGTCACTCCTTCAGGCAGCGTCGAGTTCCAATTCACTAGGGCACTAGTTGGAGTGATGTCACTTACCTACAAATTATACTTGTTGTTAAAAAGTTCGTTTAAGTAAAAGTAGTTAGTTTAGGTTTTTTTATTTAGATATAACTGTTATAATTTACATTATTATAAGCTCAAATCAGAAATGTTATACAGGGACTTCGCCAGAACATTAGTCATACAGGGTAAAACATGAGTGACAGCTGAGAACACTCACTTGAGGAGTCCTCGTGGCTGACAGCAGGTCTAGCACAGCCTGCGTGTCGGTGTCATCATCCCCTTGCACGGAGGCCCCCGCGGAGGAGCCCTCGCCCTCCGACCAGGCCCCCGAGGACGCCCCTCCGCTGCCTCCGCCTCGGCCGTTCAACTCCTTACGCGGTGATAGTGATGGAGTACTTGCTCCAGAGTTTACTTCTACAACAAATAAAAAATAAGATACGACAAGTACACGTGTAACTCGCTCGGCCAGGGTTTCGAATGTTTGTGAATTATTTACGTAAGTATGTTCTAAAGGCACCAGTATAAGAATAGACAAAACATATTTATTCTTATGATTCTACTCTGTTTTTATTTATTCTTATGACAGTGGTTAGAGAATTCGCTATCTAACACGTTTATTCCCCAAGACGCAGATGTCCTGTGGCTCAACGGAACCAGTGGAGGTAGGGCAGTGAATGCGTAAATGAATAAGTACCTAAAAACAGTAGGTACCTACATTTCAGATGCTCTCTAAGCCAGTGGCGGATTAAGCCAGGCGGGGCTCGTAGCAAATGTGAACTGAGCCCATGAATTGCATTACTGTATCAAATGCGAGCCTTTCTGCCGGCCGCGGCTGCTTCGCACGCTTTGATTGTATGGGAACGTTTTCTGTCCCATGAGAACTGATTTATGATATAAAAAGTAAAAAAAGCTCGGATTAGAATTAGGTACCTGTATGCTAAATTTCGGCCCGATACATTCAGTATTTTTTACTCGAAGAGGTAACAAACATCCATACATATAAACATAAAAACTATCGCATTTATAATATTAGTATAGTACCGGGGTGACCGAACTTCGCTCGTTTTTTTTTGGTAAATTGTGCTTATTAGAAATTATAGCAGTACTATTCGCCAATAGATGGCAGGAAGAGTCATATTTTTCAGTTTAATTCTTAAGTTCATTGGGATAAAGTTGATAATTGAAAACACGAATAAAATAGTACTACTATTCGCCAATAGATGTCAGGAAGAGTCAATTGATTATGATAAATCCAATTATTGAAAACATAATTAAACTAATAAAACGACATTTTCTGAAAATGAATTCTAGCTAGATCGATTTATCGCCCTCAAAACCCCCTGTATACTAAGTTTCATGAAAATCGTTGAAGCCGTTTCCGAGATCCGGATATACAAGAATTGCTTGTTTAAAGGTATAAGATGTATATCACACTAATCACATCACACTATCACACTAATATTATAAATGCGAAAGTTTGGATGGATGTATGGATGGATGTTTGTTACCTCTTCACGCCAAAACTACTGAACGGATCTGGCTGAAATTTTGCATACAGGTAATTCTAATACTAGAATAAAACATAGGCTACTTTATATCCTATAAATCTGTTCCCGTGGGATGAAAATGACCTTTTAATGTTTCCATAGGAACAACGCGTGCGAAGCCGCGGGGCGCAGCTAGTATTATATATGTATACATTATATATTTTTAATTATATATAGAAAACACCCAGAAAACCTGGAATAAATATTTGAAGACATAGATCATACAAACATTTGTCTCAAGGTGGGAAGTACACCCTCCTACGTTGCAGACGCACCTTCACCCACTTTACCTCGAGAGGTTGCATTATAACAGACACTCTTCATTCTTTTCAAATAAAATATGCAATCCCAAACCAAACTAGCAAGCATAGAAAAGTCACAGTGAACACTCTCAAAATGTTGAAAGCGTTCACCGAGGTGATGACTTTTCTTCTATAGGAGGATTCTATAGGAGTCTATTGAGACGAGACAAATATTTATAATAAAAGCTTCAAAAGCCTTTAAAAGGCAAAAGCTTAACCTTAAAAGTTCTGTCTTCGCACTTAAGTAAATTATTAATAGGAAAAATTTATAATGAATCTTGCAGTGTACTTCTTTAAATTTATGAAATTATTATTATTCATTCTTGATTTCTTTGGACCTTACTCTTGGCAGACTCTTGGACGATAAGAAGGATGTTCATTTCTAGGTTTGGATATTTAGAATAAGTTCTTACCAATTCCATTATTCCTACTATTCTGTTTTCTTTCTAATTTCTGCTTCAGTTTCACATATTGCCGCTGGGCCCGTTCGTTTTGAAAGGCTGGGGGTGGGGAGTGCTGCATGTGGTGCTGTGGTGGGACATGGTAGTGAGGGTAGCCCCCACCATAGAAATGCTGTGGACCTGCTGCACCATTGGTTGGTCCCTGAAATAGAACACAGAATCAGTTTCATGAATATAAGTTTACTATGAGTGTACATCACCTCACCTCGACAGCCTATATTGTTCAACTGCTGAATGCAGGCCGCTGTTAAGTGCCATATTGTCTTTTATCTCATGGGTGGTATTGCCCATAATCCCCACACTGGGCATGCAGGTTGGGGTTCACAGCTCAGTGGTAAAATTGTTCTGCAGGGGGCTTAGTTGCCTATTACAACACCTGCAGGCAGAGTTGGGGTTTTGCAAAGTCTATGTGTGTTTAATTATTGACAAATAACATGTAAAAACTAACATAAACCAGAATATCTATGCAGTTAACTAGATTTATGCTGCAGTTGGTAACAATCACTCAACATATTGCACCACTAGGATTACATTATATTCAGTAATTGATTACTTCCTAAATAAATGAAGTTACCTACTGGTGGTAAGTATAATACACTGACCTTTTCTGTCCCCTTTTTATCTGGATTATCTTTATTGTTAGGATCAGGATTACTCATTTCGCTATTGTTTACATGGATCCCAATTGAACAAGCTGCCGGCCCACGTCAATGCCACGTACTTAGTGCGCAAAATGTTCGGTTTGTTGATAACGTTTCGCTTTCAGCAGTCGTGGTGTTGGCTATAACGTGGCCGCGATAAGATTACAACACTCATGAACTAACAGAGAACTTAACGAGTGCTCTACAGAAAATTGACGGATAATTTCGATTTGTATTCGAACACAATAGGTAGGCTGATGTAGCTCGAGTGTTTTATAATATACCTACAAATGCTACATCGCTATGATCGATAAACTATGAACCATGGCAGTGTTTGCACAGAAGGTGAGCGATCGGTTGTATTCGTGGATGCTTGATTGCAATATAGCTTGACTCGAACGTGAGAAATTTACATGGATCGTAATTGAATAGCACTTCGTAAAGCCTTATTGTTTTGATTTTATTCAGTAGTTCCTGAAATCGAAACAACAAAGCCAAACAACACGAACCAAAACAAAACAAATTTTGATTGTTTGGAAATTATTGACGTTCCGTAATTTCGATTGTCAGTCATGTCACTGTCAAATTGACTTTAAGATTCAACTTCTTCTTTCCGGCCCTTGTGGGGGCACGGAGGGGGGCCTCGAGGCTTGGTCTCTTTACCCCGGCTTCAACTCGATGGGTGACGACGACCCCTCAGTCCTTGGGTTGAGGCAAAAATGCTCTTTTTGCCTAACTTAAATATATTTAAAAAATAGGTAGGTAGGTACCCCAATTTATCAAAACCTAGACCTATTACCTACCTATCTATCTTGGAAGTCGATTTTTTCTTGGTTATTTTTGTACTATATGCACAGTTGCTGTAATGTAGGTAAGATATGTGTTCCTCTACAAGAAAATCGGATCAGCAGCGTCGCCGGTCAACTTTGACGACAAAAAAATCCAACCGATTAACTTTCCGAACAACACATGCCTTAGAGCACATGGACCTAGCAATTAGTCTTACTTTGGAAATGAGGAGCAAATCCCCAGTAGGCAATGAACTTACATAATGATGTGGGGGCTGGTGGTGCGGGGGTTGGTGGTGAGGCGGCTGATGGTGCGGCTGATGGTGCGGACCGTGGTGAGGGTGCTGGTGCTGCTGCTGGTGCACCAAGAAATGTCGCATGTTCTCATCCATCACGGGGGGTAGCATTTGAGGCATCATTGTCGCTGACGTAACTACTTGCATGCCACCTGGAAATGACAAAATGAATCAATACATAAACACCTCCATTATAAGCATGAATGGGCTCCTTGAGACTAGATGAAAAAAGGTAAAGACAACGAATGATGTCAGTAGGTACCTATATAGGTCAGACGGACGACAACGACGGAACGGGTATATTTTCAGAGTCTCAGACTACCGCATGTTAGGCCGGCATCGAGACATGAATAAAAGCCGGCAGGTCATGTCATGGGTGGCTACGTTTTGCTTTATTTTGACATCGACGACGCGACGCTGCCGCCGCCGCCGCGCCGCCCGTTCCGCTCCGTAACTTTGCGGTTGTGTTGAATGAACGTGTTTTGGTTATTCGTAGAAATCGTTCGTTGTAGAATCATCCGCTTTTGTAGACGGCCGCTCTCGACGGAAACGTGCCGCATAGTTGAAGTAATGCAACCGACCACAGTCTCTTGAGCAACGCCAGAGTCGGCACCGCCGCCGCCGCCTCGCGGATCCCACGAGAGCCTTGAAGTTCTTTGTTTCGAGTAAAAGGTATTTTCCCAGTTCTATTTGTTATGATTACGTAACGTTACCGCAACCACTAATTGATTGTGGTTTGCTTGCTCAGATTCCATGTTTAGGCAACAGTTCTGATTTTTCTAAAACACGCTTATTAAAATCTTGCTACCCACACGTTAGGAGAGACTCCTTTCGGTTTTTTTGAGAATCATTAAAGTTTCTATACCTATCCTATTAACAATTTATTTAAACATAATTGTAAAAAATAACCTGTTTTATTTTGTATAGACTGTAGACATAGGTACCCAGCAACTAGCTCGAAATCGTAACCCAAATTGCCTACAACCATTAAAATCGTCATAGTGGTATGGAATGTTTCTAGCTGTAGGTAATTTGCATTGCAGCGATAAACGCCATTTATAGTGACTGACGAGTCGCGAGTCGCGAGTCGCGACTATTAGAACGATGAGTGGCTTCGCTAATTATCGTTCAAATTACCCGACTATCTAGGCAAGTAATTGTTAGTCGAAAAATTCTTTGAAGTCAGAACTTAAATCATAAAACCTGCATTCCATGAACAGTATTTAGGTAGGCATGTGCATGCAATAAAAACTCCATAAATAACGTGTTATTTTTCATTGTTTGAGGTACTAAGTTCCTAAGGTGCCTAGGTATAGGTACTACATATTGGTAACGGTACTTTCTCCATACTCTCGTTAGGGTGCGCAAAGAGATAATTGTATTCTGTTGCATAAATAAAATAAATAATGCTGGACAATCCACGCAGTTTGATCTTGCCCCAAGCAAAGCAGAGCTTGTGTTATGTACTAGATATCTGATATGCATAATACAAAATACTTCCTACATCGCTATTTTTTACCATACAAAGAAAAAATCCAGAACACCCAGAACAAATATCTGCAGATATTACAAAAATTTGTCCTGAAGCGGGAATCGAACCCGCAACCTCGTAGTCGTGGTCAAAATATTCAGCAGTACCTAGGTAGACATTAAAATTACAACGAGTCATCATATTACGGCAATAGCCTCCTAAAAAGGAGGGCCCCCTTTGGGAGCAGGCTTATGATCAGCAGTGAACGTATGTGGGGGATGTGTGTGTGTAAATTAGAAATCAATTCCCTTTATATCCAGGTTTACACAAACTAAAAAAAAAATTACTGGCGAAATTTATACAGGACCAATTTCGGGGTTGGTGAGGGTCGGGGTCGCTTTCCAATAACAAAAGAGAAAAATCAAAATCGGACTTCTCTGTAAAAAGTTATGAGGCTTGAATTCTCCTCCGTTTTTTAGCTACGGCGGCGTCAGTTAAAAAGAAGCTCACAGAAAGGTCAAAACTAAATAATCATAGAGTCGCAGGTTTACCATATTCAGGCGGCAGCGTGCAGACATGGGCGTGCTGCGGATGCTGCTGCGGGTGCGCACACATGTCCGGCACGAAGTACTGGTCCTGGTAGTACTCGCCGTAGGAGTAGGGCTCCCCGGGCCCGGGGCCGCCGCCCGCGCCCTCCGCGACGCCCACGCCCACCATGGCGCCGTCTACCAGCGCATGGCCCGGCGCCAGCGCGCCCGCCACCGCACTGCACACCTGGAAAATAACACCTGATGTTAATACTGAGAAACATTGCCAAAACAGTAGCTAGAACAAATCATATTTTACCATGACGAAAAGCAGAAGTACCCTTATACTACCAGAATGGAACTTCTATATCTATGCGCGTAGTTTGGTAGGTACCTATTGGAATATGATCTATCTGGTCTGGTCTGGTCGAATATATTATATTCGTTCAGCTTAAAATGTCGCATTCATGTTGTCTGAATCACATTATATTATTATGTGATCTATCTGGTCTGAACCCGCCGAGAGAACCACAGGAATATCTAGATGTTAGAGCACTTAGGAAGGCTCAAAAATATCAAGTCAATTGTGAGAGTGGAATGACAACGAAAGCCAGAGTTCAATCAAAATGGTGTTGAAAACCTGAGCAGTTCTTTCATTCATATCATAGTTGATATTGCCAACTACATCGACTGAGTACTTGAAAGTAGATCGCTAGTTCTGGGAAATGGATGCATTAGCCCGGCTCCTCGGTTGCACACAAGACTCATCACGCCGATACCTTGATATCGACACATCCGTGTGAGCTCGTCGTGATCTTATTTGCCTTTTAAATGGCCTGCCGTCAGCAAGATCACGAGTTCTGCGTGGATGCGCCGCTATCTGTGTCAGTGACTGCGCTGCGCTCCTTGAAAGCGTCGTGGTGCTATTGCGAAAGCCGACTCAAAATCCTTGGGTCTCTAAGCCTTAGAAAATGCATCTAAGTGCTTAGTGTTCAAGACGAGGGTAATGTGGATGAGAAACTAGAGGCCGCTGCAGATTGCCGGTTTGACTCCCCAGCGAGGTCGGCTACAATCCTGATCAAAGATCGCAAATAGGTTTATGATGATCGACGAGTTCAAGCCCGATGCAAGAGGTAGAAATATTTACTGGGTAGAGTTAACAAAAACATGCGTAAACAATAATTGGTAGCATCAGTTACCAAGTGTCTGCTTTCAACAATGCGTCAACTAAACTTTACTTGGAAACTGAATACACATTTACAACAATAGTCTTGTCAGTGTATGAATGAATAATTCGCCAAAATGTGACTCAGACTATGCCAACAATGGGCATGGGCAATGCCGTCAGTGTAAAAGTTCATTTAAGGCAAATTTCGTGACGGCAACGTGACTATAAATTTTTCCTTTTATGATATAGGTACCTAATAATAAGTTTTATAATTCTTCATAAACTTAAATACATTTTAAATTTGTTGTTCCCAGTTACGATTAGGTCACATAGGTACCTACGAGTCATTTCATTTCATTTGGCTGTGGCCAAAAACGATAAATAGCCACCTAGGTTAATTTCATTGTTTATTCGTTGTCGATTATAACTAATCATGGAATATGTAGGTTAGGTACCTACCTAAACAAGAAATATTACATTTTTACGTCTGGCCTTGGTATAGTAAAATCGAGTGCAAATATTCAGCATCATGTGGGTAAATCAATGCAAGCTGCGTAAGTATTTGGACTTCCCCAGAGCAGATATCTTATCATTTTTCCTATATTTGACTTTAAACGTGACATTTAAAAATCCTTCTGCAGTCAGGTTTTAAGTATAAGGTATAACTGGATAGTAGGTGACATTTCCGCAGTGACCCTGCGATCGTTACGCGCTGTATGGACAGATCGCTGATATTATCCTAAGTGCCTTTAGCCTCTTGCGTCGTCGCAGTCGTAGGACCTGAGATAAAAAAAACTCATAAACAATTTCTCGTCTGTTTTGTTCAATTTTCTTGTCTGTTTAGTTTGCATGCTCATCTTTTGCATCTGCATGCTCTACCAAACTAAACAGACAGAGAATACACACTTAGTTTCAGTTTCAGTTTATTTATTGATAACGTTTTACATGTCATTTCTTAAATACCACCTAATAATACTAATGATAGGTACCACTGCATAGAAACAACATGCCTGATATGTCTAATAGATACTTATTTAAAATTCAGTACTCAATTGTTTCAATTACTACTCTACCAGTTTTAATTTGTTAGGTACTATTATTTGAATGTTATTTTCTTTGTTTATAAAGGTTAGGTACCTATTCAATTCTACAAACACCTTGCAATAACAAATATACAATAAATTGCAATTTCCTTTTCCAAGAATTTCAATACGTTTTTGCTTACGCGCGTAGGTAGAGTCAGCGCTATCGGGGGATTTCCCCCGACGTGTCTAGATAATGGTTCCACGAATAAGGTTATCGCAAAATAACGTTATTTTGTAGTCTTGTGGAATGGAATGCAATATCTGTAAAGATCCCCTCTTCCACGTCGTCATCACCGATGTGTTGCCAGAAGTTTACACTTCTTAAATTTTTCGTAATTATATAATTTATAAGATATATAATTATATAAGATACAAATACAAATGTTTAGAGCGAAACCTCCTAGTACAAGTATTCTATACTTAAAAGGAGGCTTTAAAATATTGTTTATTATTGCTTTTTGAGACAGAAATAAAAACCATTTGTATTTGTATTTGTATAAGATACCTACATAAAAAACAAATTACAAAGTTGACGGATAGCGGACTGTGTAATGACCGATGACCGTTTCTTCAATGACCCTTCTACATCGATCAAAGTTTTCGCCGGCCCCCGATATACCTGATCGAAGCCCTTCTATAAATATGAATACGACATTTATTTCTTATAGATCCGAAAACAAATGAGTTCAGTGTTGCCAGATTCGTAAAATAGGATTATTTTCGCATGACCGACCGTTGAGCGCGTGCGGTAAATCGCGCGACGCGCGCGCGGGCTCTTATTGTTTTGATCGCATTTTTGTGTCGTGTTTTTTGTGTCGAGTGTGATGTGAACTACCTAAGTGAAAGTATTGTAGTTATTACCTAGATTTTTTTTTTTAAGGTTTGGTTCGGTACCTCGGTCGGGCGTCAGGGCGCTTGCCCCACCCTGCCCCGCCGTGGCTACGCCCACTGGAAGAAGCCAGGTGGATAAAAACCACGAGCAGAGCGAGCCGCTAATTTTTTAGAGACTTTTCGGATTTTGGAGAAAACTAAGTGTGCGGTAGAAAGTTATGAAAAAATCTGTAAGCGGAGAGAGCCCTGAAAATTTTAACGAGTTTGCGTCTGAGAAAATTGTTACGTTAACTATAATTCATAATAAATATCTGTGAGTGGAGTGAACTGCAGCCTTTTTGAAATTGATGAGGGATGTAAGAAGACAAAGAAATCTATGTAATGAGTTATAAAAATATTTTTACGATTAATAACAAAATAGATAAACAACAGTTCGGACTACCTCGATACAAATTTTTAAAATTTTGGTTTAAACTGCCGAAAAAACAAAAGTAGGTAGGTTCATAAATAGCAACGAGATAACATGCCGTTAAATAGGCAAGGTAGGTACTTATATCATTTATTTTGTTCATTTATCTTATTAAGGGTTGGTGATTTCAAAAGGTCTGCTCGAAAGGTTAGCATAACACCGCATTCAGGATTGAGGATTCTATTTGAGTGCGGGTCGGTAATCCATGCAGCAAGTACATTCAAATATTCGCTTATAATTTTCCTAGGAACTCTAAATCACCTACCTAAATACAAAACAAAAGGCTATTTTAATAAGATATGAGACAAAGCCATCGTAGCCATAGTAGACACTGTACCAACTAGGTACCTATATAAAAACGATGAGGAACAAGGTAGATTAGAAATAATCATTTTCAAAGCCACGGGGGCTATTTATATTCCCTAGGGTTGGCTAGCAATGAATGCTGATTGAGAACGACATACAAATTATAAGAATGCTTGGGTACCTACTTACCACATGGAACCGTCCAATCTTATACCTACCTACCTATAAATGAGCAATTATTGTATATATTATACATATAATAATCTGAATTTCAAAAACGGCTCCACTGATTCTCATGAAATTTAGTATACCTACAGGGGGTTTAGGGGCCTTTCGATCTAGCTAGGATTCATTTTTAGAAAATGTCGTTTTATTCGTGTTTTCAATAAACTTTCATCAACTTTATCTTAATCAATTGACTCTTCCTGACATCTATTGGGCGAATAATAATACCTACTAAGGCTACTATCATTTAAAAAAAACATCGAAAAAACCGGTCATCCAGGTACTATAATTAAAGCATGCTGTTTCTCACAGTTAACCTCTTAGAAGTTGGATATGTAGGTACTTTGTAGTAAAAAGTTAACTTATTCAGTTCCAATTTTAACGTGCGCAGAATAGCTCTATGATTTCGATGCCTACTTATGGCTATGGCATGTAAGCTGAAGTTATAATTACAATAAATAGATCTGTTACTACAGAATAATAAATTCCTTTCCATATTCTAGTGTAGACTAGACATGTATGATCTCGATCAATATTTATTCAGTCACAGGTAAAAAACCATGGGGATTTTCGGATGATTATTAGGTAGGTATACTTTGGCAAACAAATTCAATACCCACCTATAAGCCCTTGAAATCTAGTAAGTATTACACATTGGTCTCGTGTCGATGTCGTTCAATTGAATAAATGGGAGGTGACGATCGGTTTGGTGAGAGCTACGCAGCGTTATGATAATGGGGTTTGGTTTAAGAGAACCTACTGAATTACACCAGTGGGAACTCTGGGAACCTCAAAAAGTTTTGAAGCAGTGAATAATCTGGAAGAATAAAACCAACTCTGCTTGTTTTAGATGCTGTGGGAGGCCATACCATTCCCATTTATTAAACACTTCTACTAATAATAACCTACTTAAGATCTCCTAAAATTAGCGAGGCATAATAAGCATGAGTTTCAAACTTTTCAAAGAACCCGACTGTTTTAGCGTCCCGTGTGTTGGCCACATTGTGGCTTCCAAGCAACAATCATAAACTTTTCGAAACAAAAAGATTCTCACAAGTTGTTTACACCGTACTTTACACCCGATAAAATCTGGCGACTTTAAAGACTGGACCAGTAGACGAGGCTTTCTCACACAAGAAGGTAAGATAGGGCGAATAGGTAACTTTTAAATCTGTTAATGCTTTGGTTGATTTGATTTCCAATAAATAGTGGGCAGGCAGATAGGGCCTACGTAGGTTTGTTGTTAAATCCATAGCGCACCACTGATAAAATCAATCAATACTGAGCCTCAATATTATTCTATCCTCGCTTTAATTCCCCATCATTATCATCAAGCAGGTGCTTGATTGATACCCTATACGGACTACTAAGTACTTAGGTATAAGACTGGTAATCATTAAATACCTAGGTCATAGAGTTTATATATAGTACACCTAGAGTAGGTACTGGAGATAGGCTCACTAAGGAGGTTTTCACCGTTTGCTGTCAAAACTAAAATCTACTAAACTAAGAATAAAACTAAATTTAGCTTGATCAAATTCAAATTCGTAATAACACCTATTGTGTGACATGACAGTTCTTGAACTCAGTTTACCGGTAGAACCGGATCTATTTTATGTCGGCTAGATGCACTGAACAGGTTTTAAGCTCCTAACTGAGTTTATCTCATATTGAACGCGTTCAATTGCAACGTTTAACCGGTTTTTCCATTAGCTTCTTCATTTACTTACTTTGTGTCGAGGCATTTGCGACGATTTTCCATATTCTTTCTAAATTAAATTATCTATGACACTTACACACGGCAGAACCTAGGATTTAGAACATTATCTTCTATCTTTTTCGGTCATCGTTGACCGTTTCGCTGTCTCGTTGGTAAAATGGCCTTCGAGGAGCCAGGGTCACGGTCACGGGCGACCGTCCGTCCGCCCGATGCGCGCGCGACCAGCGCTCATTAAGCTAACAACACACATCATTAATTCTACAAGGTAGGTAATCACTGGGCAGGCTTGCTATACGCCTACTTATTGGCTCTACAATAAAGTACACGCAATCTTTGGGATTATACTTAAAAATTGAAATTCTGAGTATAATCTCGTATACGGCGCTGTGCCCAATTCTAAGTTAGCACCGCATATAAATTAAAGAAACACTTTTCACTGTTCTTATTTGTATCTATTCTTTGATAGTATTTTTCTTTGCACGACAAAATAACACGAACAAAATAAATAGAGGTAGGGGTAAAAATTCTAAGAGGGAAATATAAAATTATTAAAACATAAAAAAATCACGACTCTACCTATCATTTTCCTGTTATGCGCTTTGATTACCTGAATTGATAGGTAATGGAGCCACAAACATCAATCACTGCAGGTAATTTATTAACGTACATAAACATGATCACCCGATATAATTGAGGTAACTTAATTAGGTACCTATAGGTAAAGGATATTTTATATTTGCCGTTTTATAAGTTATTTATTACTATTGGCGCCATGTTTTATCGATTTTTTACTCGTAGTAGGTGTGTCCGAATGACCGAGCTTCGCTTGAATTTTTTTTGGTAAATTTGTTTCATAGAAATTATAGTATATTAGTATCTATTCGCCAATAGATGTCAGGAAGAGTCATATTTTTCAGTTTAGTACTTAAGGCGCATACCCGAGCCAATCAGACAACAATTCCTATTTTATCATATTTTTACGTTTATCATAGGAATTTTTAAAAATCCTACGTTCAGTTTGTGGTATCTATTATAAGCTATTTTTTAATACCTCTTTTATAATTTTATCTCAAATAGTTTAGGAGGAGATGCAAAAATAGAGTTTGGTGCCCAAAAAGCGCAACTTCGTATCTCTTCCCAAGCTTTACAAAATGAAACTATTACAGAGACATTAATAAATAGCTTATAATAGATACCACAAACTGAACGTAGGATTTTTAAAAATAACTGCGTTTAACGTAATAATAAGATAAACTAATTGGGGGCGCCACTTTCGCTGCTGTATGGGCCTTAATGATTAGCACAAAGTTGATTATTGAAAACGAATAAAATAGTATTACTATTCGCCAATAGATGTCAGGAAGAGTAAATTGATTACGATAAAGTTAAAGAAAGTTTATTGAAAACACGAATAATAAACGACATTTTCGAAAAATGAATCCTAGCTAGATCGATTTATTGGGGGAAGGGGGGGGGGGGGGGGGAGGATTCATTTCGACCCCCTGTAGGCATACCAAATTTCATGAAAATCGTTGAAACCGTTTCCGAGGTTCAGATTATATACATATACACTCGAGAGCAATGAATCCGGGTCACTTAAAGAACCCTAAAAATCGTAAATTGGAGTATTGAAGATTGGTCAAAAGTTATGTTCTCCGACGAATCAAAATTTATGCTCTACAAGCACGATGGAAGACACAGAGTGTATCGAAGACCAGGGGAAAGATTCAAGCAAGCATGCATCGAAGAAAAAGTAGCCTACGGTGGTGGGTCTGTACTTGTGTGGGCCGGAATTTCTTCTGAAAGTCGCACAGAGCTGGTGATCATAGAAAACGGCTCTTTAACTAGCGTAAGATATGTGGAAGAAATCCTCAATGATCGCGTTGGTCCATTTATGGTCAATTTAGGTGAGGATGCTATATTTATGCATGACAATGCCCGACCTCAAACAGGTAGGATTGTGAATGACTACCTTCAAGAGATGAACATTACTCGTATGGAGTGGCCAGCGCGCAGCCCGGATATCAACCCGATCGAGCATGCTTGGGACGAGCTAGGCAGATGCGTAAAACAACGAAACCCTCCCCCAATCACGCTTCGTGAGCTCAAAATTGCTCTCACAGAGGAATGGGAGAATATTCCCCAAAATCGTATAAGGAACTTGGTGTACAGCATGCCAAACCGCGTAAACGCAGTAATGGAAGCACGAGGAGGCAATACGAAGTATTAAAATTCAAGAAAATCGTAATAAAGTTCAAAAATTTCATGTTTCCTATTTTTGTTTTAAGGAGAGATCAGCAGTTTTTTTCTTTATGTAATTTTGTGTTAATAAAATGTATGGTGACTCATATTTTTTTTACTTTCATTTAAGGAGTATTACATTGTCTATTAAATACAATTTATTGCATTAACCTATCATTTTTAGTTTCCGAGATTTTTAACATTCTTTAAGTGACCCGGATTCATTGCTCTCGAGTGTATACAGGTATAAGATAAACTAACCAGCAGCGCACCTCGCGGTTTGACCCGCATAGTTCCCGTCCCCGTAGGAAATTCGGGATAAAATATAGCCTATGTCCCTAAAAAGTAAGCTGTTGAATGAAGAAATAATTAGTTTCGGAGATTATTTATTATTATGATTTATATTTACATTCCTCGTATTCGTAATGAAAAGCACAGTGTTTACCTCGGGTGAAAGTAACTTATTAAGTCCCTCGAACTATTAGCGCCCAAGCCCCCCCCCCCCCCCCCCCCCCTTTAATTTGTTTTCCGTGGTCGGTGGACTGGTGGATGGGCAATCTAAACGAAACGCAGCAATCTCTGCTTCGACGCATTTACCTACGTCAGCGATCGATCCGAAACCAATTATAATTTACGATAAAGTAGAAATTGCTTTTCGTCGAACAACAGGTAAAAATATTACCAACGCAGTTCCTCATACCAGCTAAAATTTTAATAAAGGTCATCTTTTTTTTTTTTTTTTTTAAATCTTTATTAAATTATAGAGGGTTTAATCAACATGATTATGTCACCCTCGAAGTTATGCTTAATTAACTTAGTATCTACGCTTAATTCCTAACTTAACAAATTTTAACATGTTTAGAGCTTCCTCCGAGAGCGGAGTAGCCAAAATATTATTAACTAAACCAATAGAAAACAAATTAACATTGTGCTTAAAACAAAATAAAAATCTTTCCGCTTCGTTCCGGACACACTCCACAACAATATGGTACACATCTTCTAGTACGTCACACTCGGTGCAGTTCGGTGAGCTAGTCTTGCGCATTAGGAAACCAAAACGATTGAGAGGAATGTGTCCCGATCGGAGCCTCAGCATGGTAACGATGTCGGACCTGGCCATTTTCGAACCGTCGAACCAAGGGGCTTTAGGTAGTGTTGGTTGTATGGTCTTATACCAAATACTTTTACTCAGCGATCTCTCGTCAAAATATTCAGTCCACATTTTCTTACATCTTTCTTTAATTAGATTGAGTAGATCACCGTGATAAGGTAAAAAATTCATATCGATACCATCTTCGGTTGCTTCCCCGGCAAGACAATCAGCCTCCTCGTTGCCAGATAAGCCGACGTGTGACGGGATCCATTGCAGCGTGATGTGTTTATTATTACTCGATAATTTATCGAGAGACGCCAGAACGCTAAACGCTATCGGAGCTCCACGACATGTCGTGGCGCACCGAGCGAGGTGATGGAGGGCGCTTTTAGAGTCCGTCAAGATGACATAAAAACCGCTTGTCAGGGAATCAACGTACGATATCGCTTCCGCTATAGCCACCAACTCCGTATACATAATAGATATATTCGACTTTATTCTAATTTTAACTGACGAACACAATTGAGGATCGTAAATGGCCAGTCCCGAGAGGTCGTCTTTTTTGGACCCGTCCGTGTAAATTTTATAACAACTTAAGTAATTGTTAATTAAATAACTTTCACAAATCAGTTTCAAAACATTCGAATTATAGCTATTTTTAGAATTAGAGATAGTGTCGATATCCGGTTTGATATTGGAAACGTCCACACTGCTAACCCATTTATTTAATAGAAATACAGCATTTCTAGGACTTGAATAAATCGGTGTATCTTTATACTGTTCATGAATTGTAAATAGAATAGGTTTAGATCTGTTTCTGCACAAATAAGTCTGACTAAGGGTATTCAATTCGCCTAACAAAGTAATTATATCGTTATTAGACCATGATTTTATACGAAGCCAGTACTTGCCGGCAAGATAATATCTTCGAACATTGAGCGGCTGAATGCATAGTTCACATTCCATTACGTGGATAGCTGTACTACGTATAAATCCACCTATAACACGCATGCATTGATTTTGTGCCCTATCTAACTTTCCTAAATGAGTTTTGCTGCTGTTTCCGTAGATAAAACAAGCGTAATCCAACCTACTTCTTATACTAGCTATGTATAGGCGCCTCAAATGACAAGGGTGCATTCCCCACCCAGAGCCAGAAAGTACTTTAAATATGTTTATAAATTTCGATGCTTTGTCCTTTAATTCATTGATATGTTTAGACCACCGTAACCCTCGATCTAGCCAAACACCTAGGTACTTATAATAATCGACCACTTCTAGTTGTGAGTTATTAATAGACAGATTCACAGATTGTCTTAAAAAAATATTCCTAAAGATACAAATCTTACTTTTAGATGGCGAAATACTCAAACCTATTTTGGATAGGATACCTGATAGTTTATTAAGTGCGGTTTGTAGCTCATCCGTCCCTTTGGTTGCGCTACTACACGTTGTGTAAAGGACAAAGTCATCGGCGTATTGGGATATGTGTACATTGTTTATCTCTTTGCAAACAAATAGGGTCGCGATGTTGAATAAAATTGGAGAATAAGGGTCACCTTGAGCAAGACCACGGTATGTATTACGGGAAAGACTGAAAGATTCCGAACTAATTTTTAAATGTCTCTCTTTTAAAAAATTCCAAATATATCTACACATTTGAGAGCCAATTCCTAACGTGTCCATAATGTTTATTAAACCTACAATATCTACATTGTTATACGCGTTATCTATATCTATAAAACAGGCTATTGTCATTTTCCGTTGCAAAAATCCTAATTGTATGCGCGTAACCAAACCCGTTAAATTGTCCAAAGTTGAATGCCCTTTTCTAAACCCAATTGTGTTGTTAGACAATATATTATTTCTCTCAATAAACCATTCTAATCTTTTTATTAAAATGTTATGAAAGATTTTACAAAGACACGATATCATAGATATAGGGCGAAGGGCTGAACTCGATTGAGGATCTCGACCAGGTTTAGGTATTGGGATTATAGTGATTTCCCGCCATTGACTAGGTACAAAACCGGTTTTATAGAACTCATTAAATAAATTTATTAAAACAGTTTTACCATTATCAGAAAGATGTGCTATCATCGAGTATGATATATTATCACAACCGGGGGAGGTGTCTTTATGTCGTAAACTACAATTCAACTCTTGTCTTATTATAGGTATCTCTAGTTCATTGTTACACGAAGTAAAGTCAGGTGTGTCACAGCAAACATAATCAGGGGTTAAACTTTGAAGTAACTGATAAGCTTTGTCTTTATCAACGTAATATCGAGGAGTATTGAAACCTTTAAACCACCTCATTTTTCGCCATAATTCGCTTTGGGGTGTTGAACCGGTTATTGAAGAACAATACTCCTGCCAAGCCTTATCTTTCTCTTTACGTATAAGTTTTTGTGCCTCTTTAACCTTCTCCTGCAAGTTAGTTAAATTGTTCGGAGTAGGGTTGCGACGAAATGTGGACAGTGCAAGACGGCGTTCTGCGACTATTTTAGACAAAGTTACGCTCCAATACGGCTTGGGAACAAACTTTTTCTGAGGATTTGAATTAATTTTGATGTATGGAATGTGACGATCAGCGACGGAATTTATGCACTGTGAAAAATTATTATACGACTGCTGCAAATCGTTTGTTATTGTGAAATTACAAAACCTATCACTCACCTCTTTAGTGTAGGAATCCCAATCGGATTTTTTGAAGTTTCTTTTTGACATATAAACAGAGTTAGCCTTAAAATTAATAAATATTTTAATAATCACGTGATCACTTCCTAACGTTTCACTTAAGGTGGACCAATTTAATCTTAGGGAGATATCGGATGTAGCCAGGGACAGATCGGGAGCACTCTTATACAAAACACCATCTGCTAGTTTAATTCGTGTAGGGTGACCATCATTCATAGTTATGTAGGAACTGTCAATTAATGCATTAAATATTTGTGAACCTCTAACATCAGTTTTAAAGGACCAATTGGGATGGTGCCCGTTAAAATCACCGAGAATCAGGGAGTTATAATGTAACAAGGAAAATAATTGATCCCAGTCCAGTTGAGTAGTTCTTACTGACGGGGCGCAGTATATGGAGATTAAATTTTTAATGTGATCACAATTGAAAAGTTTTATACCTATAATTTCGATTCCGGGATTCCTACAACTAAGATTCAATATCTGTGACTTAATTGATTTATGAACTAGTATCGCAACTCCGCCCCATCCGTCGTCTCTATCTCGGCGATAAATATTATAACTGTTTACCTTAATGCTGATGTCAGGCGTTAGCCATGTTTCACAAAGGGCAGCAATGTGGATGTTTTCCTGTGATAATAATTGTTCTAAAGCTACTAATTTAGATTTCAAACTTCTCGCATTCCACTGAATAATGTTTATTCTTACAAATCTTTTCACTGTGTCATCCATCTTGACGCATAAAGTCAAAGATGAACTGTAAAATCGGCCAGTCAGGGAGAAAGTCTACAAGGAAAAATACTATACACTCAGCACAACACTTAAACGCCATTTTCAATTTAGATTGTATAGAGGCTCCTTTTACGAAGAGAATTTCTTTTAATCTCTGCAGCAGATCCTCAATTAGTGATCTTCTTTCAGACTTGCTCTTTTCCTCTAACTTTTCTCTCTTTGTCTCGGATGGTTCAGATGGCGTGTCACTACTGGGTTCATCAGCCCACGGAAGCGATGTAGCTGACTGACGTGGTTTTCTCGTCTCAGGGCGTCTTATTCTCTTACTCTCTTCATGAACAACAGCTTTTGTTGTTACAACCTCAGCATACAATGGCGTATTCGATGACATTGGGGTTGCAGGTGGTTTATCCGGACGACGGAAGCATTCCGGGAATAAGTTAGAATAATATGGTGATGGTAGCTCCTCTTTCGGTGTGGTCCTATCTGCTTGCGGAGGTTCCGGGGGATGGGGTTCAATGTACATTGTTAAAGCTCTTCTATATGTACAGTTGAATTCAGCCATAATTTCCCGGAGCCGCTTCTCTTTCAAGAAAGATGGACACTCCTTTTTAGCCATCGCCATGTGACGGCCACCGCAATTGATGCATTTATATCTTTTAGTTTCACAATTAGCATGTTCCCCGGCACATTTCGGGCAAATCGTTTTGTTTGAGGGGCATCTTTTGGTGACGTGACCTAGTTTCCAGCAATTAGCGCATTGTGAGACTGGGAAGACGTATGGTTCCACTCTTATATGTATTCCATCGACGTTGACGTAGTTTGGAAGAAACGAACCTTTAAAACAAAGACGGACTGACTCACTTGGTTTCCAACCTTCTTCCTCATTATCTCTGTAGCGGCGTTTTAGGCGGTATGCCGATAGAAGCTCAACTTCTCCAGCGCAGGATATATTTTTGACAATCTCACCTTCCTCCATATCTAAATCTACATTTTTGATAACGCCGAACGAAAGATTTTTCTCCATAGCTCTATGAATACGCCAGCCTTTGTCTAAAAATTCTTGACAAGTTTCCAATTTAGAAGCGCTTTCTTCACTAGTAACATCCACTCGAATCTTGAAAGGGTTTATGAACTTAATATTTTGTATGGACAGTATGTTGTGGGTCTTTAAGGTTTTCGCAAAAGAGAACAGCTTTGGCATTTTCTCATTACATGCAACATACATCTCTATAATTTCTACTTTTAGCTTCTTCTCTTTATACGTGACTGTATTCCAAGAGGGTATAGTTTCCTTTTCCGATAAAACATCTTCTAGTTTCCTTTTATTTTCCATCTTCTTAACTTCACTAACTTCCATCTCGACTAGCTTTACCTCTTCTTGGAGTTTCGGTTCTGGTGTAATTACTTCATCATCCAACGAGCTGTCGCTAGGTAGAATTCCAAAACTGTTGTGGCATTGGACAACATCATTATCATCTTCCATTGTTAGGCAGTTAATCGTTGCGCATCGTTATCAGTGCACCAGGTAGCCAGGTAGGTACCCCCGGCACACACAGGTGCAGCGCGCGGACAAAAGAATCCGAGCGGAGGCGATAACAATTAACTGCTATGAGAAGGAACACGGTCACCTCGATCGAGTGCCGAGACGAGACTGAAGGTCATCTTGCAGGTTAAATGAGGAATTGCTCTTCTAGTCACATGCTGGTAACATGTTTAGGTAGTTATGAGGAGGAATATTACTAGTACGAAATCGGTAGTAGGTACTTCTATCTACTACCGATTTCTATCTCGTGGCTCGTTACGAAACGAAGAATCGAATCCATGTTTACTTTGAATCTCAAATACGTTTGCAACCGTTAAACTGTAGGACGGGAATCCCAAATATAAAGTGCAAAAGGAAGAATCGTCTAAAACACCGCCAGTTGAGACGTTCCGTGAATTAATTTACATAGTAAATGTGGACTGCCGTAGACAGTGACCGTCGAAAACGAAAACTCTACCAACTCTACGGAAGTAGGTCTACCAATCCACGTCCTGACCTGACCCAGCAAACTTCGTTCCTCGTAAGAATCGGAGATGGTGATGCTTATGCAAACTACTAAAAATGTATAATATAACATTTTTTTATTAATTAATCATTATATTATATTAGTTCGCGAGACGAAGAAATCCAACAAATCAAAGTCAGAAAAGAAGCGTTTGGTGACGTTTCGGTATGAAAATTATAGGGAAGACCTATGGTGTAGGCAATCGAAATAATTTTATTAGATTTTGTTGTGATTTGATCGATTTATATAAATCGATTCCAATAACTAAGTAGGTAATTAGGTACGTATTACATATCAATTAGGTACGTACAGCATCCTAATAGAGTAGAGACACGAAAATTCGAACATTGACCTCACTAACTAACATTTCAACCCTTCTTGCAACAACCTTTCTTGAATCATAATATTAATAATACAAGCAGTAATGTAGGTAATGTAAAGTTAATAACAAATAATAATAATAGCTAATATAACGCAAGCCTATTGTAAGATGATGATGTTGTTTATTTGTATAGGTTACCTAATGCTTAATTAATACGTTAATATTTCCAAAATGTTTATAGTATCTGACAAAATCTTAGTCAACTGAAGAAAAACGCATTCCATCTGTCACGGAACGCTTCCTACCTAGCTGATAAAGACTATAATACCTAATAATAATTCATTTTTTTTCAGATCGATAAGAGCAGCTTCGTCGGTTAACTTTTAAATTTAATGTTGATATGTTATGTTTATGTAGGTACTATAATAGTCATTCTGTGGTTTAATGTAAGTATGAATGAAAATTTCTGTCAAAAACGTCAATACAAATTTTGCTGCCGGAGTATCAGTGTTGTTTGAATACCAGCCAAACTGTTACCACCTTAATACTTCGTAGAAGTAAAAACTCAATTATGGATGATGTTTCGCTATGGCCTTTTCATTTTCGATTAGCACTTGTCTTTAGTTAGTAGTTGGTAGCAAGATTTGCTAATAGGTAGGTAAGGTGTATATATACCAATTATGATGTCGCACTAACGCCAGACCTATAATTTTACAATAAGGGAAGCATAAATTATTCGCAATAAATATTAATGTACTACCACCTTACATATGTATCTACCTGACGAGAATGCCATGGAAACAGATTACACAAAAACTTGATATCTGCAAGCAATTGCGTCGTTTTCATTATAGTAGGTACGTACGTGTAGTGTTGTTTATCTACCTATATACTCTCTAGGAAACCCCCTAAAACGAATGTAATCACGACACATAGAAACTGAAATTTTTTTTTTACTATCCCTTGAAGGTAAAAAAAATTCAGTTCAACTTTTTAACCGAAAGGAGGAGATTAGAACTTTTGACTGGGTGGTCCAATTTTCATGATATTTATTTTATACCGTGTGGTCCCATTTTAATTTGGTTCAGTTCGAACAATGGGATCCATGAAATTTCATGAAAAAACTACAAAAATTCAAGTCAGTTTATAGTTTTTTAAAACAAAATTATTTATTTATTTTAGACGTTAGATGCATAAGGAAGGGAAGGGAAACAGAGGTTATCGCTGGCTAAAATAATTTTAGAAGTTCTCAATCAAAGAATAATTTAAAAATCAATTTTATCAAATGAAAAAAGTAGGAGTCAATCAAATAGAAATCAAACAAACATTATAGTTTCTAGCATACACTATAGTTTCACACATATAGTTTGACATATACACCAGTTAACATTATGTTGTCATAAAGTTTAGATTATTTATAGTGGCTTATTTTATGTAAGTAACACAACACAACAATGAATCAAGGCACTTAGTGTTGTTAGTGTCCAACAAAATGTTCTTGTCTACGTGTATATACATTTTTATGCGAACAATGTCGTGCTAGTGTTATTACGGGTATAGTGCTCGGTAGAGGGTAACCGACTCATCAACTGTCATTTCACATAATAATCATTGTCGTGGTGGGTAATGGGAAGGTAACCAAACAAATGTGCTTATTAGAGAAAAATACATGTAACTTTATTTTATTCAAGCTCAAATTATCGCAAACTATCGCGCGCGCTGTGAATTGAGAAGCTTGTTCAACTTTAATTTCAACAGCCTATATTGATCCACTGCTGGACGCAGGCCTCCCCCTAATAAGCACCTTTATTGGCTGTTATCTCATGGCGGTTATGCCTATAATCCCCACGCTGGGCATGCGGGTTGGGAATCGCAGTTTGGTGACAGAATAGTTCGGCAGGAGGCGCTGCCCACCCCCACTGCCGGTAAATATCCCTTAGTCACCTCTTACGAAACCCGCGGTAAGAGTAGGGGTGGTGCAAATTCTATGCCACCGGCACCTTACGGCTAATTGAGAAGCTTAGAAGATATACATTTCGTAACATTAAGCGCAACAAGTGTAAAACGTGACCGAAAAGTGACTCTGAGAGTGAATGAAAAAAGTCTTACATAAACGCAATTATAATGCTAAATTACCTCTGAGTGTCCACCCGTGCGAAGCCGGGACGGGGCACTAGTCTCACATAATTTAAGAAGCGGAAATGCGTAAACCTCTGTTTCACTCAATTATTTCAGTAAGTCTAAGCCACAGAGATATTAATCATTAGGTCATTGAGTACTAATCTATCACTTAGTAAAGATTTCAAAACAGAGAGACAACTTTACTTAGTGATAGTTCGAGTAAACATTAACGCCTCTGACTGAGCGTGGCTGTAAGCTATCTATACCGTGTCCATTTTGAATGAAGCATAAACGTAAACAAACCGCCCATACTTAACCTAAAATTCACTTTGTTGGCGCGTCCTTTTATACGTAATTTACATTACTTGTCGATTTTAGATCCTCCCTTCAATAAAAATTGCTTACAAAAATTATATAATTATAATGGCAAAATTAAAAAGGTTAGTTATTGAATAGTTATTAATTTTACAGATTACCTAATATGCTAATAAAATAATTATTTTTGTTTTAAAAAACTATAAACCGACTTAATTTTTTATATTTTTTTCATTAATTTTGATGGATCCCAAAGTCAGAACTGAACAAAATTGAAATGGGACCACACGGGAGGCACCAGCATTCATATAAAAAAGAATCATGCAAATCGGACCACCCAGTCAAAAGTTCTGAGGTAACAATGAGAATAAAAATACAGTCGTATTGAGAACCTCTTCCTTTTTTTGAAGCCGGTTAAAAACTAGTTCCACCTTACATCTGTGGTTGAGGATTTTAGTAAGTTCCGCAAGATCCAGATCCAGATCAAGATCCAAAACAGATCTTGTGGACTATTAGTCCACAAGATCTGTTTTGGAAATGGAAAATGCCATTGTAAAGTGAAAACAAAAAGAGTGTTTCTGTTTGCAAACAAGCAGCAACACCGACCTTAAACAACAGTGTCTCTCTTAATGTGCTTGGGGGGTAAGTAATAATATAGGACGTAGGTCCAACGGCGCCACTGACGAAGTCAGGCGTGAAATTATGTAGCGGATTTGACGTATCTAGGTACCAAACTAACCTACACTTGAACTGTGGTTGGCCTATTCCTGGATTGGGGCCAAAGCGAGACGGCTGGTCTGTATTCAATAACGCAGTTGTTACGGAACAGGGTAGCTATATCTACACTAGAATATCTCCGCTAACTAACATGCTCGGTAGGAATAGGGACCTAGGTGTACACATGGTCTAGGAGAACATAGTTACAAAGCAATACCTATTAACTATTATCAAGGATATTAACCTTAGTTAAATTAATTGTCATGTCATGCCTCGATTGTTTTCTGTTTGAGATTTATGAGTATAAAATACTCATAAATCTCAAAAAAAGACGTTTAAATTGTGAGCTCACAATTCAAATTGTTACGTTAAGGTATAAAAACTTCGAATAGCTTACTTCTCTACCTAAACTAACCAAAACGTTTAAGATAACGAAATCCGAATCTAAATGGTTACAACATAACCACGTCAGTACTAAAAGCATTGACGCAAGTAATACCAACATTTAAATGCCTAATCTAACAGCGACAAAACACATTTTCATTTGAATAACAAATAGTTGGTGGAATATTGTAGATTATAAATGGAATTCACGAGTCAAAACCAAATAATTAAAATATTTAATCCGGCTATTACGAGGAAAGAAAAAAGAAGCGTGGGCCAGAAAGGAAATAACCATCGAAGTGCGAGTCGTACTCGCGCATGAAGGGTTCCGTACCATTATCTATAAAAACGGCGAAAAACTCTAACCTCTATGACTGTGGTATGGGAGGCCCCTTAAATAGTTATGCGGAGTCTTAATAATGGGGTCCCGTTTTACCCTTTGGGGACGGAAAAGCGATGAAGAAAGAGTCAGGTCAGCCCAGTATCTTTCTAGCTGGCCATCGATTGTCCGACGGCGTCATGTCATCGGCACCGGTTCTGAATAACAAATATCCACGCAGCCATTATCGACGCACACGAATGCAGCTAAATATACACTCGTGGAGAATCACTCTACATTTTATTAACCGACGAAACCAATCAATGACACATCGGGGTTTGTAGGTAGATAACTAAGTTCCCACTCTACGTGCAAATTTTCATTACCTAAACTTTAATTTGTTTCAAAGAAGAAGCACATTGTAAAAACTTACAATGTTTGTACCTATGGCTTCCGCGCTGGCAATGTTGTAAAACTTTCCTGCCACGTGACACTTAGTTTAACCTAATTCATGCTTCCGGAATAGATAGAGATCCTGGGTGATAACTAAAATTTTACAACAAATAAATCTCGTGTTTTCCCAGAGAGTCACAGATGATACTGAGCCATTGGTATCGTGACTCAAAACATGCAACTCAACAATAACAGATAAAATTATGTCCGTTTGATATTATTGACGAGTGATCTATCTATAAGCAATCTCACACATGTGAATAGTGTAATTTTTATTTACCGCCATGATAACGTAAATGGAGCACGAACTATGCCGCATACAGTATTCACATGGTGGTATGTGCACACGCAATCATAGTCACCGTGGAAAAAATGACATTAGCATCATACAGTGCGGTTTTATTGCTGTAGTTCCAACGAGTTTTGAAATTAATCTCAAATTGGCTTATCCGCATTTTATATTTTAGGTACGCATTGAAACAGCTCTCCGTCACCTTCAGCGCAGGCGAACTTACCTACCTGTGCAGTCGTCGATAGATATCTTAATGATAGCTAATCGTCGACTGCACATAAACAAATAAATTGCACGAATTGGTTTAAGTGAGTGTTTTATTTAGCGAAGAGAAAGAAACGGTGTACTCGTACTTTCGGTATAAATCAGTTTCAACGGGTGATCAACGTAGGTATACAACGTTTGCAACAGGTAACCAGGCAGTTTTATATTAATTAGAAACGCTTCGCGCGACACTAAAATGTTATGACCTGTGCAATTACGTGTAGTACCTAACTAGTAGGTAACAAATCACAAATTGAGCAATCCGCACATGTTCATAGTTCGCGTGTCAGCGTCATTGTGCCTGCCATTCAATTAGTAACCCTTAATAGAGACCGGCCACGCAACATCAATGAAATCAGGAAGCTCTGTTTTGAAACTTTCCCTTCCCATTACTGTTAGAGAAGTGCAAATCAACGCTATCAGAAAGAGTTTATTTAATGATGATAATAGCGCACATATAACTGAGGTAGGTTAGGTATCATGTTGTAATACGAATGATCGTGACATCCCAACCTCAATAATATTGTTGACGTTGCAATTTGAGCCTTTTCTGTTTTGATATCCTATATCACTAACATCCTGAGGCGTGCACGCTAAGGTATATTGGCCGATCAATTTAATTTGGTTCATTTCCGGTCGGGTTTCCACTCAAAGGCTTCTCAAAGGAGAGAGTATACGTTGCGGTCACCGCGAGAGTGGTGTGCGACCACGGTGATAAATTGCGGTCAAAGACAGCAATGAGCAAGTATTTGATGTAGGTAACTACCTAGTAGGAAGGTTAGACTACGAGTATGACTACCAAGCAGGTAATTTGTAACAAACCAACATTATTCTCAGCGTTTATGTTCCAATTTCAAGCACACATTCCAAGAGCTCTAAAATAACGGTAAAATTCAAATACCTGGCAACACAAAACACCATGGTAATGCCTAACCAAGCAAGAAACCGTGATAATATCTAGAAACTGCACAGAACAAAGGCTTTGGCTTCTACGAAATCTAACGCAGTCGCATACTTCTGAGTTGCTTAGTGCTCGCAGCTACTTGAAGGAATACGCAATAAGCAAAAACACATAACATGTTATATTTATCGTAATTGCAGTAGCGACGACGTCCTCTGCTAAACGCACAGGTGCAGCTCCCACGCAGACGCATAAATGGATTATGCACTACTCTCCACTTTTCCCCACCACTTATATCTGTGCAAGAGCATTGCATGCATCTATCCAGAACATTACTGCACAGTAATGAAGTTCGTTAATTGGCCTCAGCCGTTGTAAGTCAGTGGTTTGCGCCGAGAGAGTGAAATAACTAGAAGGAAACACACGTTAGATTCATTTCGTTCGCGAGTCAACACGGATAGTGGTCCTGTGAGATAATGGTGCTGCAATCAAAGAAATAATTACGAGTTCGGAGGGTCGGCCGGCGCCCGAGGGAACAGTACGTACGGTTCCTCGCAAGCAACACGTTTTATTTTCGTCCTACATGACGTAACACGAATTCGAGCATCTCGACCTCTGTAGCACGTAAGTAATTCACAAAGGCGTGTTATTTCAAATGTAGACACAACTTTTATACGCCACTCGAAATCCATTGTGTTTTAAAAATACATGCGAAAGATGAAATGATAAAAGATTGTGCCCGATAGCAAAAACAGAGACAGTAAAAGGCGTGAGCTGTAGTCCAGGCTTTGTAGTGTCTTAGAAGACAATGCTTATTTAAATTTCACACACATAAAGTATTCATGTAACTGCCAGCCCATACCAGCCAGTTTTATTTATCTAGTCAAAGATGCTGAGGATGATGTCATTATTGTCAATGATATTTTCCCGAGAAAAAATAAGTAAGGTATACATCGATCAAACATTTCGCCGGCCCCTCTCGCGGTATTTTTGATCGATGAAGGTAGGTATAGAATCCTCCTGGAACGGAACCCAAACAAGCCTCGTGCGTGTGTTGTGTGACCGGTTGACGGTCAAAAGTTTACACAATTTTATTATTATTATATTCTAATCATGGATCAAGATACTCTGACAAAAAATTTCTAAACATGGATCAAAGATTTTCATCGTAACGTAATATTTTAGAGAGTAAGCAAGCTTTGTTAACAAAATGTAGAGAGTAGAGCCCCTCTTGAAAACACTTTGAAGTCACCCAGAGTACTTTGCCAATTAGATGTAAGTATGAGTTTAATAATTGGCTACATAAAATCTTACGATGAATATTGAAGTGCTCAATGTGCTCATGACGACAAGAATTAAGATTCATTTCGGTCGGCGACAACCGGACTGAATGTCAATAAACCAGTTAATACCTACGGCTGCCGAGGAGTCGCAGAACCGCACGACCACTTGATTTAAAACGATATAAAAACAATTAATTATCTACTCTGACCAAATGGGAGAGTTTGATTTAGAGGTAGAGTTCACATTGCGGGGAGTCTATGTGATTTGAATTCAATTGAGTTTTTGGTTGTATAGGGTAGGTATAACTTATGGCTTCCTGTCCTGTATTTTTGAGTTACATTATGAATATATATTGAATATATAAAAAAAAAATTACATTATATATTGAAGTATATGTTATACGAGTAATCTAGTTAGAAGAAATACATGATTGATCCAGTCGTTTCGTAGCAGTTTTATTACAGCTCTGTAATAAGAACTTATGGGTGCCTTAAGTTTTATGAGCTCGAGGTTATTGCTTTGTGTTGAGAGCGAACATAAAATAAGCAGATGAATCTATAATTAAGAATGTACTCTACAAATGTTTTATTTGTAGAACCTTATCCTTATAAAGCAAAACGCTCTTGTGACCCAAATCATAATACCTACTGAACTTGCCAAATGTTTTTCTGATCAGCGTCTAGAATCTAGACTCTAAGCCAGATAGTTCAGGACAATATATTAATTAGGTAACTACTTAGTTTTAAACTTCGGATAGGTTAATCACTAGGTAGATTAGGTAGGTCAATCGTCAATCGTTTCATCCTAATGTTTAATGTACGTATACCTATCGAAAATTTCAATTCGTTAACAAATGAATTTAGCCTTGACAGAAATTACGTTCGCCATTATTTGTTAGATACTACACACTCGGTATCATGCGTATATGTATGGTTGTAGTTCGGTATGGTACCTAATTAAGTACCTATCGGTACCTACTGGAGCCCTATTCAAGATCCAATGACAATAATCAAAAATTATGTTTTTGGTGACGCTTGCAAAATAATTATTTATCAGCCTGCAATGTAGGTAGTAGGAACGAGCCCAATTGACAAGTGGTGCATATTTTGTCAAAAAACCAACAACAAAGTTTTTGGTACAGAATATAATGGGAACCATGTTTATACCTCTATTCTTACATAAATATCTTTAGCTTGGCCGGTGAACAGTTATCGAAGCGAACTCTAGAGAACAAGGAAATGTCATCAAAACAATGTCGCATACCTATGTATGACCATAGCAATGTTAGGTACGTAGATAAGATACTTAGGTGAGGAAGGTACTCCATGGAAGGCCCAGATTAGTACCTTTCTACTACTAAGTTAACATCCTTATTCATGTGTTTGTTTTAAAAACTATAAACCGACTACAATTATACCTTCAGAACTGGACCAAATTGAAATGCAGAATCAAATAAAAAAAGAATCGTCAAAATCGGATCACGCAGTCAAAAGTTATGAGGTAACAAACATTTAAAAAAATCAGAAGAATGGAAATATCCTTCTTTTTTTAAGTCGATTAAAATAGTTATTTGTTATACAAGAGTGCAAAGTTGCTTTCTAACCGCGTGTTCAATTTTGATGACCGAGCAAGCGAAGGATTCTAAAATTGAATCACGAGCGCAGCGATTGATTCAAAATTAGAATCCTGAGCGTTAGCGAGGGAATCAAAAGAGCACGAGGTGAAAAATCTTTGCACTCGAGTGCAACACGTAACTTTTCATTCCACCTCAGCGAGGAAATGACTAAATGCAAAAAAAAACGTTTACAATCACAAGACAGGTACACTTTTATTTCAGAGAATCACTCATTTTAGTTTTTTCACTTGTTTTCAAGTTTCTTGTTTTTAATATAAGGTTTGACAATGACGTGAAAAAATACCGTGTACAAAGCAAATTGAAAAAAGAACACCAAGAAGGTTCCGAGTCTGAGTTTTTAACAAATTCAAAAATAGTTGTATGATATATTCGGCACCATAGAGGTAGCAGTAAATAGGTTTAATGTTTTTTTTAATTAACAAGCTTAGCGCACACGATGTTCTAAATTCAATTTACTTTATCCTCTAGAGAATAAAAACGGCTTTTCCACTCAGATATTGAAGATTAAAAATACTCTTTCCGAGATGGTGGGATGAAAATGTTATTTCTAACAGTACTCTCGCTATCAGATATATTGTTTTCTGTTGTGAAATACCTGGCGAAGAATCTAATGGGATTAGATAGGTGCTTCCATTATCCTTTATACAACCTACAATATCCTATTTATAAACTTTCACACTAAAGAATTTGAAAATGGTCAAAGGACAATCTTTCAGAAATCCTTCAAAACAGTGAAATATTTCATGAGTTGGTTGAATGAACAAATGTTACAGTTGCGTGAAGTTCAAGTTCACAGCTTGTAATGTGGAATCTAGCCAGTAGGTTCTATGCAAATATACTAATAACGTGATAATTTACCGTACTAATATAAGTTTGTTTGTTTGTAGTAAAACAACAGTCCTAATGTTTAAATGTTTCTTTCTTTCTTTCCTATATAGGGTGCCGCGAAATATGTGTAAGTACCTACTAAGCCTAAAATGTCGTGTTTTGTTCTACGATTTTTTTTAATTTCGAAAAGCATTAAATTACAAAAAAATACTGTTTTTTAATCAAAAAAAAGTTTTTTAAGTATTCATTTCATGATAAACAACTAAGCTGCTTTGGATGAAAAATCAAGCAAAAACATTTGTGAAATATTTTCGGCAAATAGACATATTTTTTTTTATTTTCCAATAAAATTGGACTTGCGTACTAAATAAAAATTAATTATTAAATTTTTATTTAGTACGCAATATATATTTAATATTGAGGATATAAATATGTAAAGTTTTGAGAATACCGACAGACAATACAATAATCGGAAGCGTTTTGGGTATCCATCAAAACAGGTCATTGTTCACTGTGACGCAAACAGGATACACCTCGGAGCAATAACGTGGTAGTTCCTCTTTCAATTATGGCATTTGTTGTGTATTTATTTATTTAATAACCAACCAACTAGAAGTAACACAAAATATCACAAAAATATTACCGTAAAACTTAAAACTGTGCACTCTAAATTACAGCCACAACATGCGCAAAAACCAGGCAACTCAGCTAAACAGCTAATCGTAAATTAATAAATGTCCATTTATTCTATGTATCTATTATACCTATTGTCATACTGCCTAAGGTAGGTAAATTGGGTATAAAAAAAAAAACCTATTACGCCTATTTCTGATAAGTGCCCTAATTTGATTCCATAGTGCTGATAAAATACTAAAAACCATTTTTTAAATTCAATGATAAAAATTTATTTGTAACATTTTGCAATTTCTCGCGTGATTCGTAATTGAGACGAAAATGGTAGACGTGGTCAATATTGTAAGTAGGTAGGTAAATAATAGATTCAGGCGTTACTTTGCGGAAACCCATTGTAAATATAATTATATATTCGCGGAATTGTTACTAAATATTTTTCATTCTTATATTTAGTAGGTAGGTACTTAGGTAGGTAGGTATCTAGGTAATCATAAGCATAATATACAATCCTAGAATTTAATATGCAGTTACCTTTATTAAGTAAACAGAAGCCTGGATAAAAGAGCGTAGGTGATACATTGATAATTTGATACAATACTATCTCTACCTGCCTCAACAATTGTATAAAACATTTATCTTCCTGGTAAGGTATTATACCTGCCAAAGACATAACATTTAAGACCACTGGTCTTAAATCTACTTAAAAGGTCTACTGGTCTTTAGGGTCACAACTGCCGTACCTACTCGTCCTTTCGTGAAGCCTTAAAGCATCCTGTATGCTGAGTGTTATGTTAACTGCTATCGACTGCCATACTGTTTACAACAGAGTTTGCATTAATCTATTTTGTATGGAAATATAAAAGTTATATAAAGTTCCCGCTTGGAGCGCTGTCACATTTTCATAGAAAATAGAGTAACACAAACAGTCGAAGGCAGTTCACACCTGAACGAAAAATAAAATATATACCTCATATACCTAGATGACTACTACATTCCAAAGCAATGAATTCGTACGTTTGACATTTACATAAGCTATGAATGATGCTATGCGACTAACGAGCTAGTTTTGTCTGGTTTAGGTATCTCCTGGTTTATGACTCTTTTGACATGGTCACTGGCAGAGTTGTGGCAGCAATGACACAGCAAGCCATAAAATAAGAAGTTGAAGTTGTTGAAGGTATCTCCTGTTGTGGAGTCACAACTTGCCTTTTGTGAGTGGATCCGGAAGTTTGGGTACAACGCATTAGCTACCCTTATGAAATATAACCTTCACACTGGTAAAAAGGATTTCTTAAAATAAGAAAGAGCAGATTCTCAAAATATTTGGTAGATTCAAAACCATATTGACTAAGATTAATAAAGTATTTTTACTTTAAAAATACTACTTTTCTTGTTCTGATACTATGTTATTCTCAACTTTGTTCTAATATTTAGAGAAATATCTTCATTTCAAGACTTTTTTGTTTATAATCCTATAATTAGACTTTACTTAGAATAAGAAATGTTATTTTCTTACCCTAAATTATTTTTTTCTTAAATAAATCACAAAGGAGGATGGGCATTTTGGGCCTTTTGGGTACTTTGTCCAATCAAGATGAGTCATACGTCGTTGGATAGCTGTTTTCAATAGGAAAAAAAAATTATAAAACGATAAAACTGTTGCAGTTGTCCGTTTTGAAATATACTCGAAAAAAGATGTTGAATTTTTATCACAAATAGAATAACAAAATCCTATTATCTTATCACGTTGATCGTTTTAACTACATACTTTATTATTATTATACATAAGAAATGATACAAAAAATATCTTGAATCTTAATTAAGTAAAACAGTACAACGGGCGGCCTTATCGCTATAACTAATTTCTTCCAGGCAATCAATTTCAGCATTTTTGCGAAAATCACTGAGTGTAGATGACAATCCCTCCTACTTATAAACCTCTCCTAATTTTAATTAATTGTTACAAGTTTTTTTCCGAATCAGTGAATTACTCTAGGTAGGTACTACTGAGTGAATCATTAACTGGTGGTATTCGTTGTTCGCCGGCTCCCTGACACGGCGCAGCATTTTGGACATAATAGACTGATTAGAGTAGATAACTTATCTGTCACTAATACCTACTATACGTCAGATATGGTCCGCTTACGTCTTTCGTTCTTTTTTTCAATTTTTAACCGACTTAAAAAAAGGAGGAGGTTCTCAATTCGACTGTATTTTTTAAATGTTTGTTACCTCAGAACTTTTGACTGGGTGGTCCGAGTTTCATAATTATTTTTTTTTATGATAGCTGGTGTTTCTCGTGTGGTCCCATTTTTATTTGGTCCAGTTCTGACATTCGATATAATTGAAGTCGGTTTATAGTTTTTTATAAACCAAATCAATTATTCATTACTCATACTCGAAAAGTTGCCTGAGGAGCGGGTTGAAAATAATACTTTTCAGCCCTGTATCTAATTCTAAAAGTATTAGATATAAAAACTATTGGCACGCTGCCCTCCCCGTCTCGGGACTAAATAATTTACTTTCGCTCCTAGTGAAACAATGTACTATTCCCGTTAGTATGTAAAAAGTTGCAAATGATTTTTGTTTCGCACCTTTTTAAACCCTTGTTATTTTATTTTGTTTTACTACCGATTATATTGCAATGTATCGTTACCGGAACTGTGTAATGTGCCGAAGAAGGCTAGATCAAGGCAAATACCAAACGTCTTTTTGAGTCAAGACTACGACTGGGCAAACGTATGTAGGACGCCATCTGGCTAGGTGGGATGAAGACCTGCGAAACACTGCAGGCAGATGTTGAATGCGTCTAGCTGAAGACAGGGCGCTATTGCGCTCATTAGGGGAGGCCTACGTCCAGCAGTGGACTAATATAGGCTGATGGTGGTGATGATGATGTTATATTGTAAATACAATACAATGCTAAAATGTAAAAAAAAACTGATTTATTGAGGTAGGTATGCACCGTTTTAGTAGTACTTTAATAGAAAGGGTCAAAAACTCATCAAAATAAACAACTTTCAAAGTGGAATTACTCAAAACGGACAACGAACCGGGAGTAGCCCCCTTAGTTATTCTTATTCTACAGGAACAGAGCTTTCCAATGACATATCAATCAGTTCGATTGGGGCCAGGCCCAGGCGCCATACATTTGTGCCCATCCTCCTTTCTTGGATGAAGATGTATGTATCGTAAGAAAAGATTCCCTTAAATTAATAACGAATATATTAAATCTGAAGAATAAATTATTTGTAATTGTGAATCTGGTAGGTGCAAAGTTTACCGAAATTATAACTAGATGTCACTAGCAATTGTGACCGAGCTCTAGATTGCGCTGACGAAAACGCAGGGTTCGGAACGACCTCCGGAGCCTGGTTTTTATTTTGTGAACCGTAAACCTTAAACAGTCGGATTATATCCTCTCCAGTGATTTAACCATTGTTTCAATTTTGGAAGTCCAAGCTGATCCCACCTGGTTAGGGGAGTCCATCGGGACCACAGGAAGCGGGCACCGAATTTAGTTGGTTTGGCAACGTAGTCGGCAACGCCATTTTGTCGAGCCCCCCTCACTAACACCAGAAATTACTATTCCTAACAAATTAATTTGTTGATTAAAGATAATTATATTATTACTTCAATAATATTTTATCTATGTATGAAAAAAAAAAATTCACTTGAAGACCGGACTCTCTTGACTACACGAACAGCTAGTCTCTTATGTTAATTAATTTTTTTCTTGGATTGAATGTTTTTTTCTTGAAACAAAGAAATATATTTAAGACGATTTTTTACTAATTAGAAGTGAATATTCTCTAACGTCTATAGGGAGAGGATCATTTTCTTGGATCTAATAAGGTTGCTTTGATGCATAGTAATTTATCTTTTTTCAAGAAATCTGTTTTTACCGTGCAGGAACGCGACACCGAGCGAAAATATATCAATTAAATAAATGAGTGCTTAGGGTGTGTCGGAAGTTGCGTCGCGTATAATCAGATGAGATGTTGGCGAAATGCAGAAAAGCTCTGCGAACAATTAAAATGGCCTCGGAGGTTTTCTGCATAGTTACTGTGATCCTATGGTAACATTTCTAATGGTTCTAGTGGTACTGAATGTGGTAGGTACATAAATTTAAAATATCATGCCGATCGATAAAGGATTTTACTTAGATCTATGGCCCCCAACATTAATTCAGTACTTACCTTACCTACCTACTAAGTTAATATTAGGTCCCCTTACATATGAAATTGGCGTTTTTCGTACTGGCCACTTTAATCACAAATTTCTCCTCTTTGGTAAGGAATTCCAAATTCAAATTTGTACAGCTATAGACTCATGTATTTGTGCTTCGATGATCGTCATTCATTTGTTTTTTTTCTTCTGTTTTTTTCTGTTTGCGTCACTCATTTTACAAAATGGAAAACTTAAAATATCGCATTATTTACGAGTACGAGTTCCGCCGTGGCACTAGTGCTGCGGAAACAACTCGAAGGGTGAATGATGTGTATGGCGGTCGTGTTGCAAAAGAAAACACAGTTCGTTTTTGGTTCCAACGTTTTCGTTCTGGAAATTTCGACCTGCAGAACAAGCCCCGTGGACGGCCTGAGACTCAAGTTGATAATGAAGAGTTGAAGGCTATTGTGGAAGCGGATCCATCGCAAACCACGTCCGAGTTAGCTGCAGGCTGCTATGTTAGTAATAAAACTGTTTTAATTCACTTGAAGCAAATTGGGAAGATTAAAAAGCTTGAAAGGTGGGTACCTCACGAATTGACTGAAGCAAACCGGCAAACGCGCGTCGACTGCTGCGTTACATTACTAAACCGGCACAATAATGAAGGTATTTTAAACCGAATCATTACCTGTGATGAAAAATGGGTTCTTTACGATAATCGGAAGCGCTCAGCGCAATGGTTGGATCCTGGCCAGCCAGCCAAATCCTGCCCCAAGCGAAAATTAACCCCAAAAAAGTTACTTGTAAGCGTTTGGTGGACTAGTGCCGGTATTGTTCATTACAGTTTTCTCAAATCTGGCCAGACTATTACGGCTGATGTCTATTGTCAGCAATTGCAAACCATGATGGAAAAGCTAGCGGCTAAACAACCTAGGCTGGTCAATCGCTCCACGCCACTGCTGCTTCACGACAACGCTAGACCACACACTGCGCAACAGACGGCTACTAAATTAGAAGAGCTTCAATTGGAAAGTCTAAGACATCCTCCGTACTCCCCGGACCTTGCTCCAACAGATTACCATTTTTTTCGAAATTTGGATAACTTCTTGCAAGGGAAAAAATTCAACTCCGATGGGGCAGTCCAAATCGCCTTCAAAGATTTTATTAATTCCCGTCCGACTGGTTTTTTTAGTAAAGGGATCAATGAACTACCTATAAGATGGCAAAAGTGCATAGAAAATAATGGTTCATACTTTGATTAATTAAATATATTATATTAAAAAATATTCGACTTTTTGTTCCTCCCATACAAAACGCCAATTTCATATGTAAGGACCTAATATTTAGCAATATTATAGATAATACTGTGTAAATGGTCCAACAAATATTATTAATGCTAAACCGTCTTCACTTGTGAATAATAAAGGTTCATCCATTAAACAAGTGCAAGAAGCAGTGAGACGAGAAGAAAGCCTGCAAGTAGAATATAATAACAATAATAGTCCAGATCGGTCACGAGACTTGGGACAGAGACCGTCCCAGGCGCATTGTTTAGTTACATCACGTGTACTTTCTAACCCCCCAGGCTACCTGCCATAGGTAGGATTTATATCGCCATCCACTCTAATTAAAGTAACTACCTACTACCTTTCCTACCCGTCGAGAGTTGATGGAAACTGCTCGAGAATTACAGACGAAACGATATAAGATTGCATAGGTACCTAGGTAATACGAGAGAGTGGCGAGGACAATAGACTTGTGCAACAACACTTTCGATTTCCTTTTGATTCATGCCTCTCATCATCGGATGTTTTATTGCTTACAATATAAAAATTAAAATGAGATGCATAAAACATTTCGTTGCACACAATGTTGCAATTAAGATCCAAGAACAAAGGGTTCCGATGGAGTCAGCACGAATCCTAAATAGCAAACGCATCGGAGCACAATCGCGGATGACGCGTAGCTATCGGAATGCCGGCCGATGTAGCATGCACGCGCAGCACACACGGCGCTAGATAACTGGACCGCTCTCTATGTAGGAGGGATCGCATCCGCTTACGAGACTCCTAATAAATGGAAAATTTCGCTTTGCTATCCGATATCCTATGCGAAAAATGAGAATGCCGGAAAAACGCGGAGGTAAGACGAAGCCAGTGATACAGCTTACACAAGTTAGTGCGACGTAGAAAGCACTTTAGAAAGGAATGGAAGGTAGGTACGCGTGACCTGCCAGCTCGGGAGGTGAGCGGCCGTGCTGCAGCCGCGCCGCCGTGTTGCGACACATCACGGAACTTGCGGCCTTCGCTGTCAACCTTTTAATTACCTACTGGCTTTTTCGCATGCCCGTTCTCAGCTAGCCCAGCTATCAGTAATGGTTATTGCCTTTATGATGTTGAAACTTTCCACACACGAACGTAGTTGTAGAACTGCACATTCGTTTGTGTCAATTACCTACCTTACAAGATACAAACAACTAGGCGTAGTAATTGACCTAAACAACAAAGTACTGCCAAAGGCCATATGACATGTATACTTTGAAATCTGGGTGTAGACCTGGTAACTCTGGTAAGGTGTGTCACTTACCAATTGAGAAGAAGGCGAGTATTCAAATAAGTTATTAAATTCAAATATCTCATCAATATTAGTTGCCTACTATGCAAGACTGTAACGAATTCTTAAAAGGGCGTCTTCGATTGCATCAGTTCTTCGAATCATGTTTTATAGCTCATAGCATAGGTAATGAATGACGCTCGAACGACGAGGCCCCTCTATTCTCAGGCGAGCACGAGCAGCAAGGCACTTGGTAGTATAGCAGCTACACAGATTACATAATATTTTGTGATCTGAGTTTGGCTACGAGTCTGAGGGATCGTTCGGGCGATGAGCTCAGTATTTCGTGAGGCGAAGACGGGAGCGAGGTCGCCATACACTCGCCAGCTGACTCTCAGCTGTTACGCTCATCATACTACTGTTTCGACAGTCATCGAAGTAGCAAGTCGACTGGCAATGCAATCATGATCTTTACAATCTCATTTAACCAAGTCCGGGTTGTAAATTTATCAGCACTTCGTCTAAATTAGGTTCCAATAATCGTATCGTTGTTCCTACGCTGATAAAACCGTTTGTTCTCACTAGATCGATTGATTAGGTCGATCGTCGAACTAGTGAGAAGTTATTTTCTCCGTTCGATTTATTAGTTCGATCGTCGAACTAGTGAAGATTTTATTTTCTCATTGGTTTGACCGTCGAACTTATTTTAATCAAGAAACAAAAATCAATAAAAATCGCTTGTTTCGTCAAAAAGGTTTAGGCTTGTTATATAATTATGTAAATATTTGTATCTCTGTACCACATCCTTGACCAAATAAATAATTGAAAAAAAACTATCTTGCTTATCTCAACTAACTTAGAAACAAATAAAATGCTTAGATATGTCTATGCTGGTACATACAATGTAGCGCAAACTGAACTCGTATATGGATACGTTCTGTTAATACAGTTGGTAGAAGCTTGTTCAATTCAAAATTTCAATTGTTTTGACATTTACATATCAAAATAGAAGATATGCTACAGAAATATAAATATAATTATGCATACGAGCATAAACCTTTTTGACGAAAAAAGCGTTTTATTTATCTTATTTTATTGTTTTGTTTCTAGCATGTTTCTAGATTAATATAAGTTCGACGGTCGAAGAAATGAGAAAATAAAATGTTCACTAGTTCGACGATCGAACTAGTGGGAACAAACCGATAGAGCGACTTCTATCATTCATCGGTATAAAAATAGCAGTCGTTCGCCGAATAAGCTAAATAGGAGCAATAAAGTCTGGCGCCCAGCACGGCCTCAATAGTCTTAACTTATATGTAAATATTATCTTAGGGAGCGGTGGCTCAGATGTACTTATGTAAGAACTTATTGTATTGATAGATGTAAGCGAGATGTCTAGACTGGGATATAACTTTGGTATTCTATCTATGTTAAGGAAACTTGTAGCTAAATCATGTTATCAAATTGTACCTATATTTATATACATATATAACAAAACAATGTGTTCGTTGGATGTTCCAAATTGCAGTACCCACCCGGGCTCATGATAAATCTTCAACCTAATTTAAGACCTACATAATTAATAATTATTGTAATTGGTACTTAATCGCAATTAAATAAATAAATCATCTAGGCCCAAGCTAAGCAAAGCTTGTGTTAGTAAATTATATTACGTAATCGATTAAATCTTTGTCAATCAGTACATATTTGTTCAGTAACATAAGCATAACTAATTCATCACTCGCAAAGAAGGAACACATCAGCTACAAAGTTGCAAGTAAATTAAGATAGTTGAGTCAGTACCTACTTGGCTGATAAACTATTATACAACCACAAGTCATTCCTAGAAACGTGCAATCTAGGTATAGGTACATAAAATACCTAACTAATCTAATGCTACACTACAATACTGGTAAATTCAATTACCAGTATCGCATAAACATTGACATTTATGATAAAGTTGCGTATCTAGTTTTTTTATCTCAACCATGAATTTGTTCGAAGATACTTTATTTATTTAATAGTACTCCTAGAACGAAAGACTCAGCTTTTTACATAAAAATCTAAAATATATCTCAAATTCGATGTGTCCTCTCAGTAGAGGCATTATTTATTGTCTCGTTGCCAAATATTAATCGTCAACTAGCATTTACCTACTTAAAAAAATTCTAAGAAATCTAGCATTTTTTTGTTTCATTCCTTTTTATACTTATTTTTAATTATTTCTGTTTTTTTTAATCGTTGCATTTGAACTGTCACCTAACCTAAACAGTTGTACAACTGATCCCTCGCGTCTACATCACAAGTTTACTAAATTTAGTAAGAGTTGTTAATAGTGAAATAGGTCTAAAATACAATATTATTGTACCAATCAAACATTTATCTTTGGAAACAATTTGTAAGACCTAAAGAAATAAACGATTTTATTTAATTATGTACTCCTATTATTTTTTATCACATTTATTCTTTCAGAAGTTCAGAACCCTTCAGTCGGACTTGTTGAGCAGAGAGCCAGCCAGGCGGTGTGTAGCCTAGCCTAGGCCTAGCTTTGTCCGTGTAAATCCTACACACAGTGGATGCACAGTGAAGATAGGTTAGGTTGGTGGGTTGGAACCGGCGAGTGAAAATAAACGAACAGAATCACATAGCACAATAGTTATTATTGTCCAGTGAAAACAATTAGGAATTACATTATACGATTAACACTTAATTATTGGATATAGAAAATCAGCTTTATACAGACATGTTGTGTGTGCTATTTCAGAACAGAGAGAGAGCAAGTAATCATAACGTTGATTGTTACGCAGAACAGATTTTAGAGTTGAGTTCTGTCAGTGTCAACGAGACGACATTGACAGATGTAAAGCATTGATTTAATCATAAATCCTTACTTTAATCTCAGCCTCATAGACAAGTTGAATGGTGTACCAATACATATTCCAACACTTCCCCTTACACCATACAACGGAACTCCAACCCTCATTACAGTTATACAATACAACTTCATGGAGTTCTTACATTTAAATGAAACCTAAAGCCATTATGTTTACAGGAAGACAAAGCTTTTGTTAGAATGTCAGCTATCATTTCCGTAGTAGGCATGTATGAGACACAAATACAATTTTTAGAAATCAAATCTCTTACAAAGTGATAGCGTACATCAATGTGCTTTGTCCTTTTATGACATTGAATAGATTTCAAGATTTTCTGGGCACTCTGATTATCATTAAATAGTTGACACACAATATTTCTATTCATTATCTCAAACAAAAACTGTTTGATAAACAGAATGTCCTTACAGGCGTCACTTATGGATAAGTACTCTGCTTCAGTACTTGACATAGCGACGCAGCGCTGTTTTCTGCTCTCCTAATTAACAGTATTAGACCCTAACTTTATTACAAAACCAGTATAAGATTTTCGGTCAATAGGATCATTCGCCCAATCAGCATCAGCATAAGCTATAAGGTCTAAATTATTACATTTACTAAAAACTAAACCATAATCAATAGTTTTAGCTAAATAGCGAAGGATCCTCTTTCCTGCTAACCAATGAGTCTTATCATAACAATTATTAAATTGACTTAAAACATTACATGCATTATGTTATATCTGGCCTAGTACAGACACTAAGGTACATTAAACTACCTATCAATTCTCTAAAATTATAATCATTGTCAGACACATTATTATCACATTTATAAAATAATTAAATTGCTAGAGTTTCTCTTAACATACACATAAGGTTCACATTTTGTTTGAGAATAACCATTAGTAAGTAGCAATTTATTTACAGTTTCATTCCACGCCCTACTTGCTTGTTTCAAACCATAGATGCTTTTCTGTAACAAACAGACTTATTATTATCAGTCATAAAACCTATAGGTTAGTTCCATAAATATTTCCTCCTTTAGTTGACTATGAAGGAAAGCAGTAGTTACATCTAAGTGCTCTATGTCCATGTCCAACTCATTTGCCAAATTAAACAATATCCGCATTGTTGAGTGTCTGACTACTGGGGAAAATGTCTCATCATAATCAATACCATGTTTTTGACTAAAACCGCGAGCAACTAGACGAGCCTTATACTTGTCAAAATTTCCAGAAGTATCTTGCTTGACTTTAAATACCCACTTACATTTAACGATGTTTTTATCCAGTGGTCTCTCGACTAATTTCCAGACACCATTGCTTAACAAAGAGTCATACTCGGCTTGCATGGCTGCTTGCCACTTCGCGCGAAAATGACTGGCCATAGCATCCTCATATGATAACGGTTTGTCAAATGCAATCTGCCCATGAGAGTAGAGAGAATAATCATACTCGCAGTCATCATACCTTTAAGGTGGCATACCCCTTGTACTCCGTACAGGACATTGATTTGGCAACTCAAAATTGCTCGGTCTGCATTCAGTATCCAGCATAGAGTTGCCCTCAGACTCCACCATATGGTCGCTCTCCTCTGCCCAAGACTGCTCATTTTCTTCCACCTGGTCGCAGTCGACGAATAATGGCGATGCTGACCCATCAGCACTGGCAGACGTGTTTGTGCTGGGGGCCTCAGTCCCAACACGTCCACTCTCCATTTCACCACCTGAAATTGCAGAAGGAGGTATCAATTCACTAGAATTACCATTATCACAGTTCAACATTGGAACACAAACTTTGTCATTAATATTAAAATTATTATTATTATTCATCATTTTAGATTTAATAATATTATCATTGTTTATCATTTTAGATTTAACATTACTATTATTATTTATCATTTTAGATTTAATAATATCATTAGTATTTATATCACAATCCAACTTATTAGAATTAATATCACAGTTCATCATATTAGATTTTACATTAGAGTCCGTCAATTCAATAAAATGGACATTTCTGGATTTAATTATTTTCTTTGGTTCAGTTGGATCTACTAATCTATAACCCTTGGACATTTCACAATAACCCACAAAAATACACTCCTATGACATTGCATTGAGCTTGTGACGGTTATGTTCTGAAATCAATGAAAAAGCTTTACAACCAAATACTCTCAAGTGGCTTAGGGTCACTTTGGAACCTGTCCACACCTGTTCAAGAATACTGCCGGACAAAGCAGCCGTGGGGCTTCGATTCTGTAGGTATATTGCAGTAGCAATAGCCTCTCCCCAAAAACGCTTGTCGAGGCAGGCCTCAGAGAGCATAGACCTGGCTTTTTCCATAAGGGTTCTATTAAGGCGTTCAGATACGCCGTTCTGCTCAGGACTAGGGAATACTAGTTTCATAAATAATGCCCTCACTAGACAGAAACTTTTCTGAGATTTTACTACAGTATTCCCCTCCATTATCTGTTCTGAAACGCTTGATTGTTTTACCCACTTATCATGACTTCATTCTTATGACACATAAGATAAACAAAACTTTTTCTAGAGAAGTCATCAGTAAATGTAACTAAATAACATGCACCACCCCAGCTATTGATTGACATAGGCCCACAAACATCTGAGAGTATTAACTCTAAAAGATCATGAGCTCTTTTTGCTTGGCTCTTAGGGAAAGATTTCATTGTAAGCTTCCCCTTAAAACATGAAATACAAATTTTCAACTTACCATGACAGTCATCTTCAAAAACAACATCATCTGCAAGACTCCGTATTCCATACAAACCATGCAAGCTCAAATGCCCAAGTCACTTGTGCCATACTTCCAATGGCACACTAGAAATAGCTGCTAAAGAACTTTGTTCTGCTTGCTTACAAGCACCTGTGGTAGCAACATTACATTCTGAAATACAATTTGGGTTAGAAAAACAATCAAGTTTATAAATACCCCTGAAACATGTTGCACTAGTAAAAGGCTGGCCTTTAGGATCCATTATTTTGCAATTATCCTGTTCAAATACTACTCTAAAACCTAATCTAGTTAGCTGACTAACGGATATAAGATTAGTAGTCAATTTAGGAACAAACATTACATTTTGCAAAATCTTTAGATCACTACTATTATTGAGATTCAAAGAGACGGCACCAAGACCCTGACATTTCAGTGCTTCTCCATTAGCAACTGTAACTATTGATTTAAAATTTAAGTCAATGTCTCTAAAAAGGTCCATATCACAGCACATGTGCGAAGTACACCCGGAGTCCACTATCCAGTCCACGCTTCCGTAAACAGATAAGAGTGACACTGCTGATACCAACAGTGTGTCCGCAGACCCCGCAGCTAAGTTGACATCGCTACTGCTTTGCTTCTTCAAATCATTCTTCAACTTGAAACATTTTGATTTGACATGCCCTTGCTTCTATGCATTATGCTGAGCCGGTGACCTTTTTGTGTTAGACATAATTTAATTTTAGTTGTAATTAAGTTATGCTAATTTTATCCATGTGACACAAATAAAGATATTCTATTCTATTCTATTCTATTCTTCTGGCAGTAATGGCACTTAAGTGGTTTCCTCTTCGTAAATAAAACCACATCATCATTTGATTTGCCATTTTTAGTGGATTTTCGGAACTCCTCTTGAAGTAGTCGAGCTCGCACTGCTTCGCTCGTGAGAGTTTCGGAGAGGTTTGCTGTTTCCAGACCAGAAACCAAAACATCAAAATCCTGTGGTAGACCGCTGAGTAAAATTTCTGCAACTTCTTTATCATCAATGATCCTTCCGATGTCTGCAAGTTGTTGTACTAGGGTCATTATTCCTTCGATGTAAGCTCCCATTGAATTATATTCATGGTAGTCGGATCTATGAAGTTTTCTTAGAAGCACAACCCTCCGATAAAGTCCTTTATCCTCAAATACATCCTGGAGGATTTTCCAAGCTTGCTTTGCGCTTGTAGCATCGCGCAAATACTGGATGCAATTCGGTTTAACTGCCAAGCATATTCTAGCCAAAGCTTTTTGATCCGTGCTGCTGCTAGTCTCAGAACCATCAATACATGACCATAAGCCTTCCATGATAAGCGCCATTCGCATCTGGAACTTCCAGTTGTGATACGAGCCAATTCCATCCAATTTGTCAAAAGTGTACAGACCTGCTGGCGACACATGAGGCGTGTGCCCGCCAACGGCACCTTCTTGCGGCTGCTGTGACATTGCACACAATATAAAATCCGCTTCCTCGTGTTCGTGTCCTCGCCGGCACCCAAGTGTAGAATGTCTTCCTCTTCTTAAATACTGTGCCCGTAATCAGTTGTGATAATCCTGGGACCTGGGCCCATAACCTGTTGAGCAGAGAGCCAGCCAGGCGGTGTGTAGCCTAGCCTAGGCCTAGCTTTGTCCGTGTAAATCCTACACACAGTGGATGCACAGTGAAGATAGGTTAGGTTGGTGGGTTGGAACCGGCGAGTGAAAATAAACGAACAGAATCACATAGCACAATAGTTATTATTGTCCAGTGAAAACAATTAGGAATTACATTATACGATTAACACTTAATTATTGGATATAGAAAATCAGCTTTATACAGACATGTTGTGTGCTCAGACAAAGGATTCCTTTGTCTGAGGTTGTGTGTGCTATTTCAGAACAGAGAGAGAGCAAGTAATCATAACGTTGATTGTTACGCAGAACAGATTTTAGAGTTGAGTTCTGTCAGTGTCAACGAGACGACATTGACAGATGTAAAGCATTGATTTAATCATAAATCCTTACTTTAATCTCAGCCTCATAGACAAGTTGAATGGTGTACCAATACATATTCCAACAGGACTGACACTTGGATGGATAATTGGATATATCACAATTAGCTCTACATTTTATCAGCATGTTTGTATCTAAACAGAACACGTATGTTACACATGTCAGTTTATCCACAGTTTATGTTTACTGATTTATTGGATAATAAAAGGCAAAGAGCAGTGATACCCAGAGGGCAAAAGTTGATTTAATCCGAACACAATGTTTTCAAGTAAACATTTATATAAGCGTTCAGTCGTGAAATGGTAACAGACACACATAGTTACTTTCGCAATTATAATATTATTATGGAATATAAATATAATGTCTTGAATTTTGTTTTAAAATATTCTACGCATGGTACAAGCTCTAGGAATGAATTCCCCTAAGCGCGGTCGCTATTTGCAAAGACTTTAATTGCAAACGTAATTGCCGTAGCGATGTAGAGAGTTGGATAATCACGCAACAGTGGTTTGTCCTACCTACCAATGTTTGTGGCATTGTGAGCGGGACAGGAAAACATGAGCGATCGTGATGCGCTTATAACAATGAGAAGTTTTTTAAACACAAGCGAGACGTTTTAATTGTAACCAACCTACACGAAGTAACTGGGTACTGTAGCAAATGTTGTGGCAAATGTTGTGGCAAATGTTATGTGAGGTAAAGGTAGATGGGAACTACCTACTGATACGAGGGTGGTCCGATAAGTACTTAGCCTCACTGCCCGATGGCTTCACTATCGCAAAAAAAATATTATCGTGTAGTACATTCTCGTAGACGGTTACTGTAGAAACCTCAACTGAATCGGACACGCAGTTTTTTTACCGCGTGTGGAAGCGGGCGTGTCCGTGGATTCTAGAAAAATGGAAAAAGAGCAATTATGCACTTCGGTTTTTGATGAGCCACGCCCAGGTACCCCGAAAACGGCTACTATACTACTGAGGATAACGTGACAAAAATCCACGATCTCGTATTGGCAGACCGCCGATTGAAGGTACGCGAGATAGCCGAGACAGTAGGCATCTCAAAAGACCGCGTGGGTCATGTCCTGCATGAAATTTTGAGCATGGGAATGCTGTCGGCGCGATGGGTGCCGCGTTTGCTCACTCCGGACAACAAGCGCAACCGTGAGACCACTTCAGCGTTTGACGCTGTTCAAGCGCAATCCGAAGGAGTTTCTGCGTCGTTTCGTGACCGTTGACGAAACATGGATCCACTGGTACACGCCAGAGACCAAGGAACAGTCGAAACAGTGGACCTCACCCGGCGAACGTGCTCCAAAGAAGGCAAAAACTGTCCAATCGGCCGGAAAGGTGATGCCACCGTTTTCTGGCATTCACAAGGTGTGATCTTCATCGACTACCTGGAGAAGGGTAAAACGATCACAGGGCTGTACTATGCCGAATTATTGGGCCGATTAGACCCCGAATTGCAGAAAAAACGGCCCCATTTGGCGAAGAAAAAAGTGCTCTACCACCATGACAAAGCACCGGCTCACACCTCCGCCGTCGCCACGGCCAAATTGATCGAATTGGGCTACGAACTGCTGCCCCATCCACCGTATTCTCCAGATTTGACCCCGTGCGACTTCTTTTTATTTCCAAACTTGAAAAAGTCACTCGCCGCCGGGCAGAAATTTGAGTCGAATGAGGAGGTCATCGCCGCCACAGAGGCCTATTTTGCAGACTTCGAAAAAACGTATTTTTCAGACGGGTTAAAAAAGTTGGAGCATCGCTGGGTCAAGTGTATAGAGTTAAAAGGAGACTACGTTGAGAAATAAAACGCCATTTTTCCAAAATTATCGTTTCCCTTTTTTAGGCTAAGTACTTATCGGACCACCCTCGTAGGCACCTACTAAATTGTGTCCTATACCTACGTACCTAAGCTCTAAGGAAATGAGTACCTACCTACTTATTTCAGATATCTTTGGGCCTACAAAATAAGCTCTAAGAAAAGTCAAATTGTATAGGTACTTTAAATTATTATCAAATGTAAAATAAAGGTGTTACTGATTCTCTCCTCACTTCATATTTTCGTGTCAATTTATAGCAGACTGGAAATTTACCTTGATTCGCAATAACTGCTTTGCTGAACTTTATATTTTAACAAACAACAAAGTAACAACTGTTTTTTTTAATTTACAGAAAAGAAGTCAGTCGGTTTCTAAGTTTTTTTTTTTAACTTCATGAAGCTTCTTGGAAATTTCACGATTGCTTAAGCGCCGGTGAAACCAGACACAAAATTATTTTTTAACTTTAAAGTTATTGCAGAAAAAAGCAAAACAAAACCAGCAACACGTAACTCGACAGTATCGTAATAGGTATCTATAAACATTGTGACTTTTCTCTATAGAGGTCACAGATTGGCAGACTTACTACACCTGTGCCAGATAGAGTTGTTCAAGGTTACACAGACACGCGGGTCGGACTATATGCTGTCCCAGACTGTATAATGTGCCCTCAACCCAAAAGTTCGGGTTCAATCAACCAGACTGAACGTTACGTAACCTTTAGAGTATAAAATAAGTGGCCTCTCGCCAATTTGTACTCACAACCACCATATCCTGCCCGGTAACAGAGCGATAATGCCGATAATCGATCACGCAGCGGTAAAGTACGAATATGCCGGTACTCGGTTGGACATCCAAAATAAAAACCCCCATAAAATTTGTACATTAATGAATGTGATTGATTTAATATGTAATATGTCACGTAAACGGACACGTAGTAGTTGACACTAATGAGGACGATGAATGTAGGTATCTGCGTGAAGCAGGAGGCTGTCTGGGTCCATCCAGATGACGTGGGAGGGGGCCCCACCACCCCCACGCCTCCCCAAGCACTATCGATCGCGTCGTCGCGGTCGCATCGCCCACCGCCTCTGCTGCACCACTTGTTACATCTCTCTTACTCTTTATCACGTTAATTGACAGTTATTCCACGAGATTCTTTATTCAGCCGTCGTTGAGAGCCTTTGTGATTTTAGTATCAGATATCAGCCAGATTACAAAAGATCGAAGCTAGTTTTTGATGGCATTATTATTAAACTGTGCAGGTATTTAGAGCGAGGCTCCGTAGGAGGTAGCTGTATTGATCTCTCAGCCCGGGCGCCGTTGATAGAGCATTAGCTAACGTCAGACTTAGCAACCTATCTAGGTACACACGCAATGGTGCTACATTGTGCGATTCGTTTGGTTAATACTTTGATAAAAGTGATTAGTATACCTAATCATGGTGTTTTGGCTTATCAGCGGCAATAACGACGCGACAGGGCGTATTGGCGCGCGATTTCATTTTTATATGAGTAACGAATTTCAGTCTCCGTTCGAAAGCGCTAGGTATATACGTAGCTAGAATAGTACATACAACTCTGAGCTTTAAGTAAGAAATTCAATTCTCAATGGCCGAAGAAGAAGTCTACAAACGGATATCTTTACTTCATATTCGTTGAACGAGGTTATCTTGATTACAAAAATAAATAACAGGGCCTTACAAACTCCGACCGATCGGGGCAGTTATTCCATCGTAAAAACGCCGATTAGAAACTTGATTGCACACGTTTTAATTTTACTATAGAACCGTTGATGGAATAGCAGATGTGAGAACGAGACACGGGAGCAATATAATTCATTTCTTAACTAAAATCAACGTGTGGATGGCACCCACAAGAAAAGAAAGTGTAATTGATAAGCGCACACGCGAAAGGGGCGAGCATATGATGATAACGAACGAGCTTGTGAAGAGATTAATTTTAGTGACCTTTGCATTTTTATTTCAAAGCTTACATAATAACTTTTGATATCTTCAAGTAATAGGTATAACTAAATTCACCCAAGAGCTGTGGGAATGGAAGATTCTGAATTGAATATGTGCCGGTGGCCCGGAAAGTTTTGATAAGAAGCTATAAATTAAAACGTCTACGTATCATGGGTCACCCTTATTAACAAAAACCGTAAAACACAGGGTGCATGAATACTTACACAACTCTGTAATATTTATGTCTTGCAATAAAAATTCTGAATAGGTACTTATACTTGAAAACGTCTTATGAATACCCATTTCTTTTATATTTATTGAAATAAATGAATAGGTAGGTCCAGAAAGAAATAAGTAAATATGTCGTTGAACTCGGATCACTTATACCTACTAGCGCAGGGATTGCTGCATGTCTTCAGAGATACAAACAAGATCGAATGATGACTATCGCCACATATCTCAGTAATAATGCACAAGAACTCGTCTGACGCGTTCCCGCACAGCAAACGAGGAAAATCCTCCGACATCCTGTTTGTATGCACGCATGCCTTTACGTTTCTCAAGATTAAACTGACAACGACAAATTATCTATATGCATCTACCTACCTACACGATAATAATGTGTAAAGATGGTACGAGTAGGTTCCTACATCTCTTCATAACATATGGCAAGGCTCTTCCTTACACGCGGGGAATTTAAATGCGTTTCTGGTACTTCTATACAGGGTGCCACGTTACATAATGTACAAAGTCAAAAATAAATAAACATAAACTAAGTGTACAGACTGATTGTACCGTGGTTAAATTCCACCTTCGTCAAACATACAATGGTCAAATTGTGTACTAATGAGTAGGTAACTCTTACAAAGACCAAACGACAAATCATCAGCATGACAAAATCCGCTAGTCCTAAAATGTGTCTGTGACAAAATGTACAGAAAACACGTAAAATATATAATGTAAAATTAGAGAAAAAAGATAATTTCGTAGAACAAAACTTGATCCCCTCGCGGTCCAATAATCACCCCTCTTTTAGCTTCGACACATGTTTCGTGACACCTGTATAAACAGCAAATAATGCGCATATTTGTTAGGTTTTTTATTCATAATGATTGCTCACATACCTAAAGCCGTCCCATCCCATGCTCATCGAATGGTTAAGTTATTATTGCTTGCGTGGCTATAAGTACTTAAGTACCTAATATGGTATTTTATATTGAACAGACTGGTAAGTTGAGAAGAGGCAACCTAGCAAATGTCGCTTTCATTTTCTCAGCATCAACCAGTTTAACGAGAATTCAAAACTACATAACGAGCTGCACGTACCTTCTTCTATGAACTTAACCATCTCTCTACAACCTACTTAATGTTGCCTAAATCACTTTTACAATTGCATTTTCTGAATATTCTGATTCATCTACACAAAGTATAGAAGTTCTCTGTAAACTATCTATTTGATGACAACACTTAGAGATACCTCCCACAAGGAATTTTGCATATCAATCACTAGAACGGCCATCAACACACACAACACTAAGCTTTACAGGTAACTTTTATGTTCACTGTAAAGATCCTATTTGTTTACCACTCTAGAGAAAAGTTATCTGGTCGTCAGTTGAATGGAAATCAACAAAATCAAAGCTTATTTTGCGGTCCCTACGTGTCTGCGCGGTCAATGTTCGCGAGCGATGGCGCCCGGCCGGGCCCCACGCACTCGCTATTGCGAAAATAATGCATTGAACCCACGTCACACGACCGATTTGGGAGTACTTTATTTAGTACCAGTCCATCCAAATTTAGGAAGCTTTTTAAAAGACTGGGTTCCATACTTTAGGAATTGCTAAAAGGGACCATGTTATTGCTATTCTTGATCTGAGCGGCTATAACTGGAGGAAGCTAGTTTGTTTTGTACGAAATCATGAAGTTATAGGTCTCGAATCCATCCAATATGTTAGGTTCAGTCAACTTTCCAAAGGTATCTAACATCCATCGAATAGCCAGTGTTATTTTTTTTCTAATAGGCTGTCTCCTCCATGTTGTTGACCGCAGATGGCCATGACGTTACTGGACTAACAGCACAAATTAATAATCAATCCACGGAACTTTTTGCCTATCGACGACGATGGTTGAATTTGGAAAAATTTGATACATTGATACATTTGAAATGAATTGGATTTCAAACCGGCGGCGGCGGCGGCGGCGGCAGTGGTGTTAGGCATTGTATTGTATGCAGGTAGTCGTATCACATGTCAAATTGCCAAACTTTTGAAATTGACTTTGCATGCACATGCATCGCAGCCGTAAATAAACCTATTTACAGAGTAGGTAAGTGCAAGTTCTAATTATATTTTAGAGTACGGGTCGCAAACGGGTTGTGGTGGCGACTGGCTGGCGTTAGGCCGGTGGTGGAGTGCGCGGGGCGAGGTACGTTCAACGAACGTCCGCGGGCCGGCACGGGCCCAAGGTCGCCGCGTTCTCTTGCCCGCTATATCACCGCCAGCTACCACCACCACCAGCATACTTGCGCTCCTTTATTTCTATACGTTTTACCCAACGATTACCTACATCGCCAAGATACAATAGGCCAATTGCCCCGTATCGTCAATTGCAGCTATAAAACACTCCGTGACGCCTAGAGCGCAGCGTTTCGCCTAACGCGCGTGATTTCAGACTATTTGAAGCTTGTGACTAATTCTTTGTTGTTTTTAGCTATAATCCGAGATGTCGGTTTCACCGTTCCACGTGTTGCCAAAATAAAGAAAATAAGCAAATTTAGTGGCTCACATAGTTCATTGGTTTTTCGAGCCGGATGTTTGTGCAATATGCCACTTGCAACTCATGCATAGTTTCGAAATAGTAAAAGTGAGCGCTGAGTGATGCAATCTTCCATTATGAATTAACGACTGAGTAATAATACCTACTAAAGCACTAGAAGAATATTTTGAAAAGAATTGGCCTGAATTGAAACTGTTATGCAAGTAGATATTCAATTTACTTTAATAATTACATTATGTAAGAAATAACGCTTAACTTAACTGCGCTGCTATGCTTTTGATTATAATTTAAGTCATATTTTGCATAAAACATTACCATTTTACGGTAAATAGAATCGTATTTTTTTGACATAATTATTTGTTTCTATTTTCGATAAAATCCTTGAAAGAAATTCCTTATGTAGGTAAGGTGGTTGGTACCTATTTTCGTACATAGTAGGTACCTAGTACCTACCTACCTACCTACATTACATTTGAGTGGCGTCTTCGTAACATTTTGGACGGTAACTCAGTAATACCCACAGGTAATACCGAACAATGAACCACCAATACCAAACTAAAGGCTGACTAATTGTCGACCATTGTCTTCTACCAACATCAGACAGACAGCTTTATAATTAATTTCCTATTTCCAGAAACTACGTAATGGCGCGATGGGATAGACAGCTTTATTTATTTCTTTTAAAACCAGACGTGCAAAACACGGTCGGTAAGGTAAAGTAACTGTCTATCAAATTGCGCACTAGATTAGACCAGCCAGATACTAATAACCAGATGATTAGAGTGTAAATTTATTCGTGATTGGAGATATAGGCTGACCGCACCCTGGTCTGGTATGTCGACTATTGCGAGACCTAAAACACACGTGTCTGCGACAAATCACTGAGTAGAGACATGCCAGAAACCCTTAACACGAAGGACAAACTATCAATACAAGCCCACATACGAAACAATAAATAATGATCGAGCGGCGACCCTTCCACAGCGACATTCCAATCGCTGATTCATGACTCAAAATCAATGCCCACTTTACTCTTTATCTTATTTTGAATACAAATTGCAAATTTTGGACAAATTTGTAATTCTGAGCTTGATTTTCTTGCAATATTATAAATTCTAATCACTTTAACGACTACAAACAAATATAAGTTCCTCCGTTTCAAGCTACTAGGTACTTGTTCATTGTAAGTATTTTAAGGATCCATTGCCCTATGAATAAGTCGAGTGCGCTGGTAATAGAGGAGCTCCCTCCAGCCAGCTCAGGTAATTTTCTTCAGTGCCTGTTGAGCGACGTCGTTGCGCATTGGAGAAATTCCTCGAGTATTCGGTTCAACGGCCGCGCAAGCGTGAACGTTCTGCGCCTGTGTGTTTGAGTGAGCGGCGCAGACGCACACTCAGGCCGTACCCTGCCTCTGCAAACACGACCGAACCGTTACCCGCTTTGCTATGCTCCTACACATCATCTACTAGCGACACTAAGCGCAAACATCGGACTTATAAGGCACTTTTCTATGCTTTATGTGCTGGATTTAAGAACTATCCAAAGTTATTGTCATTTTAAATAATGATAAAGTGAAAAGATATACCGCAAATTCATCAAGACATAAATATAGAGATAGCAAATGAGATCGGCTTCTAAAGTGCAATGCCATGCAACCCACTTACGAACCGCGCGGCGACACAGGCATGCCACCGTGCCACCCGAGAGAGGGGAGGCACCGCGGAATGCGATTAAATCCCCTTTACGTTTCATCACAGTAATGATAGGGTACATCTCTAGAGGTATTTATCTTGTAAAAACAACGACGTACGTATAGCTAAAAACGAAAGGACCTTCAATTGTTTTGAACCATTGCGTTAGGTAATGTCAGAAACACGTCCAAGACGCAGGAGTACAAGGGGGACAAGGAAGACGCAAATACAGTCGTGGTACTTCTACAAGCAAAGTGGAGTTGACATCCTGACCGATTTACTTGGTAATTGAATGTGATTCAATTTGAAATGACTGTTCATTGCGCTGATGGAAGACCGAGCCTGGTGTAGAGCCTGTGTACAAACGAAAGTGTGACTGTTATAAGATTTAGTGCACATCATCACAGTCTATAGCGCTCAAAATGTTCTTACGAATCAAGTTTGCTTTCTTTATCTAATAGGCAAACTCGAAAAAATTATTTTGGTAAAATAATTGTACCGAATAATGTTTCTTTTATGATAAGGAATAGGTACCTAATAAAAATCAACCCAAAGCAGATATTTTAGAATCTGTACCTGCCTGAGCCCCTTGTGTGCATTTAAAACACTTCACGAGCCTTTGACATTTCAATCTAAATAAAAGTTGTTTTGAATGTCAAGGATGCTGTAAACGCAAGACCTAATGTGAGCTAAGATTGACTTAACAACGTAGGTACTTATTCATTTATGCAAAGGTTAAATCCATATTGCAACAAACAAAAAGTAGGAAGGGAAAAGCTGTGTTATCTACAGGTACCTAGCCTAGTTAAGTCAAACAGAAAAAAATAGAAAGGTAAATCAAACAAAAAAGGAAGATGTGGCAGAAAAAACACTTGTTCGTAACGGACATCTAAAGGATATCGATCTACTTAAACCTTTGCGGTAAATAAACAATAAGATAACCATAACAACTAATTCTCAGAATTAAGATACCACACAAAGGAACGTAGGTAGGTACTTTAGCTATCTGAAATGGTCGAGATTGAAAGGTCACGAAGATTGTGTAAAGTTGACCCGGACGTGATAAAAAATTTGATTCCCTTCAGTTACACATTGTTTTTTTCTGAATGGAGCAATACCTATTATTCCAATAATGGTTTATCTATTGAAGTAGGAGCGTTAAACTTAAACAGCTTTGTTTTTGTAGAAAAGTTGTGACATTTGCGATTGATAGCGGTCGGGTTTAGAGTTTCTTATTCTCATTTCACAGCTTGAGTGAAATTTCCCATTTGGGATTCCATTACGAATCTTCAACGGTGTTTTCTATAGGCCCTATGATGACACCAAAAGCTTGTCATTTTATGGGTCACAGAGCGGAAGCGACGACGGACGCGTTTCGAAATATAGCACGCACTATCGAGCTCATTATACCTACTCATGATGTGAGATCATGAGTAATGTCAACGAGATACCAGCTAATTTATCAAGAATGTAGCCCTGTGCCCATGCCGGGATGTTGTTTTGTTGATTACGAGTCCAAATTGTTGAATTTATGTTATAACTATATTACTAGACAGGTTCTCAATGATAAAGTTATGCAACTAATAGCGAATCAATAGGTTCCGAGTAGTGAAGGGGCAAAGGTGTGCCCTGTCGTACGTTGACTTTCCAAGAAATAATAATGCCATAATGTTATGAAAACAAACAATAAAAGTGATAGCATGTGAGTAGTAGGTTATCAGTGCCGTGCAGATGGAGACTTGGAGTACCTAATGATAATAATGATAGGATTTAGGAGTAAGTAATAAAGTAACAGGCAATACTAGATACATTGTTGCAAATATGCAATGGCTTGTACACTAGAGGTAAGTCCGAGTCCAAGTCACACTGACATTGCGTTTAATCCGGCATTTCATATGGAATGCGGTCGCTCGACCGGCCGACGGGCGTACCGCCCCGCGCCCGTCGCTTACCTCCATGTTTTCTTACCCTCTCGCTTCCGTCTACCATATGGTAGTGGGATAGGACCGATTCCAATAGGAATCCTTTTGACAACGCTTAGTAAATAACAGCAAATAACCGTGTAACCAGATCAAGGGAGTCAAAACCCAGCTGATCATGGACATAAAGAAACATCAGCTTATATAAAGTTGATAACAACAAACAAGGCGATAATAAGGATAGAGCTGGGTACCTATAGGTAACAATAGCGAAGAAACGATTTGTACAATATTCACGATAGCACAGACTTAGGCCCCGGCATTCCAGAGCGTATTGACGAGTCGGTCGCCACGTAGGTAGCGGCGAATCGAACGTCCCGCCCTGAGAAGAAAGTATGCGCTGCTTAGAATGATTCACTCACCTTCGTCGGAGAATCGTAAATTGTTCAAAATATCCACACGGCTGGTTCGCACAGATAGCACTGTTATCGTCCGTACAACACTAATATTTCACGACACCAAAACGACAACATAAATAAACGCAGGCGGATCCAGCGCCGCCTTGGGGCCGTTCGCTCGCAACCGACGACGTATTCCTCGCACTGATCGAAATGCAACTCGGAAAATGCACAGGGCGGGGTTGTCGAATGTCATAAACGGTCGGTTTTAGAGGTCGGATGGGATGGTAGCCGGCGGAGCGTGGATGCGAGCGGCACTACACTAGCGCGTGACGCGGCGCCTCTCGGCGGACTGAGCGAGCGAGGAGTGCGCGCGGGGGCGGCGGCGGGGGCGTGCGCGCGCCGCCGCCGCCGCCGGCCAGCGAGCGCGCCGTGGACGTGGCAAGCAGCCCGCCGCCGACACGACCTCATCCATCACAGGATACAGAATCCTTTTACGTCATTCCAAACTTTGGCGACGAAAATTACACACCTACATCTGATGACTCATTTCGAAACCTTTTAGTTTGATGGAAAGACATCTTTTCCTGACGCAAATATTTGCTTGTCGAGAACGGTGTTCTCTATGCGTAGCATTAGATTATGCCACACAATACACCAGCAATTGAATAAGAGGCCAGACATTGTTAGTCGCAGTTCGTAGCTCGTAGCAAACAAACAGTTCCTGTTACTCTGCAATTATTGCACTTTCTTTCCCATTGTTAGCATGATGAAATCAGTTTTACTATCTCTAGCGATCGAGTGAGATTGCTGGTGGCATGGCGGGGCTAGTTGTCGCGCTAATGCCGCGGTACTTTCACCTATGCAGGTACCTGGCTCATGCACATGCAATCAGCTATTCATACCACGCGGCGCACTCGAGGATCCGGCCTTGCGACCGGTCTGACTAAAATAAAACCAATGTATCATCTTTCACTTTTAATAGATACTTCAAATCACAGTTCCCACCAATCATCATACAAATGTACCATTCTTACAGTCTCGTCTCGTCTTATGTACTATATTATTAAACAGTAAATCTAGAAACATTTTTATTAATGTCTTGTTGTTTAGGTTTTTAATATTGAATTGAATGAAACTTTATCGAAATGAGTGTTGCTACAACTAATTAGAATAGGTTCGCTAGGTTCACGAGTTAAATCATTTATTTACGTCATGATTGCGATAGTGAATATATGGGTGGTCTGGTCATTCTTCTGAATAGATGCATTTGAGATACACTATCTATAAATACAAAACATCTAAGTTATTGAATAAACTAATTTATATTAAGCTTAGAGCCATGGATGCCACGCAGGGTCCATTCTGCAGAGGTTGTCATGACTGTTGGCCGCAGTGACTAAGGTTGCCACTCGGCTGTCGGGTCCATCGAACATAGCTAAAGAATTGAGTCTGTTCATAATAACCGTGACGGCTTTGTTGACCATATTTATAACTGTTTCGTTGTCCATTTCCACTGGCTTATTTTCCGTGGAGGTACCTGCTGTTGGCAACCCTGATTTGTCTTCTATACGCTTCTTGTATCCGGTGACCATTTCGTCGCGGAGTATCGTGCGCAGAATGGATTGAATCTGAAACAAAGTCAGCTGTTATTTGCAAGTACCAATATACTAATATAGGTACGCAAAAAACTTTGTAAAATTTTCTTCTCATCCTCAAATCTTGCTTTGTAAATCAAATCGAACCCAGACATTTGGGTCATCCCATCCACCTTGGAATTAAATGACATTCGTTAGTGTTGAATCGGCCGACAGAGATTATCTCACAGCTTTCCATCAAAAATATAATTTTCCCAGAATTCCCAAAACGAAAGATAATTTAAAGAAATCATATTTATTTGTAGTTTAAACAGTTTATATTATGGGTCACATGGAGATTAGACATAATTTTGCCACAGTACTTTAGGGCGACCTAACCTCTTTTTAACCGACTTCAAAAAAGGAAGAGGTTCTCAATTCGTCTGTATTTTTTTTATATGTTTGGTACCTCAGAACTTTCGACTGGGTGGTCCGATTTGCATGATTCTTTTTTATATGAAAACTGGTGCTTCCCGTGTGGTCCCATTTTAATTTCGTTCAGTTCTGACAGTGGGATCCATGAAAATTCATGAAAAAACAGTAAAAATTTAAGTCGGTTTATAGTTTTTTAAAACAAAATTAATTATCATTCCTATCAGTCACATTTTACAAAAATTAGAGGGCCCATTATTTAGCTCACAACAGTTTACTTGTAAAATTACCTTAAAGTTAGGAGTGACGAGACAGCGAGCGACGGCGATGCAGGACGCCGTGAGCGGTCCAGAGATCCCGATGTTGGTGACGAGCTCAGATATGTTCGGCGTCAGTCGGAACGGCACTGGACGGTTGCAGTCCAGCTCACCTGGTTCAGGAGTTAAAACTTTATAATTTGATGTTTTTTACAAAAAATTAAACTGACGTCGAATTATTATAAATAAATAAATAATTAACAATTCACACATCATTATCTAGCCCCAAGTTAAGCAGAGCTTGTGTTACGGGTACCAGATTTCTGATTTGATTAAATTTAGACTACATTGATAGATATTTTTTAATATACATAGAAAAGATCCAGAATGCTCTGCAAAAATATTTGCAGATCGTACAAACATTTGACCCGAGGCGGGAATCGAAACCGCAACCTCCTGCGTCGCAGGCGGACATTAGTGTATCTGTACCGTCGCGGTACAGAGGTCGTCAAAAAAAATTACACTAATAACAAACTCCCGGGAACAAAATATATAAAGACCTCATTTTCTATAGAAAATTAAAAGAATCATAAAATCGAATCGCATACATAAAAAATCACATACAGTCAAAAATGTGTGAATTGTCCAGTTTATTTATTTATTTTCTTTAGACTCGTATGAAGTCGGTGTCGTCACACAATTTTCTAATTAGTCGCATATGTATTAGATTTCATGAGACAATAATTTGTGTAGATTTAAACAAATCCCAAGTTAGTGAATGAAAACTGTTAGATCTGAGAACTTACTTTACATTTAAACCATATGAGATTTTGTTACAAAAACATGCATCCAGTGATTCTAATGACAGCCTATTGCAATGTAAGTGACAAGGTATCCACAAAGATAACTCAAGCGTTGAACAGTAAGCGATAATAACATCATTGCGTGCATCGAATGAAATCTAGAAACTTCAATCCTCAAAAAAAACTTACCTTCTCGTCGAGTTATATCGTCAAAAAAGAAGCATGCATTTCAGTCATTAATAAGCGTAAAAAGTGCAGACAAAAAGAGTTTCGCAAGACGTATCAAGCACGTGCAAAAACATGCAAAACAAGCATTCAAGCAGCACCCAAATATTGCAAGCAGTTAATTAGCTAGTAGAAATCTATACAGAAATGAATAAAACACCTGTCAGCAGCATTTTCGAACACGAACCATCATTGTGTTGTTTATTTTCTTACAGTTGAACTTCATGCATGCGTTCAGTAGTGTATTCAGGGCAACAGGTGCACGTGAGTTTTCACGCGATGAAGTTGGTACTTTACACCCTCTCCCTCTTGCTTTATGGTTGTTTTTTCAATGTTGTTAAATTCAATGAAATGTGGTGAGGTATCGGGTACGATGATTTCGTTTCTTGTCGTATATTTATTTTCTAATCTTTGAACTTGATCTTGGTAAAATTAATACCGATTGTCGATAAAATCTGCATTGATCTGCATCCTGTGCTAATATCAATAAAAGATATCCGGCAGACAATTACATGAAAATTATAATTACATGCTCAAGCCCAAGCCAATATTCACACACACAAAACACCAACAAAAATGCAAAGCAAGACAAACCGTGCGAAAATAATTCAACATACCTGTAGTATCATCGATGTCGAATTTATAGTACGAGACATTCAGCAGCCCTGAGTCCTGATGCACATACATCATGTCAGGGTTGAGCCTCGTGAGATGCAGTACGTATTCCGCGAACGAAGCCAGGGCCAGCTGCAGGGTCATCAACTTGCGGAAGGTCCAGTAATCGGTGGGGGAGGAGAAAGTCGCCGCGGCCCATTCGCGAAGCATTCCCTTCGGCACCATCGTCGCTTGTACCTAGGTAATGAATGGTCATTGGGATCTTAAGGACATAGTATATACATCCAGTACCGCTGTACTGGATGTATATACTATACTATACTATGTATATACTAGTTTTAGCCGGTTAGAACTAGGTGTAGCCACTTACTCTTGGTTAAACCTAGTACGAGCCGATTGTTTTCGGGTAAAACTAGGTCTAGCCTTCATCATGCCGGCTACAACTAGGTCCAGCCATTCCCTGTTGGATAAAACTAGATGTAAAAATCCCTGACGTGGACAGAGGTAGAGGCGACTTTCCCAATGTGTTAATGATTGTACTTGAATGTAACGACAAGGGGTTATACAAATTAGGAAACAAATACGGACTATAACAGAACTATTTTCAAGAAATCAGTTCACTGTGTGTGACTCAAATTTTTTAGATATTGACATGGTTTCACCCGAAAAGAAATCACTACGCCAAATAGCCAATGCACAATCGACCTCTGGTGGGCAAGGCTATAAGTGATGCCACTGCGAAACCAAATGTGGCAACAAAAAGTGCCTCTGCAAAGCTGCTGGTATTTTGTGCAACTCAAAATGTCACTCAAGTTTAAGTTGTTCTAATAAATAGTTTATGTTACTTTATAAAAGTGTGATTTATAATTATAATAACATTCTTTAAATTATAATATGCAACAACTTATTGTCTGTTGTTAATAAAATGTTCCTGATTGTTCCTATTATATTAAAAATTGCACTCCTAATAATTTGTGTTAATTATTACAATGTAATTTATAAGAATAAAAAAACTCTACGTTTCTTTTTATTGGATGTTTTTTTTAATTTCTAAAATGTGACTCACAGCGTCTGCAGCAGCAGCGCGTGTCTTAGTTTTATCCAACAGGGAATGGCTGGACCTAGTTGTAGCCGGCATGATGAAGGCTAGACCTAGTTTTACCCGAAAACAATCGGCTCGTACTAGGTTTAACCAAGAGTAAGTGGCTACACCTAGTTCTAACCGGCTAAAACTAGGTGTAGCCGCACTTCGGGTATTAGCCATAACATATATACTATGTCCTTAACAACGCGCTACCGCATATTTTTTGTACTATGCGGTAGCGACCGCATGGTACAAAAAATATGCATTCAATGAGGGCTTAAATTCGAAATCTTAAAGACATTTTACAGTGACAGAATGGTTTGCAATAATAAGATGCATCTAAATATTACGATTAGCCCTTCGTAAGCCCATATTTGAATGTACATTTTTATTCTGCGGTAGTCGTGTCGTCCAGATCTACAACCTTAAGTCTAGTTTATATTATATGGTATGTGGAAGATATAGTTTAGTCTATTTATCACGAGTTTTGATGCCAAGTTTCAATTTATTATACGTACAAATCGGTGCTGGTTTTGAGCGCAAAGTTGCGCTAATTGCGAACTGCACAGTTTTAGAAATACTTTGTTTTGTTATATACTGAAACATAATGGACTTGGGAGCAAATTCATACTATTCAGGTGCTAATACCAGACCCGATTCCTATTCAAAAGTAATAAAATTGAGTTGAGTATTACTCTTACTTTAGGAGTAAGTACTTTCCCACTGCTGTCCAAAGTCCCCATCTCTCCACCCCTGAGTCCCTTCAAGACGAGAGTGAATAGGTATCTAGACCTTCGTGATAAATCTTCGTCTACATCGTCACTTCAACCTCAACCTCAACAGCCTATATTGGTCCACTGCTGGACGCAGGCCTTCCCCTGTTAAGCGCCTTGTTGGCGTTTATCTAATGGTATTGCCTATAATCCCCACGCTGGGCATGCGTGTTGGGGATCGCAGGAAGAATTGTTCTGCAAGGGGCGCCGCTGTCCGCCCCCCGGTCATCGACACTTACCATTAGAGATAGTGATTAAACGAAGGCGGAATGGTATGGACTATAAAAACTCTTTTTTTTCCTCCAGTATTATAAAAGTTAAGTTACCTCTCGTAAGACGTCCCTCAAGACTTGCTGCGACGCTTGCGTCCCGCGCGCCTGTACCGCCGCCAGTCGCTCGTAGTAGCGCGCTATGGGAGCGTCGTAATCCACACCCCTGCATAAATTATACGATTAGAGTCAGGATTTGCACAAATTGTACTGCTTTACAAATTTGTAGCTGATGTAATAATGTAGGTAACGGTTTAAGAGATGTAAGTCAGGTGTAAATTTTAATGAGGTACACTAATATTATAACTAGTTGCGCCCGCGGTTTCGTCCCCGTGGAATGTTTTGATGTCACGTCCCGCGTGAACGGGAGATCCTATGTCCGTTTCCTGGTTCTAAGCTACCTCCCCACCAATTTTCAGCCAAATCGGTCCAGCCGTTGAGTTATAAAATGTGTAACTAACACGACTTAATTATATACCTATGTATTGATTATACATTACATACTAATATTATAAATTCGAAAGTAACCCTGTCTGTCTGTTACCTTTTACACCTGAACGACTGAACGGATATTAACGGAATTTGGTAGGGAGGTAAATGGTACCCCGGGAACGGACTAAGGCTACTTGAAAAGAGCGCGCGAAGCCGTGGGCAGAAGCTAATTGGCTATAAGTGCTTTTATGATGAAGGAGGATTGTACATACTTCTCCTTAGCACACATCATGTCCACTGCTGAACGTACCTCCCCAAACACAGGGGTTTGGTTTGGCCATAATCGCTCCGCTTGGCAGGGCGATTGGTGATTACCAAGCATAGCAGTAGTAGTTAAAGATACATAGAAGGAGGCTGTCCTGCCCTTCCTCTGGTATTCCCTTAGTCAACTATTACGACATTCACCGCCTGAGTTGGAGGGATCGATTCTCACGTCGCGACCTCCACGGCGAACTAAATCTATTGTAAATACTATAAGATAAATACCCACTTTCTAGAAGAGCTGCGAAACAAAACAAAAAAGATCTACAATATTACATATCAAAACATGCAGAATAAATAACTTGAGACCACTCAAAAACTAACCTATTCGTGCATTCAGTCTTATAGATATCGAGCAACGATATCGAACTGGGATTATCCTCGATAAGTCTCATTTGCGGCGACACCGACACAACCCTCGGCACTGTGAAATGCAGGAACCTTCTCGAAGTTTCCTTCTGCTTCCCCAAGTAGTGATTGAGCATTCGTAGAAGTTGTAGAACTCGTTCCTCTCGCCTCGCATCGCTCAGACCTGATTCATTTACGACTAGATACGGGTATATTTTGCCGTTATGCCCTCTGATGTAGAGTCTACGTGCGGATGTGTTGTGTTTCTGTACGATTTCGACGCGCGGCATGAAGCGGGCTATTCGCACGTGGTAGTGAGTGTGTTTAGGAAGGAGGAATTCTCCGGGTAATTCTACTTCGGCGGTTTTTAGACTGAAGTTGGATAGGAAGCGGCATTTTTCTTCGATGAGGAATGACCTGAAAGAAGAGTTGAATTAGAATATTCATCTATATATGTAGCCCTAATATAATAATTATGTTCCGTCCACGCATTTATCGACTGAATGAAAGAATTCAATATATAGGCTCTACTTCTTTTTAGGATTATGCAAATCTATTAACTTGAAAAATATCGGAGCTAAAAAATATACGAGAGCTTCCGACATTTATCGAGTTGACAGATTACGTGTGTGTGACAAATTGTATTCTTTCATGAACTTTGACTGAAATAAATGAAAATAAATTCGTAGTCCGAGTACCTATTATGTAAGCTATATAAATAAATCACTCACTTGGGCAATATCTTCGTCTTAGCATCCAGTATCTTGACCCACTTCCTCAGTTTCTGTATGAGATTTTGTAGTTTCATCGCGTTTGGTTGTGTGAAGTCAAAGTCTGATGTGAATTGTGTTTTCATCTTTTGGAAGATCGGATCCTGTATTGTGACATGGGCGCGCCTGGCGAGGCTCTCTGAGGCAGCTGAAGAGAATGCACTACTTGTAAAACTTTCTGTAGGCATACAAAATGAGTGGTCGTGTTATGCAGCCGTCGCCTTGCCTAATTTTCATTCAAAATATCTCAAAAATACCTCGCTAACTTTATGATTATATGATAACAAGTTTAACTGTTTGGGTATAAAGTTATGATGTCTATTGCTGCGCACACTCCGGCCAAACGAACGCCAAAAGACCCGTACGTTGGCGTTCGTTTGGCTGGTCTGTACGAAGCATTAGACATAAAAGATGTATTTTATCGTTTAGATTTATGTTTATACTATTTAGAAGTTCATAAAGTTAACGAGGTAGCCATGCTTTCTTTCCTCGTGCACACAAGAATGATGCACAACAACGCACAAACAGCCCAGGTATATGTGGTCCGCGCAGCAAATAATAATTAACAACATAACTTTATTACAGCTCGACCTACAACGATAGAAATCGATGAAGTGTCGATTGTAAGATTCCATGGCATGCGTAAAATAAAATTTTAAAGCTTACAATGATTACGTAAGTGAAAAATTGGCAATATCGATAAACTAACAAACAATAAAAGCATTATAACAATCTATTGTTACGAGCTCATTCATAATATTCTGAGACGTAATAGGCAATTTGGGATAATAAATAAAAAAAAATGTGCATAAGGGTCGGTGCTTCGGCAAGCTTATGTAAGAGTATTTTACAGGTACTGCAATATGCGATAGTTTTATATTTTGTGATTATGCCTCTTTACAGCAGCAAATATTATAATATCATATTTTATTTTAGTTTACTTTGACAAAGCCCATATACAGATGCTCTTTTGACATTTGTTGACATTAATTATTACTTATTCTTATTAATAATTTAATTTTGATTATTGTTTAACTCACATTATTATTATTATTTTATGCCCTTTTACAACCATTTGTAATTTATAATTAGATAGGAGTATGTGTTTTTGCAAAATTACCGTCTGTCTGTTTTTATTTTATTATATTTTTTCACTCTTTTGTGTAAAATCCCTTATAGGTGTTTCCTTAAAAAAAAATTGTTTGTATTCTTACAATATAATAATAATTATTAGTTATGTTTAAAATTAGATTACAACGATATCAAGTGTATACATATATGTATAAATGTACCTATGGTGGAATAAATGAAATGATGAATGAATTATATGAATGAATTTTAACTGTGTTAAGCTGGGCGCTCAATTCACATTCGAATATTAAGTTAAAGGTCCCCAAAACGTACTAGTATAGTATTATAATTACTGTGCCATAGGTAAGATAAACTTACAACGTATACATCACATCACATCACACTTCACACTATCACACTAATATCATAAATGTGAAAGTTTGTATGGATGTATGGATGGATGTGTTACCTCTTCACGCCAAACTACTGAACGGATCTGGCTGAAACTTTGTATACAGGTAATTCTAATTCTGGAATCAAACATAGGCTACGTTTTTTCCCATAAATCTGATCCCGTGGGATAAAAATTAACTTTAAACGTTTCCATACACAACAACGCTTGCGAAGCCGCGGGACGCTAGTTAATAAATAATCTCGATGGCATAATTATTATCGGCACACTGACGTGCCTTCCCAAACTCTTTATTATCGTTGGCTATAATAATCACCTCCGTTTGGCACGTGAATCGCTGATCGCAGTAGAGGTGTTAATTAGGTTAGTGTTCTTCGGGTCGCTTAGTTGACTGTTACGACATCTATGGGTTTGAGTTTGAGGGGAAGTTTTTATCACCGCCACGGCGCGGCGCATAATTTCAACATAACACCTACAATTTTTTTTTACTAAATTAATAGAGGACGTCCACCTGCGCGAGATGGCTCGATCATTTACGTAAAACTAGACTACATCTGGGTCTGATTAGCATAGGCCCGAGGCGAATGGCATTAACATACAGAGGCGTATGCCCAGCAGTAGGACGACAAGGGCTGATGGTGATGATGATGAATCCAGAGGATATAACTTGATCACATTGAATTAATAAAAAAAATTAATTACGAAATTCCTCTAATTAATTATATGGTTTTATTTCTAAACGAATTAACTTAACGATAACGAAGTACACTATAATCACATCCTCTTTCGATTGTCCGATGCCAATGGTGCGGGGTTTTCCGGCTCAACATTTTTATAATTGGTTTGTATTTTTATGTGACCTTTGTATTATTTGAATGAATTGCAAACTAAGAACATGTTTTTTGTGTGTTTATCTTGCGTACATTAATTTTATGTATGGAAAATTAAAATAATATGCAATCGGTTGATAGATAGGTAAATATTTTATATGAAAGGGGTAACTATAAAAAAAAATAAAGCTCTGTGCACATACATTCAATTGAGGGATAAACACATATTTACTGGAAAAGGAGTTCGAGCTACGAATCATAATAAAATCCATAATAATCTAACATTGATTACAGACAGCGATTTGTCTAAAAAAATCAAATACGACAAAATATAGCTGTCGTAGCTAAATTGAAAATTTCGCCAGATATATTATAGACTATCTTTTTTGAGATACATCCCATGAGATTTGACAAATATAATTCAAGCTTCTATTACTTCCTTCATAATACAGCAAACGTTATGAACCCCCGTGGATATTAGGATCTGGCGAAATATTAGATACAATTTGACTACGACACAGCCCATTTGAATAATAAATAGCCGGTCTTTATAACTCGGTGCTTTTCCGGCGCATAAAGACTTGCTATTCATCATCAGCGGTCTTATTATTTTACACACCTGCCTTAGGTATGCAAATGCCCTGTGGAGTCAGTGTAAACATATCGCAGACACTGCACAAGTCAGCTGAAAGGGTATGACTTTATTTAGTTCAGGAAAAAAATTACAACTGGCCTTATGAAGGCCTAACATTAAACGTGTTTATTCCTTTAAAATGTCTTAAACTCTGTGTGAGAATGTCGTATTGCCAATTCGTTTGTATGATTTGCTTTTGCCTAGCTTCTAACTAATTTGCATGGAATACATTTTAACTTTAAAATCAAGCATGTTCATGAAGATTCATGTCATGATCTGAGTTTAGATTGCTCTTTGCCTTGGTTCAATAAAATCGAGTAATACTAGAGGATTTACGCTGCTTATTTACCACGACAGATTTAGCTTAACAAAGATTAGGTACACAATGAATAGGTACAAGATTTGATTAAACCAGCAGTTGAGCATCATTGCATACCGGCACACACACACCTTTTTAACCAAACACACCACCATAAAACCTTAAAAAACATAACCTTTCTTATCTGGTTAAACTAAGCAACGTGATATCATGATTACAATATACTATTTGAATTCTGATATTAGTATGTACCGAAACAGTCACGCAAACTTACTTGCCATTTGATGTCAATTTGGATCGCAATTTTTTCAGATTGATTTATTAAAATAAAATCATGTCTCGATCTGTTCGAGCCTCTAAATAAAGACTGCTCAAAATAAACTTTTTCATCCATACCACATATAGTTCAAACAACGAATGGATGGCGATTTAAAGTTTAATAGCGCAACAAAACATACCTAGTACAGCCTATCTATCATTAGAAATAAATCAATTATTCTATTATTTTATGCAATTTCACTCCATTCGTTGTTCGCACTACAACCCCACAACTGCAAACCGACCACCTTACAATCATCTACGCAATTCTACAGTAGCAATACTTTACTTCGCGGGCAACTGAATCGACTCAAAAACGTTTTTTACAAAATGAAAAACTAAAAACTATTCACCAAAACCGCACTGGGAAAACCGTTCCCCTAGACGCCTGTATACTCGGCCTCTTCTGTCGTTACCATGGAGATACATACTGTCCGTCACTAAACAGGATACATCACGATTTCTGAATGGAATTGAAATCTTCTGAACTCGTTAAACAGTACACTCATATTAAGTTCAGGAGCGTATTGTCATTGATTATAATCAATATATACCCGCTTGTAACAAACTAAAACTTGGCTGCTTGGATGCAAACCGGAAAAACCAATTCCCGAAAATAAACTTCACATGCAAATGTAGGCTTGAGTCGATTCAATTGCACGCGAGTGCATAAAACTATCATAGTTTCACGAATTCCCATTCAACATTGAGGATGTAAGGGGGTTAAACCGCTTACATCCGTAACAGAGTAGCAATACTTACTTATACCAATGCCGATGCCGAAAGTAGATACAACTTTCTTGATGAAGTTGAGCGTCTGAGGGGTGACGGTAGCGTCAGCGACTGCCGAGCGGTTGTGGAAGGCTACCACGTGGCATTTGGCAAGGCCGGCGCGGAGCTGGCGAAGGACCTCCTCGTACCAGTTCTCGCGGAACCACACCATCTGAGGACATGCGGTAGTTTAGCTACGGGTTTTTAGATAGTAAACCTCGACGTAAGTTACCTAAGTAAGACCTAAGTTAGTCTTACTAACTTAGGGTGGTTAGTTACGTAAACCTTTTGTATATTTATTTATTTTATTTTCTATATTCTACAAGTATATGTTACGGTGGTTAGAGACGCTAATAAAATATTTAATAAAATCGTTTTTACTATTTACCTTGGTTTTACAAATAATTTTGCTAATAAAAGAGAAGTTCTGCATACATTGTAAGTCATTTACTCACCACCAACCCACGTTTAAACCATCTACGAATCAAGTGTCGTTAAAGAGTCCATTGATAAATAGATAAAAATTATAATGATAAAATTTTGTCGATAGACTCCAAAACTACGATTGATTAAAAGATTTTTTAGCGAAGATCTATTGCAAAATGCTAACAATGTACCCAAAACTTCTTATCTATTAGCAAAATTACTTGTAAAACCAAGAAAATAGTAAAAACTCGATTTTTTTTTAGCATCTCTAAACACCGTAATATACTGTTATTTCACAGTGTGAGCACCAATACAAACCAACTCTGGTTACTAAATTATGTATTACTACTTTTATACTACTTTTATAAATAAATTAATATTCTATCCTTCTCACTCTGCCTTCTTTTATTGACAGTCAGAGTGAGAAATAACACTGCTTAGCTAAAGTATTTGCAAGCTAAAGTAGCAGTGGACCGGGCGAATCTCTCGAAGATTCGATAATAGTTGTGGTAAACGTCTTGAGAGGAGATCGTGAATCGGCGAACGTGGTGTAGGACACCCCTGCAGACAGGTGACGATCTCTGATATGCTCTAGAATGGTCGTTCATTGCCGAGTAGTAAATAGACTGATAATAATTTATCGAATGCCTTTTGTTTTATAAAAAAATTCAACGTTCTTTTCGCATTACGAAATTAAAACAAAAGATATGCGTTAAACTCTCGATATAATGCTCAATAAACAAACCTCGAAAGTTGTAATCTGGGGACCTACTAGGAAAAGGAAAATCGGAGTTTCGTTTTCGTTGTCGTGCAAAACCATCTCTTATGTCGCTTGCTTGAAATTAGCGTTCGCGCGAAAACGAATTAGAAACATCGATTTAGTTATTAAGAGTATACCTGATCAACAATGCCTTCGAGTGAGGACAGCACTGTGGGGTGTATCTCGCGCTGAAGCTGCATGATCTTGGAGCACTTCCACATGGGCAGAGTGGCTTTGATAGGGCCTGCATCCGAAGATCCACTGGATGTTGATGCGCCATCGTTTGTTTTGCTGGTACCCTATAAGTGAGAATGGTATTGATAATTAAAAATTTATGAAATGCTGACTTGATTTTTCATTTTTTTTATTTAAGCAAAAAGATTATACTACTTTTATAAACAATACATAAAACTAAAACAAAAAATAAAACATTTTTTTTTGAAATTTTGAGTCATTATCTGAGCGGGAAGTAAATTCGCAAACTATAACACACATAGTTTGCGAATTTACTGGGTACATTTGTTCGTAATCAGAACTAAAGTAAAAGATGAATTGCGAAATTCATCATAAATCGGGGTTAAAAAAGTACTTGAACTAAAACATATACATAAGCTGTAAAAATTGTCGGTCTGGTGTAGAGGAAATGATCACAGCATAACTTGCAACCTTAATGCAGGGTTAAGGTGAACTTCATCATGTTCTTGACCCTACGTTTGACCTTTCTAAGTCATGTACCGTCATGTAGAAAAGAAGTACATTGAGTTACAGTTAAGTATAGTATAATAAAGTATGATAAAAGTATAAACTCACAGCAGTCGGCTGCGGTTGTACCGCGGCGTGGTTCTCGATAGTCTTGTGCCTCTCACGTTGCTCAATCTTCAGTGTCAGGTATAGCGTCCTGATTGGGAAGTAAACAGCTTGGGGGTAGAGTCGACCAACCTGCAATAAAAATTGTTTACATGGCTAAAAATTAATATCAAGAAAATACTGTTTTATACGAAGACTTTTTTGATTCGATTGTACCTAGAGTTTTTTACGTAAGTTTGCCTAGACTAGGGAATATTACCACCAAATTTATTTAAGTTATTACTTTTATAAGTTTTAACCGTCACATGAGACTTACGCCCAAATACTCAAACATATTTAGGACCGTCTTCAATCGCGGTATTTTGCCAGTTTTAAATGAAATTCTGTCAAAAATTAAAATCTGTTGGAGTATTCACTCGTAAGTCTGTTACGTCCCTTGTTGATGGACAAACATTTATCAAGATACAATTTAGTAACCAGGGTTGGCATCACTCGATTTATGTCGTTGTTGTTGTTTTTAGATACATGTCACGTAACAGGTGTCCAAAGGCTGCGGTCACTGATTTCTACCGGGTGGGCTGCATGCCTGTTTACCACCTTGGTGGTAAGGTAGCATAATGAATGTACCTTCATAGTTCATTATGAATCTAACCTGATTAACTACGAACCTAGTTTGTATCGGAAGAAACAAACGTTCCATTCCATCATGATGCTACTCAGATAAAATGGAACGTTTGTGTTCTTCTGCCTAGAAGTTACAAAATGTCGGTCAACAAAAGTTACTTCGATGTAGAGGCGACATTAAACTTACATGGCTCAATAAATTTAAAATGACGTTTCCTTCGTACTGCACAAGACAGGCTAACAGCTGCGGTATCCATGGCAACCATTGGACTGGTGGCACGCCCACTGAGTACTTGTCTAAGGCGTCCGCTAGGCTGTTCTTTTCGTCATCATAACTTAGCATCCAGAGGACCTGAGGAAAGAGAAATTGTGTAAACTTTAAACTATACAAATTATAATAATTCGAAGACATTATTATGATTTTGTACTATTTGTGTTTGATGTCATCGTCATCAGCCTATATTACTACACTGCTGCACATCATAGGCCTCCCATAATGAGCGCCATAGCGTCCAGTCTTCAGCTTCAAGTGTTCAATGTAGCAAATTAATACATCGATATTACCCTTGTTAGGTAAGATAGGAGGTTCCTTTTCCAAATACGAGTAATAGGTGCATTGGTTACCATTGGCTGATTGTGTTAACATACCTTGGCACAGTATTTCCTCGACTTCGACTCATTCTGATGACGACACGCGTGAAGGAAACACGTCATCGCCGACACTCCCATAGATATCTGCCTCGGATCCCGAATGAAGATCTGCTCTAAGTAATCTCCCCACAACGCCCAAGCCTTGACCAACGTATCGTGTAACTGCACCGCCGCTGCGAACGCCTTATTTGCATCTTCTGAGCGACCTAACTGAGCTAGCAAAAGCCCTTTGAAAGCGTAGAATTCCGCTGTCATTTCTTTAGTGAAATACTTGAAGTTGGTTGATTCTATCATGTCTAATCCCTCTTGGAGTTCATCCTTCCCTTCTGTCCAGGAGGTTTGTATGTGGCACTTGACTTGCTGCCGAATCTTTTGGAAGCAGTCTACGATCGGAACACTAGGTATTGTGTATATGCGGTGGAGAGAGTCGAGGCAAACGCCGGCTAGGTTATGTTTCCTTGCGATCTTCGCGAAGTGGATTATTGCCTGTAATTGAAGTTTTAAGCTTTAGATCGGCATATTATTTTAACATTAATTTTGTAGTATTAAGGACATTGGGTAGAAGTGGCTGTGTAACTATAAACTAGAAAAAATATATTAGATTGATAAGCTTAATTTTGTCGGTGTTTTAAATAAAGTCACGGAGGCGTTCGATTCCGCTACGTTCTGCGTAAGTGGTAACTTACGTGGAACGGATCGGAATCGAATGCGTGGGATATCGCACGCACAATTAAGAAAATCGTCAGTACTTACAAAAATACAAAAGCCTCACCCCCGAATACTCAAACGCATCTCAGATTTAAGCACGTCTCACTCTCAAGTGACGAATATTTGACAGTATTTCATTGAAAACTGTCAAAAAACCACGACTTGAGACGAGCTTAAACCTGAGTTGCGTTTGAGTATTCGGGGGTTAGTCCGTTATACAATGCTGCAAATAGTGGATATTTATCCTTTAGTGGTAAGTTACCTGCGCTGAAGCATGCACTCCCAGCATGCTATGGTTGGTAGAATGCTCAGCTTGCGAGTCGTAGTGGGACGCTATAAACTGGTAGTGGTGTTGTCTCCACGTGAATATAGCGCCCCAGTGGGACATCGGGTCCGCGACTACGGGCAGTCGGTTGCGCCACGTCTTCACTATGGCTTTCATATCGTGTAGTGATGTCGGTCGGCTATGGACTAGGCCCTGCGGGTAGAATAGAGGTATTATGAACTTTATTAAGGGTATTATCCATGTATACCTAATGGAACTGGATACGAGATGGCAGAACGCTGCTTCTTTGAAAGTTCTATCGATCTATCGGCATTATTTGTGCCATAATTTAGTAAGCTAATGAATTAGTAGTGCATTTATGTCACTGGTATAAATGGCGCTAGAATCGCGCTTTGCATGATGCATTCGGAAGTAAATTACCATCGCGCGCAATATTTATCATGGTCGTGTTTAACGGAGCCTAAGATTGTTCCGTACACCCGTGCCTTACACATCCATACACATCCTAGTACGAAGAGCATAGCGAGCCCCGATCCTCTTGCAGCGTGGTGTTTGAAGGGAGTCGCGCTGTGTGTATCGTACTGACATGCTGTGACAGTGAGGCAATCGAAGCGAGCCACGCGGTTCTCTAGCATGCACAAGACGTTGCATGTGTTCCGTTGCGACTGCGTCCCTGATACAGCCTCGACTATGGCCTCGGCTAGTTGGGTTGACGTCTCAAATGACCTTAGTTTGTTCTAGAAGGTTCTAGGTAGTGTGGTACTATAGTACTCACTGTATGTATCTGCCCGGCCTCGCTCAGCTCCATCAGCTGCTGAGCTGCGCGCAGGAGCGGCAGGTGCGGGTGCGACACGAGGCGCGGCAGGCGGCGCCACTCGCGCAGACACTGCGCTGCGGCCGCCTCGGCGTGACGTTCCACCGCGCTCAGTTGTACCTCGCCGCCAGCGCAGATGCAGAGGTAGCCGCGGTACAGGTTCACAAGCCAAGCTGGAATGACGATTGTGATGTAGTTAAATGAAATTGCATACAAACCGGGGTGGGCTTAGCCTGCGTGAATTTTCGAAGCCACAAAGGTACGCCAAAACTAGACACAGAGTTTTAAGGATTGTAGTATAGTATACAATTTCTGGCATCATCCCTATAGGGAATGGTGGTAATGAGAAATCTATTTTACATAATTATACGACTGGACTGGTCATATGAAAAAGTCTGTAAGACTTTTAACGAACCGCCGACCAAAAACCAGTGCTCCTTCACTAATTACCTAGCCTAGGTTTTTGTAATAATAAAATAATTTTCTTTTATTCTTTCTTACCTAATTCTTTCGGACAGTTGTATTCAACTTCGGACAGCGCTTCCTTCATGGTCGACCAATTAGGATTCCTCCAGGAACTTTCTAGAATCAAAAACGGATCTCGACCGCTCCTTGTCAATCCGATCTCGAGCAGAGAATCCCATTGGTTGAGCTCCTTGGCGCATTTCAGCCAGTGTTGCGTCCAAAGCGTGCATTCTTTATGCATGTTCACTGACGATGGTGAAGCGGCGTATTCTTGTTTTAGCTTAGCCATAGCGACGTCGTAGGCGGCCTGGCGAAGAAACGGATATACAGAACATTCTTATTCACTTTCTATATTTTTACATTACTCACTCGGTTAAAACAAAAGTTTACTTACCGCTGCAGCGATGTTACTTGGCTTTTACTGCTCTTTTGGTTTTTTGATTTCTTTCTTAAATTTCCATTACGAATGCAATTCAGATAAAATAGACAATAGAAAGATTCACGCGGAAACGGCAGGGCAACGGCGAGCAGTTAGACATAATGATCATTTATTTGCTACCACAATACACACAATATATTAACCCATTTTTAAATGAAATCAAATATGTAGCAGTTCCAGTTTAAAGCATTTTAAAAACTTTATCTCCCCGACTAAACCAGCGCCGCCACCTAATTTATCATACTCAAAAAGAAACTAAAATTTACAAAGGAACTTTTGAATATACATTGGGTACTTTGTAAAACCTACATATAAAAACTTTTTTTTTAATCCTTTTGTAATAGTTTTATTTTGTATAGCTTGGATAAGACGAAGACGCAAAAACAGAGTTTTATGGAAACCAAGAGCAACTTCGCATCTCTGCCTCAAGATCGTAGTGTCATTGACCAGACATAAGATTGCAAGCAGTGCCGTGGGCAGTGGTGCAACCCTATCAGCCTCCAAGCGTTATTTGGTTTTGATAGATTAATGTAAAATGCTTTGAAATTTAACTGCTCGCCGCTGCCCGGCCGTCGCGATCTGAATCGACCCTTAATTGTGTAGACAGGAAAGTTATCTATGTATGATTCTATAAGAAGCTACGGTATGGATATGAGAGAGTCAAGTAAAAGACAAGTAACGGTTTCTAATAGGTACTATCATACATTTTGAATACAAGGTTTGTGCTTATAGGAAATATTACAATTGAATACAGTTGTGAATGTGTTTTACAATAACATGCCTTTCAGCCAAATTCTTAACAATGCATTGTTTAAGATAAAGCCACAGAAGCTACATCAAGAAGTGGAAATGTAACTAATTTACGAGAAGATCACTTTGTTTATTATCAAAGGATCTTATAGTGTTCTGTATTCAGTCGGACTATAGCCCCTTTAGAGTACATAATGTAAGATGATTCTATTATGAATTGACGTACCTTGGTCTGTTCGTAGTAGCCCTGGTACGCAATAATAAATAAATCATTTAATAAACAGAATAACAACCAAAAGTTAATAATAGGGCAGGGCAAGTCCAGACATTTCTAATAGAATGGTTTATGGCATGGTATATTATTAAAGCTATGTTCATAAGGCCTTGTTTAGCGTACTTTAAACGCGTTTAAAATAAAGAGATGCGTTGCCTATTAAACCACATGGCCACAAATTAAAAGTCAATAACTCACAAAACTTTTTTTTTCTATTGCGGACTCTATTTTAGACTTTCAAATGGCATTTATTTTAAATATTTAGCTACCAACTGGCACGTATATGAAAAACGATGTGTTTTTGGCCGCCTATTGGTTGTTGACCACATACAAGTAACAGCGTAAACACGTGACATTAGGCTAAACGACTAATAAATTCTTATTAGTCCGTCAGTTAGATAATCAGGTATAAGATAATGAAAGTCTTTTGTCGATTTTACAAAAAAAAATGAAGATGTAGCCAGTTAAAGTTTTGCGTGACGTCACGCCTTATGACACTATTTAGTAAAGCCGTCCCGCTCTAGCCCCCAGTCCCAAACTTTAATGCACTTTATTTTTGTCATTATTTGTAAATTTTTTTTTTTGTTTGATTGAGGAAAGAAAAATGTGGCCAATATATTCTGATAAATCCAATCTTAAATATTGCGGACAACAAGTGCCCGATCATATGAGTAAATTTTATTATAGTTATGCCATGAACAACCAAAAAAGGCCAACAACTATTCGTTTATCCCATTCGTACGTTAGTAGAGACTACCAGAAAAGTGTACACACCTGTGCCTGCTCGTAGAAGCCCTGTTGTTCATACGCTATGGCGAGGTTGGTTTCGCGGTAGCGCGCGTGTTTCTGCCACAGGCCGGACCACATGTCCTCCTCTTGTAGGAGTTCGTACATGTCACTTAGTGAATCTAGGATTTCCTGAGGACAATAAGTAAGTTAGGTAATAACGCAGGTTGTTATAATAAATAGGGCGAAAACCTTGACATATTTGGAACTTTATTCTTCAGGGCTCTTATACAAGGACTGCGCATTTCAAATACACGAACGGCAAGTTAGCGACTGAAAGGCTTGACTGCAGTCAACGGCAGTCGTCTGCTGTAATGTGTATTTGTGGTGTACATTATGTGAGGAGTACCTGTCTGGCACAGCGCATGAGAATTATCATACAGAGGGCCATTCCGGCAAGCGTCTTAGGGACCCTTCCACTAATAATTCCACATTCTGTGACAAGATGTATAGAAAGAAATTAACTTCGAAGGTTGAATTTGGTTACATAATCACCATCTCGAAATTATTTCCGAATACACTTACCTCGGGCAGATTCTGCTGTTAGGGAAAAACTATTTTGAGAAGGAGTCATAGAGGAGGATCCAGTTAGGCTGGCTGGGCAGCATTTGGGAAACTACGCCTAGTCTTCTCGTCATCCATACCGCACTGCTTGAAAACGAATGTTTTCAAGCAGTGCGTCCTACCCGTCATGACCTACGGAGCTGAAACGTGGACACTCACAGTAGGGTTGGTCCACCAGTTTAAAGTTGCTCAGCGAGCTATGGAAGAGCTATGCTCGGAGTCTCTCTGAAGGATAGGATTGTGTGTGATGGAAGACAGGGCGCTATGTCGCTCATTAGGGGAGGCCTATGTCCAGCAGTGGAGTAATATAGGTTGATGATGACGATGATGTTGAACTTGGTTAGTTTAACTCTCTGTGTGACAGAACGGACATGCGTATTTCAATTCAGTCGGAGTAGGTAGTCCCAGTGCCATAGTTTTACCCATGTAGTTGTTCGTGCGGCGGCCGAACCGGCCTGTTCCATCGCCATCTGCTCCAGGTTAAGCGAAATTCGGTGCCAGAGTTTGTGCGTCTTGTCGAGGTCTTTAATTATTGGTCCCATCTACACAATCAATCTTACCGTAGGAGTAGTAGTTTCAGTGTCATAGTCGTATACATCTAGCTGTTCGCGCGGCGGCCGACCCGCGGCCTGATCCATCGCCATCTGCTCCAGGTTAAGCGTCATTCGGTGCCAGAGGTTGTGCGTCTTGCCAAGGTATCTCATCATTGGACTGGAATAATAACACTTTGTTGTCAAGTTTGAATTATTAAATTATTCTAGAATATCTTCTTTATAGATTCAAAATCAGGCTAACTGTTGAAATAACTTTTCCTAATGATCCTGATTTAGTTGCGATAGTAATACTGCTTAGTACTTAGTACACAATAAGGTCTAAAATTGTTTATGAAATAAACAATTTTAGACCTTATTGTATGTGTGAACATTTGGCCAAGATTCACTTCGGGCAGCTGAGTCATATCATATGTCTTCGATTCGTCGAAGGTTATAAGGTTAACTAGCGCCATTATAATGGAAGAAGTCATCATCACGCAATAACAATCGAAAATTCCTAACTTAAACTAAAATATGTATACTAAGTTGATTTACTTACGGTTTGATAGTTATCGGTGGATTGCACCTAGCAAGCGCTTCGATGAAAGTGTTCAGTGCACTCAACGGCTGGTCTCTCTGGATCACGTGCACGCCGGATATTATGAATGGAACCATCTCATTCATTATGGTCTGAAAAAGTAACAATTTTATTTAGAATGTTCTTGAGGAAGGACTTCTAGTTCCACTGATTAGTTTTATGGTTCTAAGAGTAAAAGATATAAAACGCTATATCAAATGGTCCAGGAAAAAATAGCCTTCCTGTTTCATATAGGGCATCGGCTCCTGAATTTGACTTTACAAAATCATATGATCTTTTTTTTGTGAAATAGACTTTCGTTTGACCGCAATCTCACGAGATCAAAGATCGAGAGACAAGCACCCCTGCGGCAGCGGTGTTCAAGTCTTTGAACCTTAGTCTTTGCAAGATGCTGCTCGTCAATGAGTCTGAAGAGTCTTCGTTCAATTCAAAAATTCATTTTTAGTGTAAGCCTTGACTTCCGGTCTCGGCCTCTTCGGCCACGGGTTAAACATCCCTCTTGATGCTCGCAAATTCAATCACATGCAGTATATTTTATTTAAAAATTATAATCGTAGTTGGAACGGTATATTCACCGGCAGCTGCCTCTCATCCAGACAGCTCCAGAGGGACGGGAACAGCCGAAGCCAGGTGTGGTGGGCTAGTGCTTCGTCCATGTGGCAAAGCTGCGCCGCCGCTATAATGAGCTGCTCAGTGCGAACGCGACGCGCTAGCTCCAAGAATTCCGACTGTTTCGCCACTATTTGGTTCAGCATTCTCGCTCTGAGAATAACAGATTATATTAAAAACAAATTAGTTATCTTTATAGAAAATTTAAATTACAATCAAATAATATAAATAAATTAGAATTCCTATTTACGAAGTTTTTAAACAAATTATGTTTTTTTTTAGTTTCCATGCTGTGGATTATGAGCAAATGACCATGTCGTTGGGTAAATGAAATTTGACTAGTTTTGATATACGTGCGATAATACGACTATGCATATAACTAGCAGGTAAGCATAGGCCTGAGTCCCCAAACTCAGACAAAGAAAAGTATGACAAAGATTTCTTGTTTGTTTTAATACAGCAAATACTGTATACTTGAGAGCCTGCACCAAAATTTATGAAAGTTGTCGATAGTTGAAGAGATTAATTAGCCCTTCGACTATCGACCACTTTCATGAATCTTCTCTACTGACCTATTCGGCGCCGGTTTCACAATATCCTCCTTTGTATTAGAACTAGAGTCCAAATCCATGTCTAGCACATCTTCTTTGTCCGGATCGATCGAATCGCTGAATCCATCCGTGGCCTCTTCTTTCACACTCGAGTATATAACAAAGGACTTTCGGTCTTCGGTGTCGCCCGTGTTGATCACTGATGATATACTCGGAAGAAGGTATTTTGTGTTTGATAATCGAATCTGCGTACCTGTTAGATGAAATGACGATGAAGTCATGTGTGCAAAACAAATGAAAACAGATCAAGAAAAACTTTCAAAACAAATGAAAAGAGACTCATAGGTTTAGCGTAAATACACTAGACAAGTCTTTGTCTATGGTAAAATAGACAAAAATTACATCGAATCTTCATCGAATGCATAGAATTTACGTAATGCGCCAAATATTTCTCTATTCTAGCGTAGACCAAAGCTTGTCTAGCATGCTGGGGCACGGAATACATGAAATAAATAACTACTTTATCAGTTGTATCGCGTCAATTATAAACCACCAAGAATTAGTTAGTTAGGTACTATTCGTCGGCTACGTACTCGAAACACAAGTAACAAGAAGCAGCTCCAAACACTGTTTGATCCAGAAATGTTGTCCAATATGCTCCCAGTTCTGCGAGCAAATGATGTAGAGTAGGCGGTCGAAGATACGGCGACGCACGCTCTGATCGTAGACTTCGAAGAATTTGGCGCGGATCTGTGGCTGTGGGCAGCGGAGACCGGAGAGGAACGCCGGTTCTAGCTTCATTGATAGCTCTGACATTTTGAGGCTGTCGTCTCTGTAAGGCAATATCATTTTTTTATTACTACCGTCTCGGCTTAGCACGGGTGGACATTTATTTTTTAAACATATTAAAATAAATATATAAATAATGTGGGACATTATAAATATAGCCTACGTTACTCGGGGATATGTAGCATTCAGGGTAGGTGAAAGAATATTTGAATTTATTCGTTACAAACAGACAAATCTTTCCTGTTTATACAAATATTAGTGTAGAAATAGCCCTTCTTGATCCACTGCTGGGCATTGGCGTAGATTTATAAAAGTATAGCACTCGTTTCGGACCTACGCTAGTCCGGACTTTGGACCAGGTATACCACGAAATTATTTACAGTATTCGATTTATTTTAGCTGTCAACTAGATAACTCAGATAGTACCAATATAGGCCGAAACGAAACACAAAATTGCGCATTGGTAAATTAAAATAGAAATCCAGTTAACGCTAGATTTCTTCAATATACCTGTAAACATAGTTGATCAATTCCAAAAACTGTGCATTCAGTTCCACATCGTCGGGGAATCTCTTCTCGACGTATTGCATCAACTTGACGAGTAGTATTGACTTCTCTCGAAGAGACGGCGCCCCAGCGTTTGGAAGCACGCTTGGACGTTGCTTTATCCATTCTTCTACCATACGCGTTATTGCTTTCATCACCTACAAACAAATAATAACTTCTGTTGGGCATGTGGACATTAACGCATTTTCTAGCCCCTAAGGGGGTTTCTGTGGATTTTACAGACCAAGGACAAAACACCGTCGGCTACGCCTATTATATTCATACAATGCGATCATTAATCTAATACCTTACCTTACAGGACCAAAACGCTTTATATGAGCTTGAACTATCTTTAGACTTGTCCAGCTACGAATAAGAATAGTCTAGACTATTCTTATTCGTAGTTGTCCAGTGTTTAAGGCCAAAATACCATCAAATCGTCATGGAAGCCTAGCTGTCCATGCTAGGGGACCTCAGGACAATTTATTATAATACATATATATAAGTATAAACAAAGCAGCTGGATATCCGCAAAAAAAAACTAAATTTGTCCCATGCCAGGAATCAATCATGCAAACTTCTGCGTCTTAGGCGGACCTTTGTCCTCGGTAGTAATCTTACCTTAGCATCGGTAGTTTTCTCAATGAGTCCAACAAGAACAGTTCCGATGAAAGTTTTCCTTGTATCAACTGGCATCACGGATACTCGCGCCTTCAGTAGATCTAATGCTAGGATCTGTAAAATAAAACATTTTTATTTTTGCAACAAACACATTTTTCGCACAATTTTCACCAATTACTTGACAGTTTCTACTTTGGGCAAGTACAATACGCAACTCTTTATTGTACACCATAAAATTCATTAAAAGACGTCATAATCATGAATCACATGTACGATGGTTATCAACTAAAGTCATTTACAACATCATGGCGAACCTGTGCCGAAATATAACAGCTCTTAACTCAAATCATGGTAAAACTCCCGTTGTAAATGTCCTTGATTATTCTTAAGAATAGGTAATAAAAGGCACGCACCAGTTATATTGCTTTTTTTGCTACAATGTCGGCAAATATGTTGCAGCGTTTACGGCAATTTGTGTGAAGAAAAAAGCTACAAGCTCACCAAGAGATCAGACGTAGCCGCATCTGGATTGGGCGCGACGTGGTCCCTCGCCATTCGCTGCAGTACCCTCATCAATGGTAGTAGGAGTCTATCTATGTAGGATGGACTGGACGCGCAGCAAGCCTGTAAATATAAGTACGAATATCATCTACAGCCTATAATACTAGTCGACGGCGGAACGTAGCCCTCTCCCTTGTAAGCGGATTTTTGACTCGTATATTAGCTGCTGCCCGCGGCTTTGCACGCGCTTTTCAAGTAGCTTATTTCCGTATCCGGGATACCATTTATCTTCCCGCCAAATTTAACTAGGATCCGATCATCCTTAGGCGTTAAAATGTAGATAGATAGATAGAAAATACTTTTATTGCACCTTTAACATTTGTCCATTTTGAATGAGGCATAAACGTATACAAACCGCCCATACTTAACCTAAAATTCACTTTGTTGGCGCGTCCTTTTATACGTAATTTACATTACTTGTCGATTTTAGATCCTCCCTTCAATAAAAATTGCTTACAATTATATCTGAAACTCGACGCCAAGCAAGTGAGTTTTTGTTGTATGTATCGTGGTTTATTTACTAACATGCTCCATGCTGGATGGATAAACCATAAGTGACAATTGGCGGTCTTATCGCTCAAGAGCGATCTCAACAGCGATCTCAACGACAACCTGGTATGGATAGGAACGTCGGATATACAAATAACAAACAGACAGACGTTACTTTGGAATTTATAATATTAGTATGCATGGGGAATAGTGTCCATAATCCCGCGCTGCGGATGCGCGTTGGGATTCGCATTTCGGTGGTAGAATTGTCCTGCAGTAGACGCTGCTGCCCGCTATCCGGTGGATAACCCTGAGTCGCCTCTTACGACACCCGCGGAAATAGTTGGGGTGGTGCAAATTCCAAGCCGGAACTACACGGTCTAAATACCATTATGTTGTTACCCAAAACGCACCGGATAAGCACACGATAGACAGCAAACAAGCTTACTAAGATATGTAGTTTTATAACTGTAAAATATAGATAACTGAGAGCTGCGCCCCGCGGCTTCGCACGCGTTGTTCCTATGGAAACATTAAAAGGTGTATTTCATCCCACGGGAACAGATTTATGGGATAAAAAGTACCTGTATGCAAAATTTCAGCCAGATCCGTCTGGTAGTTTTGGCGTGAAGAAGTAACAAACATCCATCCATCCATACATCCATACAAACTTTCGCCTTTATAATATTATATGGTGTGATGTGATGTGGAGTGTGATGAATAGCTGTCATAGACAGCCAAAGTCGAAAAAGCGAAAGCCTCCGATGATTTGGTAAGAAATTCTGGTACAGATACGAATAAGGATCAAGCTTTGGAAACTTTTTATCAAGGAACCGTTTAAACAAAAAAATTAAATATGTCGGTTATTTTTTAGAGACTAGCCAGGGACACATTATAGTACACAAGTGTGTGCGCAGACACAGGTGCACTGTCTATCCCCTCACTCCAGTTACCACGTGAGCGAAGCTGCGGACAAAAACCATTTTTAGGCTAAAAGTATTCCAAACCTTCAGCATCATAAGAGGTCCAAGCAAGGCGGTCGCGCCGCCCGTGGTGGCGCCCGCAGCGGCAGCGCTAGTGCTCGCCCCGACGGATTTCTCGTAGTTGGCCAGCCCTTCGAATGCGTACTTAGATACGGAAGCGTATAGGGTTTCTAGTTCTTCGTACTGTGGGTAAAAACGAAATTATTATTATAAAATAAATATAGTCCAGACTTCAGATCGTATTCATAGCTATTGAAAAAAGGCCTATTTCGTTTGAAAAACTGGCGTAAAATGGCACTGTACAAAGATAAATGACACACATGCCAGCAAATCATTTATAGATTTGCTGGTATAATGTGATGTACGTATGTGTGTATATGTGATGAAATAATAATTAAAAATAAACTTTTTTTCGGTAAGCGGTATACATAGGTAAAACATAAATTAAATGACTTAAATTTTGTCGGATACATTTGATCTAATGTCTGAGGTAGGTAGATTGTATGTGTATCTAAGAAATTAGGTGTGAATAAACATGAAAATATCATATTAAAGTATTTTTTTAACACCTTTCACAAATTAATCGGAAGGCCACGCTTGTATTAAAAATGTCCCTTCTTTTTCATCTCTATTTTCGCTAAGGCTTGACTAAGACAGAGGTTCGTTAACAGTAATAAAACTACATAACTAACCTTAGAAGCCTGCGCAGCCCCGGTAGGCTCAGTCGGGAATATCGCAGTCAGCTTCGCCAGTAGATTGTGTGTCAACCGCACTATCTTCGTATTAGTAGAGGAGACGCAAGCCGCCAAGCCTCGCTGCAAAGGCTTCAGAGCGGCGAGGATTTGCTCCCGCCGTAGCACCCCCAGTAAGAACACTAGCAGTTCGAGTGCTGTGCAAGCGTTTGCGCATGATCCGGCATTCGCTTCCGCTCCTGAGAATACCTGTAGAAAATCTTTGATTAGAAACTTTAGAGTGAAAGTTTTCGTCGCTATCGATTTTCAATAAATTATGAAAAGAAATAGAGATGCTTGTCCATACCATTGGATGGATTGGTTGAAAACCATTTTGTTGTTGACTGTTTCTGGCCCTAAAGTGAGAAAAGTCTCGAAGGTAGGTAACCTGTCTAAATGTAATGTATATACTATAGTATTTTATACATTACAGGGTATTAGAGACATAGATTTTACTTTGAAATTATGGATTAACCAATATTCAAAGAGCTAAAGACGACAAATTTGCAAACACATTGGCGTGTCCGCCTAACCAAAATATCTCTAAATACCCAACATACGTAAAGTATGTTGTGACAAGTGTAATAACTTACTTTGTCAAGCCAAGCCAGCTTCGGTTCGCAGTGGTGCGGCCACACGTCAGGCTTGAGCGCCGCTTTCAAAAGCAGGACGCAGCGACGCGATAACTGCTCGCCTGGAGATACACCACCGACCATCGCTCCAGCTGCGTTGCCTTCGTTTACCTACGAAAAATATATGTAGTCAAAGAAATAATATAGCCTGTAGACTCTTTCGGTTCATTGAAAAGTTTTTTTTTTTTTTTTTTTTTTTTTTTTTTTTTTTTTTTTTTTTTTAAATTAACAGATGACTCACTGGTCTTCCTTAGATTAAAGTACAAACTGAACTTCACATAGCATCATCTATAATAATTTGGTGCATTTTCTTTATATACCTCAAAATTCTGTATACTGTTACTATTAAGACCTTTTGAAATAAACGTTTTCATTATGTTATTATTCAGTCGCGCGCCGATCGCTTCGGAGTGTGCACGTATCTCGTCTTATCTTTTTTGTCGTGAAATACGCGCGCGCGCGCGCGTGCGCGCTCTGTCTGCCACGATGGCGGAGGACGAGACAACGGAAATTGAGAGTGATGAGAGAGACTACATACAATCGCCGGAGAACTTATTCTCAGAGAATTCTATGCAACGATTTAAGAGGCTGAGTAACCTGCCACATACATACAACGGGGAAAGTGATGCGGACACGCTGGATTTTACTCCAGTTACAAATCATAAACACAAGCGGCGGTGTTTCAAGAATGGTGTAGAACGGGTTGGAGTGCCAAGGCGAAACGGTGCGAGTACGACTGATAACAAGACAATAGAAGGCCGAGCTCAACTGCGGTCACCTGCCCCTACTAATGAGTTTTACGACGTGAATGTGTCATCGACAGATCCATTGCCGAAACAGATGGCTATGGCCAAATTGTTGAAGGGACTTGATATTGGTGACATAATTAAAATAAAATATAGGAGTTCCTATAAGGTTATCATTTCGTTTGAAAGCAAAGAGAAGGCGGAATCATTAATAAAGAACGAAGTATTTCTGGCAAAGGGATTTAAATGCCAAGGGATGGACGACATGGATAGCCGTTATGGAATAGTCAGGAGAGTAGACCTAGAGATCGATGATGAAGAGTTAAAGAAAACATTTTGTTGTGAATACGAAATTATATCGATTAATCGTTTGAAACGGCAAACAGTAGAAGGCAAATGGGAAGACAGCGAAACAGTTCGTTTCTGTTTCAAAGGTTCCACTATACCTCCATATGTCGAAGCATATGGTTGCAGGTTTTCAGTGGAATCTTACATATTCCCGGTGTCGCAATGTTCTGGCTGCTGGAGGTTTGGGCACAGAATCAAGTATTGTCCACTGAACAAAATCTTTTGCCCAAAGTGTGGTCGTAACCATGCAAACTGTGAGACTGAACAGTTTAAATGCGTAAACTGTAAAGGCGATCATATGTCGCTTGACAAGTCCAAGTGTCCGGTTTTCCGCAAAGAGAAAGACATAAGAATAATAATGCGTGACGGAAATCATTCGTACAAGAGAGCTTGTCAGATATACGAAGAAGTGTCGAAACAGGATGAAAAAGATTACTACGTGATAGATCTAGAATCGATGGAAGTGACTGAACAAACTGCGACACAATTAGAGTCTAGAAAGTACAGAGAAGCTCTGCTATCGAAACCAGTGACACAGATGGATGGCGTTGGTAGGGATGAGGGAAACTGGTCTGCGGGGAAAGGATCTGCAACTGAGTGGCCGACTCTTAAGACGAAAAGGAAGAAAGCGAATAGGAAAAATAGGCAAAGTCAGAGTGAAGACGAGAAGGAAACAGAAATTACGAGAAACATAGTGAAAGAAACCAAAGAAAAATCTAGAAGAGAAATCAAGAAATTTAGTTTTGTGAGACTGTATAATAAATTAAGGGAAATATTTAGTTCAGAAAAATCACTGGAAGAAAAAATTAATAAATGTTTGTTTGTATTGTTCGAAGAATGCTACTCGTATGTAGCCGAGTTTTTCAAGTTGGGGGATTATCTTGATAAAATCCTGTCCATTTTCTCAAATGGATAGCAGTTGTTTAAGTCAACGTTTTATCAATATAGTCCAGTGGAATTCTCGGAGCATCAAGCCAAAACAGACTGAATTTGAATGTATGCTATTTCAACATAAGGTGCATATAGCTATCATTAGTGAGACGTGGCTAAATGAGGATATGAACATTAATATTAGCGACTACAATTGGTACAGAAAAGATCGCGACGACTCGTACGGCGGAGTAGGTATACTCGCACACAGATCTATTAGAGTACAGGTATGCCCACTTAATTTAACAAATTCAGGTATTGAAGTCATATCCGTAAAAATATTAAATTGCAAATTTATTTCACAAATTGTAAGTGTCTATTGTCCATCATCAGTTCATACTTCCCAGGCGGACTGGGACGAACTATTTTCTAAATTTAGCAGTAAAACATTAATAGCAGGAGATTTTAACGGGCATCACAGAAATTGGTCGTACAAAAATGACACAAGAGGCTTTCAGCTTTTAGATTCCTCTTTAGAACATGGATATATTTGCATGAATGATGGTACTACAACGCGAGCCGAATTCGTAGATAACTTTTTACAAAAATCTTCGCCCGATATAACTTTTGCATCTGCAGACATTGTAATACATTTTTCTTGGACTGTTTTGAATGAAAATTTAAGCAGTGATCACTTTATACTAAAAATATGTACACATTTTCAGGATAGACCTCATTTTACAAAAAAACGTAATTATAAAAAAGCGGACTGGACTTTATATGCTAATTGTGTAGAAGACTCTATTAATTGCAGTTATCCTCATAGTAATGAACTATCCATACAAACTAGGTATGATGTCTTTATAGATATAATTAAACAAGCGGCCGATTGTAGCATTCCTTGGTTAAAAATAAACTCTGATCCTCAAAGTAAGTTTACTCCTAAACCGTATTGGAACGCAGAATTATCTAAGCTCGTAGCTCAACGTCGTTTCGCATTAAGCACCTTTCGTCGTAATCCAACGCCTAATAATTTATTAGTTTTGGAAAATAGGAATAAAATTGTTAAAACAGAATTATCTAAGGCAAAATCAAATAATTGGCGAGAGTTCTGTGATTCTACAAATGAGTCAACTTCTTTGTCAGATATGTGGCGAAGAATGCGTTGGATAAAGGGCTATCGTAAAAACAGGTTTGAGGCGCCCGCTGATAAGAAACACGAGTTGCTATGTAATCTTGCTCCCGACTTTGTTAGAATTAGTAAACCTAGTTTCGGATCTATTAATAACTTATTGGAACAGAGTTTTTCTTTACATGAATTAGAGATTTGTTTAAAAAAAAAGGATTCAGCCCCCGGAGAAGATAACATAACATATTCTATGATCTATAATTTACCTCCGGTAGGAAGAAACATTTTAATTACTCTGTACAATGATATTTTTATTTCGGGATTTATACCGCAACAATGGAGAGACATTAAAGTCGTTGCTATTCCAAAAGTAGGTAATTCTGTCCCTTCGGCGATTAAATTGCGACCCATTTCTTTGATATCTTGTATATGTAAAACTTTTCATTTGATGTTAGCAAAAAGATTAGAATGGTTCATTGAAAGGAATAAAATCTTATCGCCGTATACAACCGGTTTTAGAAAAGCTCAGTCCTGTCTGGATTCAGTAACTCGATTAGTGTCAACAATACAATCAGGTTTTACTAAAAACATACCAACGCTTGCATGTTACCTTGACCTCGAGAACGCCTATAACAATGTACTTGTTGATAGACTTGTAATGACATTAGATAGCCTGAATGTTGGCGCGACATTATGTAGTTATCTATGGGAATATTTGAGTGAACGGCATTTGAAAATTATTGATGCGTTTGATGATAAAGATGACTCGATACTGGTGAGATGGACCTCCAAGGGCTTAGCCCAAGGGGACCCGGTATCTCCATTATTATTTAATATAGTAACTCATGAGATCTGTAACAGCGTTCCATCACAAATTGCACAATACGCAGACGATTTCGTTATTTTTACAAGTGACAAGAAAGTAGAAAATTGTGTATTAAGCATCCAAAATTCATTAAATATTATTACTCAAATCTTAATAGAAATTGGTTTAGATATTTCGGCTCATAAATCCAAATTTTGTTTGTACAGTAGGGGTCGCAGGCAACATCAAATAGAATTGAACGTAAACAATTCACCGTTATCGTGCGAGGTTAATATAAGATATTTAGGTATTTGGCTAGATTGTTCGCTGCGATGGGGTAGGCATATAAACGAAGTTAGTGAAAAGACACAAAAGTTCTTAAATATATTGAAAGTTCTAGCCGGTTCTGGGTGGGGGGTCCATCCCAAACACTTGAGGAGACTTTACATAAATCTTATTAGAAGTCGTATCGATTTTGGTAGCTATTTATACGACAATAGCGCTAAATGTCATACTTATAAAATAGATAAAATACAAAATCAGGCTCTTAGGATCATTGGTGGTTTCATAAAAACCACACCAATACACGTGATGGAAAGCGAGATCTGTGTTCCTCCACTAGCAGTAAGAAGACAATACTTGGCTTTTAAATTTTGTCTCAAGGCGAAATCTTGGACAAACGGTACCACAACAAGCAGCCTAAAATTGCTCAGTGCTCTTGGGGAAAATATATATTGGTCGAATAAAAAGAAACCGTTATTAATCAGTACATTTAACCTAATAGATAAAGAAAAAGTTACATCTTCTAACCCGCTTGAAATGTTTTTGCTAAAATCATGGCTATCGAAGATAAACATAAATTATATAGTAAGAGATAGTTTAGACTGTGTTCAAATGGCAAAAAAAGATTATGATCAAAATTTATTAAAAAACGACATTTTATGCGAATTGGACAAAAAATACAAGAACTGGTATAAAATTTACACAGACGGTTCAAAGAGCACTGGCACATCTGGCGTCGCTTTCTATGACTCGTTTTATGAACGTGGAGAATGTTATAAGAACACCTCTAATGTGTCCATTATGTCGTTAGAACTATTTGCTATATCGGAAGCCTTGACGTATCTTAAATACAATATAGACTCTCACTTGGACATTGTCATTCACAGTGATAGCAAAAGCGCCTTACAACACATTACTAGTTGTATTCTGGGTGGTCGAGGTACTAGGATTGCGTACGATATACTTAGAAAAATAGAGGAGTTTTCTGCGAACAATGTAAAAGTTATCGTACAGTGGATCCCGTCGCATATAGGGCTGTCGGGAAACGAGGAGGCTGATCGACTAGCGAGGGCAGCTAGCTCAGATGGTTCGGAAACTTTTATCTTAGAATCATACACGGAACTGATACCTAAATACAGAAGAATGACTAATACATTTTGGCGAGAATATTTCGACGAACGGTCTAAAACAAAAGGAATTTGGTACAAAATTATACAAAGTCAGCCTCCCAGTTCACCGTGGTTCATGGGCGACATTAGCAGAAGAGACGTAGTAGCGGCACACAGGCTTCGTTCCGGACACATGCCACTCAGGAAATTTGCGTATTTAATGGGTAAAGTAACATCACCCAACTGTGAGACGTGCGATAAGCCGGAGGACGTGTACCATGTGCTGGTGGAGGGTGTCCGAAACCAGGCTGAGCGCCAGCAGGTTCTCCAGGAACTGAACATCAATGTTCTTGATGTAGGCGCCCTCCACCAAATACTAGCTTATCCCAACACCAAAGAGGCTAGATTGCTATTTGATTTAGCTAACTGTGCTGGCTCAAGTGGCAACTTAGCTTCATAAGTAGCAACACATAGGTAGGTAGTTAAGTATTATATAATATTATGTAGATTAAATATATACTTAGTTAAGTAGTTCTTAAATTAATTTTCTCATAGGTTTATTTTTTTTGTTAATTCCAGAAGTTGTTTTTTTTTGTTGTTGTTAAATTATAAGTCTATTGTTTCTTTCTTCTATTGTTAATTAGTCAACCGACATAAGCATTGTTTAAAGGTTGTAAAAAAAAGAATAAAAAAAAAAAAAAAAAAAAAATTATGTTATTATTAATTAATCTACTTGAGGGTATCTAACAAAACTACATAAAACCATCCTATCCTATGTAAGGGCTATAGAAGATCATCTATTCAGCCCTACCACGATACGAAAACCGTACCTGGCAAGCCAATCTAAGCAGCAAGTTGACAACCACATCCACATGTTGTCGGTCCAAAGGCTTAGCTGCGTCGGGCTCCGGTCGAGCTGTTGATGTCGACGCGCTGAGGCCGGCTTGAGGGCTCGTCCAGCCCGTATTGAGGGCTTTACGGGATTCCGAGCTACTGTCGTCTGAAGAAAGGCGCTTTATTGCGCCGCCTGGTGATGTGGCCACCTAGGGAAATAAGATTTGATAAGAGAGTTGCTCTGCCGCTATTCCTCAACTTATTTTTTTTTACATCTGGAATAACGTGCCAGATGTAATAAAAATAAATACCAATAAATATTCCAAAAGCATCGATAAACTTATGTAGGTATTTGAGGATTAAGTAAGCCATTACACTAAAAAATCTTTGAAAACAGTGATGCTGTTGTGGGTAAAAAAAAGCCGCTAAGCACTTGATCTCTGCCCCTAGTTTCCATATCGCAAAAGTTGTGCCCAACACCCTGTATAATGAATGACTCATACAGGTACTTATACTATGTTATTTTTATCTTAGTTGGACTGTATGTGTAACTAGTAAAACTATGGACTAGTCTGAAATCAAAAAGAATTATTTCAAAATAATACATACCACATTCTCATCATGCGAGTGGTCACGTATCCGCTGCAACTCCCACTTCAAGGCGACCTCTGCCAGGTCCACGGCCAGCCGGCGGTGCTCCAGGGACGCCGTGCCGCTGAAGCCTAGACGCTGCATTGCTGATACCATATGACTGACTAGCGCGTGACGTACTGGGAAGTATACCTGGAAAGAAAACAAGGAATTTATGCTTAATTAACATTTTATACTGAAGATAAAGATAATGACTTTTACCCGGCAGGCAGAGGCAGGAGCTAAGCCTGCCAATTGAGGCAAGAGAGCATGTCACTTCGAATTTTAAAATATTTACGCTATTTTCTAACAAGGAACGCGTTGATTGTCTCTAAGCGCTATCGTGGATGTTTATCACGAATGTAAAATCCTTCTCACCTTATAATGCCTGACAACCAGCTGCAATATATGGAACAGCTGTTGCACAGAATGTCCATCTTCCACTATGATCTTCTTGGTCCAGTGTGTTAGCATGGTGTTGCCATCTTCCATGCGCTGTGGCATCGCCGGGGTAAGGATCTCTAGAGCTTGCCGCACTACAGAACGGGCTTCGACTGCGTGCGCTTTTAGAAGACTGTGGAACACTGTAAGGAAGATTAACTTGAAATTAATATAAGAAAACATTATTATTTAATGTCTAATGACTACGGAAGTCGAGCTGTAACTGACGATTTTCCTGAATCCAATATGGCCGTCATTATCTGTGCATGTCTATCTTTTTCACTGAACACCAGCACTAGCTTATTTTAGCAGTATAATAAATAAATACATATTAAATAATGCTGCACAATTCAAACAGCATCTTCTAGCTGCATAATCATTTTAGTATGATTAAATTTTTTCTTACCTTGTAACACGATCCGTTTGTGGATAGCGAATTTGGCTATTATATGACTCAGCAGTAAATGCCCGTGGTATCTAAAATCATACAAAAATAATAAAAACATCTGTAAACACAAAAGATTTATATGGATTTCAGATAATCAATGCTTACTAGACTAGTTTAGAACAAGCAACTATATCTCAAAGTAATAAAGTCGATAATACCTTGTCGCCGGGTCAACATAGTTCTTCCCAAGCAGACACGGCCAAGCAAACGTCATAAGTCTCCGCAACTTATTGCCCTGCTTCTTATTATTCGCGTCATGAATATGCGGTGACGCTTGCTCTAGCAATAGACAAGCGAACTGAAGTAGCGATATGCGAACCGCGTCCGAACAAGCGAACGGGTTCTCTGGATCTATCACCTGCGGAAGGGAGAGCTAATAATGACATGAAATCTGGCCTTTTTGGAGCAGGTGGCGCTAGTTTGATTGGAGGTCACCCTACCAATACGAACTCTTGGCAAATACCGCAAAGTCTATGCGATAATACCAAAATGTAGTGATCGAGAGTACAGCTTCACTTTGATCGTTAAAATATGACCTCCAACCGTACTAGCGCCACCTGCCCAAACCAAAAAGATAAAAGAACTAAAAAGGTGCTACCATTACCATGACACTTACATTGTTTATGAACACCGACACGACGTTATCCGGATTATCTTGGTACGGGGCGGGGGGACCTCCCACTATCTTCTGCCCTTTCTCGAAGCTGACCGCGAAGCAAGGGATTATGATCATTTGCAGGACTTTAGCTTTTAGTTCTTGGTTCATGGCGTCGCCTTGGAAATGTTCAGTGAAGCGGAAGAAAGCGGAACGTTTCCATTCCATTGTGTAGTTCTGTGCGACTGTGTTGTCGAGGAAATCGCGGAGGAACTATAACAGAATTGTATATCAATTGAATCTGAGCTTCGCTGTCTGACTCTTGTTAGTGAACTCTCAGCATCAATCAAAGACATTTATTGAACGACTCATTCAGACTATTTTTGTCACTTTTTGGTTTACAAAAAGCGGCGAAATAGTGTCTCATGATAAGTGACTCACGCAATGAAATTCCTACATTCAATTGCTGGTCTTTGAAGTATTTTTGTTGTAATGATTTTAAAATGATGGGTGAAATCAATAGATAGAATTCATACAGTTCACATAATCCATATAAAAAATACTTTCTTACCTGGAAATCAGGAATGAATCTATCACACAACGCCCGCAGCAATTGGAACAACAGATCAATATTGGACGGATGGTGCACGAAATAGTGCAGCAATATCTTCACAATTAACTTTGGTTCCTTCCAATGTGTGCAATCTACCACCTCCACTTTCTTATGAACTTCCTGCAGAAAATTTAACTCATTAGTACGCTTTCATTATGAATGTAAGCGGGTTAACTACGAACCTTGTTTGTGTTGGAAGAACACCAACGTTTCATCCCTGACTCTCACGCCCTGCAGCATCTACAAACAGCGCACCCCCCACCACCCCTGCCCCCGGCGGGCACGTCACGCGCTCAACGCGCGCTCACCCGCAGTGCTCGAAGGGATGCGGAACGCGCGCGTCTAGAACCGCATTCGCCCTGAATATGTCCCTCGTTAAGGGATGAAATGTTGGTGTTCTTCCAACACAAACAAGGTTCGTAGTTAACCCGCTTACATTCATAATGAATTCGTCAAACTACGAAAGTTTCTATAGTAAAATCGTTAGTACGCTGTTACATCGTAACCTACAATGAAGGGGCCAAATTCAGGTAAAGAGACGATTCACTATGACAGTGGTATCGTCGTAGAATTGCCACCATTGACACCATTTGATATTCTATGTGAGCAGAATTGAGTTTCTGGTAAAAGGAAAATGAACCTTACATGATACTGATCATTGCACCAAATTCGCTTAATCAGCTCGATGATATCGGGTTGCGTCGACATCCACTGGTCATCAAACTTGATAAGCACCGAAACGACTCTTATAGCTTGGAACTGCATCTCAGCTCTTTCTGATTGGGGTGTAGTGCTATTCCCAGCTGTGTTTGCAGCTAGAAGGTGCATCAGACGTGGTTTCTTGGATGTATGGAGCGCTTCTCTGTAGGTTGATCCTGCTTCTGGATGTTTTATGAGGAATATGAGGAAGCGACTCCATTGCTGGTCTTTAATGTTGTTGTCGCTCATTACCAGGTCCAGTGTTTCTTTGGGGTATCTAAAAGATATGACATATATATTAGAGTTTGTAAAAGACCTGTAAGGGTTCATCATCATCGTCGTCTGTAACCTAAACCAATGCTGCCCCAAAATCTCGTGCTACTCCAAACGGTATTTCGTTAGTCCCATCCAGCTGTGGAATTACGGTAAAACCACCCATTCTATATTGACATTTGATTGGCCTTCGTAATTTGCGATTGTATGGCGAAGGATATTGAAATTACTTTTAAGGTCATTTAAATGTTAATATTACGATGGGTAGATTTTGCGTAATCGCACAGAAGGTTCATCCTACGACGTTCGCGAGGTAGTCCGGAGACTTGTTTTTATGGAGTAATACTTTCAGACACTGATGATGATGAACCCAGCAGATCCCCGATTAATCAAACGCCGCCAGTCTATAGGCATTTCAAGCTAATTTTGACAGTTTTCAATAAAAATACGCTAATTATGACAGGTGTGAATAACATTGAGTGTTCAGAGGTAAATTATTAATTAAATTATTAATTACTAAACTTACCTCAGAAGGAATTTAACCAGAGGATCTCTGAACGGCGAGCCAGCTTCGATCATAAGCGACTTCTCAGTATGGAAGATGAGTCGGCACAGGACGTCTATGAATCTGGGAGAAGCGGCCGGGATTTGATGGAATATTCCGATCAGGATTATTATCTTCTGCTCGTTTTCCATGTTCTTTGATACGCTTTGGAGGAAGTTGCCACCTAAAAATATATTAATTTGAAATACTACAAATTGTGTATTGACATGGTAATCTTATCTTATATGTCCGCTGGATCTAATTGCTGGGCTAAGGCATCCATTTCTTAAACATAATGTAAAAGGACTGGAAGTAGTCCTGTTATAGCCCAATATTATGATGATACACAAATCATAAGTTGACAGGCTTCTTGTTTTTATTCGGGATATCGGAACAATAGAAGTTACGACAAAGATCTTCAAAATTCAAATCACTTACCTCGATTAGTTTGAATAGAATAATCCAACAATTTCTTCAACAACTGTAGAAGCTGCTCACACAGTTTCTCGCTGAATGTAGATGGGAACAGCTGAGTTAGGTAGGAAAGTCTCTTTGCACCATTCACACTCAAATGTCGGTGGTCTCCAAGGGTTAACAACAGTGGACGCATCACTGGATGCACCATTTCCATGTCGATTTGGAATCCGGATAGGAACTTTTGCATACATTCGAATCCAGCCTAAAATATACGAAAATAGTCTTAAAATAACATTATTTACTTCAAACTAAAAGGATAATAATCATAGTCGCAAACTCAATAGGTATAAAAACAGTTCAGTCAAAAATACCTGTTGCAATTCCTGGTCGTTCTTCTCAAGTGATTTGTAAAGCACTTGGAAGATCTTCTCTCTGCAATGTTTCTCCTGTAGATAATGGCATGACGCCAACGCTCTAAGGGCCGAAGCTCTAAGTGGGACCAGGTTAACGCCTTTGTAACAGGGCAGCTTGCCTAGCATAGTGTCTTCGGCTTCGCAGAGAGATAGTAGCTCTCGGAAAAACACTTTGTGCTCGTTTATATTCAGATCTGAAAGTACGTCATTGTAACAGCTAGAGAAAGCCCATGAAAATAAATTCTGAGGGTAGATCGATGCTGGCAGTACACACTTGGCGAGAGCTTTTTGTCGAATATCCGGAGCGCTCGTCCCCACAACGAAAGGGACCATGAACAAACATTTTATCTTAGTTATACTGTGGCCAAGACAAAACGAGCCTACGATGGATCATAAGCAGAGACGAGTGCACCATGCTATGTCTGCGGGGTATCTCGCTGAGATAAAGATAAAGATAAAGATAAAGATACATTTATTTGGCCAAAACAGGTGACTACATAGGTACAATAGCTATAATTATGGTAGGCTATACATAGATAGGTGCATGCATACAGATGTTAATTTGGCGACTGTGCTGCCCCTGTTGGCCAAAAAGGGTCAAACTCAGCTCTGTGCTGAACCACTCGTGTGCGCGGATCAGCGCTGGTTTTCAGTTTGAAAGATTTTTTGTCTGAGCGTGTACTGTTGGCATAATAAACAAGATTGAATGTTTTACAAAAGACAAACTTACCTATGGTAAACAGTCTAGGCTTCAGAGTCGTGCAGAATGTAGTTCCATCCATGAGACCCATCTGTGCATTTGCTGGTTGATGTCGAAGCAAGTGTTTCTTTGGAGGTATTATATCAGCCAACACCTCTCTATGTGGATCCATAACCTCAGTCACAGTCTTGTTCTGCAACTCCGCTATTAGTTCTAAAGACTTCATAGATTGCTGTCTAACAAGTAAATGTGGACTGGTCACTTGAAGTACTAACTCTTGTAGGACATCGTGAAGCGCTCTGGTCTTAGCAGCATTCACCTCGGGTTCAAGTTCCAAGTTAGGTATAACTAAAGGCGCTACACAAACTCTCACCAACTTTTCGAGATTCAACGTCGCCATGTCAATAGCACCCGACGACACTTCACCGGTCAAATCCATCATGACGAAGAGAACAGCTTTTAGGAACGCGAAGATGTGTTTGTACACCCATTCTGGCGCCATTTTTTCGCACATGAACTTGACAGCTATGCATCCGCCGAGTTTCGCGTACCAAGCGCGTTCGTAGCATAGCGACGACATTCGTTCAGCGAGGTATTCCATTAGAGGCAAGCGGCATGCGCGTTCTTTGCCTCCGAGAACGGTGGACGCTGTTTCGATCATCAGAACTAATGCTAAGTGGCCTGGCTTGCAGAGTTCCTTCTCTTCGTGTCCCATAACGACTGCTATAGCGTCGACTAGAACCAACGCATCCAGTCCTTCTTTCGGACTAGCGCTTCCCACAAACGGCCCCGCTTCTTGAGCGATAGCTACCATTGTGTAATGCCTGACTAGAGAAACCATAGTGGGAAGCACGTGGTGGCGTAGTTCTTTGATGGCGGCGGCAACGAACATGCCAGTGAGCGCTATACGATGCGTGTTTCGAACGATACTGTTCTGGCATTTGTAGTACGGACCATTTTGGACTTGGATCTTTCCGTCAAGGAAGCTTGGGTGGTTAAAAAGCTTCTGTAGCGTTTCACGATCATCATCCAAGTTCAACGACGCAGCTAAGTAGCACCGTAGGACTTCCCAGCACTGTTTTCTGTAGAACGGATCAGTGGTGCTCGATTTCAAAGCTGCAAACGCCGTGTCTATTACTTTATCTACTTCGAAATCGATAGGCTTCGATTGCTCTTGGAAGTAAGCTTGGATTGCCGGCGGTGGTGCATCAGTCTCTCTGTAATCCAGTCTTTGCGGTTCGATCATCATTTTGCGGTTGCCCCCGCCGAATTTTCCCAGCACTCTGAAAGCTATTCTTGCTACTTCGCTGTTGTGCAGTGTTCTCCATAAGGCTTGCATGAGATCAGCTCGGACGGGTTGTATGTGTTCGTATAAAAAGTCTGGTTGTAAGTTATCAACACAGAGCTCAAGTGTACGTAGACCTTGAGATATAAGAGTGTGAGATCCATTAAGTGCTGACACTAAAGGATCCATGAGCATAGGTAGATAGGGGAGTAAGCTACTCAGTCTTACAGGTACAGTCAGGCACAACTCGACGAAAAGATCTTTCATATGTTGTTTGTGCAAGCCGCTTTGAAGGCGATTCAATCCTTCTAGTAAATTCGGAAGTAGTGGCAAGAATTCTTGATACAACAAGTCGTGGCTTCCTCCACCAATCGATCTGAACAAAGCCCTGAGCAGCAGAAAGTAGTTGTACGGTTCTTTAGCAGTCATAGCGTAGTCCATAGCCTTATTCACAATGCTATGTAGATGTGGTCGCAACATCTGTTCATTTTCAGAAGGGAACAAACTTACAGAACCAAATACTAGCTTGAACAGTCTCAGGTACAGATTAGATCTCTCTACGTTAGTTCCCATTTCTTCCATTCGCTTCAGCAAATATTCAACCAGTACTGTAGCAAATATGGGTGATGTGGTCGGATTCGAAAGGAAAGTATTCGCTATAATTTGTAACGTCATATTTTTGTTGATACGCTCTACCATGTGCGATATTGTGGCCGTGAATATCTCTTGAAACGTTTGCGGGTTCATCATTGAAAACTGTAACAAAAAGAAATTGATACTGAATACCCACTAATCAAAACAGAATCAGTTTTACAAATTATTGTGACTGTACACTAGCTAAACTCGATGTAAAATGTTTGAACACAAACCACGACACAAAAACTAAAAATCACTTGCTAGTCGTCGATTTTTAGATAATAATATAATATAAATCAATATTTACTTCTCCCGTATAAAAAGACGCGGCAACAAAGTGAATTTTAGGTTATGTATGAACGGTGTGTTACCAAACATTATGTTTGGTAACACACCGGTTTTTTGGTACATATTGTTTGGTGTGTTACGCACACATATCATTCACATTTCGTATCGATAGATACGGATTTGTACGCGGGCATCGATTGTGTTTCGTTTGGGCATAAAACCGATGTCTTTACGAGGCTTACCGTAGACATAGACATATCAATCTACAAGAACTTACCACTCCACTGAAATGTTCTAGAACCTCCTTCTCTTCCTTAGACCGGACATGGGGCTGCGCCGGCGTCTGCGCGGGCGCACGCGGCGCGGACAGCGTGTAGATATCCAATGACTGCAGCCCCCATCGGACCAATCGAATGAAGACGAGAGTTTCTCTAGCTGTGAATAGCTTCTGTGCTGTCGCTGTGGTTGTTGATGTGCCTTCTGCGTTCGTTGTTGTCTGTGGGGAATTAGATAAGTTTTATTTTCACTAACACTTATATTCGAAATATTTTACGAAACCGCCGAAGAGAGATTTTTATTCTTTGCCAGTAACCCTAGAAGTCACACAGTTCTACGTGTACGGCAAACACAGTTGCGTGTATGCGCCCAGACACGAGTTTTCAATACAATAATTGTTTTTATTTAAAAAAAACTATAAACTGACTACAATTATATAGATCCCATTGTCAGAACTGGACCAAATTAAAATGGGACCAAACGGGAAGCACCAGCTTTCATATAAAAAAATAATCATAAAAATCGGACCACCCAGTAAAGCTCAGAGGGTAAAAACATTTTTTTGAAGTCGGTTAAAAAAGATCGAGTACCCGAGGTGTATCTGACGACCTCTGTGGCGCGGTGGGCGAAGGTCCGCCTGCGACGCAGGAGGTTGCGGGTTCGATTCCCGCCTCGGGACAAATATTTGTACGATCTGCAGATATTTGTTCAGGGCGTTCTGGATGTTTTCTATGTATAATAAAAAATATCTATCTATGTAGTGTATTGTATTATATATATCAGTTATCTAGTACCCATAACACAAGCTCTGCTTAGTTTGGGGCTAGATAATGCTGTGTGGATTGTCCAGCATTATTTATTTATTATTATTTATTATCTACGTTTAGACGGAGTAATATTCTGAGGAAACAAAAAAAATACAGTCGAATTGAGAACATCCTCTTTGGAAGTCGGTTAAAAGTTTGAAGAAAGGCAAAACTTACCTTGCAAGAAGCGCATCCCCAAGTAATAGTCTTCACACCACACACAAGCGTCTTCACCAGCGTCCTATAATCCGCTACATTCAAATTCGTCATCTGCGTCGTAGGGAAGCCGATCTTAGACTTCTCCTCTGAACTCTTGATGAGGCTTTCGAGGAAGTCTGGAGCTGGTTTCTCATCTTCGACCTTGATTTCTGGAGTGGTGGGGACGGGCACTGGCGTGGTGGGAGTGCCAGGTGTGGTTCCGCCGAGTGGTGTCCCATTTGCGGGAGTGGGCGTTGGTAGTATTTTTGGGCTGCTGTGAAGTCACACTAATATTATAAAGGCGAAAGTTTGTATGGATGGATGTATGGATGGATGTTTGTTACTTCTTCACGCCAAAACTACTGGACGAATCTGGCTGAAATTTGCATACAGGTAATTCTTATCCTGGAATAAAACATAGGCTACTTTTTATCCCATAAATCAGTTCCCGTGGGATGAAAATCACCTTATGTTTCCATAGGAATAACGCGTGCGAAGCCGCGGGGCGCAGCTATTTGTAAATAGTTTTAGGTGTAGTTTTCGAGAGCCAGTCGCATATTACGGTATAAGAGCGGTGAGACAAACACGCACCCCCTGTGAGTGCTTTAAAAAATACTGGCATGCGTTCAAGCATGGAATTTTTATTTTTTTAAATCTTTATTTAAAGAGCTAAATCACATTGCGATTATGTCGCTCCAACTAAGTAACAGAAAAAAAAACACAAAAATTATAAAAAACAGATTTAACTTATACATATACCAAACTAAACGAATTATCTATTTAAATAAATGAGAACATTAAAATCAGCTCCGATCGGTCTGAACGGAGCTGAACTTAATGTTGTACAATTTCACTAGACTTTTTACATTTTCCGAATCTGGGTTAGAAAGGGTTATGTTACTGTCGGAAAATTCTTTTAGAAAATATTTACACTTCTGTGTCCGGAAGGTGTCATTCATATTTCCCAAAAGCTGCGCAAGCGGCCAGTATTTTTGTCCTCATGCTATTTCCCGCATATTTTTTACACATCGGAGATGTTTGATGTTTTGTATTGACAAATTATATCTCTAATTTCACTGGTTTTGAATAATAAATTTTGTTTTAAGAAACTATAAACCGATAATTTCAGAACTGTCAGAACTGAACCAAATTAAAATGGGATCACACGGGAAGCACCAGCTTTCATATAAAAAATGAATCATGAAATCAGACCACCCAGTCAAAAGTACTGAGGTAATAAAAATTTTACAAAATAGCCGAATTGAGAACCTCCTCCTTTTTTGAATTCGGTAAAAAAGCATATGTCCTGTATCCAGTAAATAGTTACTGCTTATGTATGATTACTATTTTAACATCAATTTGTTTATTTTTATCTTTAATACCGTTCATTCATACATTCATTCTTGTGTTCTTTCCATTCATTCATCATTCTTTCTAATATCATGAACCACTGCGCACGCATCATTTCTAGAAAATTGATCGGTGAAGTAAATACGAAACCAACTTACCATTTATTCATCAACGCGGGCAGCTGCAACTTTGATATCGTCTTGAACTTCAGCACAAAGACTTCTAATATCCGCATGAGGAGCTGGCGACCTTGAGGGTGGGAGCCGGCCGGGCCACCTTCCGTCTCCGAGCGTAGCCGGACGCAGTCCACTAGGTTTAGGAGTAGCTTGCAGGACATTGTTTGAATGCTGTGGAGAAAAACAGTTAGGTTTATAGAAACTTTATTCTCAAAAGAATTACATAGGTATTCATTTATATGAGAACACAAAAGTTATACATAATACATATTAGGTCCTTACATATGAAATTGGCGTTTTGTATGGGAGGAACAAAAAGTCGAATATTTTTTAATATAATATATTTAATTAATCAAAGTATGAACCATTATTTTCTATGCACTTTTGCCATCTTATAGGTAGTTCATTGATCCCTTTACTAAAAAAACCAGTCGGACGGGAATCAATAAAATCTTTGAAGGCGATTTGGACTGCCCCATCGGAGTTGAATTTTTTCCCTTGCAAGAAGTTATCCAAATTTCGAAAAAAATGGTAATCTGTTGGAGCAAGGTCCGGGGAGTACGGAGGATGTCTTAGACTTTCCAATTGAAGCTCTTCTAATTTAGTAGCCGTCTGTTGCGCAGTGTGTGGTCTAGCGTTGTCGTGAAGCAGCAGTGGCGTGGAGCGATTGACCAGCCTAGGTTGTTTAGCCGCTAGCTTTTCCATCATGGTTTGCAATTGCTGACAATAGACATCAGCCGTAATAGTCTGGCCAGATTTGAGAAAACTGTAATGAACAATACCGGCACTAGTCCACCAAACGCTTACAAGTAACTTTTTTGGGGTTAATTTTCGCTTGGGGCAGGATTTGGCTGGCTGGCCAGGATCCAACCATTGCGCTGAGCGCTTCCGATTATCGTAAAGAACCCATTTTTCGTCACAGGTAATGATTCGGTTTAAAATACCTTCATTATTGTGCCGGTTTAGTAATGTAACGCAGCAGTCGACGCGCGTTTGCCGGTTTGCTTCAGTCAATTCGTGAGGTACCCACCTTTCAAGCTTTTTAATCTTCCCAATTTGCTTCAAGTGAATTAAAACAGTTTTATCACTAACATCGCAGCCTGCAGCTAACTCGGACGTGGTTTGCGATGGATCCGCTTCCACAATAGCCTTCAACTCTTCATTATCAACTTGAGTCCCAGGCCGTCCACGGGGCTTGTTCTGCAGGTCGAAATTTCCAGAACGAAAACGTTGGAACCAAAAACGAACTGTGTTTTCTTTTGCAACACGACCGCCATACACATCATTCACCCTTCGAGTTGTTTCCGCAGCACTAGTGCCACGGCGGAACTCGTACTCGTAAATAATGCGATATTTTAAGTTTTCCATTTTGTAAAATGAGTGACGCAAACAGAAAAAAACAAGAAATAAAACAAATGAATGACGATCATCGAAGCACAAATACATGAGTCTATAGCTGTACAAATTTGAATTTGGAATTCCTTTCCAAAGAGGAGAAATTTGTGATTAAAGTGGCCAGTACGAAAAACGCCAATTTCATATGTAAGGACCTAATATATTACGTACATTCTAAACAATTTTTTAACAAACATAGATGTGGGTAGTTTAATCTTAAATGACAAAAGAGAGTTGACATGGCATCGATACATTCTTCGGCACTGTTAATTTGACAATCTGAAATGTAATCTTACGTCTAATATCAGAAGGGTGAAATTTGTTCGTTCGTCAATCTCAACAAAGCCGTGTCCGAGTGGTAGCACCAAGGATTACGAAAAATAAACGAAGCAAATTTGGATGTGGCAGTTTAGTTAAGGAGCGTATTTTTAATCTATTGTATTTAGTAGTATTTAGTTTTTATGATAATGTGCAGTTAAAAATAGAAGTTTATACTACAACTGCTCAGAAAGCTGCTTATTCCCTTTCCAAACATAAAGTAGTAAACCCGTCTTTGCCGGCGTACCAAAACGCGGGAGGAAAAATCTCTATGTAATTTAATTTCTCACGCATTTAGCGGGAGAGACAAATGTACGAAAATCCATTTCTTACTTGTTTTTTTTACATATATTACCTAATATCTGCCGGTAGCTATGGTTATTTTCATTAATAGGTCAGACGTTTAATAGTAGTTTAGTTTTTTACTCTCCCCTACTACGAATAAGAATAGTCAGGAAGGTTAATTCAGAACAAACTTCAAACAAAAAGTGGGCCTAGCTCAAACCAAAATGACATATAAGTCAAAAAACGAATCATAGCCAAAGTTCCAATTAGACATTGCTTCGTGATTAGTTGAATTCAGAACGAAAGCAGGGATTGGTTGGCGCTTGCTAAATGAAAGCGGTGATTGGTTCGCGCGCGTACTGCAATGTCTGCTATGACAGCTGAAACAAGGCGGCGTGGATGATGTTATGCAATAAGTAGAGCGAACCAAGTTATTAATAAAATAATGGTTAACAATGTTTTTTTATTAATTTGTTTTTGTTACTTTGTACACATCAATGAAATCTATGTTCCGCGAAATACGATTACTTTATTAAGTTTTAGTCTAGAAGACATTAAAAAAGAGTCTTTCTTCGCAATCTAGTGAAGACGGATTTTCAGAAGTTCAACGATAATATCTTCAGTATCAAATATTTTAGAAAAACACTGTGTTGATATTACTGACAGATTACTAGCTCGAGTAAGTGATTATCCGTGGTCATTTATTTTTATTTATATCTTATTAGTGTCTCAGTGCGTGAGCATATTTTAAACAAAACCACCGATGGATACGAGAGTACATCGAAATCTTTCAAATTAATTAGCTTGTGAAAATATACATTTTCATTCATTCTGGATAGTTGATTTTGGCTTGCAGTTTCCGGGTAATAAAGCCTATAATTTGTTCCACGGTTTCTGGCAGTTGAAGCGTCGCTGGTCTTACATGTTTGATAACACCGTGCAATTCTTCTCTTCTGTTTTATACTCTGCTGGTTTCATAGTTTTCATTAGTAATTGTTTTTTGTCTTTCTAGCTTTACTGCACTTATCCACTTATTTTTCCGAATAGGATCGGCAGGAAAACTAAAACACAAAATACAAGCAAAATAAATACATACATAAGTGTTATAAATATATTATCTTAATTGTATTTGTTACATTTCAATATTTCATCAACGAGAAGAAAAAAAATCTAAGATTAAAAAATGTGTATCTCAAATATAATAAATCAATAACTGACTTCAATTTGCGTATTAATGACCATAATATTGTTTTGTATTAATAACAAAAAACGAAGTCAAAAATTTACTGACTTCATATTGCATAGTATTGAACATTTCATTTTGATGACGTATTTGAACATCTATGAATGTAATTATAATTTAGCTACTACTTACTAGTGAAAAGTGATCCCTAGGCATTTTAATCTTGTATGGCTCCTGCACCACTTCATAACACATGTTGGCATGATGATTCACAGCTATATCACAAAGATACTCACGAAAACGTATGTGCAGACTGGACGTGTGTTCGCTTGCAAGATAAATATCCGACTGATGGCGCGCTGAGCCCGACTTTTAAGCCCCGCCTACTTTAGCACAACTTTGGTTGGGGCATTTTTTTAAAGCAGTTACTGTTCCTGACTATTCTTATTCGTAGCTCCCCTACATGTTTTGTTCGCATGAATCTCTGTATGCACATAATTTGTGAAATGATCAAGTTCTAAACCTATGATATCGGCCTTTATTTCTATTTATATCCGTATAAGAAACAATAATTCAAAAAAAGAACCATGTGCAGATCGTACGTGCGCGTATTTGTTGCTATCAATCTACTTTTTAATGTGGCGCGGATTCAAAGGGCGACACAAGGCATATCTGGTTTGGTTGTCAAACCAGGCCTAGATCTCAGTACACACTCCCGGGGTCCCCGACATAAAAATATAATGAATGAATTTCATAAAAAGGTTCAAGGAACCAAAGAAAATTATAGTTTTTTTTGGTTCTTTAAATGTAGAAGAATGTTAACACATTTGCTGCCCAGCCTCTACTATACCGAGAAGATCGGCATGTGGGCGTAGGCACTGTTAATAAACAACTGAAACTAAACATGAAAAAACTTCAAAAACTTAATTCCTCACCTTGTCGGCAAAGACTCGTCATGAACATTCTTGGAGAACAAATGCGCTGCAATAGCTAGATCAGAGAGCGGTAGATGCTGGCGCACGTGATGCACCAAGTCAGCTAGCGTGGAGTACGCCAGCGGACGTAGCGACTCATGCACCGTCCAGCCGCCGCCGAGCAAGACGTCCTCGTCGAATAATCTCTCCATGTATGGTACAAATTCTGGAAGTGGTTTTACAGGTCACGTTACTTTAAGAAGTTAATGTTTGCAATGAAGTTAGAGTCAAAAAAATTACACTAATATTATAAATGCGATGCGAAAGTTTGTATGGATGTATGGATCTATGCAGGGATGGATGTTTGTTACCTCTTCACGCCAAAACTACTGAACGGATCGGGCTAAAATTTTGGATACAGGTAGTTCTAATCCTGGAATCAAACATAGGCTACTTTTATCCCATAAATCAGTTCCCGTGGGATAGAAATCACCATTAAACGTTTCCATAGAATAAACGCGCGCGAAACCGCGGGGCGCAGCTAGTTTAATATAAAGTGTTATGCGAGTTTCAGAAAATAAAGAATTTGTAATAAATATAAAGGTGTTGGGTTAGAGTTTTTGAGTGGAGACTGCGACTCGGCAAACGTAGTGTAGGACGCCCTCCGGCCAGGTGGGATGACGATCTGCGAAAGACTGCAGGCAGGTGCTGCAGTATCCATGGATGCGATACCGGCTGCATCGTACTTTGTCTTTTGTAACTTTTTATTTTTTGTTGATTTTCAATGAAGTTTTGGGTAACAGGCAAGACTCTAATTTGTAGGAAAAAGTACAACAATCATGATATCATAGCATACCTGTGTGTCTGTTGTGTGTGTAAAGCAAAACAAGATAAAAACTTACTCAGTCTTAAATCAGTCGCAAGGATGTGCCTTGTAGCAATCACCAATTCCTTCCTCAGATGTGCCACCTCCGGTGGACACAGCGTCAGCAGCCCTATAATACCTTTGACCATCAAATTAGCGTGGTTGGCTATAGTATCCTGGTATATTCTTATAATGTAGGCTAGAAACGCGAGGGTCTTTATTTGAGCGCCCATGAAGTCGACAAATACTTCTTTGTTGAATGAAGCTGATTGCCTGTAAAGAAAATCACGGTTACCTATAAACATTGATTTGTATGCATCTCGATTTTCATTGCCTATAATTTAGAAATCTAGAGTGTAGCGTAAGGTCACTTTTTGGGTCAAATCACACCTAAAAGGCGGCATCTAAACTAGAGTGAATTAAATGATCCACTCCTCTCAACCTTTTCCAGCCATTCAAGTGATATGAGGTACTTTATTAATAAAAAATGCTTTTACAACTGCTTGTTTCTGCCTCTATTTCATTGTGTTTTGACTCTTAATATCAGTCAGAAAAGAAAACAGAGGAAAGTTTCGTATTTTCGAATAAACTAAATAATTGATTTTGTTTAAAAAAAACTATAAAGCAACTTCAATTTTTATAGTTTTTTTCATGGATTTTCATGGAACCCAGTCAGAACTGAACCAAAAACAAAATGGGACCACACGGGAAGCACCAGCTTTTTTATAAAAAAGAGAATCATGAAAATCGAACCACCCAGTCAAAAGTTCTAAGGTCTTCTAAGGGTTCTAAGGACAAACATAAAAAAAATACAGTCCAATTGAGATTCCCTCTTTATTTTAAAGTCGGTTAAAAAAAAACTAAACTGGTTTCAAAATTATTTCACCACTAGAATGCTGCATTATTCCTGAGTAACATAGGCTACATAATATATTACATTTATATGTTTAAAAAATAAATTTCCACCCGTGCGAAGCCAGGATGAACCGCTAGTACAAAATAATTCATACATACCTATGGTTGGCAGCAGGCTGCAGTGTAATTGTCTCCATGATCAAAGGTATGAAGTTGCTGACTTCTTGGTGCACATTCTGCTTGTACAGCTGGTACATCAGCACAACTATTATTGGCAGCTCTTGTATCACTTTCAGTGAGAGTACTGATCTTGGTATCAGATTGTACTGTGGGGTAAATCCAGACTAATATTATAAATGTGTAAGGTATCTGTCTCTTTAACTTTTTCACATGTTAATTTATAATTTTATGGACGAGTATTAATTTACACCAGGACATAATAAGGAATAAAAGATTTTTTGTATGGGGCAGTAACCTCAACCTCATCCTCAACAGCATGTATTGGTCCACTGCTGGACACAGGCCTCCTCCTGATAAGCGCCTCAATGGCGTTTATCTCAGGGAAGGTAGTGCCCATTATCCCCACGCTGGGCATGCGGGTTGGGCATCGCAGTTTGGTGGTATAATTGTTCATCAGGGGGCGCTGCTGCCCGCCCCCGGTGGATATCCCTTAGTCGCCTCTTACGACACCCACGGGAAGAGTTGGGGTGGTGCAAATTTTAAGCCTACGCAGCTGGGGCAGTAGGAGGTACCTTAACTCATTCATAGCACAACATCGGCGGCGGTGGTTCTACCTGCAGGGGATCGAGAAGTATGTGTGCATCTTGGGACATGAAAATGTTAACCGGTGTAGGTACAGGAAAATAGTTTTAGGAGACCATAATATTTTTTTACATAAAAATGTTTTTTTGCTATACACGGTATAACATAATATGTGTACTACCCCGAAGGGGGAGGTTTATCATATCGACTTTTTTAGTACTCGGAACTCAGTTGGTTTAATAGCAGTTTTTGATCAGTGTAACAAACAGGATCTATTGACATCAAATCTATTGCATTTTTTCTTCTAAAACCTGAGCTTACCTTGAAAATCTATGGAAAAGAAGGTACTTACTGTAACAACACTACCATCAAGCAGCTTTTTCTCAGTATGAATAGGTGTAGTGGTGTATGTTTCCTGTAAAAGCTGATCAATATTCACTTCTGAGAGGTCCTTGACTCTGATGGTGGGTTTTGGCTCAAAGATCTTTGGCAGATGATTAGGCAGATCCGAGTAAATACCTTTCACCCATTGGAGGAACTTATGAATCTGTGGATAGTTATAATAAGGTGATGCATTGTTGAAAAAATATAAGGAATTTAAATGGGATTATGTTAGTTTATTTCATTATGTCAAATTGTGCATGTGCAATTTAAATTTTAATACCTGTAACATCTAGTAGATGACACGTAATGACTAAACAAAATTTAGCCGTGAGTATTGAACCAAATAAAAAATGTTCAGTGTGATACTCTTTTTCAGCTAGGAAGCATTCCATGACAGATGGACTGCATTTTATTTCAGTTGACTAGGATTTTGTCACATAAATATTTGGAAAATTCTAATAATTTTTAATCCCATTTCAATATATTCATTAACCTGTATAATTTCGATAATGCTACTTAAATTATCAAAACTAAATTATAATTAGCCACCGCACATAAAAAATAATAGAAAACATTTTTTTATATAATCACAGATAGGTACGTTTTGCATAACTAAAAATGAATAGGGAAAATCTGATAATCAATTATTGCAAATTAAAATCGTAATTTACTACATCATCATCACAAGCGGCTTGCATTTTATTACCTATTATTATTTGTAATTAATTTTCTATTTCCTACATCTGCTTGTATTCAAAGAAAGAAAAGACTTAATATGTTTTAGGTCAATACAAATTCAGTAATGTATGAATATTTGTGTCTCTACTGGGGAGGCAGGATGCCGTACATATCTAATTGATATTAATTACTCTAGTTATTGGAATTGATTTTTATAAATCAAACAAATAACAAAAATCCTTAGATCATCCCTTTAGATTGTCCATTGAAACATCAACAATTGAAAAAGACTATATTAAAGTAAGCAGATGTAATAAATAGATTAACTTACATCAACATCAGTACAGTAGATGGGCCTGTATTGCTTATGTAACTCCATAAAAATTTTGAGGCACACCAGGACATTTTCTTCGTTCTCAATTTCCATCAGTTTCAGCATAAGAATAAGTATATTCTTCACATAAGGCCGCAGTGTCTCACTGATCGGCAGTCTATGTATCATTTCCAAGATCAGTTTCCGGACTTGTTGGATGTTGTATTCAGCTATGAAGTGAGGCTCCCCATCTTGCAAGATTTTGAGGAATATCTTCAGAGAGTGGTCAAGGAACTGGGGGTACTGTTGTGAGCTGAGAATCACCTGCAAGTCATAGCATGAACTTGAAATAATGTTATGTGTAGGGAATGAAATCTTGCGAGATTGGGGTTCAGGCAAGATTTCAAGATAGCAATCTTGCAAGATTGGCAGTGTTGTGTGTTTGTTCTTGTAATTAATAATTATATTATTAATAATTACACATTAAATTACCAATGATTTTGAAAATTGTTCCAAGCATGGAATGTCTAAAGAATTGTCTGTTAAACGGCTTCTTATTTTGGTAGCTAGATAGCCGCTGAGAAAGCCCTCTGGGATTCAAAACTCCAGTAGGAGTGCATTCTTGTTACACTCGCGAGATCTCGCCTATTTTTCCGCCGAGATCAATCTTGGTAAAAAGGGGCGAGATTGCATTCCCTAAAAAAGTATGAGCTGCTGTTTGATGCTTGTTTCCAAGGTACCATACACAACTGACTCGTTAAGTAAAATTTTATGTGCAAGGGGCTTTTGAATCATATCTGGTTATTTTTCTTCTCGTCTCATCAGAAATGTTTCTTACCTCAAAATTTTCACTTAGTTCCTGAGCGGCTTTTAGTTTTATTTCATCCTTGGCCCCAGGATCTGCTAACATGGTCACATAACTGCGATAGGTATTCATCTGTGTATGGGCGTCTGCGGGTACACCCGCAGACATCGTGGGCATCATTTTTAAAGAGAAATCAATAGAAACAACGTTATATTGAACTAATAACAGATTCTCATACAAAACGTGTTTGCACAGAGAAGCTGCTCTGTGCAAACGCTCATAGTTTATAGACGCCTAATAAAGTCCATTACAATTATCTGAGTAAACTTATTGAGTAATCCTAAGTTGATAGTAAAAGCACGCGTAAATTACATTATATTTATCACAGTCGTTAGTTTTCTTCTATTTCTTTTACAGAAAATCGCCGCTGGTAGCAAGCAAAAACATAATGAATGATTTGATCGATTTGAATGAATGAGTGAAATTAATTGAATGAAGCGAGGGGGGGGGGGGGGGGTTGGACCGGGTTGATCAAATGGGAATGTGGAATAAATATGAAATTCCCATCAGATCAATCGGCTGTGACTGGCTTAACCCTTACGAAGCTAATGTATTATATGCTCTGAAGTTATTGTATTCTCTTTGGATTTGATTGATTTGAATGAATGAGTGAAATGAATTGAATGATGTGGGGCCCCCTACCCACGGTTGGACCGGGTTGATCAAATGGGAATGTGGAACAAATATGAAATTCCCGGCTGCCACTGGCTTAACTCTTACGAAGTTATTGTATTCTTTTTGGGCTTAACCGGCAACATTTTTCTACAATGGATAGAGTTAAGCATAAAATATTTTGTCTTTGGTTCATTCATTCATCTACTCCATTGTCTATTCTCGTGTCATCGGCATCGATGGATGCTTTACAATTTACAATTTATTTTTGTAAAGTGATACAATGGGTTGAAAATTAAATATTACCGTGTGTTTATTGCGTAAAAGTGAAGATTACTCATCCCTAGGCAGCCTAAGATGTGATCATGGCATTTCAAACGGCAGTGTTAGTCATAACAATCTGGCTACGATGGACATTGGTCTACAGCTACGAGTTCATATCACAATATCCCAATCAACAGAATGAGACATTCTACTTTTATCATCTCGCCGTGGACAGAGTCACTGGTCAAGTGTATGCTGGATCATTGAATTGGATCCATCAACTCAGCCCCGACCTGAAACCCATTCACGTCGTGAAGACTGGTCCGAAACTCGATAACCCTATGTGTCATGCTAGTGGATGCCCTTCGCAAGAGATAAAGACTGCATTGATAGACAATGTGAATAAAATATTAGTGATTGATCAAGAATCAAGAATAGTTCTTGCCTGTGGATCATTAGCCCAGGGATCCTGTTCCAAGTACAGGCTTGGCGACCTGTCTGCGGTACCCGAGTTCGTCCCGGTGAGTGTGGCAGCTAACGACCCCGATGCATCTACCTATGCTTTCATCGGGCCTGAAAGGTACAACTCTTGGGACCGTTCCAATGTTCTTTATGTGGGGACAACATTTACAAACAATGGGGAGTACAGACATGATGTTCCTGCCATATCCAGTCGTGATCTTATGACTCTAGAACTTGCACAGTTTACATTCTCTAAGCAGAGTTTAATACAAATAGATGTGAAGTATAGAGATAACTTTTTAGTGCAATATGTATACGGATTTAATGCCAGTGATTATGCCTATTTTTTATTGATTCAAAAACATTCCCACCTAGCAGGTAATGAGGAGCTTGGTTATGTATCTCGTCTGGCTCGTACATGTGTAAATGATGATAATTATAATAGCTATACTGAGGTAACTTTAGAATGTCAAGTAAGGGAAGAAACTGTTAATGGTAAAAGTGAAGTTGTCAATTATAATTTGCTTCAAGATGCTAAAATAGCAAAAGCTGGAGCAAACCTAGCCTCGCAGCTAAACATTGAGACTGGTGATTCAATTCTCATAGCTTCATTTAGCCCATCGAAAAGTATTACAAATGAGCCCTTATCTAAGTCAGCTATCTGTGTATTTTCATTGCAGGAAATAGAAGTTAAGTTTAATGAAAATGTCCATATGTGTTTTAATGGCAGTACAAAAGCTCGTAACATGGGTTATATTTCAGGTATGATCTCAGATGGTAAATGTCCTAGTGTCGGCTCCACTGGTAATATCTTAAATTTTTGTGAAGTTGGTTTAAAAATCAGTGGTCTCTATCCTATCAAAACTATGTCAATAATTCACTGGAATGATACTTTGATTACCTCTATAACCATGTCTGTGACTGGTTTACATACTGTAGCATTTTTAGGTACTGGTGAGGGAGCTCTTAAAAAAGTATTGATTGATGCAGACAAAGCATTAGAATATTCAAATGAAAAGATATTACCGGGTCAGAAAATTCTTCCTGATACAACCCTATCGCCATACAAAAAGACTTTGTACATACTAGGCAGGAACTCCATTGTTCAAGTACCAACTGAAAAATGTGCAGAATATGGCAATTGCTCTTCATGTCTGGAGTCCAATGACCCTCATTGTGGCTGGTGTTCTTTAGAGAAGAAGTGTACTGTACAAAATATGTGCCAAAAAGGCACACAAAGTGCACCAAGATGGCTTTCTCAATATACAGGACAGCAATGCATAGATTTTGAACAGATAATGCCAGACAGAATCTCAATGAATGAGATTGGTACTGTTGAGCTAGTGATTCGAACTTTACCAGAACTCCCAGAGCTATCAAGTGTACCAAAGGGGCCCAAAGCAAAGTACTTATGTGTGTTTGGTAATGCCCCAGCTATAGATGCAACTGTGACCACTAATGGCTTAGCTTGTCCTACGCCTGATATCAAACACAGACCCAAAATAGCTCAAAATCAAGACCATGTGTATGTGCCACTTTCAGTTCTTTCATCGGAAACAAACAAAGATTTTGTTTCCAGGAATTTTGCATTCTATGATTGCTCCAAACATACAACATGTCATTCCTGCATAATGAGCGAGTGGGCGTGCAATTGGTGTATTTATGATAATAAATGTACACATGACACCTCTGTGTGTCAAAGGACCATCATCAGTGGTGAGAATAATCCAACAAAATTACTGAACCATGGTGTTGGGCATTGTCCGCGCATTAGGCAATATAAAAAGCCTATATTGTTGCCAAATAACGTACCTAAGGAACTGGAATTAGAAGTAGAGAACTTGCCACACCTACAACCTGGGCATACTGGTTTCCAATGTATAGTGAGCATTGAACAGGCTAATATGATCTTACCAGCTAGAGTGGAGTCCAACCATTACATAGTATGTGATAAAACTACCTACTCTTACAATGAAGATGTTGGAGAATACAATGTCAGTGTAAAGTTAGTTTGGAACCATAACCATTATGTAGATACTATAATAATTACACTTTATAAGTGTGAAATTCTTGGATCTCACCGGGAACATGCTGACTGCTCCCTGTGCATTACAAGAAATTCAGTCTACCAGTGCACTTGGTGTGGAAACTCTTGCTCTTATACAGAATCTTGCCTTGAGACTCCTGTTACAGAATGTCCGAAACCTAGAATCGATATGATCAAACCCCTCAGTGGACCTGTAGAAGGAGGCACGATCGTGACTATAGAAGGAAGTAATCTTGGATTGAGAGTTGGTGAAGTAGCCGGGAAAGTTCGTATCGGTGATGTGCTGTGCGATATTACAGACTTCGAAGTGTCTGTAAGCATTACATGCCGGACCGGACCTTCAAATGGCTCTGTTGTTGCACCTGTTATTGTAGAAAATGATTCAGGCTACACAGAGTCATCCGTCATGTTTACTTATGAAAACATTAAGTTGCAAGGCATCTACCCGACTTTAGGACCCGTTTCCGGCGGAACCCAATTAGCTATAGGCGGACAGCATTTGAATATTGGCTCAGCTGTTTCCGCTTTCTTAGGCGATCTGCCATGTGCCGTAAACAAAACACAAATATCGAACAGTCGAATAATATGCATCACTCCCAAAACCACATCGCCTCGCGTTGTTCATTCTCTAACAGTTTCTATCGATAACGCAAATAGAACCTTACGCGGTGATTTATTTAACTACACACAAGATCCAACAATAATGGAAATAAAACCTCTCAAAACTTTTGTGTCTGGGGGCAGAATGATCACAGTTCACGGTACTAACTTGCATACGATCCAAAAACCATTAATGGTTTTGTATTATGGCACAGAGTTGAGCGCAGTAAATAGTACTTCATGTACTGTTTTGAATTCCAATCAAATGGAATGTCCAAGTCCTGCTATCAATGAAAAGTACACCGAAATTCTACAAGTCACTAAATCTCAGACCAGCACTCCACAAATAGCCATGAAAGTCGGATTTGTCATGGATAACGTAGAAACGATGCACGATTGGGAAAAATATTTTAATCCTCCACGTACTCACATGGTATTTGCAGAAGATCCGCACGTGTATCAATTTGTCAACAGAATCAAATCATATAAAGGAGATCCCTTGGTGATTGAAGGAGAAAATCTAATAAGAGCAAGTGATGAGACAGACGTGATGGTAACAATTGGACTACAAACATGCAATTTAACCAGTCTCACCATGCAACAACTTCTCTGCACTCCACCGGAAATTCAACCAGCTAATACGGATGAAAACGGAGTACAAATAACGGATATTAATTTGCCTCTAGTTGTCGTTAGAATCGGAAAGAACCTAAGATTCCCGATCGGCTATCTCCACTACGAGTTGTTAAGAAATTATAACTTCCCCCCTGAAGCAATTGCAAGTATTGCAGCTGGAACGTTTTTCCTTGTTTTGATTTTTATGATCGTTCTGGTAATGTATCGGCGTCGAAGCACAAAAGCAGAGAGAGAATACAAAAGAATACAGATACAAATGGATACCCTCGAGAGCAACGTACGACTGGAATGTAAATTAGCATTTGCTGAATTGCAAACTGATATGTCTGATTTGGCAGCGGATCTGGAACATTCTGGTATTCCAACACTTGATCACGTTAATTACGTGATGAAAGTGTTTTTCCCGGGTGTGTCCGACCACCCCATATTGAACGTCCAGCGGCAGTTTATTAACGCCCCTCGAACTAATTACGACGCAGCGATGATTCAATTTGAACAGCTATTGAACAATAAATGTTTCCTTCTGTCATTTATAGACACATTAGAATCACAAAAGTCGTTTAACATTCGAGACAAAGTTAACGTAGCATCCCTGTTGATGGTTATACTTATGGGGAAAATGGAATACGCTACAGATATACTGAAGTCGCTTTTGTTACGGCTTATTGATAAATCTGTGTGTAATAAACATCCTCAGTTGATGTTACGAAGAACTGAAAGTGTTGTGGAGAAAATGTTGACAAACTGGATGGCTCTTTGTATGTATTACTACCTCAAAGATTACGCTGGATCTTCTTTATTTTTGCTATTCAAAGCCATCAAACATCAAATTGAAAAAGGCGTCGTAGATGCTATTACACACGAAGCCAGATACTCTCTGTCAGAAGACAAGCTTTTAAAAGAGCAAATCGATTATCAGACAATCACGTTGCATATTGTACAGGACGATTTTGATGAAAAAGTTCAATGTAAAGTATTAGATTGCGACAGTATATCGCAAGTAAAAGCAAAAATTCTAGATGGTCTTTTCAAAAATACTCCATTTTCTATGCGACCTTCCGTCCACGAAGTCGATCTAGAGTGGCGTCACGGTAGAGGTGGGCACGTTACTTTGCAAGATGAAGATGTAACTACGAAAACAGTTAACGGTTGGAGGAAATTAAACACATTGGCTCATTATGGTGTCAAAGAATCTGCTATCATGTCCTTGATATCACGACAAAATGATGGCTTTAACACCCCCTATAAAATTCCATGCAAGAATTGTACTGGTATCTATTGCTCTAATACACACATAAGAGTATTTAATAGCGATATTACGGATCAAAATGTACATTTCTATCATCTAGTGAAGCCCATCGAATACCAGCATATTATAAACAAGTCGTCAGAGCACAGCCACAAGGCGATACCAGAAATATTTCTAACGAGACTTCTTTCGACGAAAGGAACAGTCCATAAATTTGTCGACGACTTCTTTAGCACAATTCTCACTGTTAACGAAGTTTTGCCACCTGCAGTCAAATGGTTATTTGACCTGTTTGATGATGCTGCTAGAACGCACGGTATAATGAACCCAGAAGTAGTCCACGCATGGAAATCAAACAGTTTACCCTTGCGCTTTTGGGTCAACCTTATAAAAAATCCAGATTTTATTTTTGATATAAACAAAACTGCAACTGTAGATTCCTCGTTGTCAGTCATAGCCCAAACTTTTATGGACGCTTGTTCGTTAACTGAACATCGATTATGTAAAGATTCTCCATCCAATAAGCTCCTTTTTGCTAAAGACCTGCCTTCCTACAGAGATATGGTAATAAGGTTTTATCAGTCAGTATCCCAGTTACCGCAAGTAACAGACCAAGAGCTAAGCATGTCTATGCAGCAACTCTCTGTTGAACAGTTGAACGAGTTCGATACTTTGTCTGCCTTAAAAGAGTTGTACATTTATGTCAGTAAATATAGAGAACAAATTATATTAGGACTAGAAAACAAAATGCACTTAGCTCATAAATTAGATAATATAGCGTGCACGATGGAAGGCGATCCTGCGGCTATGTGCTGACTATACCCTAATGATACCGCGACTTACGACTTAATTGCATTTACATGATTTATTTAACTATAATAATAATAATACAGACTATTTTGTAATAAAAGAAAGAAGCTTTAATTTTATTCTGAAAATACTCGGATACCGATCTGAACAAAAGACTGTAAAATAATCAGTTCCATGACCTTAGTTAGAAAGATGGGAATATTTTTTTCATGATAATGTACCTAGTTATAATGTAAATTCTTATATCTATCAAAACATATTTAAAAAATATAATATGAGGTAGCACTGGCACCAATAAATTAACTACCTACCTACTACTAGCTACCACATGAAACTGTAGAGTTTTAAAATGGGCATAGATTCTGGATTTGATGAGATGGGCTATGTGCCAAAAGTATCAGTATTTCCTACATCAAAAAAAAACATTTTTGTATTCGCCGTTAAGTTATAACTGTGGCGCTTGTAAGTGTATGAAAATTATAAAACATCATTATTTCCCAGCCTCTTGTTCTCCTGCCTTCAAATGGCCATTATATTTAACTCTCATAGAAGGGAAAGTGGTTTGGCTGGACCAAAATGAAATTCAAATACGTAAAGGTCTATGGGAATATCTATATTTTCTTGTATATAATATGTGAAATTCTTGTACTGATATATAATGTTTTATAAAGTTGGATTGTGGTATCATTGCTTGGCTTTTACCAGTAAGAGGAATATAAGCTTAAGTGATTATTTAGTCTCAATTTAAAATATCACTTACCTATTTTGAGTGCATTTAATACTCTTCCAGTGGCCATATTTTGTGACCATGTTATTTTAAGAAGTCACCCTAACTATTTATTATTTAGCAAATTCATGAAAACTGGGTCACCTTGTGGGCTTACTCCCAAAATGTAATTCATGACTTGATAAGACACCTGATCTATCACTGAAATTATTATTATTATTATTATAACATAGGTATTGTAAATTAATAATTGATGTGTAACTATTAAGAACCTAAGATGTATGTGTAAATGGGCTAGTTAAGAAAATGTTGTGATATTTGTATTTGGAATATTTGTGTATTGTTCCATTCTGTATCTTCGTTTGTAGATTATGCTAGATTAATTTAAAAAATTCTGTGTCGATATTGGGAATAAGGATCATTTTAACAAATCTTTTTGTAATGAATTATTAGAACTTTTTCAGCTTTTAGAACTATTACAGCTTTTTCGAGAATGCGACAATACTGGGGTTCTAGAGTAGATCTTCAATCCATATTATTTTAGTCTGAGTCTGGCCTAGAATCTAATCTAAATGTAATCTCTATGCTTGATCTCATATTTATCTTTTGCTCAAAGTTGTTTTCTATCTTCCTAAATCTGAATCTGTGTAATTAGTTTTGACGTAGGTAACAACTATTTAAATATAAACAACATAACAACCTAATAATATTCCATTTACAAAATATTTTAAGTTATAGATTAGATGTAACTTTCTAGTTATAAGCATCGTAAATTCACCCGTCTTTTAAAATTTTATATTATTACTTTAGAATTAAAATACTTATTTATCAATCCTTTTGTAATGAATAATTTCAATATGAATGGGATAAAATCAATGAAACTGCTTTTTATTTTAGTCACATATTTATTCATACACAAAATAACAAACATCAGTTAATAACCTGCTAAATTTGTGTTTATACCAAATCAGTTTTATCACAATACTTGCAAACAGTCAACTTCTCCAGCGTTCATCAAACAGATTAGTTCCACCTCACATTAGATACAACTCATAGTATGTATGTAATGATGAAAATTCAAGTTCCTCGAATGTATAAAAACTCTCATTCTCCATCTCCCCACTGTGTCAAGAGAGGTGGAGCTAATTTGATAGAAACGTTATTAAAAGGCGTGCAAGTCACAAAAACGTGATAGACATCAGAATAACGACGAAGACTCAGTGTCGAGACTTATTCCTGCGCGCAATAAAATAAGTTTTGATTCTTCTAATACAAAATACTAACTTAAATGTTTAACAGCTTAATTTAGATTGCGCGCAGATATATCTAGCACCAAGCCAAAAGTTAGCTTTCTATCCTTCCTTAGATCTACATAAGTCTTGGTATTATCATCTATTATGCCGCCGTTGTAATATTAATTGAATTGTATGACATATGGAACCTATCTTCCTCCCATACATATTGTACAAAATTACATTAAATGGTATGCTAACATTACATTTTTCGTCAACATCAAGGCTACATAAATAAGCACCATAATAAATCGTAATAAGTACACTCAAATTACATAAAATTTTTACAATCAATTATACCAACATGGCTGTTGATCAGTTGTATAACATGGCTATCACAACACTAAGAACTTTTTCGATTTCAAACATTTCAAAAAATGTATAAGCTAAATGGTATAAAATTATCACAAAAGTTTATTTGAACAATACAATATGTGCTTGAGAAACAACAACATACCTATGCCTTGACGAATTGCCATTAGAAAGGAATGTATAGAGTTGCCCAGGCGTGGAGATTATGGGCATTACCCCCATGAGATAATCCTATAAGCGTTTATCAGAGGGAGGCCTGCGTCCACCAGTGGCCAGTATAGGCTATTGAGGATACGGTATAGAGTTGCAGATATAAGTAGTTAATGTCGTAAATTAAAAAATAGAAATGCCTAGTGTTAAATTAAATTATCTAATACTACGGTTTACAGTCTATGCAACGACGAACGTCTAACAAAAGTGAAGCTATAATCTCTTCTAGGAGGTTGGTTACGCGCAAAAGAATTGGTAAGTGCCATTATCTGGGTTCTCCAAGAAATTTTACATAGTACCTATGGTTTATCCATCCAGCATGGAGCATGTTAGTAAATAAACCACGATACAAATAACAAAAACTCACTTGCTTGGCGTCGAGTTTCAGATATAATTGTAAGCAATTTTTATTGAAGGGAGGATCTAAAATCGACAAGTAATGTAAATTACGTATAAAAGGACGCGCCAACAAAGTGAATTTTAGGTTAAGTATGGGCGGTTTGTATACGTTTATGCCTCATTCAAAATGGACACGGTATAGGTAGATACAAAGTTTCGCGCACATTATAAGTCATTTGCTATGAACCCATGCTAAAACAAACTACGAATCAATTGCCGTTTTGTGAGACTATTGACAGATATTTATTACTAAAATCAACATTATGTCGATAGACTCCAAAACTACAATTGATACAAACTTTGTTTTAGCAAAGATCGATTGTTTTAATAGATTTGATTAGTGTACTTGTAGAACCTAGAAGTAGTAAAAAGTCGATTTGTTCACGTGTGACCACAACCACCTTTGCATAGGCTTAAACAAAACAAAAACTAAGCAACATTCATCTGCATAAATACAATATTTCGAGTAAAATGCAATATTAAATCACTGTAAGTATGGGTAATAAATAATAATTATCACAATAATAATTTAAATAATAAACGAAGGGCTCTATACATTGGTTTGGTTTTAGAAACCGTAATAAAATAAAAAATACTTCTATTTAAATAAAATTGCATAAAGGTAGGTACTAATATATCATTTCTTTCTTAATTATATTAGTATTATTATGTAGAGCCTTCATCGTTTTCTCTATAATTACATAATACATTTGTGGAACAAGTATGTAACGCGACGAGTAGAAGCACAGAGCATTCTATACTGAATACCTACAGTAATAGTTTTGGGGCCCGATAGCGCTTTGTTTGAAATGTCAAGCGATATATTATGAATGTTTACAATGAACATGGATACTTTAATGATTAAAGTTTAATCGTTACGCCTCCGAATACTCAAACACAACTTACATTTAAGCACTTCTCAAGCAGCAATTTTGTGTCAGTTTTCAATAAAATTCTCAAAAATTGGTCACTACAGACGTGCTCAAATCCGAGTTGCGTTTGAGTATTTGAGGGTTAGTCAAGTATCCTCTCGTTATCGGCGATAATTGACTAAAATAATAAGTAAACCTCTCTCTATTATCTTTCGTAGGGCATATAATCTAGGAACCGTCGTCGGTCGTTACACGTAATATAATAAGGCACCTAGTTTTAGGCACCCCAACTTTAGTTGAACGGTATTTAAATATATTATATGCTATGTAAAAGGCGTAGGTACTATTCTATATTCGGAGCGATTTCTCGAAATATTAACGTATGGTATGCCCCATAGTTTTTTTTATTATGAAATAATCAGAACCAAAAGGAGGGCTGATAAAAAACCACAGAACTTAATTATTAGGTTGACTTGTCATTAGTAATTTAAATCGCTCTTCGAGCGCCGACAAGACTTATCAGTAAATCGGCTATGATACCTTGACCTGACGAAGATAAAAAAATATGCAAATTCATTCCATTGCATAGAGGTAAGATGACCAATATTACCAACAATTTAATCCGTGAAAAAATAATTCGTGCGTTCACATTGCATTCATCACGGAATACCATGAAAATACGTACAAAAAAGCCTTAGTTAAATTGAATTTGTGCGCATCAAAAAGCTGTTTGATTTGCTTTGTCTAAGGGGTCCCGGTACACAATAGTCGCTGACCTAATGAGATCTGGTTCTTCGTCCGAACCGAAGCTTTCGGCGTTGACGGCCGAGTCTTTGGCCGAACACTTGACGTGCGCCATCAATAGGCCGCCCGCGATGCCAACCAATGCGCGGTCAAGCCAGTTCACAGGGTTCGCATAGATTAGGCCGCCTTCGTAGAATCCAAGATGGCCGCCGTGGGCTAGCTCCAAGAACATACATTTATCGCGCGAGCCTGGAAATAAAAAAAAATACTTTTACGTGTGATGCTCAATAAATTCCGATGCTTGATTGACTTAGTAGAACGGGCGATTAACATCACTTTGGTTTCATGCACTGAGGAATTTATGAATGTTACGCAAACGATTTGAATCGCACCGTGTAGGTTATTAACGATAGTCGATAATTTCATGGCATTTTATGGTTAGTTGTTCTGGATAGGGGATACTCACTGACATACTCCCGGATTCTTGGCAATAACTGTTCAGGAACTATCGGGTCGTCTTTCGCGTTCACGAAGATCATCGGAGTTTTGATCTTTTCCAAGTAGAAGGCACACGAACTCCACTTGTAGAGATCAGCGACTGATTCGAAGCCGTGAACTTTTCTGGAAAATTAAATACCTTATATTACAAGCTGATACCTCCAAGTTCTAAGGTAGACTGACGCCCAGAGGTATACCTACGTGCCCCATTACAAAAAAACAACCTCTGAAAATTTCATCAAGTTTTATAGGCATTTGAGTTTTGATATGTTTTTCAAAAAATCAATAGAATAAAATCAGCCTATCAATACTTGATTATGCTTTAAAGAAGTAAGATTTTTTCGTAGAGGGCCATGTATCACCGGCACCACTGTTGCAAGTACACGTACTTTACCCTAATGTATGTAAATCTGCATGAATTTAACGGTGAGTAGATATGAAAGTAAGCAGGTAATGTAGCTAAGTATACCAGCCAGCTCATTTAATCTTAAGACTTAAAAAGAAGAACAAGTAGGTATATAAGTTAATCACTTAAGCAATTAACATTTTTAAGCATCAGTATACCTAAGTCATTGAACTTTACAGAACAAGGTAAGAATTTTCAGTAAAGGTAGGTATGTCGTTGATCAGTAAGGAATTTTGCATAGGATGCTGCCTTCCGCCGGTCACCAATCAGCTGAGTTTCACAAGTACCTAGGTACCGCGGTTAGAACCGCCCTGCGTCCTGCCATTAGTTTACATTGAAAGTGACCTCTTCCGCTAGATTAGACCTATCATTCAGCGATTCACCCTAGGTTATTTATGAACCTTAATCTAAGGAATGAACAGACCTAAGGTACCTTATAGCATTTTGTGGAGACTCGGATGTACCATCGCTAAACGTAACGCCTATCCAGTTTGAATCTATTTTGCTTTGCGTTAAAAACACAAGATATCGAGCATGCCGGGGTTAGCAACTATTCACTTCACAGAAAAATTACCCTAGTGGTTGTAAGGCGCAAATGTTGCTGACTATACCTAGCTAGAGTCCCCGATTTTGAGCATTATCAGCATCGACCACTGATGAACAGGCATGTGGCGTCGTTTGAGGGAACAAAAGACACATTAAATAGCGGTCCTGAACCGGCTCTTTCCATGGACGGACATACGTCCGCTAAAAATGTCGCCATGTTAAGAGACAATTGCAATATCACCACGCTTAGAAAACAGATCGGTGACCAAGGCCCGTACTCGTAAAAACGAGGAACTTGATGATTCGTTTTCGTGCAAAATCTTCAAACATTAACCCTACCCAAAACCTAATCAGCCGAGTTCCGATTACCTAGGCCCCCTGTAGTAGGTAAGTACACTACTTCCTCTAAAGATATTAGGAACAATCCACCAAAGTTTTAGGAATTCATTCCAAAGGAATTCAAGCCCTACTCACCTAGAATAAGCCTCATCGAGATCCAGCAGTGTGCCAGCAGAGACGAAGAAGTACCTCGACTTTAACTTTGCACTCAGCATTTTCCCCTTGTGCCGTGTTATAACGTTGCGGTAGTTATCATTTATAATGTAGAGGTAGAAACGCCTGCAGTTCTGCCATTGCGGGAGGTATACCAAACTAAGCTCTACTCACCTAGAATAAGCCTCATCGAGATCCGGCAGCGTGCCCGCAGAGACGATCGTCTTCTCGTCCAGCGAGTACCTCGTCTTCAACTCTGCACTCAGCAATTTCCCTTTGTGCCGTGTTATGATGTTGCGGTGGTTATCAGTCATGATGTAGAGGTAGAAACGTCTGAAGTTCTGCCATTGCAGGAGGTAAACCATTGTGCTGGAGAAAACAGGGTCGTATTAGTAACAAGCGATTATGTAGGTATTTATCTGAAACCAATCTCACCATGACGCATTGGCCAGTAGATTAGGTAGGTAGGTACGGAGTTTCAATAAGGCTAACTCTTTTGCCAAAGAGGTAGGTAGATACGGAGTTTCAATATGGCTAAGGCCTTTTTTACGGAGACGCGGGGCGTGCGGCGGGGCGTCGCGTCGGGCGGCGCGTTCAGCGGGCCCCGTCATCGCACGCGTAAACACAAACATATCGCAATGTACGGTGGTGTTTATGGATAGGCGGGGCGTGAAGACAGGCGGTGCACGGCGCGTGCGACGCGTCAAATCAAACAAACACGTGTTAAAACGCTTCTCCGTAAACACACTACCAACGCCACATGTTTGCATTTAGTGCGAGCCGCGCCACTGCACGCGTCGCTGCACGCCCCTCGTGTCTCCGTAAACAAGGCTTTACTCTTTTTTGCTTTGTTTTTTGCCCATGCGACATCTAGACAACCTGACCCACATTTTTATAGGGCTGGCGAATGCAAAAACAGGTACCTACCTATGCGTTGGCTCAGCAGAAGGTTTATGACTGATGATGATGATGATGACAAAAGGACAGTGGTAGGCCTTTTTTCCTTTTATTTAAGGCGTTAAGTAACTATGTTTATTTATAAAAAACACCTTTAAATAAGAAAATCTAAATCGGTAAAGAAAAGAAAAAGAAAATCGGTTCATTCATTTACGAGCTAACGTTGCCATGCCAGACATAGCACGAGGGGTGGGTGAAAGGTTCGGGACCCTTTTTCTCTCTGTCGGAGGTTGAAAATCATCGATCATCTGAATACATAAAGAATAATCTAGACTAGAAGGTTTTTCATTGTTACCTAGTTACGCCTGACTAGCTCGTCACAGATGGATCGCATGGTCCGCTGCATTTGTATTCAGTTTATTAAATTAAGCCTTGAATTTGATTAGACCTGACCTGCCGCATCGCCTGAGATCGTCGCAGAGATTATGTGATCTGTGTCATGTCACGTAGCTATAGTTATTAAGTTTCTACGTTGAACCTATTCTGACCATCGATGCAAGTTAAATTCGGAAGATTGGGTACACCTACTAGCTTCTCGAAAGTGGAACGCTCAAATAAGGTTCACCTACCGCAGTTATAGTTGAACCGGGGGCGGTGTTACGCATAATATGCGTATTGTTGTCTCGGACGCACTTCGGTCTAAACACGTCTTTCCATCTTTGTTGTTCATCATCATGTAACACAACACAACACATCATGTCATTTGTAGAGTTATCGCTGGGAGAACGTACTTTTTAAGAACCTAATTTTACTTGCATCTATTATCTGGCATATCTAAATCCTGGCCCGTCATGCTCCCTATTTATACGTAAGCGTTTTGGCAGCGAAACCACAGGGTCATCAAACCCAGTAAATCCCGAATAATCGACTTCCAAAGTCCCGAACGGCGAACTCAAAGGCAAGTCAGGCATGAACCAGGGGTGTGGGTAGGACAGGGGCCAACGTCTCCGCCTATTGCTACGTCACGCAAGTCAATGTCCGATGTAACCTGGATACTCTAATCTAATGCCTTAGTTGCTTAAAATTAATGACTTCTTAATTGATATCTGGATTGAACCATTTTTTGTTTGTTTACGCAAATAATAACTAACCTACATCAGATAATAAATAGTACAGAAAACATCTGTCGTCTCTGAGAAGTGCGGTAATGCTATGTTTTTAACCGCCTTAAAAAAATTATGTTTTTTTAGCTCAGATCTTCTGACCAGTCAAATTAAAATTATCAAAAACGATCAGTACAGTACCTAGTCGGTAATCCTTTACTGATTATTTTTATTTAAAAGCTGGTGGGGTCCCATTGAAATTTGGTACAGTTCTGACAGTGAAATCCATGAGAAAACCACAAAATTGAAGTCAGTTTATAGATTTTTAAAACAAACCTAACTATTATTGTTTGTTTAAGCAAATCATAAATTAACTTAAGTAGGTTTTTAAGATAATAAATAGGTAGAGAAAACATGTTTCTTCTAAGAAGAGCGGCAATGATAAGTTGAATACATTACATCAATGTCAATAGGTAGGTAATGTAGGTAAGTAAAGTAGAATCGCTTAAAGAATTTATTCTCTTATTCAACTTACGTACTCGTAGTTCACTTATGATGAGATTTAAGGTTATTTATTTCTAGCTTGTTCATGGCTAAGAATCAATTAATTCGGCTGATAACAAATATACTTGACAATTATGAAGGAGAAAAATAAAATAAATAAATAATGCTGGACAAATCACAGAGAGAAAAGAAGCTTTTGGGCGAGACATTAGAAATTATATTAAATTATAAAATAGAACCTAAGTACTTAATTTCAGAAATAAATTATAAATAATTCTGGAAAAAAACTAAGCAGGTTATATTAGCGGTCGTACTGGATAACTGATAAACTTTTTACATTACATAGATATAGGTATTGTTTAAGTGTACATGGATAACACCTAGAACAAATACCTCCAGATCGTACGAACATCTGCCCTGCGACGGGAATCAAACCCGTTACCCTTGCGTCGCAGGACCCTCGTTCGTGCGCCAGGTCATCTATAATAATCTACCAAGGTATTACTAATTTTCAATTAATTTATCAAGATGACACATTATTGATGACGAACTGATCAAATTAATCAATCGAAATGGCGTGACATTTTATCTAATCCTTCATTACGATTGCTGGTATGTAGTAGGTAGGTACCTACCTAATCTATTAATCCTATTATAGACACAACAACGATATCTAAGGTGGATGATTACTTAAACGACTCTTGACGACCTCTGTGGCGCGGTGGGCGAAGGTCCGCCTGCCGACGCAGGCGGACCTTCGCCCACCGCGCCACAGGCCACGGTTGCGGGTTCGATTCCCGCCTCGGGACAAATATTTGTACGATCTGCAGATATTTGTTCAGGGCGTTCTGGATGTTTTCTATGTATAATAAAAAAAATATCTATCTATGTAGTGTATTGTATTATGTATATCAGTTATCTAGTACCCATAACACAAGCTCTGCTTAGCTTGGGGCTAGATAATGCTGTGTGAATTGTCCAGCATTATTTATATTTATATATTATTACAAAAAAAAACAAAAACAAACGTCCGGCGTTTACTCTACTCATGCAGTATCGCTGTTGTAAAATTTTTGTGTAAAAATTTTAGGTATCATCTTCAAAATACCTACTGCTGGAATTTGAATCTGTAACCTACTCTACCCCTTCTGTTATCTATCAACAGCAACAGCCAGACAGATTTAAAAACAAAAAAAATGGTTCTAAATATGATTGCATTAAATATGATTGCTGTTTCTAGAATACTAATAATACCTTACACAATTTAAGTTATTATATGGGATGCTTATTCGGTTCCTTATTTGCTTAGGTCTAGTCTAATATCAGTTTGGCGAAACAGATTTGCGTACAAATTACCACTGTGCTCCTTTTACTCCACATAGTTTTGCACAGATCACTGTTTCCAACGCTATAGAGAGCAATGACCGCCGAAAGGAATACTTTCTTACCAGTTTTCAAGTTCATCTATTCAATTGAGTACAATACGCTAAGAAAAATGTACTTTTTCTCAGCTGATTTTGCATACGGTGTTTTACTTCACCAAGGTCAAATTGATGTTATTATACCTCTATTAATGACATCCAAGGCACTTAAAAAAGGCACTTAAAGTTTATTGCTAAGCATTAAAATTACTATACGGGTGATTATCCACATTTCTTTTTCCGATAACGATTTACCATTATCGAGTGACTTATGAAATTAAATTAAGGGGTGTTATATTTTTTGCCTATCTACAGAAACTTGTGTAATGCGTTGATTATTTTCGAATATTTTGTACGATAGGTTAGCTACACAAGATAACCTTACGATTGTTAAACTTAAACAAATGACTAAAAAAGACGTGTGGCACTCGGGGACTGCCGCGGTAAAGCTATTGCATAGCATTTTGTATCAACTTATGCAATTATAATTTTACTTTTTTATTTTTTTCATGCAGTATTGCTTTTTCTTTGATATTAATTCAAGTTACACTTTTTGAGCCGAGCGTGGTGACCGATAAGAAAACAAATTTAAAATCAGCAATGTATTTAAAACACTGCCAACCTCTCACTCGAAAGCTAGTACACGTGCACTCGCTGTCCACAGCTGTAATCCGCCGCGGTCGTTCACCCGCCCGACACGTAAAACTCCCGCCGCCGCCGCCCGCGCCCGTGCGAGACTAGGTACCTAACCTACCTACCTACAAACTTATCATTCCATAAATTGACCTAACTACTACCTAACCTACCTACGATTAAATTTCCGGCCATGGCCTTGAGCATGCCTATCATTGATTAGAAATAAAAAAAAACACATTTAATTATGTCTAAAATACCCTCGGACACCCGCAGGCTATACCCCATAGCCTACGATACGAGAGTATTTTAGACAAAATTTAATGTGTTTTTTTGGTAGGGCCACAGCCACAACAGCACAGCTGAAATCCGTGGTTGTTCTCCCGCCCGACACGTAAACTCCCGCCCGAGCGAAACAAGGTACCTACAAACTTATCTTTGCATAAATAATTACCTAGTAGGTAGGTACCTAACCTACTATTTAATCAGCGGCCATGGCCTTGAAAGCATGCCCATAATTGATGATAACTTAAAAATGTAAAACACATTTAATTCACATTCACATTTTGCCTTAAATAAGTACCTACCTACCCACTAGTAGGTACCCACTCGTACACCCACAGCCACAGCTGAATTCTGCGGTCATTCACCCGCCCGACACGTAAAGAGGAGCGAGCGTTTATTAGGTAGGTATGTCCGCGCTACCCTGCGGCCACAGGCGCCGAAGTCATCGCATTTTCGAATAATTCATCATAAAATAATAGGCAGGTACATAGGCAACCCCGCGCAAATATCCGCACCGCCGCATTTTACTCAAATCCTTTAGACTCACGGATTCCGGCGGAAGCGGCTCGGAAGGATGCGCCCTGATGCGCTTTAACAGCAGTCGGCGACAACAGCCGACTGCAGGTGACGGCAGCCGACTGCAAAGGTCGACAGCCGACGACCGTTCGGCCAGGTGGGATGATGATCAGATAAAGACTGCAGCTGCCTGCAATCTTTAGAAGATCGTCTGCATGCTGGATACATCAAGCTGAAGACAGAGCGCTATGGCGCTCATTAGGGAGGCCGACCTATGTGCATCTGTGGATTAGTTATAGGCTGATGATGGTGATGATGCCTTTCCGTTAATTCTGGAGGGCAGGAACACATGCCCTACGATAGTCCTCTGATGGATCCCTACCTACCCAGATGTTTACCAAACATCTCACTTGATGCCCGCAGTTTATCGATAGCTACCTAGGTAATCATTTGTCCATACCTACTCCCTCGCACTAAACATAATGTAATCATGATAAAAAAAACACTAACCTTATTAAATGCCTCCTCTAAGGATAACTATTATCTAACAAACTCACAATAATAAAACACACAACACCAATAATTAATAGGTATAGGTACACACATGATCTGCCTAGCCAACGCGCTGCGGCCAACGGCAAACATAAACTTATCTGCCTAGCCAACTAATAATTAACAAAAGAAAATCACGAAACATAAACATACTAACCATGTTTATGCACCGCGCAACTGTTCAGACTGAATAACGAACACGTAGGTACTAGGTACTATACTAACTAAAATGGTTTTTCGGTAAAAGTCAAAGAGTTTACACGCGCGTATGCGGCCTTTGCTTAGCCCGCCCGCCCCGCCGCGCCACGCCATGCCCCAAACGTACAAACGTAGGTTATAGGTATGTGTGTATGTACAAACGTAGGTAGTTACTTATTGTAGACAAAGTAAAATGTGTTTAAAATCATGGACCTAGCAAAATTCACGGACGGAGTCTCATTAAGAAATAAAATGAAGCACTCGATAGTCTGTCCACCCTCAGTACGTACACGAACACACTCACACATTGATATCATAGTCTGTCCATCGACTGCCAGCCATTACGGCTTTAGACGTCAACAGATGTACAGCGTTGTAAACAAATGTAAATAACGAAAAATGCATTCTTGTCTTCTTGTCGTGAAATGTCGCGGAAACCACAGTCGTTTCGTCAACATAAAACACGGGATCACATCCACAAATAAATTTATTGGTTCATCAACATATTACTTTGATGTGACACAAAATTATTATCAACAGAAAAATCAAAACAAAAACAAAAACTGTCTTCACTTTTGAATCTGTAGGATTCCGTCCGTAAATTTATCTACGTCCATGTTTAAAACATTGATTAATTAAAAAGGGAAGATAGGTTACGTTCTCCCAGCGCTTACTCAAAAATTGGCATGTGTTAGAACTACACGCAAACACATACGCTCACAGTTATATTTCCAGCCCTGTGCAATACAAAGAAGAACAAAGACGGAAAGACGTATCTAAGTCCGAAGTGAGACCGAGACAACAATATTTCACGCGAATCACGACCGCCCGTGCCGCCGCCGCCGCCGCCGGTCAGACGGTGACTAAGGTTGGAGCACACAATTTTACACAATATGAGGTTGCCATTTTTGAGAAACTAGTACCTCATCTTCCCTTTTTAATTAATCAATGGTTTAAAATGTTAAAGTTTCTAATGAATTATTGGCATACTTCAAGGTCATGGCTGCAAATTAAAGTACGTATGGTTTATCCATATTGAATGAAGCATGTTAGTTAACAAAATACGACACAAATAACAAAATCTCACTTGCTTGGCGTCGAGTTTCAGATATAATTGTAAGCAATTTTTATTGAAGGCAGGATCTAAAATCGACAAGTAATGTAAATTACGTATGCGTATACGGACGCGCCAACGTATGTTTACGTTTATGCCCCATTCAAAATGGACACGGTATAGGTAGGTACAAATCACACTAATATTATAAATGTGAAAGTTTCTATGTACCTATGTATGTATGTTACTTCTTCAAGCCAAAACTACTGGACGGATCTGACTGAAATTTTGCATACAGATAATTCTAATCCTGGAATCAAACATAGTCTACTTTTTATTCCATAAATCAGTCCCGTGGGATAAAAATCACCTTTTAACGTTTCCACAGGAACAACGCGTGCAAAGCCGCGGGGTGCAGCTAGTTATTTACGAAAAGATAAGTTTGTAGTCTCGTCTCGGGAGTTCTAGGGCATTTACACGGACTACAAGTTGACACGGACTGCAAGTTGTACACGCATCGACTGCGGTCGACGGCTTCCATTGGCTGCAGTCGACTGCAGGCGAGGCGTCGCCTGCAGTCGACTGCAGTGCAACCAATGGAAGCAGCCAATGAAGTGCCGTCGCGACGGCACTACCCGGCACGGGCCCCGGCCCATGCCGCGTGCCCGTGCCGCACGGCGGTGCGCCGCCGCCGGGGCGCGCGCAAGGGCGTGGCGCGGGCGCGGGCGGCGGGGCTACCCGAAGGCCTTACGCGCGCGCGTCTTTGATTTTTACCGACAAAATTTAAAAAAAGGAAACTTGAGTCTTATGATTATTACTTTAGAACTCATAGGAGATATGACAGCGCGATTTCGGTCGGCGGCTACTCAAAGAAATATTCGGCTTTTATAAAGGGATATAAATAATTTTACCTAATTTCACGAATGTTTTTATTATTTTGTTTTAGTACGTGATCTGATCACTAACTGGTCTGAATAGTCGCGCGCGGTGTTAACGTAGGTACTGACCGTTTCGTGTATTTTTTGATAATTATTAGAAGCAGTTTAGTTTATTAAGTTTTCAGTATTTTATTGAGTTAGTGTTATTTTTATTTATTATTGTTAGGAAGGTACCTACCTACCTACATTATGTTTAGTGCGAGGGAGTATGGACAAATGCTTATGTGCTACGGTGAAGCTAGAGGAAATGCGTCACAAGCCTTGCGAATTTACCGGGATAGGTACCCAAACCGGCAACATCCGGTTGATGCTAGAGTCATCACGGCGGCCTATCAGAGGGTTCTGAGTGATGACCGGATTACTCCTCAAAGGCGCGGGGATGGCAGAGAGGTAGGAGTTCAGGTGCAAGAACGGGTCTTGGACCTTGTCAGGAGAAACCCTCGTGTAGGAACGCGGACTGCAGCAAATCTGCTTAGAGGTCGTGGAACCGTAGTATCCCACCCGACTGTGGTGACAGGATCTTAAATAAAATGTATGTATATAGAGTACCTACTCACTCATTTTCTTTCACTATTTTTTCGTGACTTTCTTCATTAATAATAATTGCACTTTGTTCATTCATATTCAAAACACTTTATACACAAATTTTACAAGTACAGCTATTCACTGTTGTACATAAATACCTATACACCTATATACTTTCTCATAAACAGCTGCATAAGTATTCGTCCGATTATATTATACGACGCACACAACCCGTGCCGAAGACTGCCGAACTGAAACGACGTTAGACGATGCGATGCACGGCGTTCAAGCCACACCTCCTTGCCCGGCGGAGTGGGGGGACCTCAGGTTTTTGCGTTACGGAATTTCTGGATTCGGTCCCCGCGCTCAAGGCCCGCGATAGAAGCTATGCAATAGCTTAAAATTAAAACTAATATGACGTCGGCGAAACGTCATGTTTCCGGCTGGTTTCAAGATCAACGCTTTATCTCATGGGGGATAATGCCTATAATCGGGTTGGGGATAGCAGCTCGGTGGTAGATTTGTTCTGCAGGGGGCGCTGCTGCCCGTCCCCCAGTGGATATCCCTTAAAGTCTAAGAGATATCCACTGGGTCTAAGGCTTAGACCCACGGGAAGACTTGGGGTGGTGCAAATTCTAAGCCAGCACCAAACACAGCAAATTCTACCTTAGATGAAAGGAACTAGAGACAGATAATAGGATGTGCGTCAAAAGTGTCAAAGGTTGAAACCATTCTATTAATCTCTCTGACAAATAGCACCGCAAGCACTATGTAGAGTTTCTTTCACCTAAGGATTCCACGTGACGAGACCATTGCCATAGTAAAGCGATTGGTGAGCAGAATTGGGCCTTAGGGCAAATATACCTATGTCTATCTATAAATGGTTGCGAGTTCAAAACAAATAATACAACTTACTCAATAGCATTGTATCCCTGGCAAATGGAGATCCCTCCTATAATATTGTGCGGCCTCTTACGATCCTCGCCCAAGTACTTCGTGATAAGATTGCCGCCGAGACTGAAGCCTACAAGAATCAACTTCGTGTGCGGGTAACGCTCCAGAAGGTTTTCAATCATGTAGTTGTAGTCGTCCGTGTGACCTGGAACAAAATGAAATGATAAGGTAGGTACGTACAAGAGTTCACCGGAGACAAAAATACCACCGATTATAACCTTCACAATAGTGTCTATTCCTTCCTTCCTTTCTTCATTTAATGGCGTCTACGTCTGGGTTGACATAATCCCGCCAATGTCCGTAATATTAGAGTAAAATAAAAATAAGAGCAACGTTGTTCGGTAATAAAGATAAAGGAAGTGAATTCTTCGATAAAATGTTAATCAAAAAGGTATAAGAAAATTACAAAATTATGGGCAACGTTGTACGGTAAGGTTTGATCCCTTCTTTTTCTGGTGTCTATTCAGATATCGCCAAAATTAAACTAAACTAATTTGATAGTACTAAAAATGTCGCTGTGTCTGTCATCATAACGATCAAAATGATGGCATCATTTTTAGTCCTGTCAAATGTAAGTAGTTTTGGCAACATCTGACTGAATAGACACCAATGTCTGTCAAACTGTGCACTGATATGATGGTGTCAGGAATAAAAAACACTAGTGCACTAAAACACTAGTGTTGAGTTGAGCGTTACAATTCTTAAAAAGCGATATATTTGAGGTTTTTAAAAGTCTGTGGTTCATGTTGTGCCAGCCGACGCGCGTGTTTTGGAAAACTTAGAAAAGAAATTATATTAGGGTTTGTGATTCAGGAACGGTGTTTACGGCAGCTGAGAAAAAGATGCAATGATCAATGTCTTTTTAATTAATTATTTAAACCTGGCTATGGGAGTAACTTGCAGATAACGGAGCTGGTAACACTTTTAGAATTTAGTGTATTTAATTATCCTATAGGTACTTAATCTTTAGTGACTGTTAAATAACCATAAGAAAAAAAACTGTTCAGATTCGTCCCGTTGACGTAACATTTCAGTAAAAAAGCTGATACTGCTGATACCCGTAAGCCGTCATCAAACTAAAAGCTTAACAAACTTGCAACGTTCCAAGACATTGGACACACCCATAATATTTGTACACCCCGGCACCAAGAAAGACGGGTGACGAATTAGGTGCGAAAGAAGTAAAATGAACATCAGCTTTGTTTCTTAATAACAGGCCGGTGCACATAACAATTTACGCTGTCGTAGAAATGTACAATGGAGATGGCTACATAATCACGGACTTTCACGTGAATTGCCTACCAAAGAAACACTACCGAGTGTGAAGCGAAGCCTGCCTTACTAATGTTCTGTGAATAACGTGCTGACTGCCTAGCCAATGTATGTAAGTACATGAAAACGAAAGTCTGATTTTGCTTCTCTAAGTGTAGACAGTTTTGATATCATCATTATCCTATACATATTCCACTGCTAGGTATAGGCCTTCCCTAATGAACGCCATAGCAGCGGTTCGTCGTCAGCTTGCCGTATCCAGTAAGTATCTGTCTTTCGCGGGTCTTCATCCCACCACATCGTGGTCTCCACTCAATAACACGTTTTCCTCAGCAGCGGTTCTTCGCGAGATATGGCCGGCCCACTGCCATTTTTCTTGGTAATTCTTTGAACTATGTCGATAGTTTGGTTCTCTGTCGTACACGTTCGTTACAAATTTTATCCTTGAGAGAAACTCGGCTCGAAGATAGGCTGTTTCCATAACTCGCTGAGGGACTTTTAACTGATGAACCAACCCTACCGCGAGTGTCTGCTCGTTCTCGTGTCGCAGTTAGGTAATAAATTATAATCCCTTTTAAAAAAATGAATCAAAACATAGACCCTTTTCAATACCAATTAAGTATACTTATGTAAAACTTTGTGAGTCACGTTTTTTCACGCCTTCATTTTTAGTTACGCAAAACCGATTATTAATCGCTTTTTGCCGCAAATAAACCATGTGTTTATGGAAAAATAATGCTAATTAAGACGAGTATCAGTGAAGGTCGATTATATTAATGATACCTACAGGTATTTCTTTAATAGAGTCAATTTTATGCCACATGGTGACTGACATTGAAACAATACAAGGTCGCAAGAAATGCAACCTTTAATAAAGTAGGTAAAGTAGCGAAGAGAAAAGAGACACGTGTAGTATGTATTAGATATAGTTATAAAAAATTATGTGTGGTCCCCAAAATATAGGTATATCCTAGTTTCGATGTAATAATAATTAAGTTTACATTCTTTATTATTATTACCTAATACATTGGCCTTAGAACTGAGATGAGATGATTTAAATCAAATTGTTTTAACAGATTTTTTATCATAATTGTTATCACCCCTGACTGCCATCGACGTAGTCGCCGTTCTTCAAGTGCTTGTAGAGCAACAACGCGCATCGCAAAACTGAAGATTAGCAGTAATCACGATAAACTGGTTTAAATTATAGGTACTCTTTATTACTTAGCTTTTTGATATTACTTATTATTATTATTATACACAGATGACGAACTAAATGATATTTTATTTAAGAACCTTCCTATTTAAATTAGGCAATGAATTAAATAGTATTTTGTACCTACTATACCTATAAAAAAAATTTACTTGCTAAAATGAAGTAGGTACTTCATTTTATTACTCGTATCATACGCATACTAATAATAATAAATAAATAAATAAAACAGACAGCATTATCTAGCCCCAAGCTAAAGAGACCTTGTGTTATGGGTACTAGATAACTGATATACATACATAATACAATACACTACGTAGATAGATATTTTTTTATTATACATAGAAAACACCCAGAACGCCCTGAACAAATATTTGCAGATCGTACATACATGCGCCAACGTGTATAGAGATCATTTTCACAAGTCACTGCAGATTTTGCAGTGACTTGTCACCACCGCTCGTGGTCGCTCGCGGCCACTCGCCTCACTTCGGGACCCGTGTTGGTTCTTCTGCACAAATCAAAGACGCTAGCCTGCGCTCGGCCAATGGTGTCCACATTTTTGTGTAGTTTGTGTGTGGTGCAATAGTTTGCGTAAACTTGCCAAACATCTAGACGGTTGCACTTTCCTTGGCAGCCGTCGATGACGACGCTTGCCTTTCCGTCGTCGTCAACGTTCCGTTCGTGTATAGGACCTATCAGTTGACATCATAAGCTTACTCAAAGATTTTTTGAGCATGATTACGTCATGCATTGCAGTTGAGTTAATGTCTATATTTATTCATCATCATATTCATGCTCTTGCATGACTCAAGGTGGTCACTTCTGTTCCTGAATTACAATAGCATTTGGAATTTATGAGCTACACTTTATGGGCATTTTATGGTCATGATACCTAACGTTTTCTTACCTAACCTAGCTATTATTCCGCGACGAGTTTCATGAGTCGGCAACACGTTAAGTGTTTTTGAAGTGAAAACTTCTTTAGCAGCGTTGTGCACTTTTTTGGCATGGGTAATAATAGGTAAACTAGCGTCAGGGTCACGTGATGCTGATCTAACATGTTAGATCGGCCTCACGTGACCGTGGTGACGTAACACGCTTGCATTACTATAATTTTTAATGGTACTACATCGTTAGCTAGCAGCCTACTTAGATGAGCTTTCAAAAGTTACAGCTACAGCAAAGTTACAGCAGCTAACTGTGTCAATAGTTCACCGAGTTGAAAGATGTCGCTAGTTACGAGAGCAACACAGAACCCACAACGTCAATTGAGATCACCTAACATAACGTAGAGAAGTGTCGCCGCATGCTAACAAATTGCGTTCAAAGTATTTATCACTGTAAAGAACAAAATTGCCATTTGTGGTGCTTTAGTACATCGGAAGAGTGTGCGTGTAGTTTGCTTCTGCCAGCACTCTGAGTGCAACCCCACGAAAAAAACAACTTTTTCTTTTTACTGGGACAGTTTGGGGGCACCCATAATCAGAGGAGCTTTTTCTTATGAAACATTAGCTCTTTTTTAGAGAAAAATATTTTGGCAATTAAATATTTCCGGTAAAGCGTAAGTAGCTTTTTTTTAATGCCAAGCACTAACCCAACTCTCATTACCCCCTTGTTAAATAAGACGAATAAGGCGTTTATCAGGGTAGGCCCGCGTTCAGCAGTGGGCCAATATAGGCTGTTGAGGTTGAGGTGTCGTGGTTTGAGAGATAAAGTTATAATAAGTAGGTACTTAAATATACACTGTAGACGAATTAGTATTAAGGGGCCGGAGAACACCGGGCAAAGATTCTATTCGAGTCGCGTACAAAACTCCGCTCCGAATATCGCTATCTCAGGTTAGCTGATGCAGGCGCGCGCGGGGCACGGGACGCGGTACTACAATACGTGAAGGGAACACACAACCATAGTGCCGTGCCGTCTTATGCGTGTGTGTGTGTGTGAGTAAATGTAGGTTGCTAGGTATCTATCTATACATCTGCCACTGATAACAATTTAAAGGCGGTAGCTACCTATTTCTTTAGGGATGTGTATTTATTGGTTAGCGCCTTATTGGTTTTTATCTCATGGGTAGTGCCCATAATCCCCACGCTGGGAATGCAGGTTGGGTTGATCGCAGTTCGGTGGTAGAATTGTTCTGCAGGTCGCCCACCAGTGGATATCTCTTGGTCGAGACGTGGTGGGTGGGACATCTGCGTCATGGGCCATGAAGGTGTTAGTATGTATAGTAATATACGCATTCAATGCCCAGTCCGCTACACGGGGAAAAGTTTCGACAGATAGATAGATAGATGTTTATTACTTCTTTACGTCAAAAAGAGGCAGAAATTTTGCCTAGATAGAAACTTACAACAAAAGTTCTGCTTTGCTGGAATTACAACACAACAAACTTTCGTTATAAATATCCATCAATTTGTTTGTACCTACTTACCTAACTACCTACCTATTTATAATTTGTGCAAGTGTGATTGAAGCAGGCATAAAATGCCCTGTACTTATTTTTTAGGAGTTTTGTGAGAATATTTATTTGTTGTGTAATGAATGAGTGATCTGATTACATTACAATATCATAGTAGGTAGATCATTTACAACTCAACCTTACCTACTTACACACAGGTACCTGAGTAGGTGCATGGTTTTTACAATTTATTATTACTACGCACTTTATCTACAAATATAATTAATTAACCTACCTATCATCCTATAGTAATTCTAATAGATACCTACATAGGTAAGTAAGTAAATACTAAACTAGTAGCTAGGTAGGTAAATGCGAAACATTGCATTTAGTTACAACAGAGGTATAATTACCTAAACCTAGGTAAGGTAGGTCCCCCATCTCATACATAAAAACATCAAAATTCAAAAATCAAAAATGCTTTATTATCATAAATACAATAAATGTAAATGTACCTACACTTAGAAAAGGTCAAATCATATCAAGAAATACACTGACACATTTTTGATATCAGTCGCTTCGGTATGACTAAAATTTATGAAACAACGAAGAAACCTTTAGACTGTTAGTTGTTATTATTTTTCGAGTTGACTCGAAGACAAATAAGTTACAAGAAAAGAAAAATAATTATAACGCCGCGACGCGACGTGGAGATTTGAACTCGGTTCTTCTCGCGTCTGAAGCAGGCAAGGTCCGCCTTCGCCACGGAGCGGTTGCAATTAGTGACGAAAATAAGATTTGCACCATAAGTTCACCTTATGTGTACGTACCTAGGATGACGTCACAGAAAATGTTTATTATAACATAACCTACACCTACATTTACTTAGATTTTTTTAACAAACTCCTGGATTTTATAAAACATACAATTCCTACATTCGTGCCCGAAGTATCTACCTACTAGTTTGCTTATCCGTTTTTTTTCCAAGTTTTTCTACAAGGCCTAATAGGTAGGTACGTAGGTACTTATATCTCAAGAAATCTACCAGGAAATGCCTATGTAGTAGTATGCAGTTACCTACCTATACTTCAAAAAATTAAAATATAATTCAAAGTTTGGATAGATAGATAGATGTTTGTTACTTCTTTACGTCAAAAAGAGGCAGAAATTTTACCTAGATAGAAACTTACAACAAAAGTTCTCCTTTGTTGGAATGACAACACAACAAACTTTCGTTGTAAATATGTTTGTACTTGTACCTGCGTACCTACAATTTGTGCAAGTTTGATTGAAGCAGTAAAACAGCCACTAACGTATTTTTTAGGTGTTTTGTAAAAATATTTATTTGTTTGAGTAGGTAATGTAATGAATGAGTGATCGGACTACAATGTCATTGTAGATCCTTTACAACTACCTTACCTATGGTTTATCCATTTTGAATGAAGCATGTTAGTAAACAAACTACGACACAAATATCATAATCTCACTTGCTTGGCGTCGAGTTTCAGATATAATTGTAAAAAAAATTATTGAAGGGATGATCTAAAAGCTACAAGTAATGGAGATTACGTATAAAAGGACGCGCCAACAAAGTGAATTTTAGGTTAACTATGGACGGTTTGTTTACGTTTATGCTTCATTCAAAATGGACACGGTATAGGTACTTACACACAGGTTTATAAAATTTACTATAATACGCACCTTATCTACAAATATAATTTATCTACCTACCTATCATCTTATAGTAATTCTAATAGACATCGACATAGGTAAGTAAATACTAAACTAGTAGCTAGGTAGGTAAATGTGAAACATTGCATTTAGTCATAACCACAACACATGTATTATTATTATTAAAAACTAAACGTAGGTAGGTACGCCAACACTACATAAAAACATCTCAATTACCTGAGTAGGTACTATACCACCTAACTAACCTTCCTATCCCAATCCAACTAATTATATACCTACTACTGTACTATACTCTATATATCTTTTTTATTATACATATAAAATACACAAATCACCCGATCTATAGAGAAATTTGTCCCGAGCCGCAAATCGAACCTGCGACCCCGTTGCGTTCCGGCGGAACCTCGCTTGCCCGCCGAGGTCTTCGTGAATAGTGAAAACAATGCACCTACTCATCCAACAAAACGCCTTACTGTGTAGAAATTGATGACATGACATTTGATTGAAGCATGACATTGTCCCACCTCACAAAATAGAATGAGGCCCTCATACAAACTCGTTTTGAAACCATGTACCTACCCAACACTTGATTTAGTTTAGAAAATAGTAAATAAGAAGTACTCTTCCTTCTATTCTAACGTCCATCCATAGTAAGTACCTAATAAGGTGTCCCTGCGACAACGACCTCGGAGATCGTCGTTCGTTGTCGTCACGTCGGTCGTCACACGGGGCTGAGCGGCGCGGCTGCGGCGGGCGCACCGTGTAAATACACGTTGCATTAGCGTGTGTGCGTGGCGTGCGTACCTGTCCGAGCGATCACACAACCGAAGTAATCCCGCCCCGTGCGTGCGCGATAGCAATAGTAGCCGTTCAAAAATGGTATGAATTTGGTTGTGTTCCGTAATACCAAAAATGATGAATGAAAACTTTTTGTATTCTTCACATAGTATTGTTATTCTGTAACTAGACAATATAAGCTATGTTCGACCGTTAAGAACGCGTAAGATATTATTGTTTTTAATACGAATCAAATAGGAAGAAAACTGGTCTATTTTGGCATAAAAATGTGCAAAATGCGATTGTCTATATTTCGTTTTAGGTAAGTATTTTGAAAAAAAAAACAACGGCGGGACCTAGATAAATACGATTCAAATACAAATAATACAATGGTATACTGCAAATATGGTTGAATTAGAAATCATTTTGGTATTGCGTTTGTATGGGCAATTCACCCTTCCCCGGCCTCTTAATGCTGAGATCTAGGTTTATTCTGCTGAGCTGACAACTATTACCAATACTCTCACCAATACTAGAAATATCGAATGCTTATAAATGAAGATGCGTGAGTGAAGTGACTCATATGAGAATAATTCGTTTGCCGGCACGTTTGGTATTGTTGTTTATTTGGATTAGCACCTCGCATCATACAGCTGGATTCTCAGAATAGGTAAAATAAGTACTTAGTTGAGATCATACAAAAATGATTATAATTAGAACTACTTTGCGATTCCGTCATCGTCATTATCGACCGATATTATTCCACTGTTGGACCTGCCTCCCCTATACGCATCCAGCATCAGACTAGTCTTTCGTAGATCATCATCATCCCACCTGGTCGGAGGTCGTCCTACACTACTTTTGCCGAGTCTCTACTCTTTAAGGCCTCTACTCAAGAACACCGTTGTTTACCCAGGGGTTTCGGCTTGCTAGATATAGCCGGCCACTTCTGCTAATTCTTTGAGATATAACTTTGGTTATCTTTCGAGTTTCGGATGTATTCGGTACGGTTGGTCGTTACGTTGAACCGGGCATAGCTCTATGAACTGGTGACCAGCCCTACTACAAAATAAGTTCGATAAAGAAGGGTCTCATTGCTCAACTGAGTTGCACAAAAGTGAACTGAACTAGCTATGTACCTACCTAATTTTGAAATAATCACAATCAGTGGTCTGTTGTAAGGTCACCTCAAACCGGTTTCATCTAAAAACCAGTGCTATGTGAGGTGGAAGTGGAACCCTTTCTGAACCGTTAAAGCGCAGAGCACACTTGGTAGACTCGCCCACTACACACTTTTGGTTTTCTCTATTTTTATCAGACATCAATTCTTCGAGCTATGAGCCGAGCCTATTTGACGTTAGTAACAAGTCGCGGTCGTAAAGTCTCCTTTTTAACCGACTTAAAAAAAGGAGAAGGTTCTCAATTCGACTGTTTGTTTTATGTTTGTTACCTCAGAACTTTTGACAGGGTTATCCGATTTTGATGATTTTGATTTGTAAGCTGGTGCTTTCCCTGTTGTCCAATTACAATTGAATCCAGTTCTGACAATGGTATCCATGAGAAAACTATATAATTGAAGTCGGTTTATAGTTTTTTTTTAATACAAACTCAATTATTTCTTATAATTTGGTACATGGACAAATTTATCGCGCGGACAGGTAACTACGGAAATCCCATACTAAAAAAGTCATCACGAATCAAATCTCGTTACTAACGTAAAATAGACTCACTCCTCAGGTGTGTAGTAAGCGCTGTGATTTGCAGAATGAGTGGTCAATTGAACTCTTCTTCCTCTCTTTCAATAATCGAGTTCAAGCTTTGCGATGCTGTTGAGTAGAAGATTCAACCACTTTTTTGTTCTTCCAACACAAATAAGGACCGTAGCGAACCCGCTTACATATTGCTTATAATAAACCAGAAAGAGAGACTCACCATAGGAGAATATTCTGCTGCCAGTGACTGGCACGCTGTTTAGAGCCCCGATGTGGTTGAGCACAGCACATCTGTACCCGTGGCATTGCGAGTAATGTACGTATGTGCGGATGTACACGCTCTCAGAGGTGTTGCCGATGCCGGGGCAGATTGCTACCGTCACGTCATCTGCAAGGAAAACGAACTGTTAGGTACTTGGAGCTATATTGTCGTCACGTCATCTGCGAGGAAAACAAACTGTTAGATACTTGGAGCTCTAAGGTCCAAGGGGACTAGTAGGCCAAGCCGGGGATGTTATCTAGGGCCTAGGGTAGAACAGAGAAAATCTGTGTCACATTGTCTTCTAATGCGTAAAATATTGAAAACTCATGCCTCAACTTCAATAATTTACGCAATCACGAAGCGATTTAATTTTTCTCTATTTAACCATAAAGACAACAATTCGGTTGGCTGAGCAAGGGCTCACTTATTTTATTATAAACAGGGGCGATTTCGTTCCTCGGAAAACAAAAACACAGTTTCTGATTAGTTTTTGTGCAAATGTTGGATTTGCACAAAAACTAATCAGAAACTGTGTTATATTAACACTTGCAAAGGATAGCTTTTGCTTAAAAACGCAAATATGCAAGTGACATAATTATGAAACAGAAACTTAAATTTTGTTTTTACGAGAAGGTAAGTAAGTAAGTACCGGTCCTGCCGCCTGCACAGCAAGTTTTTATAGGTTAGAATAGAGAAAATTGCAAACGTTGCGTAAAATATATAAAAAAAAAACATTCATTCGATGACATGTTAAAAAGATCAGTGTGTTTGGCCTACAGAAATATTTAGCAACTGGAATCATTCGGTTACTGGAAAAAAAATCTGTTCTTTATAAAAATATCTAATTTAATTGACTCTACCTACCATGTAGAGAGAGATACATTGTACATTTGCTGATTGCGGAAAAATACTTTTTTATGCTATATGGAAGTCAGGGTTGGAATGATATTAGATGACAAAATCGGAGATTTTGATCCTGCATGGGGGTAAATTATTCTCGATCTAAGTACTACTGTACCCGGTTAGCCTTATCACGATATTAAAACTTTAAAATACACACTTATTAACTTAATGCATAGAGATATTACTTATAGTAGTAGGTACTAGTACTTTTTGTCCTTTTTTTTAGCATTGGTTTTAGTTATTCCAGTTAATTTTCAAGTCCAGCTGTTGAAAAAGGCCCACCCAATAAAATTACTAATTAAACTTCTGTAGGTACTACCTACACATAAATAAAACTTTCACTGATACCTACTAGGTAGGTATCATGTATCATAATATATCTAACATGATGTGAAACTTCCATTGTCTTTAAAGCAGAACGTGAACTAGTTCCAGATATTTTAGAGGAATACCTTGAAGTAATTTCTATTATTTATAATATCTTCTCTTCATTATAATTCTCTAATGGCAATGTATATTCCTTGCAGAAAATTATTTCTTTCATAACTACCTTCGGTCACAAAAGTCAATAATTTTATTAGTAACGTTAACTAGGTTATGATGATTCCGTTTACTTCATTATTTGACAGCTAGAGTCAAGGAACCTCTATCTTGTTATAAATAAATAATGTTTCAATGAATTTTGCAGACCTGACAAAAAAAATCCACGGAGGCGAAGCTGCAGGGCGCAGCTAGTAAACTATAAACAGAAGGTAGCGTTCACAAATATTAAAAGTAGACGTTTCGATTTTCTTTTTTTACGCGTAGACCTCCAGACGAAGGGTCCAGAAAGGTTAATTCGTAATGACAAAGTAGATAATTACGCCAATTGAAGGTGGCTACAGGAACCACTACAATCTGTGAGGGGGAAACCCCATCCTACCAATCAACCAACTAACTTTAATACCTACTTCGTTGTAATCAACTGAGTAAGTGGTAATGTTCCTCGGCTCCTATTTTAGAACAAGAAATGAAAATGTTAACGTTTCGGAGTTCTACACTTCTACGCCACTAAAGAATAGATTTTTTTTATGTGATGCAACCATTGATTTATTAAAAACGAAGATGAGGTACTGGTTGCTCGAAAGTGGCAACCTCAAATTGTGTAAAACTGTGTTCTCCCACATCAGTCACCGTCTGACCGGCGGCACGGGCGGTCGTGATTCGCGTGAAATATTGTTGTCTCAGTCTCACTTCGGTCCTAGATACGTCTTTCCGTCTTTGTTCTTCTTTGTATTGCACAGGACTGGAAATATAACTTCGAGCGTATGTGTTTGCGTAGTGTAGTTGTAACACATGCCAATTTTTGAGTAAACGCTGGGAGAACGTAACCTATCTTCCCTTTTTAAATCAATGGATGCAATGCTTTATTTCCATCTATGGAGATTTATTCTATAGATTTTGCCTATGACTCATCTAACATGCGGACTATCCCAACTTCACTTTCGAGAAATACGAAGAGGACGGCCTTTGCCTTGCCTACAGTGGTATCATAAAAGCCCTTATTAAAAAAAATACTGCGTAGGTACAGTTGTCCTATCACTCGGGGAATGCCCGTAGTTCAACGATAGAACCTTGTCTCTATGAGATTTGATTGGCTTTGGTCGCGTTTGTTCCCCAGTTTAGTAATTAAGTAACTAAGTACCTACCCACCTAGTACCTATAACCCATTGATTTAAAAAGGGAAGATAGGTTACGTTCTCCCAGCGCTTACTCAAAAATTGGCATGTGTTACAACTACACGCAAACACATACGCTCACAGTTATATTTCCAGTCCTGTGCAATACAAAGAAGAACAAAGACGGAAAGACGTATCTAGGATCGAAGTGAGACTGAGACAATAATATTTCACGCGAATCACGACCGCCCGTGCCGCCGGTCAGACGGTGACTGATGTGGGTGGGAGAGAGAACACAATTTTACACAATTTGAGGTTGCCACTTCCGAGCAACTAGTACCTCATCTTCGTTTTTAATAAATCAATGCTATAACCTGTCATTATAAAGAGCGCATAGCAAAAGGAAGCATTCTTCGAATGTCACACCACAAGTTAACCTTTTAGGGATCCTTCCTAACCATAATGGTTAGGAAGAACCTATCTTAAAGATCCTATAATTATATGGTCATGATAAGGTGTCTTTAATGTGTCAGTGTCAATGCTTCTTTTAAAGAATAGTATTGCGAATATAATGTGCTCGTAAAATATCGGGACTAATGAGACCTTCGACATTTATCGAGCTAACAGATTACCTACGTGTATAAAAAATTGAATTCTGCTGAATACAATTTTTCATAATGTGTGCCATCATAACATAATCATAAATAATTGACAAAGAAAATAAATAAGGCAAGCCATTCATTATATCAACAACAGTCTTAGTCTTCAATGTTAGTGCAACTAACTATACCGTGTCCATTTTGAATGAGACATAAACGTGAACAAACCGCCCATACTTAACCTAAAATTCACTTTGTTGGCGCGTCCTTTTATACGTAATTTACATTACTTGTCGATTTTAGATCCTCCCTTCAATAAACATTGCTTACAATTTATATCTGAAACTCGATGCCAAGCAAGTTAGATTTTGTTATTTGTGTCGTACTTTGTTTACTAACATGCTTCATTCAAAATGGATAAACCATAGTGTCAATGCTTCTTTTTAAGAATAGTATCGCGAATATAATGTGCTCGTAAAATATCGGGACTAATGAGACCTTCGACATTTATCGAGCTAACAGATTACCTACGTGTATAAAAATTGAATTCTGCTGAATCCAATTTTTCATTATGTGTGCCATAACATAATCATAAATAATTGACAAAGAAAATAAATAAAGCAAGCCATCCATTATATCAACAACAGTCTTAGTCTTCAATGTTAGTGCAACTAACTAGGTATGCCAAATTATAAACGAGAATCACTTTACGAAGAAATAGGTAGGTAACTTTGTGGAGTGATTCTCTATTGATCGCAAATAATAAAACCATATTGTTACAAGATGAATGATAATCACGTTTTACAAGACTGATATCTGTAATGCTATTCCAATTTGAGTCTTGTGAGAATAGTTTTAAAGTTTGACGAAAAGGGATGGACTCCACTATCTATCGTTTTATTTGCGTTTTATCGACTATATCGTAAAAGATCGTAAAGGAACTTTGTTAGAATTACGTATGCACTAATATTTGCGCACTCAGTTTAGGTCTTTTGGTAGTCTTTAAAAAAAAGTAAATTCATCTATGAGTATCACTATCATCAGCCGATATTTGTCCACAGCAATACATAGGCCTTATGAGCGACAGGCGATTTAAGACATAAAATCGTCTTTGTAGGTAAAATTTTACATAAGTAGAAATCTCAGAATATGTAGGTACTATATCACTTGCTTTTTTGAGTGCTAGTGGTTTCTTATTCGCTTCTTCTGCTAGTTGTCAAAATATTGGTGTGGTGCAGAGACTCAAATACCTTTATTTTATATTTGATTCAGCATAATTTATTGTAGAGTAAATTTAAACTTCATTATGTGTACTAGTGCTAGCTAATTTGGCATTAATTAAGCATAAACCAATATCATTTATGGTGGAAACTTTGCTGGTATTCTTTGTTTATTTATATACAATGTGTAACAATTTATGTGTACTACCCCAAAGTGGTGGTTTCAGACCATCGTGGTGATCAGTTGTGGGGGGGAGATAATTAAAATCTATTTTCAGTTTCCCATACAAAAAGTTTTAATTTCCTAGTGCCTAAATAAAGTGACAACCCTATCCGGGCAACCTATACCTACCTATACTACTTCTACAGGTAGCTACAGCTATGGCGTGAGATTACTAGACGATTTAGTAAATGTATAACTGTAAAGTAAAATGTAAATAAAAAAATGTTTCCAATTTTCATTGATGATTATTATCTAAAAGACCAATAGCACATTTATTGTCGTTTTTAAGAATGAATTACACACCTTTAACGGAATTGTGTTATCATGTGTTGTGTTGTCATCACCATCACCTTGACGACAAGTTTGATTGTTTGTAGGTATATTTTATTTTTCTGCTTCATTTAATGACGACGGACGACCTCTGTGGCGCGGTGGGCGAAGGCCCGCCTGCCACGCAGGAGGTTGCGGGTTCGATTCCCGCCTCGGGACAAATATTTGTACGATCTACAGATATTTGTTCAGGGCGTTCTGGGTGTTTTCTATGTATAATAAAAATATCTATCTATGTAGTGTATTGTATTATGTATATCAGTAATCTATGTAACGATGTAATTCGTTACATGATTTTTTTGTTTCCAACCCTCGAATTTGTAGGTTATAGGTTATAAATTTCTCGACTTACGATCTATTGAACGACGTTTCGGAAGTTGCCGATACCGATTATTTTGCCCAGCTCCGGTTTTGTTTTATCTGGCAAGTCGAGGTCTGGCAACACTGGAAGTTTTTGGCATCTGTCAAATCTGTCACTTCCTTTCGATCACTTTTTGATCCAGCCTGGCAGAGACCAGTTCATTCTCTTTTGTTGTAATACTTCTTTTACTCAAAACCAACATGTTATTTTAAAATATGGCAACCAGTTGTTGTGGAGTGAAGTCTTCTTCCTCGTAAGGGGTAATGGTGCTAAAATCTGCGGAGGATTGCGGAAGTAAGTTGCGATTTTTCAAAGGTCAATGAATGGCCCCCGCGTTTGTTTGTCGAACAAATTTTTGACTTTGCGTTTGTGTTTTGAATCAGATTCGGGACTCTAATGACGAAGCCCCTGGAATGCTCCAGCCCTAAACCATGAGGAAGAGAATGTTATCTATACTGGTGAGCTATTTTATTGGTTTTATGACGTAGGGACGCTAACTTTACGTCGTTGGATTTTTCGAGACTGAAATGAGCTTTCGTCCATTCCAGGTGTAAGGTTGCATCCAAAACCGCCTGTCTAGCCAGCCCATTGGTCTAACCCCGGCAGATGGCGAGGGGATTACGCGTCACAAGTATTTATAACAGAGCGGAGAGAATTTAACTTAATTTTCCTTCAATTTTCCTTTAATTTTTTTAGAGAATTTAACTTAATTTTTCAGAGAATTTTCCTTCAATTTTCCTTTAATTTTTCAGAGAATTTCACTTAATTTTTTTTTAATTTTCCTTGGATTTCCTTTGATTTCCTTTTAATCTCGATTTGATCTTTGGACTTTGGTCTAAGGTCTAATTTCTAAGGCCTAATCCTGTTTTGGGGATTCAGAGTCCAGTTTAGGATGTTTATTTTACAAGTAGTTTATGCATTTTCATCGGTTCATAGCGTTTCCTTTAATTATAACCGAAAAACTTGAATCTATTAGACTGACCGCTTCTCGGCCCAGCTAATATAACCTATTTCATCGAAAACTAGTAACTTATTGGATGCATTAGTACCTTTTCAAGTTAATTTCCTAGCCGAAGGACGGCTTAATTGTAGACTTTTGATATTTCTTACAGAAATAAAATAAATATAGAATAAATTTAACTTTTAACTTTGAGGTTAAGGCTCTTACACCTGCCTTCTAATAATTTTAAGCATAGACCTATATGGCTTCTTTTTCAGCCTTAGGCTAGCAAAACTCTAGTAAATAAGCTGTATAACAGCAACCAATCCGCTTCTGAGACGGATATTTCATATTGTTGGCCTTCAGCCCGTTACCAAATTACTTCTTTATAGGAATTAATTTAAGCTAGTTCTAAGCTAACCCTTAAATTTAAGTTTTAGCCCTAAGCCTGCTAAATAAAAGAAGGTTCAGTGTATTTGAATTCTTTTATTCTGGGTCCCTGCCCTACGATTAAAATTCTGATGCTAGATTGAGTTATTCCAGGCATATGTTTCTTTGGATTTTGTACCAGTAGTCTGGCGCCCGAACTTTTTCACTTATAAACTTTCTTTTAGACGCTGGTATGACCAAAGTTAACTCTTTAGGGGAAAGTTGGTCATTTTGACCCACAAGGTCATTTTTGTTTGCGCACCACCCCTTAAATATTTACAGTTATACTTTAAATATAACAACCGTCATTTTTTAATATTACATCTAGTACCCATATAACAAACTCTGCTTATCTTGGGGCTAGATAATGCTGTGTGAAGTGTCCAGCATTAGTTATTATTTATTATTTATTTATTCCATTGTTTGTAGTTTTCAGTAGGTTTTCAGTTTACTCAGCTTGTTCACACCTTTTATGTAACTATTGTTATTTTTAACCGTGAAAACCTCTTAATAGCCTCCTGTTTCAATGATTTATTTTTAATTTGTATGTATGTGCTGCTGGTTTTCCTTGAAATAAATAAACAATAAAATTCAATATCTGTCTGTTGTGTCTGTCTGTTGCCTAAATACAATGACCTTGATAATGATAAATAAGTATTGCATAATGTTAAGAGAGAGACAATGGTTTCACATAAGCAAACCAGTGTTCATTGTATCTATGATTTATTAGCGTCTGGTTGACATAGATAACAGAAGACCAAAAGATAAATTTAATGTTAAAAATTAGGTGTAAATATTGAATGGTCTTATAATTTTAAAGGTGACTCATTCCTAAAATTCCATGATCTCCTTTGGAAGCTATCTAAAATCAGACTAGCCTTGAAGTTTAAACTGGTCTTACCTACAGATGTATGAGTAATGGTCAAATCACATACGGTTTCAAGAAATTATTGGATGAGATGCCTAGGTAATACCAGGACTTATCATCATCATCAGCCTATATTAGTCCACTGCTGGACATAGGCCTCTCCTAATGAGCGCCCTGTCTTCAGCTTGACATGACACTTCCAGCACCTGCCTGTAGGCTTTCGCAGACTGTCAACCCACCTGGCCGGAGGGCGCCCTACACTATGTTTTCCCAGTCGCGGTCTCCACAGGACTTACAGTTATTAAAATACTAGTTATTACCTTCATGCTCTGCTCCGACTGGCTCATAGAGATCATAGGTAAGTGTAGATTTGTCCGGCAGCACTAGAGATATGCGACCCCCTATTGGCCAAGGACACCGGACTCTCCCTATAAGACTGTGGAGGATGGTTTGTACGTGACCACTGAAGCCCCATAGTCTTGTGGGTATGTAACTGAAAAAATAACAGTAGTTAGGTTTTTGTTTGTTTTGGCAACTAAGGGTGCCTAAACTTATAGGTAGATAGATCTCAGATACCTAGATGCAATAAAAATATTTAAGTAGCTGAGAAGGTAGGTACTATATTCAAGTAGCTAATAACATCCAGTAGGTATTGATAAGATGTGAATATGATTCACGAGACATCATCACACACTTATGACATCATCATTAACCTCGCCTGCTTAGATCAGGCTAGCAACCGCAGACAAGCCACATGGATCTTGTATAAACACATTAAAACCAGAGTTCATTTTATAATACTTACGGTTCGCTCAAGAAAGGTGATATAAACAGAATATTTTCAATAAAGCTTCTATCCTTTCCGTATATCACAGGTTTTTGAGGCTGGCTATTCACATTCAATATTCGGAATAGAACACACAAAATGACTGCCACGACAGCCAGTAAAACGGTCGACATTTTATCACTTTATTGAACACTAGAAACGTTTAAAAACAATACAGAAAATGTACATAGTAGCGGCAATATTTACTTCTTGAGCGGAAGAAGTACAGCGACACCCGCCCGCAGGCAAAACACGCGAGAAACTGACGGACGGGACGACGACAGACAGAGACAGACGGACACTGACACAAGCAAGCAAAGTGAAGTGGACGGACGGGCGGACGCTGTATAGAAAGGTAGAATGCATGGTTCAAGAAAAAAGTGAGGTAACACCTGTCATTTGTTTTTACATATAACTTTCATCCCGCTGAGCAGGCAACTTCCGACCTACTTTCAGAGTATGAGTGATGAAAAAAATGAAAATTAGATAGGGAGAATTTAAAGTAAAACAAAACACCAATTTTAACACAGATTGGCAAATATTTTTTATTACCTACCCACCCAACCTCAGTAAGATGTATCTATTGTAGGTACCTATGCTCGTTTATTAGTATTCATCTATGAGTTTATGTAGAAAGACTTCATCTGCCTACCTTTTAAAACAATATTTATGAAATTAGAAAGAGCTCAAAGGGCTCTGATCAAGGTCGCTCTAAAAAAGCCCTTCCGTTTCCCAACAGATGACCTGTAGCACAGGTAATTTTAAGTACTTCGGGTACGACAGTTCTGAGGTAACGAACATAAAAAAACAGTGAAATTGTGAATCTCCTCCTTTTTTTTAATTCGGTTAAAATGATTTGATCTACTTCTTCTATTTTTTTTATTTAGCCAATTTTGTCTCATTTAATGGGCAATAGCCTCCCCCGCACTCTTTCAAACTTTCAGATTCCCACCACTCCGGCTGAAAAGCTACCAGATTGTCATACCATGAATAAAAAAATATATATATAGAACATGTTTTATTAGAGAAAGTTCACATTTCTAAAGAAACTAAAAAACCAATAAATAACAACGTGATTTATTATTTTCGATTACACAATATTTACGGTATTCTTCATCAGAACAAATTTGCAGGTCTTATTATTTAATATTAATAAATAATGCTGGACAATCCAATTCGTAGTAAAGCCGTGCATGTTATGTGCCTATCAAAGTGAATTCAAAATTTTACGTTTTTGTATAAGACTGCCTCCATAGTTTCAATTATGTATCATTCTAGTTTTTGCACTGATCAGTAAAAGGTCAAATTAACACAATAATAATTATCTTAACTATACCATACGGCTACAAAAACATCAGTAGGTATGCAATTTGATATAGCAACAAGAATATATTAATGGAGGTTATAATTTCAGATTTTATAATTGAATTTTATCTCAATATTTTTGAGAAGACTATTTTTAGATACTAAAACTTAATAAACAACTATAACATACCTAAAATAACTTAATGTCATATAAGAGCAGGTGTATATTACTATTAAAAAAAATAACTTGAAGCCTACGCAATAGAGCCTAACCAATCAGCATAATCAGCCTTCTTAATTATTAATATCTGTACATACTCTTACCAATAAGATGTATAGAATGATGAAAAAATAGATGGTGCTAAAAACCTTTGATGTTAAAATTAAGGAACTTACCTACGTTATGCTTATACCATTAACGAGCTTTATAAAATAATGTGATGATCTTAAAAGTAGAAAAACATGGCAAAATGTATTTATTATTAGCCTAAAGACTATGCTTAACAAGTAAATTCATTCTGTTTGAGTGAAACTAATTAAAATAACCCTGATTTACATAGATTATAATGTGAGCTGTAGTTTAATTTGATGAATCATGTAATGGTAGATAGTTCCATCAATCAAAAAATAAATACACAGACCCTGGGGTCGAAAATATCCCAACGATATCAAAAGTAAACAAAGTACGCACTTATTCTTACCATAACAGAATAACCAACCGCGACAGTAAATATACAAACAATAATTTCTACACCCTGACAAGCAGGATAAAGTAGGTGTTATAGGTAGAAAAATGTTCCGTCTCAAAGACAAGTATGGCCTCTTGAGCTACCTAGACCATAATACTAAATTAGCAACAGGTGAAGTATATATATACATGTAAACAGTACAGTCAAAACCCGAAAAGGTATTTTTCTTTTTATCAAAACTAGTTTCAGCTTTTGACTATAAAATTTCTAAGATACGTTTTACAAGTTACATTCATACAATAGCACCACCATTCCTAACAACCATTTACCATTCACTTCTAGGTATATTAATTTAAGTCGATCTGGATAGAGCGTTACTTAAAGCCTTGGTCTCATGATAACTCAGCAGTACGCTCCTTACCGCTGACGCAGAATTCGATGAAACTTGTGACTTCTAGAAGTTTTTCATACGATTATTTGTCCGACATCGCATAACGCAGCGTACTGCGTAGTGATCTAGAGACCAAGGGTTGAGGTACTATAGTTTTACAGGGTTAAACATGCATAGATACAAGTAATAAATATTTTTCGTTAGTCTAATCAAGGTACGATATTGTCGGTCGAAACAGACAGAGGTTACATATAATCCTGCACATGCTAATATAGACCTTATAATTTTATATACAGAACTTTAAATGCACGATAAACGTCCGTGCGCGAATCAGCCGAGGTCCAACAGTATTGTTTTCACAAAGCCTCGTTAACAGTCTTTCAAATTAACCAATTAGAATCCTGCATCCGAATCAAGTCTAACCAATAAGGCAAGAGGTTCTCGGCGCGTCAGCGAATCAGGCAAGTGAGACAGAGTTCCGCTGAGCCGATGCAGTCGTCGTGGCAGAATGCGCCGCACTTTTTGCACAGGATCATAGCGCGCAGGTTGCATACACACGCGTCGTCGGCGCCTACGCTTCTACATCGGGCTACACTCTGAAAAAGAAAACAATGATATTACTGTTACATATACAGATTTTAGTACTTACCTATACACTAGCTAAACTTGATTTAGAATGAACGAAAACTCGCTTGCTTGAGTTTCGGATATAATTTGTAAGCAATTGACGGAAATATCTCAACAAGAAATGTAAATGGCGTACTCATAAAGAGACGCGACGCGACAGAGTAGGTACCTAAATTTAGGATCTATCAAACATTCCACATCGAGTTTAGTTGGTATTATATAAAGATAATAACGTCTTTTCATCAGCACAAAATAATATTCACGGCTAAACATGGCTCCCCATACAAAGGGGGTTAAGCTATAACCAGAACGCTTGGCAGGCAGATTGGTGATAAGTATGTTGAAACAAATTTAGAAGGAAGCCAAGTACTAAAAAAAATTTCCTCTAACTGTAAAAGGATTATCATCACAAGCTAAGCAGAGCTTGTATAGGTGTACTAGATAGCCGGCCGTGTGGTGCCGACTTAGAATTTGCTAAACACCAAGTATTCTGGCTGGTGTCGTAAGAGGCGACTTAGGGATGGATATCTATTGGGTCTCTGGCTGTAGAGCCTCCTGCAGACCGTTCTACCATCAGACTGGGATCCCCAACCCGCATGCCCAGCGTGGGGATTATGAATATCACCCCCATGAGATAAAAGTCGACAAGGCGCTTATTTGGGGGAGGCCTGAGTCTAGCAGTGGACCATTATTAAACTATCACACTAATATTTATTTATATTTATTTTATTTGTTACGCCAAAACTACTGAACGAATCAGGCTGAAATTTTGCAGACAGGTAATTCTAATACTGGAATTAAACATAGGCTATTTAAAGGCTTTTTATCCCATGAATCAGTTCCCGTGGGATAAAAAACACCTTCAAACGTTCCCATAGGAACAACGTGTGCGAAGCCGCGGGGCGCAGCTAGTAGCTGATTATGTGATATATTCTTGTCCCTTAGTCGAATCTTACGATATCCACAGGCTAAATTGGAGGGTCAATTCTAACGTCGCGACCCTTAACTAGAGTAACAAATACTCACAACATTAGAATTTTGGTTTGCTGGCGGTGCACTCGAGGCTCGTGGTGCCGCATTCGGAGTCCGCTGTACCAGGATGTACTGCCCTACATTGTTAGGTCTGTTCTCGTTTATCTGAAAAAAAAAACAATAGTTTAGTACCTGTTACACTTAATAAAATAAATAAATAATGCCGGACAATTCATGCGGCATCATCTAGCCGAAGCTAAGCAGACCAGCGTTCTGAGTCTAGATAATTGATATACTTATTGGGTTCAGGTACCAATGCATAAATTACATTGATTGATATTACGAAGATACATCTAGAAGACCCAATAAATATCTGTAGATGGTAACAAAAAAACCCCAAGGCAGGAATCGAACCGGCAAACTCTTGCGTCACAAGCGGACCTTTGCCGAAGCTACTTTAGACGCAGAAACTGTCAGCTATTGAATATTTTTCTTATAAACTTCTTCACTGTAAAAATAAGCAGGGATTTTTAATGATAATGATTTAGGATTCTTGTATAAGTAGTATAAGAATCCTAAAGAGAGGTGGGCCGCGGGAATCACATGGGGTTTAGTGGCCATAGAAAGGCCAAAATGGAGGCCTTTGCCACCTGGCAATACAAATACAAACATGGAACAAAAGAGAAATAATATGAACAACAGAGAAATATTGTCTTGTCCGATTAAAGGCTTATTATTATATTATATAAGTATTCGTTACCTCGTTGTGCATAACAGAGACCGGCATTTGCCTCAGCAAAACCGGCGGCGGCGGATGTGGCCGAGGCGGGCGGGACACGCGCGTCAGTAACGCCGGCGGCGGCCGTAGCTGGCCTCGCAGCGCATCACGGTTTGGACTGTTCTGGATGACCGCCTGACAGATCTGATAGCTCCGTTCTAGGTTGACAGCCCCAGGGGGAACTTTGTTTGACGTGCGGCTTCTGGAAAATCACACTATATTGTAAAAAATAAAGACGGATTGATAGATGTTTGTTAGTTCTTCACAGCAAAATTACTCTAGTTATAGGATAAAAAAGCTTGAGACGAATTTTGCTCCAACTCGAAAAATAACAACTGAAATAAAAAATACCACTTTTTTCCGTGTCAGTCTACGAAAAAGAATAGTCAGGAACAGTAACTGCTTTAAAAAAATGCCCCAACCAAAGTTGTGCTAAAGTAGGCGGGGCTTAAAAGTCGGGCTCAGCGCGCCATCAGTCGGATATTTATCTTGCAAGCGAACACACGTCCAGTCTGCACAGACGTTTTCGTGAGTATCTTTGTGAAATAGCTGTGAATCATCATGCCAACATGTGTTGTGTTGTAAGTGGTGCAGGAGCCATACAAGATTAAAATGCCTAGGGATCACTTTTCACTAGTAAGTAGTAGCTAAATTATAATTACATTCATAGATGTTCAAATACGTCATCAAAATGAAATGTTCAATACTATGCAATATGAAGTCAGTAAATTTTTGACTTCGTTTTTTTTGTTATTAATACAAAACAATATTATGGTCAATAATACGCAAATTGAAGTCAGTTATTGATTTATTATATTTGAGATACACATTTTTTAATCTTAGAATTTTTTTCTTCTTGTTGATGAAATATTGAAATGTAACAAATACAATTAAGATATTATATATATAACACTATGTATGTATTTGTTTTGCTTGTATTTTGTGTTTTAGTTTTCCTGCCGATCCTATTCGGAAAAATAAGTGGATAAGTGCTGTAAAGCTAGAAAGACAAAAAACAATTACTAATGAAAACTATGAAAACCAGCAGAGTATAAAACAGAAGAGAATAATTGCACGGTGTTATCAAACATGTAAGACCAACGACGCTTCAACTGCCAGAAACCGTGGAATAAATTATAGGCTTTATTACCCGGCTTTATTTACCCGGAAACTGCAAGCCAAAATCAACTATCCAGAATGGATGAAAATGTATATTTTCACAAGCTAATTAATTTGAAAGATTTTGATCTACTCTCGTATCCATCGGTGGTTTTGTTTAAAATATATGCTCACGCACCGAGACACTAATAAGATATAAATAAAAATAAATGAACACGGAAAATCACTTACTTGAGCTAGTAATCTGTCAGTAATATCAACACAGAGTTTTTCTGAAATATTTGATACTGAAGATATTATCGTTGAACTTCTGAAATCCGTCTTCACTACATTGCGAAGAAAGACTCTTTTTTAATGTCTTCTAGACTAAAACTTAATAAATTAATCATATTTTGCGGAACATAGATTTCATTGATAAGTACAAAGTAACAAAAACAAATTATTAAAAAAACATTGTTGACCATAATTATATTAATTTATTAATAACTTGGTTCGCTCTACTTATTGCATAACATCATCCACCCCGCCTTGTTTCAGCTGTCATAGCAGACATTGCAGAACGCGCGGGAACCAATCACCGCTTTCATTTAGCAAGCGCCAACCAATCCCTGCTTTCGTTCTGAATTCAACTAATCACGAAGCAATGTCTAATTGGAACATTGGCTATGATTCGTTTTTTGACTTATACGTCATTTTGGTTTGAGCTAGGCCCACTTTTTGTTTGAAGTTTGTTCTGAATTACCCTTCCTGACTATTGTTATTCGTAGGTGGCAGTGTATAATTTTTTAATTTGACTATGTGTACATTTTGATTTGATTTACATAAATCACTTGGGCAAACATAGGCCAAGTGATTCACTATTTTATCCCATCAGTTCCCATGGGATATAAGTATACTAATAACCTTTATATGTTTCCATAAAAACATTGAGAGTGAAGCCGCATGCAAAAAATTAATTCTTCATTTTCACAGTTTCAATAGGAAAAGATACCGATCCGTGTAGGTGACTTAAGTTGTGATGATGATGATAGTTCTTCAAAAAGAGAACAGCCATCCTCAAATCACCCCCAAAATAATTGATTTGACCCTGGGAGTAGGTAAGCAATTACTAAATTCCTGACCGCCGACCTAAAGAATTACTACAGTGAAATGAGACAGCCCATCATTTATTTAAAAAGCAAACAATCGTCCAATAAAGACACTAGCCAAACTCTATGTATAATGTTTGTAAAAAAACCATGACACAAAAAACGAAAATTCACTGGCTCAGCTTCTAGTTTCAGATGTAATGAAGAAATATGTATTGAAGGATCTCAAATAATAAATAATAATAATAATAAATAATAAATAATGCTTGACAATTCACACAGCATTATCTAGCCCCAAGCTAAGCAGAGCTTGTGTTATGGGTACTAGATAACTGATATACATAATACAATACACTACATAGATATAAATAATAAATAAATCGTCAAGCAATGTTATTTGCGATTTGTTAACATAATTAAATGATTATTTATCGGGTATTTATCGCGTACCTTAGTTTGTAGGGGAAATAAAAACAAAGGTACGCGATAAATACCCGATAAATAATCATTTAATAATGTTATTTGCATACATAAAAAGTCGCGACAAGAGTAAATTTTAAGTTACGTATGGGCGGTAAGTTTACAAACTTTCTACAACAAGTTTGATTAGTGTTTAGTTTGCTAATGCAATGTAATTACGCGCTGCGCAAACGTAGACACTTTTTGTTGACACACTGAACATTTTTTGATCGTCTATGAGAATGTGTTAACTGGAAGCAACCGGACACATGCTTATGTGTCTGGTTGCTCCGGCAGGGGAGTAGATGATTTCATACTGGTTCTATAGAAATCAAATATTGTATCTGACATAAGCAAGCCACAAAAGTGTCCACGTTTGCGGCCTGCCTAAAAGTGGTGAAAGGTGCTGTTTATCATTTTCAATGGGAGAAGAAGACAAAAGGTAACATACCTGTTAGTATCTTTGCCAATTTTAGATTTCTTCCCCAAGGACCTCATACTCGTGATTGTCGTCGAATTTCCTGATACATTAGTAACAGTTGTACTTGACACTAAACTGGTGATGGGCTCCAAGTCTTGTTTTAAAGTCTCTTTCATAGACTGACAGCTTTCCGAGGAGTTAGATGACTCCATATTGTAATTGGCATCTCGGTCTTCTTTGTACATACAGTTTTCGTCATTCATATTCATATCGTCCATACTGGTTTTGGAGTCGTCACTTACGTATTTTGAACTGTCAGTGTTTAAATTTGAAAAGGGATGAAGGGATATAACATTTTCAGTGTTGGGCCATTCCGTTTCGGTTTTCCATGATACAGCAGAGTTTTTTGGCTTTGCTGCATCTTGCATGCTGTCATCTGGGTAGGACACCATCTAGAAATATGTTTTTTTCAATCAGTCTTTTTCACTCATATTTTGACGAGGAATAAGACAAAATAAAATTTAAAACAGTCAGTCAACCAGTCTTAAAAAAAAATGTGTGAGAAACACAAGTTACAAAAACACGCACAATGCACAAACCAGTCTTGGTGCGGAAAAAGGAGAACACACACCTTAACACAAGTTACAAGACAGAATTTCAAGGAAAATACTTCTTTACATTTTAACAGGGAAATTACTTGTAAGTACACTCTATAGCTGTATAGGTACTTCATGCTACAAGCTAATCTCAAATCATAGGTACTCAAGTATAACAACAAAAAATAATTAATGTTTGTAATCTTTTATACATGTTAAGTTTTTTGAACTAGTTTATAATGGAATGTTACTTACTGCTGTGTTTGCCACTTCCATGGTAGGTATTGAAGAGTTTTGTGTCAATGGCATTGTTACCACTGCAGTCACATCTAAAATATGAATAAAATGTACATCACAACTTTTCCAAACACATTTCTATTTGTAATCTATCAATACAGATTTTAGAAAACTGTTGAGGGTAGTCTGAATATTTTTTGACATTGTCATTTTGTATTCACATTAGCATTTTGTTATTAATAAATCACAAAAAGCCATCATCATTTCATTACTTACTTGCTTCACTGATGTATGATGAAAGTTCCATCAAATTGGGGTGAGGAACATACTTTATATCTTCATTCTCTGTAATAAAATAAAAAAATATGTTCACTTTGTGTGAAAGGAATAATGTAATGCAGTATGGTATTTTACCAGAAAACTTCACTTCATACACACTTACGTGGTTGGTGTGGGGTAAGAATTGATGAGAGGCCTGTCTCTAAAATAAATGATTCTGCATCCTTAAATCTTTCATCATAATAATTAAGATTTGCGTTTTGCGGTATTCTTTCTTTATCTTCATTCTTCACATTTACTTCATGTTTTAAAACACCAGGTTGTGTTACAGAGCTGTCCTCATTTTTTACATCATAAGATTCCTGTGAAATTAAGCTTTTATCTGTTGTAATTGTAACCTCATTGATTCTTTCATCAGACTGCTCTACAGAAGGAGAAAACTTGGGAACTTGTGGGCTTTTTATACTGTGTGATTCTTCAATCTTTGAGTCAGACATCATCTCTTCAGTAACACACTCTGCGACCGGACATTCTGGTTTAAAACTTTGTTCTGTAGTTTCACTTTCATAATCATAAATGACTTTACCATCTTCTATGTCTATTTGTTCACATTCATACGGTTCATCGGTACACACTTGTTCATTGTCATAATGTACCTCAGCATCTGAATAATTAATGTTCCCAGATTCAGGCTGAGATAAACTGTCCGTATCATCATCCTCATACTTTATTCTTTTAGTTATGCTGTACTTTTCATTGTCATCACTTGCTCTCTTGTAAATTTGGAGATTGCAGTCAGAATCTATACCCTTATCATCTTCAAAATCTTTTGAGCAATTTGATTCATCTACAACAACAGTCAGATCAAGTTCCTGCTTGATTTCACTGGGTTCTGACTCATCATGAAGTAAGAGGGGATCAACTGGTGTAGTTGCTACTAGATCCTCCATTCTTTGAACAGATGAGGTATCAGAAAAATTACAATCCACTTGGCATTCTTCGGTGTATGTCTGATGATGCTTTCCATGCTTCAAAGGCAACAGGTCTGGGACTGGTGCACTTGATTTAGTGCTGACATTCGGTGTTTCATCAGGCATATCATCTGTCTTTGATGATGATCTTGTCACAGCTCCAACAGATCTCATTCGTTTGCTGTTACTAGATTTACTTTTCTTAATTTTTGGTACTATACTACTGCTTGTTATGGAAGCAGTTGGTCTAAGTTTTATTGTTGTTTTTAAAGAAGGTCTTTCTGAATTGAAACCAAGAGATGATTTTTCTCGTCGTGATTTTTCTCCCCATATTGGCTCAAAATGTTTTAGCTTCCAAGGATCTATTTTACTTTTTTCTTTTTCTGTTTCAGTCTTCATTTTTTGTTGACTTTCCGGTGTGAGTTCTCCGCCTGATAAACTTGTCTGCCATTCAAGACAAGCTCTCGCAAAGAATTCATTATTGAGACTAGATGAATTTAGACGGCCTGTGGGACTGAGTCTGTCAACGCTAGGAAGTAGCTGCCCTAATTTATATTGGTAAAGAGGCGGAAGCATAGAAAATGTGTGCTTGTTAAGTAATTGCCTGATATTTGTATTAACTAATATGGAGTCTGGAGTTTCCAAGTCAATGCAGCCTTCTCTTGTTTGTTGCAATTGAGCTGCAGTTGACAATTTTTTCCCACTCCTTTTTCGTGGTTTAATGCTGAATCCTGGAATGCTGGCTAGAACCTCTCGCATTGTAGATGGTTTACTAATAGGCTCCTCTGAATGTGAAAGAGCCGCTGTCCATTCTCTGTTTTCAGGAGGTGGGGGTGGTGGTAGGGGCTTCACTATTATTCTTGGTAGAGGTCGAGTATGGGTTGAACTCTTTTTTCTTCTTTTTGATTGTTTCTTTGAGGAGTGTTTACTTGACTTTTCTCCATCTTCAGGTATCCGAATGACGGAAAATGTATCGCTGTTACATGATGTGGTGAACTTGTACTCTGTTGAGGTTCCTGGATAGTCTGCTGTAGAAGCAGACAAGCTAGAACTAGGTTCCATCTTGGTAGCAGATACAGAGCACTAAGAACCAATGTTACCATGAAAAATGATGAATTATGCCGATAGCAATCACAATTTCAACCCATCGTGTTTATGTTCTGAAATCGTAAATGAGATAACTGAAAACGTTGGAATACAACACTGTAGGTCTTTCATCACGTTTTATGTGTATCGAGTTAGAATAATCACTCCACGAAGCATTCTAGAGGCGAAAATATAAAATTCGAAAATGTCACAACAACGCAGAAAATGGATTCCAGATCCACAGATTAAAAAATATTTTTGTTTTTTTTAATTCACTCACTTCGAAATAAAAGGGATGAATGAATGAATTTACTCGTGGACAGAAGAAAGCGCCAAAAGCACGTACCAAATATTTTTATGGCAATGGACAACAGTTAAAACGAACTTATTTCCTAATTTCAATATAATTACATATACAAACATGTATGTTGGTACAAGAAATTAAAACACTAACAAAATTTAATGAAAAAATTAATAGGTATGTCATATGTCCAAAAAAGTAACAACGACTGTCTTTCGTTTGTAGCCAGATATCAAATGATTATTTTGCTTGTATTTTATTATGTACAAATACAATGAGATTATAGCTTGGTTATTTGTATACAGATGACAGAGGTTTCCTGCTGTATTGATCTGGGTCGTAACGGTTCCTTAAAACCTGTATAACACCGGCCCTTTTTTAAACAGACCTGGAAAGTGAGTCCAAACTATACTGATTTCCATGTACACAAATTCCAAGGCGGGCCCATAAGCGTACCAACGAGTCACATAAGCGTACTAATGCACGCTAACCTGCGTGAGTTAGCGACTGTAGATCGCTAATAGGAAAAAATACAGTACAATATCTAGATATGTAATGTATTTTTTTCCTATTAGCGATAAATACTCTTCTGATAAATAAATACCTATACCTAGGTAAGTAGGTAAGTATTTATGATGATGTGTCTGGTAAGATTGGAAATGTAATTTATTAGTAAGTAGGTACCGACCTACCTAGTTATTATTTTGTCTCAAAAAAAGGCCACCTAGTTATCATTCTAAACGTAGGAAGATTGATTCTCTTTCTACGATTGTAAACTAGGTAGGTACACTCGCGTAATACCTACGTATCTACCTAATCTCTGCGATGTCTGAGCGAAACAAAACACATTGTTCATTTGTTCGACATAATAGAGATTACATATCTATATAATATATGATATTACATATCTATAATAATCTTTTAAGATAGATACACGGTGGGTTTCGCCTTTTTTCAGCCCGGGGCTTATATGGTGCGGTTGTGGCATAGTATAAGATCATTATTATACAGAGACATGTGCCTGCAATGTTTGCTCTTTTTGAGTTGTAGCTTTATAAGTTAAAAAATGTTTCAGGGTACAAACATGTCTAAAAAGCGTTGCAAATAGTGCAAAACTCGTGCCAATACATTTTTTTAGCTACCTGAGACGAAACAGACAGGTAGAAATGTTATTCTCCAACAAATACAACAAATTACATTTGTACTGAAAATAGTTTTTTTTTACTTATAACGTTATGGCTTAAAAAGTTCACAATATAGCATACACGTTTCTTATGTATACGATGCAACATAGTGTCTTACTCATTCCATATAAGCCTCAGACCGTATAAAGGTAAAACGTGCCTTCTATAGTAGTTTTAAAATTGGATCTCATTAAGAAAGGTCAGTTATTTGATATTTACTCCTAAACTATAAGTCTAGGCTAAAAAAATTATAAAACATACGTGATAAAATTATATAACGGTACGTATTTTAGATAGAGCAATCGGATAAAATAAAATTTATCAAAATACGCTTACAGACCAAAAAAAATTTTTTTTTTTGTTTTTGCTCTCTAACTCAAAATGGCAACATTTGGCATCCATCTTTCCATAACTAGTTGATGCCAAATAATGCCACAAACAATATATAAAAAAATTAGGTCGAAACAAGGTGAAACTCGGGTACTTATTCAACTTTTAAGGTTGCCTCCCATACAAAAAAGTAGTTTTTTGCCTTTAACTCCTGCACTATAAGGCCTAGCCAAAAGTTTAACAGAACAAGAGTTTCTTAGTTTTGGTAGAGTTATCGAATGGCAAAATCAAAATAACGAAATTCGAAAAAAAAATCCTATGTCCTCTTTTTTGCGATTCGGGACCACCGTGCGCCGCCCTGCTGCGAGCAGAGCATTAGGAACACTATTTATTTCTGTATAGGGCTCAATAATGAATGACATCGCTCATATTTGTCGGCAATATGCATAGATAATTTTACTACTTAGGTAGATACTTACCTAACTACCTAGGTTCCTGTTCCTATCCTATCTACCTTCCTTCTACCTAGGTAAAGCAGATAGGCACCTCGGTAGAGTCTGTTCAATTAGATAATTGTAGGTAGTGAGGGCGCTCGTGTGCCAATTTGACAACTTATGTTGCGTTGACAACACTGCTCTGTCATTGCATTACGAATAAAAGTGTTAGTTAACCAAAACGCCACGACTCTTCTCTTTTTAACAGACTCTAGGTAAGTATAAGTACCTATTTGAAATATGTATATATATTTGAAATATTATATATATATAATATTTCAAATTTGTAGGTACCTACTACTTGTTAGTGTTGTAGTAAAATTTAAATTTTGTTCCTCTAAATCATTCCATGATTCGTCGCAAGGGCGGATTCAGCTGTCAAGTCAGGGGGGTCATAAAGTCAAGATCTAGACAGAAAGGGCTCACGAGCCCTCCTGAACCCCGTTGCGGGGGGAGCATTGTGGCGAGCGAAGCGAGCAGAAATGCGACTTCGGGGCACAGCAGGGCGAGCGAGGTGACCACGCCCCCAGCCCCCCTGAACCCCCTCCTTATCCTAGAAGTTGATATGGGTATCGTTTTTGACTAACAGGGGGTGATGATGACGGTGGGCGAGGGTTGGATTGAATCCGACACGGTTTGCTTCGCTCACCGCAATCCGACACACGTCATACAGCACGGTGAGCGAAGCGAACCGCTCTTCGTGTTTGCTCGTGTGGCTCGGATTGCGGTGTAGGCACGAGCGGGGACGTATTGCGGTGAGCGAAGCGAACCGCAATGTGAATGCTACACAGCAAGGCGAGCGAAGCGAGCCGCCCTTCGTATTTGCAAGCAACCGGTGGCGTTATTCGCTTTGCTCAACGCAATCCGCCTCACGTCACAGAGCAAGGCTAACTTCGCTTGTCTTGCTGTGTGGCAGTGCAGAGGTGTGTTTAGAGATTCGGCACCCCGGGCCATTTAGCTTTGCCGCCCCATTTATTTATGCAACAAAAACCTGCCACGTGGTGTGAAATAATAATAAAAAAAAAATTACCATTTCTTCACTAGGTTCTCACAAATTGTTAGCGACGTAGGTATCCCTTTTGGACATCTAAATATTTGACTAAATCAGTTCGTCGCCAAAAGGAATAATGGAGATAGGAGGAGCAAGCCCACGAATTTTTTTTGGAAATTTTAGCGAGTCTTGGTAAATTTGTTTCACAGAAAAGCAAATAAAAACGGCGAGTGGAACAAGCCTCGAACTTTTTAATGATTATTGCAAATTTGTAGGAGTAATGTCAAAGATTTTGCGACGTTTGGGAGATTTGACAAGGAAATGTAAGCAAAAACGCCATAAAAACGGCATCAAAACTTTAAGAGATGATTGGGATATTTCTTTTATTTGTAATGAAAGTTGTCTCCTCGAACTTTTTAAAGATTTTTTAACGACGATTGCGAAATTTGTAGGATTAATGAACGAAATGCAGATAAAAACGGGTAGCGGAGCGAGTCTAGAAATTGTTAAAGATTTTGTTACGTTTGGGAAATTTGTTACAATGGAAGCAAGGTCGAAATAAAAACGGCGAGTGGAGCGAGCCGCAAAAATTTGAACGACTTTTAGAGCTGATTGGGACTTTTTCTTTTATTTGTAATGAAAGTTGTCTTCTCGAACTTTTTAAAGATTTCTTTAACGAGGATTTCGAAATTTGTAGGAGTAATGAAAGAAAAGAAGATAAAAACGGCGAGCGGAGCGATCCTAAAAAATGTACGTTTGGGAAATTTGTTACTGAAACGGAAGGAAAGACCACAAAAAACGGGCCGCGTAAATTTTAACGACTTTTAGAGATGATTGATGATGATTTTTTATAACGACGTTTATAGACGATTGATGATGATTTTTTTATAACGACTTTCAGAGATGATTGATGATGATTGATTATGATTTTTTTATAAGGATTAAAATACGAGATAACGGCGCTGACGAGCGAGCAGTGCGAACTGCGACAATTATGGCACTTTAGCGTCCGTGGGAAAATTTGAGTAAATAACGGCGAGCGGAGAGAGCCCGTAAAATTTTGCGTCATTGTTTAAGGAATAGGACGTATTTTTTACCAAAATTATTAATTCTCGAGGAAAACTAAGTCTTTCAGTCTGTCTGTTACATTTTCATGCGTAATCGGCTAAACGGGTCCTAGGTAATGAAATTTGGCAGGAGGTTTTCGGTATCCCAGTCATACCATGATCCATGTTTTCGCGCAGTTGTCGTGACACAGACAGCAAAAATTTAAGTTAAAAAGCGTTAACGTGATTTTGAGCACATAATAAATGTTTAATGTTAATAAAATCATGTCTATAGACTTCGATCAAATCGAGGGTATAGGTTAGGAAAAAGGGGAACACATTACAAATAAAACAATATACACGGTAGCCGCGCGCGAGCTGCTTGTAGTTCGCGCACCTTTTAAAAGCTAACTTAAAAAAATTCACAATACTGGGCCTCTACCGCTACCTGGGTAGTTACAGTGTTTTCGTAATAAGGTCTCTGCACCTTGTTCTAATTGCCCTTTGCCACCATACAAAGTAAGTAGATGCCCCCATGACCGGGGGGGGGTCACCTAGCTAAGCCTGGATCCGCGCTTGATTCGTCGTGAGATAATTATGGCCACACCTTTCATTGCATGCTCGCGCGCAGCACAAGTCCGCGTCCGCGTCCACATAAGTGCACCAAGCACACTGCGAAATTGAGATGACCTTGCAATATCCTTGAAATACTCCTAGCGTGTGCGTGAAATGCACGGCGCGTGCGCGCAAGACGTACACATCACACACCTAACGAATCGTACGCGGCATAATGTACAACACAATAATCGGAAGCCATGTACTTGATGATTAGTAGGCTGTACAAAGTTGATCACTAATTATTGGGCCGTACAATATTGCCTCCGCGTCATTCGAACGAAACGAACGAACGAACGAACGAACGAATCTATCGATTTTCGCCATTTTGTTTGAGTGTGGTTGTCTTGTCTCGCTAAAAATAGTTTATTGCATTTTTGAAAGAATTCCAGTAAATTCGTGACATAGTGGAATTGCTTTCTATAAAAGATTTCCAGTGTATTCGTTTGCCAAAGAAAATAATAAACAATGGGCCGGGGAAGGTATGTTTAGGTTACTGCGAGCGACATGCTCAAAAGCTCATTGTAATTTTCCGAGAGAATACCTACTTTATGTACGTAACTAAATGGTATTTTATTTATGTGCAGGGATCGTAGTCGTGATCGACGTCGAAGTCGTAGCCGAAACAGTAGCAGAAGCCGCAGTGGAAGTCCTCGCCGCGGGCTTGGCTCCGGCGGAGGCGGTGGCGGTGGCGGGGGCGGCGGCGGTGGCCGAGATCGAGACAGAGACCGAGGCTTCGGCGGGGGCGGTGGCGGCTTCGGAGGTGGTCGGAGAAGTAACCCAGGTGCTAATCTTCGGAAGCCAAAATGGGATATGAGCCGCCTAAAACCATTCAAGAAGGAATTTTATGTGCCACATTCAGATGTGGAACATAGACCAGATTCTGAAGTTGAGGCTTGGAGAAGCTCAAACGAGATTACTCTGAAAGGCCGTAACATTCCGAAACCTACACTAACATTTGAAGAAGCTGGTTTTCCTGACTATGTTATGGATGAAATTGACAAGATGGGATTTTCTAAGCCAACTCCAATTCAAGCTCAAGGTTGGCCAATCGCGCTCAGTGGACATGACATGGTGGGAATAGCTTCAACTGGTTCTGGAAAGACTCTATCATACATTTTACCAGCTATTGTACACATAAATAACCAGCCAAAGTCAAGTAGAGGTGATGGCCCCATGGCTTTGGTATTAGCTCCAACCAGAGAGTTAGCTCAGCAAATTCAAGAAGTTTGTGATAAGTTTGCAAATACATCTAAAATCCACAACACATGCTTGTTTGGTGGAGCACCAAAAGGGCCACAAGCTCGAGACTTGGATGCTGGTGTGGAGATTGTTATTGCGACACCTGGAAGATTGCTGGATTTCCTTGAAAGTGGTAGAACTAACTTGAAAAGAACAACTTACCTAGTTCTAGATGAAGCAGACAGAATGTTAGACATGGGTTTTGAACCTCAAATCAGGAAAATTATTGAGCAGATCAGACCAGACAGACAAACACTCATGTGGTCTGCAACTTGGCCACGGGAAGTGCAAAGCTTAGCATCAGAATTTTTGAAAGAGTACCAACAAATCAATGTGGGTTCACTGTCACTGGCTGCTAACCATAACATTTTGCAAATCATTGATGTTTGCATGGAGTATGAAAAGGAAACCAAACTTAGCACACTTCTAAAAGAAATTATGGCTGAGAAAGAAAATAAAACTATTATTTTCATAGAAACTAAAAGAAGAGTTGATGACATAACAAGAAAGATGAAGAGAGATGGGTTAGTATTTTGGATTAACATGCTAGAGTCTGTTCAAACAGAGAAGAGTTGTGGTGTTATGGTGAACTGACACTTTTAATCGTACTGCAATGACATAGCAGTGTTGTCAACACAACAAAAGTTGTCAATTGGCACACAATCACCCTCAATTCCCATGACTCTTCTCTTTTTGAACAGACCACAAGTGAATAATTTTCTATCTATCTATCTAATTACTTGTTATGAATAACTTTCTGCCTTGGACAGGTGGCCTGCTGTGTGTATTCATGGAGACAAGTCACAAAATGAACGAGACTGGGTTTTACAAGGTATGAATCTCCATTATATTCAACAACCTGCAACTGATAACATAGTTGAAGGTGACATAATGATATTTTTGACTCTATTTTTTATTTTGTTTCAATATCAAGCTCAGTTATTTAAAGAATTTAATTTGAAAGTAAATTGCACACCAACACAATTCTAATCGGTATTATAATTCTGTAACGAGGATCGCCGAGAAGCGGTTTCGGACTGAAGAAGTCGGGAGAGGCTGTCTGAGACCGGGAGTCGGTCACGGACGGATAGATAGAGATAGTGATGTGGCGTGTGTGCAGGCGGCGGCGGGGAGCGGTGGGTTGCGGCGGTGGTGAGCGGCCTCGCGCCGCGCCCGCAGCGTCCACCTCCCTCCACCGGGCCTCCGCACGAGGCCTCTGTCGCCTCCACTCGACTCGCTCCCGCGGCAGTCTGTGCCGCTTCTCGCGCCCGCGGCCGCGCCCGCGCTGCCATGACGCGCGCTCGTGCGAGCGAGCGCCCGGCCCTCGCGGTCTGACCGCGCCGAGGCCCGAGGCTCGAACCTCGACCAACAGAAAGGCGGCTTCCTTTCCATTTCAAATTTCCCTTTTGTCTGCCATCACGTCGCTTTTTGTGTGATGAAAACGATTAGTAAGTTTACTAAGAGATTTAGTTTAGTCATGTCTTTATGATCACATGGACTATCGAAATTGTCTTTCATTTTAATTAAAGAAAATATTGGTATGTATATTTATGTATTTGTCCATAGTTATTATTTGCATTACTTTAACTTCTCAATATTTTGGATTGATATACATAACTGCTTATTTCAATGGTAAGTCTTGGTGTTTTGACCTAGAATCCTGATTGCTGGTTTGTTTTAACATAGGCAGCAGATTGGAATGGAGACACAATAAACTTGGGCCTTATATAGATATGGGGGAATTGGTTAAAATTTTTTACAAGTGCACACACTAATCTTTGTTTACCGTTTTCAGATTTTCGTAGTGGCAAATCGCCCATACTTGTAGCCACAGATGTTGCTGCTAGAGGTTTAGGTAATTACCAATTATTATATATAACACATCAAAAAAGCTCCTTTTTGTAACCCAATATTCTATAAACATCTTATTTTTTCAGATGTCGATGACGTGAAGTTTGTTATAAACTTTGACTATCCGAGTAATTCAGAAGATTATGTGCATAGGATCGGTAGAACAGGAAGAACTAACAAAACTGGAACAGCTTACACATTCTTCACTCCATCCAATGCTGCTAAAGCTGGTGACCTTACGTCTGTGTTGAAAGAAGCCAAGCAAGTTGTGAATCCCAAATTGCAAGAGTTAGCCGAGCGAGGAGGCGGGGGCGGACGGCGTAAGTAGCTTTTCCGTTTCCTTAACTTTTCTAATCGGTCATGATGCCAATCTCCTTCAAAACATTACGCTCATTTATGTTGTGAAAGTGATAATAAGCTGAATCGCTCTAACTAGTAAACATATTTTCAGGTCACCGCGGAGGACGTGGAAACAGGTACCGTCGAGGTGGACGTCGGTCCCGGTCCCGCTCGCGTTCCCGCGACAGGCGCCGCCGCTCCCGCACGCGCTCCCGATCTCGGGACCGCCGCCGCCGTCGCCACAGCTCGTCGCGCTCCTCCCGCAGCCGCTCCAGCCGCTCTTCCAGGTCTCGCTCGCGCTCCCGCTCCCGCTCGCGCAGCCGCTCCCGCTCAGGCAAGTGCAGCCCTGCCCCGCCCGCCGCTCCCCCGGCGCAAGCGCCCGCCCCTACGCCTGCGTTGCTTCCCACGCCCAAATCACTTTTGCCCACCCCGATCGGGCCGCAACTCCAACCTCCCGATAAGCAGAACGGGAACAAGGGCATCGCCTCTCCCCCGCGCGACCCCAACCCCCCGATCCCGGCCCTCATGGCCGTGAACGCGCGCATGAGCGTGTGCCTGCCCCCTCCCTCTATGAACGGCGCCGGCTTCGTGATGCCCCCCTTCTTCCCGGCCGACCAGTACGGTATGATGGCAGGCATGATGCCCGGCTACGGCGCGCCGCTGCTCGCCGCGGGAGGCTGGACCGCGCCTCCGCCCCCTCCCCCGCCACCCCCGCCCTCCGACTCTAGTGCTATTCACGCCCGAGGCTCGGGACAAAGCGGCCTCGAGTCAGATTCCAGAAAGCGCGGCCGAGCCGGCGGACTCGGTGCCGACGGCGGATTCGGGCCGGAGCCTGGACTCAGCAAGGGCGAGGCGCCCGGCGCCGGTGGAGGCCTAGGCTCGGGCGGCGGCCTTGGCTCTGGCGGCGGCTTCGGCCCCGGCGGGGACGGCGGCGCGGAGGGCGCGCGCTCCCGCCCGCGTGACCGCCGCCGCCGCGGCGGCAGAGGCCGCGATCAAGACCCCCATGACTCTGAGCTCTCAAGCTCGGGTGGGCTCGGGCTGGGCGGTGCGTCCGGCCCTGACGGCCGCCCGCTGCCCTCTGGCGGCCTCGGCGTACCCCCTGCGAGCCTGCTGCCGCGCCTGCTGCCGCAGACCGCCGCCGCCCCGTCCTCCGACACCATCGTCCCGCAGGGCGCCAACTTCACCGCTTTCGGCTCCTACGCCAGCAATAAGCGGATCAATCAGCATGGAGATTCGAATAACGACTATGGCAATGCTTGCGGGGATGCAGGTTTGTACGGCCAGCCGGGCCTGGGCATGGGCCCCGGCAGGCCGTACGGCGCGGAGGGCGGGCTGGGCGCGGTGGCCTCCAACGGCTCCGCGGGGTACAACGAAGGCCGCCAGAGGAACCGCCGACGGTGAAAGCGACGAGGTTTGTTTCTAAACCAGTGACTCACTTTCCTTCACAAACACACAGGTTCACTTATTGGTTACACAAACTTATTCAAATAACTCACATGACTCATACTCAATTACCTATTTGTACAAAGGACTACTACAACTCTTTTAAATGTATTAAAAGGCTATCTATTCTTTCTTACTTACCTATTTATAAAATTGGGTCTGTTCACATAAAGTTTTATCAGATGGGGCGACTGAAGGGGCGCAAGTTGAAACGCGAGGGAACCGCCGCAAAAATCATAGAGCTCTTGTGCTTTCACCTATTCCATGTATGTGAAAATTCCCATATCATGTTATCTATCAATACTTTTATATTGTATGTCTTGTTTATGGTAGGTGAGACACTAGTCTAAATTATATTTTTTTCTCTTTTGCAGAGAATGGACATAATGGAGATTCCCGTCGCCGCAAGAGACGTTAAACCATTCGGACTAAATTATTATACACATACTAAAATATAGCATCAGGCTAAAATTCCAATTTTACATTTGCGTTAGTGAGTAAGACTAAGTAGGTATTTTAGAACTCCATTGCGTATCTATTATGGTGCGTGCGAAATGAGTGACCCAAAATTATACTGTTTTGTATAATTTTTGGTTGTCTCATTACTTTCAGCTTTCGTAGAGGGATAGGGAGGTCCTGTAGGCCAAGCACAGGGTTTGTTCTCTGGAGTAGAATAGTCGGTGACGCAGAATCATTTACGTACATTATTGAACTTGAAGGAATGAATTTCGCCATTTCGGTGGTAGAATTGAACTGCACTGCTGGAAAAGCTAAGGTAGTGCAATTTCTAAGCCCACACGGCGACATATTGAGACGTAAGTACGAATGCGTAAAACATTGGAAAAATCATTTCTACTACTTACTATACCTCATTAATAGGCAATGTATGACGATATTGATGATACCATGTCATTTTTGTCTATTCTCAAGGCAACAATGTCAAAGGAAATCTTAGTGTTTGGCCTACTGCTTTACACCACGTTAACATTACGTGAAAAGTAACTAACTCAATAAATTAAGAGCATTTTAAAATAAACTAGCATCATTTACCAATATTCACGAAGTACATTAAATCAATTAAATAAATAGATAATAGATAGTAGTGGCAAACCAGATGAATGAGCCTACATCAGGTAGTCTAATAAATTAGGGAACGTACCCATACTAAGAGACCCATTTTTACCCCGTCCCACACTTAGCAGCTATATAATGACAAAATAGATACGAGAGGATATTGACTACGTCACTAAAACCGAAGACCCACCCTTCCCCCTGTGACCAAGCGTGGTATTTTGACCTCCCCCCAACGGGTCAAGTAGTATGGATACGTTCTCTGACTTGGTATTTAAATTTGGTTATAAGTATGATCTAACCAGTAATGAATGTATGTATGTATGACGATACGAGAGAAAAATAAACGGTTTTACATTTACAAGGCTTGTTTTAATTCTACCAAACCTGTGTACCACTGTACACTAGATTAACTCAATGTAGAATATTTGTAAATATACCACGATTATACGACGTCGTCCTTTAATACACTAACTAGCTGCGACCCGCGGCTTCGTACGCGTTGATACCATGGAAACGTTTAATGTATGAAGGTGATTTTTGTCCCACGGGAACTGCTTTATGCGATTAAAAGTGGACTCCATGATTAGAAATACCTGTATGCTAAATTTCACTGATTTATGGGTTAAAAAGTGTTTGATTCCATGATTAGAATAACCTGTATGTTTAGTAGTTTTGGCGTGGAGAGATAACGAACATCCAACCATTCATACACCCGTACAAACTTTCGCATTTATAATTATTAGTGTGATATTATAAATGCGAAAGTCTGATAGGATGTTTGTTACCTCTTCCCGCCAAAACTAAACGGATCTGTATGCAAAATTACTGAATATTATGATCTATTAGATATCATATGATATAGGTAGGTAATTCTTATTTATCCAATAAATCAGTTCTCGTGGGATATAAATCACCTTTAAACGTTCTCATAGGAACGACGCGTACGAAACCGCCAGGCGCAGCTAGTTTTATAAAATAAACTGTTTCCATGCCAAGCGCAATTATTTGAGTCGTATCTGGGTGGAAATAATGGGCGAGATGAAACTACTCCCAAATATTCCACTCGGTGTCCTACTTGTATCTCAGTCAGGAGATCCTGGCATCGAATAAATTGAATAGCATAAGAAACAATAAAAACATATGAAGGTAGGAGGAAGGTTTATCCTTGTCTTGTCTTGCTCCTGGAAAGCACTGTTGCAGCACGGCAGTCAGCTCGCAGATCACTCATCAGAGTTTGTGGTAAGTTCACCGTAAAATGTATCTAAAGATAAACGAGGCTAAGCCCTTTTTTAAATGTATTGGATTTTTAACCGACTTCAAAAAAAGGAGGACGTTCTCAATTCGACTGTTTTTTTATATTATTTGTTACCTCAGTACTTCGGACTGGGTGGTCCGATCTTGATGATTCTTTTTTTATATGAAAGCTAGTGCTTTACCGTGTGGTCCCATTTTAATTTGGTCCAGTTCTGACAATGGGATCCATGAAAATAAATGAAAAACCTACCATATTTGAAGTCGGTTTACAGTTTTTCTAAAACAAAATCAATTATGTACTTTCTGATAGCGGTAAAGAGAACTTTTGACTGGGTAATCCGATTTTGATGATTCATTTCAAAGCTTTATTTGAAAGCTTGTGCCTTCCGTGTAGCCCCATTTAAATTAGGTCCGACAATAGCTTATAAAAAAGTTTTCACAGAGCCAGTTTCAAGATAGTCGTAGGCAAAGATCCTATCTATGACTACGTGGGCTCCGAGATCGTTAAAAAACAAAAAAAAAAAACATGAATTGAGATCCTCCTCCTTTTTTTGAAGTCGGTTAAAAGTGGCCTAACGACACCACACCAGTCGACACATGTACATACTTTCTAAACATTTATGCTAGTTAGGCGATACAGAGAGATTATTGGAGATTCACTGGTAAAATCAAATGTAGAGAACCTACTTTCTACACATTTATGCTACCTTAGTACCTATTAGTTAGGTATATAAATCTTGTGGAAAATGATATTAGGATACTGGTGGTATCAGGGTATATGTAACGCCAAGTTATTGTATTCTCTTTGATGTAACGTAACCATGGCAATGTCATACTGACAAGCTCTATGTTTATTATTTTCCACGCATTAATCTCCGGTGGTTTTAATTTTTTTTATCTTTCTAATACAAAGACATGTGCATAGAACTTGCATAAATTCCAGTAAAATGAGTTTCTGCGTAGACATCGTTTCTGAAGATTCTTTTTACGAAAATATTACTTTAGGAGTGACAAAGTTACTGGGTTAGTATCCCGTTATGTATGTTTGTATTCTCTTTGGTAGGTAGGTACCATCTGGTCATCCATAACTCTTCCTTTAAGTTGTAGGTACCTAGTGTAGATAGACCTTACATATCAATAGGAGAATCCCATAAGCATTCGTTGGTAGTACTTATTATGTTGATTATATAATACAGGCCTACTTACTATACACTAGTCAAACTTGATGTGGAATGTTTGTAAACAAACCGCCCTGTACGGGCGGTTTGTACACCGTAAAATTCACTCGGTTGCTGCGACTGTTTATACGCTTCGCAATTAGGTACTCCACTGCTCTGTGCGGCAAGCGGTTTTAGTTTGTTATGCCTTGGTTTATTTACAAACATTCTACATCGAGTTTGGCTAGTATTACTAGATTCTAGATTCGAATAATAATTAACTACCTACTAACTAGATGGACAAATACCTGTTTTAAGTGTACTTGTACATAACAAATAAGTATTAACAAAAGGCAGGTTTATTGCTCTATTACAATGTACATAAGTATCATCATAGCTGTGTGGCGTTGGCTTAGAATTTGCACCACTCCACCTCTTCCCGTGGGTGTCGTAGGAAGCTACTAAGGGATATTCACGGGGGGGCGGGCAGCAGCGCCCCTGCAGAACAATTCTACCACCGAACTGCGATCCCCAACCCGCATGCCCAGTGGGTTGGGGAACGCAGTTCGGTGGGGATTATGGGCATTACCCCCCCCATGAGATCCACCAATAAGGCTGTTGAGGTATCATCATAACATTGACATCACACAACTGTTACTGTTATTGACAAGCTTTTGCCCGCAGCTAGACCCGCGTTTTTTCCGGTTTAAAAAAGACGGCCGTTTTTTGTCGTCCCATTATTTTGTCCTATTAATGGGTCCACAAGTAAGAACTATTTCATCTAGTCCCATTAGTATGTGCGGTTGTAAATCCAGGTCTAGAACTACAGCTCTGGTCAACCTATGAAAAGTTTCAGCACAATCCATGCAGTCAATTTGGTGAAAAGGTAACACATTAAAATCTTCCTCATTTAGTATACTATTATTGACCTTTAAAAATTATAGGCAGGTTTAAGTAGTTAACATTTATTATCATATAAATCATACCAAAGTATTGAACACTTAAAATATATCCATACAAATATTGTCAACAACATTTTGTTATAATTTGTCTAGTTATTAGGTAGGTGTTTAAATCAAGAAGAATTATGTGACCTACCGACCATGTTTGGTAAGTTTCCTAATAGCAACAAGAATAATAATTTTGTTAGGTTCATACAGATGGTTACTCTAGATGTCTATATTAACAAACGAACACATTTTGTATATTTTACTATAAAAACTTTCGTAGTTTGACAAATTCATTGAATGTGATGAACCTGCTAGGTTAACTACGAACCTTTTTGTTACTTAGAACCTACATTTTGTATAGGTTGCTATTGCTACTTCATATAAGGTCCATAAAGTCTTAATAAGAGTTTGCTTTGTGCTTAGGTAGAAACAGAAATCCATCAGGTACTGGTCCTAGTAACATTTCACTGATTTTGATCCAGTCAGCGCAATTCCCTGAAGCCATTAAGGTTTCCAAGTCATCTCTTCCAAAGTAAGAAGGTGGCCTTTCATTTATTTTCTGTGGTGGTCTCTCTAACAAGCCAACTGGGACATAGCGATACAAAAACGATAGCCATTCTAGCATAAACCGTCTTGTATTCTCAACTCCCTGAGTATCGGAACCCCAGTGCTCCAGACCGTAATTTGCATATTTTTTTAGAATATCAAATCTCTCATTGCTTCTTATATCCCAAAGCCTTTGCTCTTTAATTTCAGTGAATATCCAGGGCTTAATTAATGCCCCGCGGCCTATCATGACACCTGCTGCAGTTGGTGCTAATTTCCTTCTTTCAACATAATCCTCGTAGCAAAGTATATCGCCATTTCCGAAAACAGGACAGGGGGCAGCAGCTTTTGCACACCTCTCTACATATTCCCAATCAGCGGCACCTGTATACCTCGCCTCTCTGGACCTTCCGTGGACTGTTATAAGAGAAGCTCCTAATTCAGCCATCTTTGGTACAATTGTGTGGGTTATTTTCTTATCTTGATATACCCCTGTTCTCATTTTTATTGTAAATGGTATGGTCAGCAGTTTAGAAGCACATCTTACAGAGGCTTCAAGAGCATTCAGCCTGTGCATCATGCCACTACCTGCTCCTTTTTTGTAAATTAACTCAATTGGGCAACCCAAGTTTAAATCTATGAAGTCAAGCTCAGTAGTTTCTTGTAGAAGTTGTGATACCTTTGAAATAATGTATGCATTATTTCCACATATCTGAGCACCAAATAAATCCTCAGACTCGTGTCTTTTCACAAGGGCCCATTCTTGTTTCATTCCCTTTAGCAAAGACTCGCAGAGAGCCATTTCTCCGCAGGTAACATCTGCTCCATATTCTTTACAGATTCTTCGGAATGGAAGGTTACCCAAAGTAGTTAAAGGACTCAAGTAAAGCTTATCTTTCCAATCTATTACTCTTTTTTCTTTTGGCAAGAGCTTTATTAGGTACTCATCTGTGACAACACCACTGAACTTTATTTTTGCTTTCTCTTGGCTGTTCTCAGAAGACTCTTTGTTTCCTGTCTCTGATTGTTTTTCTTCTGTTGTTTCCTTATCTTGATTTTCTTTAGGTATGTTCCTAGTATCCAAATGCTTTACAAGTTTCTCAGAGAAATTAAAATCATATTTTCTATGTTGTAACTGTGTCTGTGTAGACGGCTCAAGGGTGTTTTTAGTATCTTCCTTCCATAAGGCAACTTTGGCAGGATCTACTTTATTAAAACCCTCTTCTGTAATATGACTAGATCCAAACCGACATGAAAGGCCCCTTGGGCATCTTCCACGCAGTTGGAATAAATGGCATTCATCACCAATATCCTTCGCTTTATTTTTTAGATATTCAACAGGGTCGTGTATGTATTTACAGTTATTATACTGGCATTGTTTTTTTTCTTCTGCGGAGGCAACATTCACAATTGTAGGGCAGGGCTTGCTGTCTATTTCGTCTCTGTAGGTTTTGGGTCTCGCTTTATTTTGACCTTTCTTTTTCTTCTTGTGTGTGTTATCGTTATTCTTTTGCCTTTTATTATCCGCATCGTTTCCTTCATCGTCGGCACTTGGTTCAAGTTTGTGTTTACCAGGAGTATTTACATTGTTGTCGGTGTCAGGCGGAAGAGTTCTTTGTACTATGAATTCTTCTTTGATATGACAAACGCCTGCGTCTGTGTTAGCCATTAATATTCTTATTAGTCTAACTTAGTAATACACTGAAAATATTAACGATTTTCTCGTAAATACCTATGAAACATAGGTTAATTTATAACCTAAAAAATCGCGAACCCTCAGCTGAGTTTGACAGAAAGGAACGAACGGACGGAATGAATGAATGAATATTTTTTGATAGAAGTGTGATACTGCCAACCTGAAGATAATAACTAATAAGGTCAAGGGCATGGTTGAGTTCATCGCGGTAGAATTCAAAACTAGCGAGTATATATTTGGTCTCGGATTTCTATTCATATCTATCCTAGCACTATACGAAACAGCTCCTTAATATAACAATTCGTTGGCTTTCGGTTGCCAGCCAGCAAATAGCTGGTCCCTTGAATTTTATATTGTTAAGATTGAAGGGGTAGTAACAAACCTAACCTACTTGGCGGATATTATATTGTATGCGGTAGTATGAACTGTAGGTATTTATACCGTGTCCATTTTGAATAAAGCATAAACGTAAACAAACCGGCCATACTTAACCTAAAATTCACTTTGTTTGCGCGTCCTTTTATACGTAATTTACATTACTTGTCGGTTTTAGATCCACCCTTCAATAAAAATTGCTTACAATTATATGTGAAACTCGACGCCAAGCAAGTGAGATTTTGTTATTTGTGTCGTATTTTGTTTACTAACATGCTTCATTCAAAATGGATAAACCATAGTTAAGAAAATACATTAATTTTCTTAACTATGGTTCTTAACTATGGTTTGACAAAAAAGGCAAACACTTCAATCCTCTATTAGGTACAGTGAGGAAAGATTTAGAACAGGACGCTGATAACACAAACTCTGAAAAGGTATTATAATAGGTAGGTATGTATGTAGGTCTCGTTATCGAAGTCGCTTCGCTCGAACTAATTTCTCATAAACTTTTAGAAGCTGATCCACGCGTTTGCAACGTGAACGTGGACCGTAGGGTGCCATGCGACCGCGTTGCTATCACGAACTGGGAGCAGAGGCATTCTGCTATCCTCCCTGAAGATTTACGGAACTTCTATGCTTCTAGTGATGGATTCCAGCTAACATGGCACTACAAGTATTCAGGTAGTACCTCACTTACCTCTAGGTATACGCCTGGTACCTTCGTATACCTACCGAAATAATTATGTGAGCTTACCATAGATCTGTGAGCTGTGTGGTGCAAGCTTAGAATTTGCACCACCCCAACTCTACCGCGGTTGTAAGAGGCGACAGCTATATCCACCGAGGGGCGGGTAGTAGGGCATAGCGCCCCCTGCAGAAAAATTATGCCCAGCGTAGGGATTACGTTCTCACAGCGCTAACTCAACAAACAGTTTGTGTTGCTATTTGTTGTGAAACACGAACGCCATCTACGACTGTAATGGGGCGAACCTAATTTGAGTAGGTAGGTACTTACATAATCTTTCGAATTTTATTTAAATTGATGGAGTTTATTTGTCCACTAGCTGCGCCCCGCGGCTTCGCACGCGTTGTTCCTATGGAAACGTTAAAAGATGATTTTCATCCCACGGGAACTGATTTATGGGATAAAAAGTAGCCTGATGTTTTATTCCAGACCTAGGACTTTATCTATTTTAAATTTCAGCCAGATCCGTTCAGTAGTTTTGGCGTGAAGAAGTAACAAACATCCATACATCCATACAAACTTTCGCATTATATAATATTAGTGTGATGTGATGTGATTATAAAAACTTAACGATTTTTACAGCCGACGAGATCTTGCCTGTTGGGTCAATACGTGTGAACGCTTTGAACGAGCTCTGCCTATCGCCAGCACTGAAGGATCTCCTGGATTTCTCCATGACCCGCCAGAACGCAGGGCCTCGGCCGGTGCTGAACACTAAGAGCAAGGTCTTCGAGTTGGATACCTGCAGGACTATTGGAAAGGTAACCTCGTTTACATACGATTTATAGATTTTAGGATATGGCAAGCGTATTCCGTTTGGAAATAAACAGAATAATTTATGGTTGACGTGTTTAAAAAAACTATAAACCGACTTCAAATTCCCGAAAAATGAAAATGGATAGACACACTTTTAGATATGAGCCCAATGAGATTTTCCTCAGTCTAATTTAGTTTTATGACTGGATAAAACGACGAAAGAAAAAAAACTTACGAAGTTTCGGGTGACGCTGTGTGGTGCTGGTTTCGAATTTGCACTACCCCATCTCTTCCCGTGGGTGTCGTAAGAGGCGACTAAGGGATATCCGCCGGAGGGCGGGCAGCAGCGCCCCCTGCAGGTCAATTCTACCACCGAACTGCGATCCCCAACCCGCATACCCAGCGGGATTAAATGCATTTCCCCCATTAGATAAACGCCAATTCGGAATCTTATCAATTATCTATGTGGTATTTTGTATTATGTATATCAGTTTTCTAGTACCTATAACCCAAGCTCTGCTTAGCTTGGGGCTAGAAAATGCTGTGTGAATTGTCAAACATTATTTATTTAATCAAACTGAACGCCGCGCCGCCCGTGGCCGAAATGACGCTAAGAGGAAAATTCTTCATCTTCATCATCATCGATCTTATGTTTCAGATATGCCTCATCTACACGGGTGGTAACTGGTCGGTGTGGTTGGCGACACGCGAAGGCGCGTGGGGTTGGTTGGCGGATACCTTTACCAATTACTTCAGGATGTCGTTGGTGCACTTTGGCCTGCCGGGCTGGCAAGCTATTTACGCGAACTTGCCGCTTATTCCTTGGGCTGAGGTGCGTGAACAAACTTATCACTTTTAACCGACTTCCAAAAAGGAGGAGGTTCTCAATTCGACTGTTTTTTATGTTTGTTACCTCAGAACTTTTTACTGGGTAGTCCGATTTTCATGGTTCTTTTTTTATATGAAAGGTGGTGCTTCCCGTGTGATCCCATTTTAATTTGGTTCAGTTCTGACAATGGGATCCATGAAAATTCATAAATAAACTATAAAAATTCAAGTGGTTTTAGTTTTTTAAAACAAGATTAATTATTTCATAATCTAACCTGTATGCTGAGTGTGGATTGCCAAACTATTAACTACAAAATTTGCGTTGCTTTATTTTCTATGGGAATGTGAAAGTTATGTAAACTTCCCGCTTGGGGCGCTGTCATATTTGCATAGCAAATAGAGTAACGCAAACTATGCTTTGAAACACGAAGTTTCAGGTGGCTTATCGCACGGAACGTTGTAGGTACCTACTAATGCTATAAACGCGAAAGTTTGTAAACATGTCTGTATGTATGTTTGTTGCTCTTTCACGCAAAAACTACTGAACGGATCGGGCTGAAATTTGGCATACAGGTAGTTCTAAGCTTGGAATAACAAACTTTTTATCCCATAAATCAGTTCCCGTGGGATAGGCGTGCGAAGCTGCGGGGCGCAGCTAGTATAATATAGTTATTCTGAGATGATATAAACAACCCATCTACTTGCTTCGCGTAGAACGGTTACCTTTCGTTTCAGATCTCTAGGTAGCTCTTGAGTTTTTATTCGGTATATGATAAATTACTTCATGTAAGTTTGTTTAGGGAAACAAACTTACATGAAGTAATTTATCATAAAAAAATAATTGTTTCGTCAACTGCTTGTTACAGCAACTGTTCTTACTACTCGCGCCACATCTGCTGGAGAAACCGGAAACGGAAGCCGGTCTAGTGGCTATCGCCATCGCCAGCCAGACAGGCTTGAACCACATTGACCCAAACATCTTCAAGACTTCCGCTCGTCAACACAAGCTTTCTACTAGACAGGCCAATTAGCACATTCACGGCCCAGCTAATTCAAATTCAAATTATAAAATGCTTTATTTCCATAAATGCAATAAATGTGCACTTAAAAATGAATATAATCACGGAAAAAGTGGTATTTTTGATTTCGGCCTCTTCAGTATGTAGGCTAAAGTAAAGAAACGACGAAGAAAACTTTAGCCTGTTAGTTGTTATTTTTCGAGTTGAAGCAAAATCCGTCCCAAGCTTTTTTATCCTCTAGATAATCTGATATCTTAATGGGGAACACCGCTGCTACCTACACGTCCTCCAAACTGCATATAATGTGCATATGCGTCACGGGCACTAGAGATGTATAAATCTGATAGATTTATAATAAAAAGAAATTGGATTAATGCGTAGCGTTTTATTTTTCGTTATGCAACCGAAAATAAAATTAAGCAATGCAGTATACACAATCAATGTATATTGAATAAATCTGACAATAAAATTTACAGCTAATCAACAAAACAAATTGGACGGAATGTGAGATTCTTAAAGTAATGATAAATGTAGCTTAAAAATAAATACATGCAAGAAATAGCGGCCAATAAACGGCAATAATCGAATACAAATAATACTCTATATAAGATTGTATAATTGAAAATATAATACTTAAACGAAAGTTTCGTGTGAAGTCATGTGTGATGTAATAATGTAAAATAATACAATTTAAGCAATTTTAAAAGACGATTCAAACCTTTAAGACACAAAAGGAGTTCTATTTACTTACTATCTAATATCAATCGTACAAAACATAGGTATCAAATTCATCTATTTTTTTTCTACCGGCCGCGCCCTTACAGCTCTGCGGCCGCTTAACCTTTATTTAGCTGACCTTCGAATACTCAAACACAACTAAGATTTAATGGCTTGTTGACAACAAGCCATTAAATCTTAGTTGTGTTTGAGTAAGTTTTTAGGCCTATATTTCCTAGCCTGGAAAAAATACAGTTGCCAATTAATTTAGCCAGAGAAACCGTCGGCGTCTAAATGGCTAACAGGTTGTCTTTCTGTGTTGAAATAAAGGGCATCTCTTTCTACATTGTGCAAACTGAGCGAGACATCAGGCCCAGAAAGAAGATTATGGTTATAATTTTCTGACAGATTTCCATGAAAACTGTAACAAAATCGTGTATTGAGACGTGCTTCAATCTGAATTGTTACTCAGCTAAACAAGGGGTTACACGTCGGCGAACAACCAATTGTCGGGTAGGCCTTACATTATACCTGTGCCAGTAATTTATTTAACTACAATACTTTTGCTAACCTTCCTGGGTGGGATATAATGAACACCATAAAATACACACAAGCATGTTTTGTGGTAACAACTGCAACTTACTACTTAGGTACTATCGAAGAAATTCAAGAATTACTTAATCAAGTCTTAGATAATAACTTAAATTAGAAATGCAGAGTTATGCTGATTTAATTCTTAAGTAGCACATTAAAAGCTGAAATATGAAGAATTAATATAGAAAAGTCAAAATACTGGAATGCTATTTTGTCTATTTTATTAAATTAGTTTTCAGCTATTTTGTATGAACTTTATCACGCGTCGGGGCGCTACGAGCTCGTGGCGCACGGTTGGCGTTTTTAACATGATTTTAAAAGCTAAATCGAAGATTCTGATTCGTTTTCGTGCAAGCGACATACGGGTTGGTGTTGCACGACAACGAAAATTAAACTTCAATTTGCCTTGCTTTGAAATAGCTCGCAAATTGCTAGTGTGATAAGGTTCTTAGTGGCACTTCAGCTTAGACCTATGGGTATATTTAAACTAATTACAATCACCCGCACTTAGCATTTTATCGATAGCTTTATATTTGTGTGATGCCCAAGAACAATAGTGGTAAGATTTCAAAAAGAAAAAAATAATGTATGTACATTGTACGTACATGTACTTACATATTATAATCAAGCAGATAATAAATTCATTGTGATGAAAAGTTACCAGCGGTTTTTTGTCAAGTGCGGGGAAGACGCAAGATTTTACCTACCTAAGAACTCAGATAAAATAGAAAAATCAGTGTACTACAATAAACTCCAACGGATTTTAGTTATAAAAATAAGGTATAAATAATATGGACACGCCTGAATCGCTATCGTAAAAAAATATTTGGCAATTTGTAAAAATAGGCATTTTTATAAGTTTTCGTATGTTGAGGCACAATGAAGCATAGTTGCAGGTCGTATCCATACCATATTATTACAACCCAGATCTTTGAAATTCACTGATTCACTTCTAGAGGAAAATAACTAAAGCTGTATATCCGGATAGGAATTGGGCGTACGGAACGTAAGGATTTGTTGCTTATTGATTCTTATGATACATCGTCCACTAGATCGGCATATCTGCCGATACCGATTTTTCTGCCGATGACGTCATTGGTAAACTCGAACGATTTAAAAATACATACGTATGATAAGACGATGCAAAATCCGAAAGCAGTGGACGCACTCTATCGGCATAATTCTGAATATCGACGCCGCGTAAAGATCTTTCATACTTTGGCCGACCTTTTACTTGCCGTATCATTCTAATAAAAAGCATCAAAATTTAAAATCCTTCGAGCCGTCAGCATGGTCCTCCAATCCGGATCTTAATGACCGAGACTTAGGCCCATATTATGAAGCCTTACTCAGTCATAGATCTATGCTTGAGTGACGTTTATGCCATAGGAAAACGTTACTCAAGCACATATCAATGACTGAGCAAGGTTTCATCATGCCTTAGAATCTTGTAGTTATCACATAAAATTGTATTTTCCTCTGAAGTTACTGTTGCTTTATAAATCCAGATCCAGCTTAATAAATCCAACTGACCGGTACCCACTGATGGTCGGTGGATAGAGAATGAAGAGCGTCTAATATTTTCGAGAATGTTGTATCGGTGTTGTTGTTTGTAATGACGAGGTCGATGTACTTCTCGTATTGACGCGCAATACGAGAGCTGTCTTCGAGTGTTTGCTTCATGTCTTCTTCCTGTGGACACGTGAGATTATTATTAGACTCTAGTACTGAATATAGGCTTAATAGACGATGCAGTATTTAAACCCATAGGTTGTAGTTGTTATTTATACGGTTCAAGTTTGGAACTATAAATAATAAAGGCCACAAGCAGAATCTAAAGATAGAGATAACAAGCACAAGCAGAATCTAAAGATAGAGATAAATGCGATAATTGACGACCTCTGTGGCGCGGTGGGCGAAGGTTCGCCTGCGACGCAAGAGGTTGCGGGTTCGATTCCCGCCTCGGGACAAATATTTGTACGATCTGCAGATATTTGTTCAGGGCGTTCTGGATGTTTTCTATGTATAATAAAAAATATCTATCTATGTAGTGTATTGTATTATGTATATCAGTTATCTAGTACCCATAACACAAGCTCTGCTTAGCTTGGGGCTAGATAATGCTGTGTGACTTGTCCAGCATTATTATTATTATTATTATTTTTTTTATAAATAATTTATTGTTTTAGGTGTAACATTACATGAATTTTGGTCTTATAAATAATATTATATGTAGAATTTCTAGTTTGCCGGATAGGCTTACAACATAGAACATGCAGATTAATAAAATGTATGTTGATTCAAAAGTTTTACAGTGGAGAATATAATTATGTATAAATTGTTTAAATTTTTTACAAAATAGAAATTTGTACAATATGTCCAACTTAAAGAGTCATAATGTATGTATCATTTAGGAATTCGTCATTAGTATAATAAGCCTACTAGGAGTTTATTTAATTTGCTTTTAAATCCATTCTTTCGGAGAGTATTGACAAGGGGATCTTATTATACATTATAGCTAGTCACACTAATATTATAAATGCGAAAGTTTGTATGGATGTATGGATGGATGGATGGATGGATGTTTGTTACCTCTTCACGCCAAAACTACTGAACGGATTGGAAGGAAATTTTGCATACAGGTAATTCTAATCCTGGAATCAAACTTTTTTTTCTATATATACAGATATATGGAATAAAAAGTTTGATTCCAGGATAACGGGAACAGTCCCGTGGGATAAAAAACACCTTTAAACGTTTCCATAGGAAGAAAGCCTGTGAAGCCGCGGGGCGCAGCTAGATCTACATAAATGTACGTACCTCATAGAGCGACGCCAGAGACTCGAGGGTGCGCGCGCGCCGCGAGCTGTAGCGAATGGAGCTCTGCCTGTCGAACTACGCATGCCACATACACGTCAATGCAAAATAAAAACAATTATTAATGATATACATACTCGTACATGATACATGCTGTTTAACTAATGGCCGTTCCACATATTCAATGGCTGCGGTCCTTATACAGATTGAATCGATTTGAGCGCTCACATCGCTGGTCCGTTTACCATTTAGCGCGTCTACAGTCGACTGTGAAACGTCATAGATGACGTTTAACCACGCCATCTTTGCGCTCACGCCGCCTATGCTACCGAGCATGGTCGCTGTGAGCGATCTGTCAAAATTAACATTGTGATATTTGCTAAAGCCTAGCTAGCTATCAGCAGATGCAGAAAGTTTATAGGTCAAAAGCTATCAAATAAAATAAAAATGTTTGGAGAAGTTGCTAATCCATTTTATTTTTCAAAAAAACAACCACAAAACTTAAATTTTCAAATTACTATAAAACGATTGAGGTTATAATTTACGTGAGCGATGTGAGCGCGTCTATAGCCGGTCCGTTGATCATAGCACGATAACTGTCGATATCGCGCTAAATGAATGTGTGGACCGACTTGTGAGCGCTGATAGTCTTATGAACTGTAAAGGGACCGTACCCAATATTGTAGTACTAGAGTCTGTTCAAAAAGAGAAGAGTCATGGGAAGTGAGGGCGCTCGTGTGCCAATTTGACAACTTTTGTTGCGTTGACAACACTGCCTGTCATTGCAGTACGACTAAAAGTGTTAGTTCACCGTAACGCCAACGTCATCATCATCAATTAAGCAGGTGTATTTTAATTCGTCGGAAAGGCCGTCGGATTCGTTATCGGAAACTGTTGGCAAATCAAAATAGCGTTCTGAATTCCGTCGGACTAGAATTCAAATTCGAACTTTCGTGTCGATTCTGACGTTTTGGCTTCGGTAACGAATCAAATGAATTAAAATACCCTTCCAGGTGTTCGTTGCACCCCCATCGATGACGATGAGTAGCTATACCCCGTCCATGAATTTATTTTCTGTTTGGTGTATGCGATAGGTACTGTGAAGTTCTCTAAGCGCTGAGTGAATGAAGTATTTCATAGACACAATTACTTTTGGCAGTTCGAAATGCATAATCTGTCGACTTGAACTAGTACTTTATGATTTTTCCATGAAAAATTATTGAAAATTATACAAATTGTAGTTAACATAGTTACTCGATCAGTCTTACTCAATGAAAAACGCATGTAATGCTGCGGGCAGAATCAAGTAGCAAACACAATTTCAAAAATAGTAAATTAAATAATATTCTGATTAAAAAAAAATAATTCATTAGACTCCTAAGAGTTAGGATGTATATTGTAGAGTATTACAAAATTTTGAGCAAAACTAGCAAAACCTATTACAACTTCTTTATAAACAAAGTCGAATCACTAAAGTATTAGGGCATGACTATTTGATTGTCAGTTGAACAACCAAAAAAGAAAATAATTTCATGGATTAGCTTTATTGGAAACAAGGTTCTCTGGTTTTGCTTCTCGGTAGATAAAATTTAACATATCTTGTCAGTAAAATATGTCAAAATTCGACTGAAGATAGCCACAACGGGGATGGCATATAATCATGCATGCAAAATGTTCGCTAATGTAGCTCATGCTTCCCAAATACTCAAAGTAAACGTCTACAAATTGAATAGCTACGTAAACTTTATTATTACCAATAGAAACAACTAGGTCTAATAAAAATCTAATCCAAAATTGGAACTATGGGGCTGTAAAACAATAAAAGATTGATTTCGACCAATAACGTCGGAGCATTATAAAAACTAAAACAATAGACAAATTCAGATGTTGCCTAAATTAAACTAATTTGATAGCACTTACCTAGCTACTTATTAACCTTAACAGCCTGTATTTGATATACACCAGAACAATTGTACCACCGAACTGCGATCCCCAACCCGCATAATGCCGCTGGGCATGCCCAGCGTGGGGATTATGGGCGTCCAGCAGTGGACCAATACAGGCTGTTGAGGTTGATGTTGATGTTTAGAGTTGTTTACAAACATGGTACATTGAGAATGGCCGGAGTAGGTAGGCATAGACTGTGATATTCTTACCGCCAGGTTCCTATTCGAGGCGTGCGTCAAGTTGCGTAGCTGCTCGATGCCGGGCGCGGCGATCATCACGACGTACGGCAGAAACTCGCTGCTGTTGTGGAGCAGCTTTAGGGACTGTGGCGCGCAGTCTAATATGCACATTTTGCCTGGAATTATAAGGTCGAAAATGAGTTTAGATTCACCCAGTGTGTGAAAATAATGTTATTCGAAGCAACCGAAAAAAACTGTCCGACGCTACACAGTTGGAAAGAGGGTCTTTGTAATGCAGTGAAAAATACATAAGTCACATAAAATGGGCAAGAAAATTGTCCAATAGTGGGACAGTAACGAGCCCAGATCAGTCTGCTAATAAGATAACACAATTATTTCTCACACGACCGTTCAAACGATAGTCTTATACGGTGTTTTGAACCAGAACACTTCTTGGTCAATAAATCTCGTCTTTCAATCGTTAAGCAGTATGCTGCACTGATATTCATTAAAGTACAATGTCGATTAACGCTTTTGTTCGGACGATAAGCGCTCTTATCATCCCTCCTTGTCAATACACATGCGTCCACAGCTGAACATGCCGCTTTCAAACAAGGGGGATTTTGACATCACGTTTGGCAGGAGGATCGGTGATAAAACGAATGGAGGTGTTCAAAATATACAGGTATAGTAGGTTTTCGTCGGCTTTTACGGCATCGACGGACTGAGTTTCAGGACGACTCTTGCGCCGCGACATCCACGGCCTTTGCGCTTAAGAGTGTGCCATAAGCAATTTTGGCAATTTTGTACTCCAAATTGCCAAAATTGCTTTGGCTATTTATACAGGGTGTGGCAAATTTTTGGCCCCTTAAGGGTAGCTACCGTTTCTTTTGTAGTTAGAAGGTTTTGTTCGAAGGATCTTTCTGTTTTATTTTGAAGAAAAAAATATTGCCATTTTTAGTTTTTTGAGAAAATGTACGGTTCGCCCAAAAAATTACATTTGTCAAAAAAAAACAAGTTGGTCTTAATCGACTCTATTTCCAACCAGGAACACTTTTCCCAAAGGAACATACCAAATCAAATCGTAAGTTTTGGCAATAATTAAAAAAAACAATTCCCATACATTTTCTGTGAAAAAACGAGTAAGTGAAAACAACAATGTCACTCATTCAATGGTTCTTAATTTAAACTCTTATGTAACTACTTTTTTAAAATGGTAGGCTAATTTTGAAGGCATCTCAGGAATTAAATTTTTACTTACTTTTGAATTTTTATTAAAAATCAAGTTATTTACTTTTTTTTTAATTAAATTCAATTAAAAATGACCGTTGTCTAAAAAATACATTTTTACCTATATCGCCGTTAGAGCGAACATGGCTAGGGGGCCTTTAAAACTAGCCTACTTGATTTTTAATAAAAATACAAAATAAGTAAAAATTTAATTCCTGAGATGCCTTCAAAATTAGCCTACCATTTTAAAAAGTAGTTACATACGAGTTTAAATTAAGAACCATTGAATGAGTGACATTGTTGTTTTCACTTACTCGTTTTTTCATAGAAAATGTATGGGAATTGTTTTTTTTTAATTATTGCCAAAACTTACGATTTGATTTGATATGTTCCTTTGGGAAAAGTGTTCCTAGTTGGAAATAGAGTCGATTAAGACTAACTTGTTTTTTTTGACAAATGTCATTTTTTGGGCGAACCGTACATTTTTTCAAAAAACTAAAAATGGCAATATTTTTTTCTTCAAAATGAAACAGAAATTTCCTTAGAACAAAACCTTCTAACTACAAAAGAAACGGTAGCTACCCTTAAGGGGCCAAAAATTTGCCACATCCTGTATATGTACTTCGAAATCGCTATTTATTTCAGAATCTGTGAAAGCTAACCATCAAATTTAGGGAAATGTTACTTCGATCTTTAAACACGATTAGTGAAAGTAATTTTTTTTCGATCTGATCTGATATTGTAGTGGCGTTATTGCACACTCTTAACTTAAGACCAAGTTACTCAAATGTTTTTGCCGTGTGGTGTCTTTGCACCACCCTAAGTCTCCCGCGGCTGTGTAAGACTAAAGTATTTTTGAAGCATTCAAGATTTTTAAGATAAACCGACTTTGTACCGGTTTAACCGGCTGTTTCGCCATTAAGTTTCCCGCTCACCTTCCTTTATCACCGCGCGTATAGAGTCCAAATGAGTCCCGTATATATGATTGTTGTGTTCCCCGTACTCGAGGAATTTGCCTGCGTGAGCATCCCTCTCCATTTCCTCGCGGGAAACGAACCAGTAGGACTGGCCGCTTTCTTCCATCGGTCGCGGCGGGCGGGAGGTGTCTGAAATATGATTTGAGCCTTAAATACAGTGTGATACAGGCTAGGTAAGGTTTTGCTAAAAAAGAAAATTGCAAGATGTTTATAAAAGTTATTTTAAGCAGCTGGATTTTACCCGGGTATATGCGCTTCTCATAGTTTGTGCAGGTCACTATGAACATAATATTGTATGTCAAAGCTACCAAGAAGTAATTGTCAAAGATATATTTTTAAAGGGACGTTTTGAGCATGGGATTTTTTGCAGCAGGGACGTTTTCAGAACGACAGTTTAGCGAAAGGGGCATCTAATAAAGTACGTGCTGTTGCGAACCTTATAGCTGGCATCAGCTTTTTCTAAGAAAAGATCCTATTAGTAAGTAATAAATAAATATTAGATAACAATCCCGAATCTATCCGGGGTCTCCTGTAGTGATAGCTGATTCTTGAGCGTCCGCCTGCCCACAAGTATACGGCACTGCAAAGTGTGCAAGCCTTATCATTGATAGCCAGTTTGGAGCTTTCTTTGGTGGTAAGGCAGCATGACACGGGATACCAAAGATTACTTACGAGGTATAACAGCTCCGAATCTATCCGGGTTCTCTTGTATCAGCCGGTTCTTCAGCGTGCGCCTGCCCACTCCCTTAGTGCCGACCAGCGGAAGTATAAGGTACTGTGCAAAGTGTGCAAGCCTTCTCATTGAGAGCCAGTTCGGAACTAACTTTGGTGGTAAGGCAGCATCTCGTGTCATGCTGCCTTACTACCAAAGTCTACTTACGAGGTATAACAGCTCCGAATCTATCCGGGTTCTCTTGTATCAGCCGATTCTTGAGCGTCGGCCTGCCTACTCCCTTAGTGCCGACCAGCGGAAGTATAAGGCACTGTACAAAGTGTGCAAGCCTCATTGAGAGCCAGTTCGGAGCTTTCTTGAGTGGTAAGGCAGCATGACACGGTATACTAAAGTCTACTTACGAGGTTGTGCAAGCCTTCTCATTGAGAGCCAGTTCGTAGCTTTCTTTAGTGGTAAGGCAGCATGACACGGTATACTAAAGTCTACTTACGAGGTATAACAGCTCCGAATCTATCCGGGTTCTCCTGTATCAGCCGATTCTTGAGCGTGCGCCTGCCCACTCCCTTAGTGCCGACCAGCGGAAGCATAAGGCACTGCACAAAGTGTGCAAGCCTTCTCATTGAGAGCCAGTTCGGAGCTTTCTTTAGTGGTAAGGCAGCATGACACGGGATACCAAAGATTACTTACGAGGTATAACAGCTCCGAATCTATCCGGGTTCTCCTGTATCAGCCGGTTCTTCAGCGTGCGCCTGCCCACTCCCTTAGTGCCGACAAGCGCCAGTATACGGCGAAGGAACGGCGGCGTGCGGGCTACCTCTTCATAGAGAGCCAGCTCTGCGCCTTCTAGTTGCACGCTTGAGCGGGACTCGTAGACGAATTTCTTCTTCTTCTTGGATATCTGTGGAATAAAGAGACTTTCATGAGCTTATTCAATCTCAGGTTTTCTGTTCCCTACGTAGGTTAGGTTAGGTTATATATACACCTATACACACCTAACCGAGCGATGAAATAATTAGCAGCGCGCGTTTGGATTTAGGACACTATACCTTATCTATTCTAGCTTGTAGAATGTAAGTAAACAAACTGCCCATACTTAACCTAAAATTCACTTTGTTTGCGCGTCGTTTTATACGTAATTTACAATAATTTACAGTAATTTAATTGTCGATTTGGGATCCTTCCTTCAATTTCCATTATTTGTGTCGTGGTTTGTTTACTTACATTCTGCAAGCTCAATGGATAAGGTTATAGATAGTTTTTAATTCGAGTGTTATCAAAGTGCGCGCTTAAAAAGGCTTTAAGGCCTAATGAGTACTCCCTCTTACTTTTGGGCCATTATGTTGTATAAAACTTTCGAGTATTATAATAATTTAACCAAATGAATATCACCTCATTTCTCGTAACCTTTATTTTCAAATGGTCTTTCCATGTCCTAAATCAGATTATTAAACATTTTATCAATGAGTCACAGCAAAATTTCTTGTAACCGTTATTTTCAGATGGACTTTCCATATCTTAAATCAGATTATCAAACAAATTTATCAATGAGTCACCACATGTATTTCACAAAATCATCACGTATTCATCGATAACAATACATCCACACATGACCGTGTGAACAATAACTCAGCTGATGGAACTAAGCTCTTTGAATCCTTTCATGTTGAGTCATTCATTGAATGCATTATTACAAGCATCCATTTATTACTCTGCTTAGGATGTTACCAATAAGTACCATGTATGCATGCTTTGTCAATATTTACCTGATGAGGTATTTTAGTACATACTTAATTTCTTAAGAATAAATTTTTTAGGTAGTGCCTGTGTGTAATAATTAAAAGAGGGGCGGGGCTTATTAGATATATTTTTTTAAGTTGGTGTACTTTTTCACAGTTACTTAATATTTGACTTCACTTACAAATCAAATCAATCAAGTCACTGTGATACGAAAAACAAAAAAGGGCGCGCTAGATTTTAAAGAATTATCTATAGTAGTATAAGTGACCAAAAAGATCGAAATAGTAGTTTCTTGCTGCATTAATGACACTGAATATACGAAACGAAAATAGTCTTTCCTCTCGATTTATCAACAACATGGCATGCTGATATCAAAGGGAATTTATGTTATATCAAACAATTATATTTATACCTATTAAACGTCTTTTGAAGTTCGGTTCTGTTAAATTTCAGTAGGAATTTGCGAAATATTGTTTATTGGCTAATAACACTTACATGATTTACGCTCGACAATAATATTGAATCGAATGCACATTATGATTACTTGCTTCTTGACATTTTAATTGCAATCGGAAACTGATTGCAGCTATCTATTTAAGTTATTTATTTAGAGAAAACCAGTCGGAACTAATACCTACATATTATTTTCTATTTGAACCTACAATCCGTAGTTTTAGTGCTTTTCTGTTGCAAACCTACAAAGTATATAATAAAAACATGTAGGCACTTTACTACCTGCTTCACTTATCTTATAATAAAATTACAATGGAAAAGTAACTGACTCTCTGCTACCATTTCACGCCTAAACGGATTTCAATAAAATTTAGGAAGGGTGTACATAGTATCCCGTGGACAGACATTGGTTGGCTAATTTTAGTAATCAGTAATATTTTAGACTAGTGTCTGCCTGGCTGCGGCTTCGCACGCGTTGTTTCCTCTGTTCTATTCCATGGGAACTGATTTATAGGATAAAAGTAGCCTACTGTTGATTCCAGGATTAGAATGAAAATCAAAAAATGCAAATCTTTTCTCGTATAGAAAACAAAAAGTCATCGTGACGCGGTCACCCATCCAAGTACTGATCGCGCCCGACGTTGCTTAACCTCGGCGATCGTTTCAAAATGCAAAATTTCGGCCCGATCCGTTCCGTTCCGTTTTGGCGTGAAAGAGTAACAAACATCCAAACTTTCGCATTTATAATATAAGTGTAATGTGAGAGTATACATACCCTCGCTCCACAGATGCTGATTTTATGTACGAAGTCAGCTTCTGGAGGGACATACGCCTTGCGTCTCTCCTCCAGCTCGGGCGAAGGGATCAGCCCAGTCAGATCAGGATTCTCAACATGACTCGCTTGCCACCAGTTTGGATCTTTCCTATCTGTCACCTGAAATATCAGAGAGAACTTTAAGGGGCCGGAGAACACCGGGCAAAGATTCTATTCGAGTCGCGTACAAAACTCCGCTCCGAATATCGCTATCTCAGGTTAGCTGATGCAGGCGCGCGCGGGGCACGGGACGCGGTACTACAATACGTGAAGGGAACACACAACCATAGTGCCGTGCCGTCTTATGCGTGTGTGTGTGTGTGAGTAAATGTAGGTTGCTAGGTATCTATCTATACATCTGCCACTGATAACAATTTAAAGGCGGTAGCTACCTATTTCTTTAGGGATGTGTATTTATTGGATAGCGCCTTATTGGTTTTTATCTCATGGGTAGTGCCCATAATCCCCACGCTGGGAATGCAGGTTGGGTTGATCGCAGTTCGGTGGTAGAATTGTTCTGCAGGCCGCCCACCAGTGGATATCTCTTGGTCGAGACGTGGTGGGTGGGACATCTGCGTCATGGGCCATGAAGGTGTTAGTATGTATAGTAATATACGCATTCAATGCCCAGTCCGCTACACGGGGAAAAGTTTCGACAGATAGATAGATAGATGTTTATTACTTCTTTACGTCAAAAAGAGGCAGAAATTTTGCCTAGATAGAAACTTACAACAAAAGTTCTGCTTTGCTGGAATTACAACACAACAAACTTTCGTTATAAATATCCATCAATTTGTTTGTACCTACTTACCTAACTACCTACCTATTTATAATTTGTGCAAGTGTGATTGAAGCAGGCATAAAATGCCCTGTACTTATTTTTTAGGAGTTTTGTGAGAATATTTATTTGTTGTGTAATGAATGAGTGATCTGATTAGGTACATTACAATATTTATTTATTTATTTATTTATTCAATAAAGGTTCACCAACAGTATACATATAATAGCTTAATATAACTTAATTAATGGCAGTACTTATTGTTCTTGTACATATACCTATAATAGGTGGACACAACATTCTTAAGAAATTAACTTAAAGATAATTACAATAAAAATTGTTGAGATCAATTTTAGACTTAAAAATAGAAGTTAAACAGGTTTCTTGAAAGGTAGTTTAAGACTGACTTAAAACAAATAAAAACGAATAAAAAAAATTAAAGACTAAGAGATATCTCGGTGATAACAACGAATAAAATTTCACCGAGTGCTCCTGGTTAACAATGTTAGTTCTCATCTAATGAGGACTGCTGAAAATGTTTCAGCAGCTTATTTTTAAAAATAATGGGATTATCATAAAATATGTCTATGTCTTTTATTTTGGTATTTATAAAATTGTATTGATTACATAGTCTTACAGTAGGTGCCTGTAGACCAGTGTTACTGTTACAGAAAGGTGTGTGAAGTATTTTAGTTATAGTATGTCGAGGGTTTCTAGTGGGCACAGCTAGGCCGAATTTTTCAACAATAGAAATGCTGTCGATTTTACCATTTAATATTTTATGCAGAAAGGAAAGTTCAATTATTCTACGGCGGGAATATAGAGATTCAGTGCTGAAGTGCTTACATCTAATGTGATATGGAGATCTATGGGATATATCTGGAGAATGATATGCTAAGTGTTTTGTAAATGATCTTTGTATGCTTTCAATTCTTTGAGAGTGGATGCTGTAAGTCGGATTCCAGATAACGCATGCATATTCGAGTATACTCCTAACAAGTGTGTTAAATAAGAGGGTCTTAGTGCTGGATTTCTTAAAGTCTTTAGTATTACGCTTAATGAACCCCGACATTCGGGCAGCTTTTTTTATGATGTTGTTGTAATGTGCAGAGTATTTAAGTTGGTGATCTAATATGACCCCTAAGTCTCTTATTTCGGTAACTTTGCTTATTGAACTGTTGTTAATATGATATGTAGATTCTAAGGGTTTCTTTTTCTTGGAAAACTTTATGTGAAAACATTTATTTGGATTTAATAACATGCCATTTAAATTGCACCAACTAACAATGGAGTTAATGTCTTCCTGAACAGCATTTACATCTTCAATTGATTTAATTTCTTTATAAATTTTAAGATCATCGGCATACATAGAGAGTTTACAATTACTAATATTATTAGAGATGTCGTTGATGAAGATAACGAAAAGAATAGGTCCCAAGTGAGATCCTTGTGGTACACCAGATTTTGCATAGAATATCCTGGAATCATAGCCTTTAACTGATACCACTTGAGGTCGGTTCTCTAGGTATGAACTAAACCAACTCAACAATGAACCAAGAATACCATGAGAATTTAGTTTATGTAGAAGTGCGGTGTGATTAACTTTATCGAAGGCACTACTGAAGTCTGTATATATGACATCTGTCTCTGTTCGTTTATCTAAACTCAGACACAGATCTGAAACGAAAGTAGTGAGATTAGTGTCTACTGAGCGCCCTATTCTGAATCCATGCTGTGAGTCGGATAAAGCATTTTTTGTGTGCCTGGCAAGGATTGGTGCAATTAATGATTCAAAATTTTTTGAAAAGCTAGAGAGGATTGATATTGGGCGATAGTTTGAGACGCAAGTGTGATCGCCTTTTTTATAAATTGGTACGACTCGAGCCCTCTTCCATTCTTCAGGAAAGACACCTTCGGCTAGAGAGCGATTTATAAGCAGGGTTGTTGGTAAAGCTAGAGCTTTTGCGCAACGTTTTATGAAAACTGGTGGTATGCCATCAGGGCCAGCGCCTTTTGATGAATCGAGGTTTTTGAGTCGGCAATGAACATCCTGAACAGTGAACTTTAATTTACCTAAACAATTAGAAGACGAGGAAAAATAAGAAGGGAGATTTATATTAGTATTCATGTTATATACCGAAGAAAATTGGTCAGCAAAAAGGTTGGCTATATCAGGACCATTATCAGCAGTAGAGGTAGATGATACCATAGTAGAGGGAATAATATTACTATTATTACGCTTGTTTTTAATATAGTTCCAGAATGATTTGGGATTTTTGTGTATGTTCTCTTCTGCTTTGTGTTTAAAATCACGATAAAGCTCTTTTAGATAGACATCACAGCGGTGCCTCAATAATTCATATTCAATTTTATCTCGTGGGTTACAGTACTGTTTATATTTTCTCCTTATTTTATTTTTCTCTTTTAACATTTTAACAAGCTTTTTGTTGAACCAAGGTGGATATTTGGTACATGAAGGTTTACGTTTAGGTACATGTTTGTCAATGGTAGTTCTCAATGTTTTATAGAATGTTGTTACCATGTCATCAATATTTAAAATACCATCATCAGTTAATATTTCAGTCCAGTTGGTGTTACCAAGTTCACAAATAATAGTATCATAATCAGCTTTGTAAAAATTATGGTCCACTCTAGGATTTGGAAGAAGGCTTTTTTTAAACTGTAGTGGGATAGTAATCAATATAGTAGGGTGTTTAGGGTCTAATTTACTAAGGGAAGGTTCACTAGTTACGCTTACAGTAGCTATATTGGACAGTACTAGGTCTAGGAGAGCATTATCACTGTTGTACAAAGAATTATATTGGTCTAAAGAGTTTGTTGACATAAAATCAATCAAGGAGTAACCTAGAGAACAGTCATAGTTACTTGGTGCTAACTGCGAGATGCCATCAGTCTGAGACCAATTAATGAAGCTCATGTTGAAGTCACCAATTATCAAAGAGTCATCAAAATTGTTGAGAATATTAGTTGAGTTTTCTAAAAACTTATTGAGAGCCTCTAATTTGACTGGCGGCGGTAAGTATAGGACACAAAGTGCTAGTGTCTTAATACAGTTGTTTATAACAATATTGAGGGTAATCCACAGATCCTCCAAATAGGTTTCACAAATAGATATCCGAGTTGACTGAAATTTATTCTTTACTGCGACAAGAACTCCACCACCATCTTGCTTTGAGTTTTTAGACGTAATTCTATCTTTCCTATATACTATGTAACGTGGGTCAAATAATTCACTATCAGAAATATTCGAGTTCAGCCAAGTTTCTGTTAAGACTACTACATCATAATTATTATTTAAAATATTGGAGTAAAATATTTCTGTTTTGGTTCTAAGACCTCTTGTGTTTTGATAATAAATTTCTAGCTTATCCATAATGAGAAGACATGCTTTATAACACTGAATATAACTACTCCAAAACATGAGAACAGAGCTTACGTAAGGTTGTTCAGACAATCTAAGTTTCGGATGAGGTAGGCAGGGCTAGTAGCATCCTTTCTGATGCGAATGCCTCCATTGCGCACCCACACAAATTCGTATCCAAGTTCCTTGGCCTTCTTCCGAGTGGCTGCATGTAGGTGCTTGTTGGCCGGTGTCAAGTGTTCCGCTACATACACAGAGGCTCGTGATCCACCAATGCCCAAGTGCTCGGAGCTCAGTTTGTCCTTATTGTTATCCTTGTTGAACTTGGAGACGGCAGCCAGCAAGGTGTCCCGGAGCCGGGGGCTGCGCAGCTTCACTATGACAGATCTAGGGGTCTTATTATCCTTATTCATTTTAGCCACACGAGTGACATGCAAGATGTCAGCGTCAGCTATGTCACATTTGACTGTACGGGCTAATTGAAGGACAGTTTTGGATAAATTCTCGGTGCGGTGTTCTGGGATGCCATTTATCTCTATATTACCTTCCCTCAGATGTTGCTCTGTAAGGTTCAACCTGTTAGACAGGTCTAGAACAGTTGTCTCCAGTGTTGTATTCTTTTTTTCCAAAGCTTCTATGATGTTAGTTTTTTCATTTAATTTTTCCTTCATCTCTTCAAATTGTATGTTTACAAACTGTATAGCTTCCTGGAATGCGCTGAATTTGTCATCAATGACTTTCAAGTGAGATGAGACAGAGTCATTTTGGGTTTTCAGCGACAACAACTCACTTTGTAGGATTTGCCTGAGTGTGACTTCAGAAAGGAACCCACCTTGTGTTTCATCAGAAGAAGCTACGTTGAATGTTTTATCAGCAGATTTGGACGCACCAGAAGGAAAGGCAGGCGGCACAAGTGATTTAGGTGGTTTTGCGTGGCTAATTACTGGGGATTCAAAGCCACTTTCGCCGCCATTGCGCGCGTTCGTAGATTTGCTGTCTTCTGCAGTGCTTGACACCGCCGCCACCGCTGCCGTGGTTTGTTTCGGCGTTTTGGATATGCATGGTTTTTGCTGCTCGCTCGTGGGACATCCATCAGGGCATTTCCATGCATTTTTCCGCTCCATTTCCGTGTTGTAAAAACGAGATGCCGAGATCTTGACGCATTCAATGTCGTAGATACGAGCACACAGAAAACATTTCACGAATTCTTTAGTTTTGACATGTTTGTTGCATTTGCTGCAGAAGATTAGTTTTGGCGTCATTGTGTCATATGTAAAGTTTTTCAGTGCGAGTGAGGTTATATTTTCCGATTTGGGAATTATTTCACAGTCAGAGTGTGGTTTTGCAATCAGTAACTTCTAAATGTTATTTAATTAGGGATTATACACTTTTTACGATCTCAAATCAAAGAATTACTGTAAAAATAAGCAAAAGTAGATTTTGGCAAAACTAACAATATCATAGTAGGTAGATCATTTACAACTCAACCTTACCTACTTACACACAGGTACCTGAGTAGGTGCATGGTTTTTACAATTTATTATTACTACGCACTTTATCTACAAATATAATTAATTAACCTACCTATCATCCTATAGTAATTCTAATAGATACCTACATAGGTAAGTAAGTAAATACTAAACTAGTAGCTAGGTAGGTAAATGTGAAACATTGCATTTAGTTACAACAGAGGTATAATTACCTAAACCTAGGTAAGGTAGGTCCCCCATCTCATACATAAAAACATCAAAATTCAAAAAACAAAAATGCTTTATTATCATAAATACAATAAATGTAAATGTACCTACACTTAGAAAAGGTCAAATCATATCAAGAAATACACTGACACATTTTTGATATCAGTCGCTTCGGTATGACTAAAATTTATGAAACAACGAAGAAACTTTTAGACTGTTAGTTGTTATTATTTTTCGAGTTGACTCGAAGACAAATAAGTTACAAGAAAAGAAAAATAATTATAACGCCGCGACGCGACGTGGAGATTTGAACTCGGTTCTTCTCGCGTCTGAAGCAGGCAAGGTCCGCCTTCGCCACGGAGCGGTTGCAATTAGTGACGAAAATAAGATTTGCACCATAAGTTCACCTTATGTGTACGTACCTAGGATGACGTCACAGAAAATGTTTATTATAATTTATAACATAACCTACACCTACATTTACTTAGATTTTTTTAACAAACTCCTGGATTTTATAAAACATACAATTCCTACATTCGTGCCCGAAGTATCTACCTACTAGTTTGCTTATCCGTTTTTTTTCCAAGTTTTTCTACAAGGCCTAATAGGTAGGTACGTAGGTACTTATATCTCAAGAAATCTACCAGGAAATGCCTATGTAGTAGTATGCAGTTACCTACCTATACTTCAAAAAATTAAAATATAATTCAAAGTTTGGATAGATAGATAGATGTTTGTTACTTCTTTACGTCAAAAAGAGGCAGAAATTTTACCTAGATAGAAACTTACAACAAAAGTTCTCCTTTGTTGGAATGACAACACAACAAACTTTCGTTGTAAATATGTTTGCACTTGTACCTGCATACCTACAATTTGTGCAAGTTTGATTGAAGCAGTAAAACAGCCACTAACGTATTTTTTAGGTGTTTTGTAAAAATATTTATTTGTTTGAGTAGGTAATGTAATGAATGAGTGATCGGACTACAATGTCATTGTAGATCCTTTACAACTACCTTACCTATGGTTTATCCATTTTGAATGAAGCATGTTAGTAAACAAACTACGACACAAATATCATAATCTCACTTGCTTGGCGTCGAGTTTCAGATATAATTGTAAAAAAAATTATTGAAGGGATGATCTAAAAGCTACAAGTAATGGAGATTACGTATAAAAGGACGCGCCAACAAAGTGAATTTTAGGTTAACTATGGACGGTTTGTTTACGTTTATGCTTCATTCAAAATGGACACGGTATAGGTACTTACACACAGGTTTATAAAATTTACTATAATACGCACCTTATCTACAAATATAATTTATCTACCTACCTATCATCTTATAGTAATTCTAATAGACATCGACATAGGTAAGTAAATACTAAACTAGTAGCTAGGTAGGTAAATGTGAAACATTGCATTTAGTCATAACCACAACACATGTATTATTATTATTAAAAACTAAACGTAGGTAGGTACGCCAACACTACATAAAAACATCTCAATTACCTGAGTAGGTACTATACCACCTAACTAACCTTCCTATCCCAATCCAACTAATTATATACCTACTACTGTACTATACTCTATATATCTTTTTTATTATACATATAAAATACACAAATCACCCGATCTATAGAGAAATTTGTCCCGAGCCGCAAATCGAACCTGCGACCCCGTTGCGTTCCGGCGGAACCTCGCTTGCCCGCCGAGGTCTTCGTGAATAGTGAAAACAATACACCTACTCATCCAACAAAACGCCTTACTGTGTAGAAATTGATGACATGACATTTGATTGAAGCATGACATTGTCCCACCTCACAAAATAGAATGAGGCCCTCATACAAACTCGTTTTGAAACCATGTACCTACCCAACACTTGATTTAGTTTAGAAAATAGTAAATAAGAAGTACTCTTCCTTCTATTCTAACGTCCATCCATAGTAAGTACCTAATAAGGTGTCCCTGCGACAACGACCTCGGAGATCGTCGTTCGTTGTCGTCACGTCGGTCGTCACACGGGGCTGAGCGGCGCGGCTGCGGCGGGCGCACCGTGTAAATACACGTTGCATTAGCGTGTGTGCGTGGCGTGCGTACCTGTCCGAGCGATCACACAACCGAAGTAATCCCGCCCCGTGCGTGCGCGATAGCAATAGTAGCCGTTCAAAAATGGTATGAATTTGGTTGTGTTCCGTAATACCAAAAATGATGAATGAAAACTTTTTGTATTCTTCACATAGTATTGTTATTCTGTAACTAGACAATATAAGCTATGTTCGACCGTTAAGAACGCGTAAGATATTATTGTTTTTAATACGAATCAAATAGGAAGAAAACTGGTCTATTTTGGCATAAAAATGTGCAAAATGCGATTGTCTATATTTCGTTTTAGGTAAGTATTTTGAAAAAAAAAACAACGGCGGGACCTAGATAAATACGATTCAAATACAAATAATACAATGGTATACTGCAAATATGGTTGAATTAGAAATCATTTTGGTATTGCGTTTGTATGGGCAATTCACCCTTCCCCGGCCTCTTAAGGGCCTGGAAGATTTAATTCCTATGTTTTTATTTATTTTTTTAATGTTTTTTTCCTATGTTTTTGTTTATTTCCTTCATTATCAAAATTTTCACAAACTGCAGGCAAATTGAAATTTAAAGCTGGTGGTCTTAGTATTTATAGAATGTAAGTCAAGATATCTTTTTTTCATAATGTCTATACTTAGTATGTTAGTGCTTAGTACTTAGTAGATGGAAGCAAATCTAAATAGAAAACTACCCCAGGAAGGTACCGAAGGTAACCCCTTCGGAGAATCCTTCCCCGAGCCTAGCTCGGGCCGCCCCTCGTACTCTGGGGGGGGCAAAGAATTGCCTAAATCAAACCTTAAAACCCAAACCAAAAAACCCCAAACACAGGGTAGAGCTGCGTCCTCATACGCGCCCACTATAACCAAGACTACTGCGTCATCAGACGCACTAACCCGACCTTCGACGTCAACAGCTGCGTCCTCGGATGCGCGAAGACAAACCCCGTCCCATAACGTCTCGACTATCGGAGCGCCCCTCGGGGCTTCTCCGAAAGAGACTACCATTGACCTGGCAGCATTATCGGCCGCCATACCACCACCCGGGCCTAACTGGAACCTTGTTACTAGCAAGAACAAGAAGAAGGGCAAGAAAGCCCACCAGGTGCACCAACCCCCGAGCAAATCCCAAAGGGCAGAGGCAGAAACCAGGAAGACGGCTACTGACGGTGGACAGCAGCTCGGACCCAGAGCTAAGTCCACGGCTCCAGTAGGGGGGACTCGTCCCGCCGAAAAAGTCCTAGCACCAGCTGCGGCTCCGGCCGCGCTAACGTCTAGCGTAAGCGGCCAGACTCCTCGTCGATCGCTGAAGCCCAGAGGGAAACGCGCGGGCAGGAGGGTAGCACAGGCCCGGATGACCCCACCAGCACGACCTGACACCAAACGACGCCGACCTGACGACAGCATAACGCCGACTGGCGACAGCAAGCGTCAAAGGTCGGACAGTCATGGTGAAGAGCCTGTCAGCTACGCGGCGGCCTTCAGGTCAAACGACCTTTGCGTAGCCATCATGACCGAACCATACGAAGACCTGACGGAGGAGCAAGCCTTGGAACTGCGTGAGAGTCTGGAAGCGCGACTTCTGAACGATCTTTACGATCCGAACACCGCAGAACAGGCGTCAGACCTCCGCTTCCGAGGTAAGGCACACTTTAGCGAAGGCGTCCTCAAGTTCTGGTGCGAGGACGACTTCACTCTAGCGTGGCTCCGCCAGAAGGTCGACACCGAACCGTCGCCAATCGCTGGGTCAAAGCTTGTTCTGAGAAGACAGGCGGAGATCGAGCGAAGGATCCTGTGCGGATTGCTGGTCCCCAACTTGAAGATGGAGACCGACGGTATGCGCAGGGCCCTGGCGGCCCAGAACAAAAAACTCAAAGTCAACTCGTGGAAACTAGTCCGCGCGGAGAGACGTGAGGAAGGGGATAAGCCCGGCACTCACCTGCTTCTCCGCATTCCCGAGTCTGACATCGAGACCGTGAAGCGTCAGGACCGTCGCCTGTACTGGCTGTTCGGGAATATCTATCTCCATATCCTGGAGAGAGATGCCCCGGATGGCGAGGACAGGTGCACAACTGATGCCTCATCACACCACCCTGGACCCAATCCCAAACCTGGTCAAAAGCCCCATCCCCCTTCGGGATCCGCGGCTGACCCTGACCCACAACCCGGTCCTAGCACAGGACACGCGACGGGTCCTTCTCCGGCCCCATCAACATCCCAGGGGCCGGACCCCATGGAAGTCCAGGATCTACCCAACCCTGTACCCGAGGAGTGCTTTCTCGATACGGAGGGGAGCGTCAGTAGTGTCGATTGCGACCTCGACTCCTCTCCTATCAAGCGCTCCTCCTAAACCTCCTAAACCTACCACACCACCAACTGATCCACAACCTCCCGCCACACCCTACATCCAGGCCAACCTCCAGCATAGCCTTACGGCTACCGCGTCTCTACGCAGAATGCTGGAGGAACATCCCGAAACCGTGGCCCTCATCCAAGAACCGTGGATCAGAAAAGGCCAAATCTGTGGCCTTAAAACACCTGGGAGCAAACTTCTCGCGAACACAACTGTAAGCAACCTTAGAACCTGCATTGTTGCTCCGCGTACCGCTAAAACACTTCTAATTACCGAACTCTGTTCCAGAGACCTAACAGCCGCTAGACTATACATATCTCCCAACCACAACAGCTCTCTGCCACAAATAGTCCTAGCATCCGCCTACCAACCAAGCGATGAAGCAACACCAACACCCGACCTGACCGCCCTGATCGAGTACTGTGAGAGGGAGAAACTAGAACTCATCATCGGGACCGACTCGAACGCGCATCACACGCTGTGGAACAGTGTGAGATCCAACGACCGAGGAGATGAATTGGTAAATTATCTCATATCTACTAACCTTCTCCTACTAAACAGGGGCTCGGAGCCAACCTTTGTCACATCTAGAGCCCAAACTATAATCGACCTAACACTATCCACTGCACAGGTCTCCAACCTCATCAAGGATTGGCATGTTTCCAGAGAAGCCTCATGCTCAGACCACAGATGGATTAGGTTTAACCTAGAAATAACACTACCTAAACCGCAACCTAGGCGCGTCCCACGCAAGACAGATAAAACAAAGTTTTTCAAAATAGTTAAATCAGAATTGTCAGGAATGCCCAACCCACCTAATCACATTTCTATTGATGATATTAACCTCTACATAAACCAACTAACACACATTCTTACCAACAGCTTTGAACAAGCATGCCCGCTTGTCTCTCCCAAACAAGGGACGAAAGGACAATGGTGGGGCCCCGAACTGCAGAGACTCCGACGCAAAGTAAGGAAACTGTTCAACAGAGCTATAAACACCAGACAAGAAGTTGACTGGGAGTCTTACCATGATGCGAAAAGAACCTACAAAAAGCGAATTCGCACCAGAAAAACAGAATGTTGGGAAAGATTCTGCACCAACATACAAAACAATAGTCAGGCAGCCCGCATCAAGAACATCCTCACAAGCGCGCCGGAGAACATTCTCGGATGCCTTATCAAGCCTGATAACACCTACACCAAAACAGATGCTGAAACTAGCGAAATACTTCTGAACACACATTTTCCTGGCTGTCAAGTAACAGACACCTACACATGGGAGGAAACTCCAAAGGAAATGCCCACCAATCTCGACTGGACCACAGCCCTAAACATGATAAACCATGACAAGGTACTCTGGGCAATTAACAGCTTCCTTCCCTTCAAATCACCTGGACTCGATGGGATCTTCCCAGGTATGCTGAGATGGTGCAGTAGCATACTAGTTGATTACCTTGTCAAGATCTTTAGAGCGTGCATTGCACACAAATACATACCGCACCAATGGAGGGAAGTGAAGGTGGTATTTATACCAAAACCAGGAAGAAATGATTACACCCTACCTAAATCCTTTAGACCTATAAGCCTGACATCATTTCTTCTTAAAACACTGGAAAGACTATGTGATAGAGAGATAAGAGAAAATACACTATCACACAAGCCATTGCACCCACAACAACACGCCTACAGCAAAGGCAAATCAACAGAATCCGCCCTTCACAGCGTAATATCACGCATAGGAAGTGGATTAACATCAAAACAACCAACACTGGCGGCCTTTATCGACATCGAAGGGGCCTTTGACAAGACCAAATTTACTAGCATTAACAAAGCACTCACTAATTACGGGGTCGAGCCGACTCTGGCAGAGTGGATAAACAACATGCTTAGATATAGAGCAATACAAGTTACCATCAATGAAACCACAAGAGGCATAGTAGCCAGGGGCTGCCCCCAAGGCGGCGTCTTATCGCCCCTACTATGGAACATAGTCGTGGACGAGCTCATCCGCAGGCTCAACGGCCACGGACTGGTGACGGTGGGATACGCGGATGACCTCGCGATCCTAGCAACCGGATGCTTCGAGAACACGCTATGCGACCTTATGAAACTCGCCTTCAAAACCATTGAAGCATGGTGCATGGATCATGAGCTATCTGTCAACCCTACAAAAACAGAACTGATAATGTTCACCAACAAACGAAACTTGGGCAACCTGAAATTACCAAGATTTTTCAATACCGAAATAACACTGAAAAACGAAGTCAAGTATCTAGGGGTCATACTTGATAGCAAACTTCTGTGGAACAAACACCTTGACTATAAACTTCAGCGAGTCACAGCTGCCTTTTACCAATGCAGCAGAATGCTGGGGAAAACATGGGGCCTTCCTCCGAAGATAACCATGTGGCTCTACACTGCTGTCATCAGACCTATACTAACATATGGAGCCATCGTATGGTGGACGAGAACCGAGCTGAGCACGGTAATAACCAAACTACAACGATTCCAAAGACTGGTGTGCTCAGCGATAACAGGCTGTATGAGAACCACACCGGGCGCTGCCCTGGAGGTAATCCTAGACATAGCACCACTAGACCTATATATACAACAAGAGGCAACCATGTCGGCTTTGAGACTACAAAACATGGGATTCTGGGGGGGCACAGAAAGCCCGCACACTCAGATCTTAAACAGAGCCTTAACCTACGAACCGCTTTTAGCGGCTCCATGTGACAAAATGCCTAGCAAACCAATACAGGAGAAACACTATCAGATACAATTACATGAGGACCAAAGAGATGAATCAGGCATCCACGAAGTCAGAATTTACACAGACGGCTCCAAGACCGAGGTGGGAACGGGAGCAGGAATTCACTCAATGGACCTCAACATTAATGTATCAATGACCTTAGACAAACACAGCTCCATATTTCAATGTGAATGCGCAGCTATAACCGAGGCAGCTACAGCTGTGCAAAGAAGAAATCTGGACAACCAATGCGTGCGCATCCTATCTGACAGTGCTGCCACACTTAGAGCATTGGCAGGAAACAGCTGCAACTCCAAACTAGTACACGAATGTCACCTGACACTCGAGAGGATATCTACCAAAAACCGTATAACCATCCAATGGATCAAGGGACACAGCGGATCACTTGGTAACGACGCTGCCGACGAATTGGCACGGAAAGGTTCGGACACGCCTAGAACAGGCCCACCTCCGCTCCTTCCCCTACCGTTCTCACAATTCCGAACATGGATAAGGCAAAAAACCAGAGGAATGCATGCCGAGCGCTGGACACACTTACAAGAATGCCGCCAGGCAAGAGCAGCGCTCCCGGCTGCATCACCAAGGCTCACTAAACGCCTACTGAACCTTACCAGAAGAGACCTACGCGTCCTGGTGGGAACACTCACAGGACACTGCCCACTAAATAAACACCTCTTCACCATCGGAGCAACAGATAGCCCTCTCTGCAGGGGGTGTCTCAATGAAGAAGAAACAGCTGCCCATGTAGTCCTGGAATGCGAGGGGGTAACAGCACACCGACACGAAATCCTCGATCAACCGAGGTCACTCCGCCAAGCCTGTGAAAACCCCAGGAAGATTCTGCGCTTCTGGACGGAGTTAGGCTGGTTAGACTAGCTAACAATCACGCACAATGGACCATCCCGAGTCTCAGTGCGGAAATAAGAGTACACACACCATAACCATAACCATAGTATGTTAGTGCAACCCGAATCCGCTCATTTTGGGCAGCGGTTGACTAATTTATACTGATGATGATCCTGCTTTATGTAAGTACGCCCTAATGCAGTCTGGGATGTGGACTTAGTTTTTGAAAGGCAAATAAATACTCGGCGAAATGCAATACGATTTTTTTGCTATAGGTAATCTAATTTGTAAAAGTAACTACAAATTACCTGCAAGATATCTCCTTTCTTAAATTCCAAGCCAATTTCCTTGCAGGGAATCAGCGTGTCTTCTTTAGGGCTGTAGTCAAATAGGGTTCTCATGTAGCACTGAAACAATAAATATTTAAGTTATAAACTATACAGGCACTTCTGAATGTGCCTTCCCCGGAGATTTTGCCAAATTCAGGTTAGCAGGTGGGTTGGTGATCGCGCGTGCCGTAAATACCCAAACGCATGCTGTGCTGCTGAAATGTGCCCTGTGAAAGTATTTCGGGCACTGGTGATCACAGACAAGGTGTTCGAAATACACAGAAGGAAGCTTCTTGTAGTATGTTATCTTGTCCCATTTTACAATATCCACAGACTGAGTAGGTGTCAATTCTTACGCCACGCCCACCACGATTTTAGCCATTATAAAAACAAAAAAATATTTTGTTATCATCAACTGCTCACATTTACTTATCTAGACATATTATTAATTAATCTGCTTTACCCAGGTACCTACTTAAACTATTGAATGTTGTCACCTGTTTTTGGCCAAATAAATGTGTCTTTATCTTTACAGACATATTCATCATAATTAGCTTCCGCCTGCGACTTTGGACGCGTTTTTCAGTGACAGAAGTAGCTTTTATGGTAATCCACTTTTAGAAGCACATTCAGTCCGATCTGTTCAGTAACTTGGGCATGTAGAGGTTACAAACTTTCAAATAAAAATTTTAGTGTAATGATCTTTTACAGTTGGGGAGGTCATTGTCCAGCAGCTCTGGGATGAACAAGGCTATTACAACATACATGATGATTTCATGAACCTAGCAGTTATAACCTGCCACACCTACATCCAGGAACAAATTACCCAATTAATATCTCAATTGATCTACTCACACTCAGTTTGTTTGGCAGCTGTATAGCTTTCTGTTTCATGTTTGGTCCAACCTTCAGGTTGATGCGATCAGTCGGTCGAGCCACAAGATCTTTAAGGTGGTCCTCGGAGTCAATTGTCTCTCCATCTGCTTCTAACAACACATCTCCTACGGATACTAAAGCTTGCTTGGCAGCGGCACTGCCGGCCATAATTCGAGCTATGACAAGTTGGCCATGTTCATCAGTTGTTACCTGAGGGAAAATTATGACTAGTTAATTATCAAATTCAAAGTGAAACATAAGGGTTATGTAATGCATTTAATGAGATTCCCTAGGGGGTTTGCAGATTTTGGTCCTAACTTAAGCCACCACTATTTTATTTTCAGAATTCAATTATTCGCACATACATATCTACAATAATTTCTATCTGTGAATATCTCAGACAGACTTTTTTATTGTTTATGTGTCCTCTATTCAAATGAATAACTTTCATTGTGTGCTTAATTTGCATAGAATATTAATAGGTTTCAATTAAAAAAGACTTTTAAATTCATACTTTATCATTTTCTTTGTTTAATAAATCTCAATCTCTCTTAGTACTCAGGATATTAAATACTCACTGTTAAACCTAATGGCTGACCGGGTACTTTCCTTATGCCCACCACTTTCAAAGTCTCAATGGGCCCCATATCTTCAGTTTCTGTGCCCTCTTCAAAGGTGACCTTTTTCTCTTCTAGAGTTGGGGCGTACTCATCAACACCAGAACCTCGTTGTATCCAAAGTGCACCAATTTGATCATGAGCAGAGATCAATGCCTGAAAATATGATATAGTGGTGATGATGCATTATGCTGCATTACAAGGCAAATATGCTTATTGACTTCGCAGAGCAATCTTTTGTTTGATATCCTAATAGGGTATATGCATGTGATTTCAAAATGGCTAAAAAAATATATACGTATTCTCTATTGATATAGAAACATATCTACATATTTATTTTTGCATCTTGAGATGTTTTTATTGTAGAATTTAACCATTGAAAAATTGTAATTTAAATCTCAATCGCAAAATTTCAAAACGCCATTGACTAGAGCGGATGTGACATCACTGTACACATTTCTTCTTTTTTTATTCTGCTTGCTGCACCTTGATTTGACACTATTCTGCCCACTTGACATTTCGTATTGTCGATTTTTTTCAGTTTTTTCGGAAAACCTCTTTCCTGAGATGATCACTACCGAGGTTGTCACCAAAGGTTTTAATCAAGTGTGTACGTCGACGTCACATAAACATGGCGCCAATATGGCAGCGTTTTTATCACCCGAAAATGATTGTAGTTTTGATTTGTTTTTTTTACCTTGTTAATGCGAAATTCAGTGAGCGTCTTATCATTCCTCGGTTAAATAATGACCGAAAGAATCGATTAAAACAATAAAAAAAATCGATGTATATACCCTATTGTTTTGGAGGTTTACCAAGTTGAAACTAAGATGACCTGCTGCGCTACTTTTCTTTATGGAAACCGATTAGTATAAAGGATAAGGCAGTATCGTCGTCATGTTATGTATGTATAGGTACTTACGTGGTATACTTGTTGTTTGTAGGTATTTCAATTGTTTTCATTTAGCTTCCAATGTGTATATATTACAAAAATACTGGGATATTAGGCAATTCATGTTTTTTGTATAGCTACTATGTATAAAATAAGTTATTTACCTTGAAGTGGAACTTCTTGAAAATGATAGCAAGCTCTGCTCGCTCGATGGTTCGTATGCTATTCTCGTGATAATTGCTCAGGGAATTGATGATCCTCACATTACCCAGGGACACTGGCTTTACAATTAAATCCTCTTCTGATTCAACGGACTGGAATAAAACAACACCCAAAAGTAGAAACACTTGAAAACATGACTCGGTCAAAGAACTTAGGCGTGGCACCCGATGCCGTTAGGATCGTTTTATTGTTGAATGAAAATAGAGATTTATACGGGAAAAAAATTGCTGAATTAATACTTGACTACTTATTGTAACAAAGTTTATTATTGCTTGTTGATTTTGTTAGTGAAATTCGTTCAAATTGAAACAAAAAGAACACACCCAAACAAATTGGCTTTCACCAAATAAACAAAATTGACAGACAGACTGACAGAAAGGTAAGGCAAGACAGAGACAAGACAAATAGATTATTTGACACATTGGTTTGTTTCATTTTATTAGGTTGGCCAAATGATAAAATATTATGAGTCTGTGGCTAACAGAAATAGGCTAGATTTGTCTCTGGAATCAAGGAAAATAGTATCCGGTTCCGTTGAAAAGTATAAATGCGCCAAGAAGCAAATACATTTTAGAGTTTGTTCAAAAAGAGAAGAGTCGTGGCGTTTTTTGAATTAACACTTTTAATCGTACTGCAATAATGGGCAAGCAGGAGATGGAGACCACATAGATGGCGACCGATATCGGTCGCACAGTTTTACCGGTCATATTTTCACGAATTTTGATTGTCTTTACAAGAATCAAGTTTCAAATGATTCAATAACTTTTTATTTCCTTAAATACAGTAAATTAACATAGAGAAAAGGTTAAATTTCTAATATTTATATTGATTTACCATCGGAACTATTCATTTTTGTCGCAAACTTTACGATTTAGGTAAAGGAGCGAGCAAATTAGACAGTGGTGTCAACGTAACAAAAGTTGTCAAATTGGCAACACGAGCGCCCTCACTTCCCATGACTCTTGTCTTTTTAAACAGACTCTACAATACTCCTATAATACGAACAAGGACCTATCGGATCAAGGATATATTTTTTAAAATTAGATTAACTTATACAATACTTACTTCCGGTTTCTCGAACGCTCATTATTTTGACAAATTGTTGACAATTTGTCAGGCTGTACACGCACTGCTTTTATTACTCGCGTGGTTTTTTTTGCAGAATTCTGTTACTTAATAAAGTTCACTAGCGGAAAAATATGAATGTTTGGAACACTATAAAGTTGTAGGTAGCTAAAATAGCAAGGAATTTTATTCGTCGTACGTGTAAGTTACGTTAAGCACGCAGGTTATATTCCGCGAGATAAAAATTCACGCTGTCGGATTCCGCAGTGCGTATATAACAAGCCGTTGACTGTCCATTCAATGTGACAAGCGTTCGAGAAACCGGGGGTTAGGGAAGAAATTAGGTAGGTATGTACTTATTCCATTTTTATTTTGTAGATATCCATAATTTATTTCCAACGCATGTGATGATAGCTTAAGTGCCTATGCTTTAGGCACCTACTTATTTTTATTTTATTCGTATGAAGAAAAGGTATGAAAGTAGAAATTTTAAAAGTAGATAGGTACAGCTACCTGCCTACCTACCTAACTTAGTAAGTTACATTTAAAAGCATGGTTATTTTTACCTCACATCTCCTACCAAAATCAGGACTCTCCACAATACTTTTCAGGAATATGACTTCGTGATTTGATAAGTCTTCTTCAGGTTTTTGTTCCTCTGCAAAAAAATATGTAGGTACGTTATTTCAAATCTCAAGAGGTGCAAATACGCACTGCCTAAATATTAGCTCCCATTGGAGTAGAGACCCTCGGTCCGTGGGGTACCGACTACAGAAGTACAGAGGCTCATCGTGTTTTAAAAAGTTGATATCTGAGAGTCTGGTCGAAGCGACGCGTGACCAGAGCTGGTGAGTATCTGGCGCACCGCATCAGCATTGCCATACAGAAGCGGTGCAAAAGCTGTGTGGTCCTGGCTTAGAATTTGCACAACTCCAACTCTTCCCGTGGGAGAGCTTATCAGGGAACCTACCAATTAATCAATACAGGCTGTTGAGGGGCAGGGCAGCCAGCATCTTGGGAACGCTAGATTGTTTGCAACAGCCTGTAGTTAACTGTTTCAATTGTAAATCCTAGTTTTAATTACCTATTTGATTGTAATTTTATTCGTCAATAAAGGATTTGTTAGACGAGAACAAGAAAATAATTTTATATGTTTTTGTCCTTAATTCTATACTAATTATTATAATGAGGAAAGATTTGATTATTTGTTTGTTTGTTTCAATAGACTCAAAAACTACTAAACCGATTTAAAAAAATATTTCATTATTCAAAGCCTAATTTTCAAGGAGTGACATAGGTATATATTTTATCCCAGAATTCCCACGGGAATGGGAACTACGCGGGTGAAACCGCGAGGCGCTGCTAGTTATTTATGGTTAGGTACTTGCATATTAGTTACTAGTTTATGTATTTATTTAACTAGATTATTAAAGCGTGGTGGAGCGATAACCGATCACTGATGGCGTGGTCACGGTAGGTGCACCAACGGTGGTGACTGAAAATAATAGCCTGAGACAGTGGCCAAACTCTCGAAGAGTGTGGGGATTTGGTCTCCACGTTACAAAGCCCAACAATTTGATGGTTCAACAAGCTAAAGGTAATTTAGGTCTTAGTCACCTAATAATATTTTGGATGTGTTACAGAATCCTCAGAAGGCGGTTGGTGCTAAAGTATCGTACCGTACTTATAATGTAAAATGTTCGTGTTTTTATATGAGCGTTAATTTTTTTCTACCTTTAGCTACAAACCTAAGCTAAGCGTTCTTTTAACCACATACCTATTGTCGAAATTCGATAAAATATTGCGTGACTTCTTGTCATTAAGCATTCGCATACATTGTTGTTAGGGACATTGTTAGATCAATCAAAATTCCTGTTTACACATTGTAGGTACCTAAGTGTTGACCACTTAAAGACAATAGATTTTAGGGAAACGTATTTGAGGTTATCGGGTATCTTTATATGGCGATGCACTAAATGCAGATTATAGTCTAACAAATACCTTCATCCGGCGGTTTGTTGCCGAATGCAAAATCCCTGAAACCTCGCCAGTTGACCGTGTATCGTCCACTGCGTCGGACCATCATGTCTGCAGAGTACTGAATATTTAGGATTTCACTAGAGCACGTTCACTAAAAGGCAACCTTTGGCATTATCCGAGGAATATTTGCGATAGCGGAGCGGTGCGCGGTACCGATGCGTGGCGACGCGTCACTCGGCTCGCGTCAGCTGGCTCGGCGATCGTCACGGCACCGCCGCCGCCCGCCCGCGCTTGCGCAAAGCCGCCCGCCCTACTCCCGCGATCACTTCACTCACTCCAAAATGCCGTTTTTCAGCGAATATAGAGCGGAATGACTGAATGAGACAAATAACACTACTTGGCTACCAACTGCCGGTGACTAGCATCGCCAGACAGATTTCGTAATCGGTACAACACAGCACGCAGACTTGTCTAAATGCTGGTTTAGAGAATGACGCATGATGTATTCATGTAGTTACGGTAGTAATTAGCCATAGCTTTTGCGACGATTGTTCTCCGACAAATAATGAAGCAAATTGGTGGGATACTTGCAAAATTGGTAGGTATACTTGCTATAGGTATAATTATACCGATCCGACCTTCCAGTATTTTATCGCACCAGTTTATTAGTAGAAAATAATTAATTAACTTAGTGTTCATCGGATTATTTGGGCTTTTATGATGGCATATGATTTTTGTACTAGTACCTAGTAGCTATATAAATAACATGATTTATTTGTTATCATAGAAGAAATATCTTATGTATAAAGCCATGAAAATATAGTCATAAAAGTAAGACCTACCTACATAAAACGTTACGACCGTATCATAAAATTGAATTCTACTCATATTCGATGCTGCTTTTACTTTTAATGTCGAAATTGCCCACTTCTTATAGTGGAAGCGATTTTGTTCTTATTTTACAAGGTATGTAGAGATAACCCATTCTTAAAATAACGCGTCAATGCAGTGAAACATTTTATTCTCATACGAATTACAAAAAAATCACTTAACATAAGAACTAGGCTCATTATTGCTAATAAGCTAATTACATTAGGGTGACGAGACGAAAGTACTATAAATGGTAGGTAAGTAAGTAACCTACATTGGTTGGTACGTTGGTAACCAAAACTGTCAACACATCCATGCATGCAAATGTTGCATGCTCTTATTGAGCATACTCAATAGCACGCTTTTTAGCATGTTATTTTAGAGCATGAGCAATAGTAATTTTATATCTACCGAAGTATATTATTGCCAAAATCTTCACAATAATATTTATAGCAAATTATAATACACTTTCTGAAAATACAAAAAGGAAAAATATTGCTTTTTTTGTTGTGTTTACCTAACATACAATCAGCGATGACGCTCGTTATTGATTTGTCGGTGGTGTTGCGTGCGTCTAATTTCTAAGTGACGTGAGTAAATCATGAAGATAACCCGTAGATATTCAATTATGGGTACAGTCAACGACATAAATACCTGTATGCTAATGCTGCCAGCATTCTGGGCACTCTGCCTTATGGTGACGGCTTATATATATTAAGTATATTTTTTTTCCAGAATTATTATTATTATTATTTTTTTATCAGAAATAGTCCTTCGTTTGGCCGCAATCTCACAATTCTCACATGATGGAAAGCGAAGATGCGGCCGACGATGTATCACGAAGGTCTAGAAGATGGCTACTCCGGACCACATTCCGAAACACAACAGAGTTGCTTCACGGACTGGCCCAGTCCGGAGGGTGGTGACAAGCCACGGCCGAAGCCTACCACCAGAGGGTATCGCTCTTAGCACCACCCAGAGGACACGTGTAGGGTATCAGAGGGTCAACACCTACGGACGTGAGCGATACTGTCCCCCAAAAGAAAAATCAAGAATCAGAATCAGAAATATAATTTATTGTCAACTGTTGTACAAAAAGATCCTAAGTAGGTATAGGGTACAGTTTTAACAGCTTATCTATAATGGACATACAATAAGTTTTTGGTTTAACCTTTATAACTAGGTAGGTATATCATTTATTGTCGCCGATGACGTACGCTGATTCCGAAGCTAGTTTCAGTTCTGTGGACATCTCGAATTTTTAAGAATTGTTTATTATATAGTGTAAATACTAGTAGTTCTTATGTTATTATTATATCATTTTTCTTAATAAATAAATAACTACTCACTTATGGGTACAGTCAACGACGTAAACAACTGTATGCTTAAAATCACAATACATTATAATTAGGTATGAATGTCCTTATATGCTGACTTTTCTTTTGATCGACGAATTAGCATTGCTATTAAACGTGGCAATGCTGCCAGCATTCTGGGCACTCTGTCTGGTAACGGCTTATATTTTTTAAGAATTTTTTATTATATTGTGTCAATACTAGTAGTTATTATGTTATTATTATTTCATTTTTCTTAATTAATAAATAATTATGAATACAATAAATAAGAAAAAAAAAATATTGAACAAGAAAATTACAATGAAATGATAGAAAATAATTAAAATTAGTATTTACAATTGAAACTGCCGAGCTTACTGCAGACTGTTGTTAACAGTCTACAGGTAGCTCAACTGATCCATATCAATACCTCAACCTTAACCACAACAGCTTTATATTGGTCCACTGCTGGACGCAGACCTCACCCTGACAAGCGCCTTATTGGCTGTTATCTCATGCGGGGTATTGCCCATAAACCCCACGCTGGGAATGCGGGTTGGGGATCGCAGTTCGGTGGTAGATTTGTTCTGCAGGGGGCGCTGCTACCCTCCCCCGGTGGATATCCCTAAGTCGCCTATTACGACACCCACGGGAAGAATTGGGGTGGTGCAAATTCTATGCCACACGGCAATATCAATACCTACAATAAGTTATAATTATTTATACATGAATATAATAGCTGTGTGGTGCTGGCTTAGAATTTGCACCACCCCATCTCTTCCCGTGGGTGTCGTAAGAGGCAACTAAAGGATATCCCGCGGGCAGCAGCGCCCCCTGCAGAACAATTCTACCACTGCGATCCCCAACACGCATGCCCAGCGTGGGGATTATGGGCACTACCCCCATCACATAAATGCCAACAAGGCGCTTATTAGGAGGAGGCTTGAGTCCAGCAGTGGACCAATAAAAGTGTAATGAACATTATCCTTATTCATCTCGTCACAAAATAGTAAAAAGCCAGATTTGAGCTTTTAAGAAAGTTACGACATAGGTGTTTATCGAAGGGCTTTCGTAATAGCTTGATAAAAAAAGTAGAATAAAAGCACTTATCTTATCAAAATATAATATAATATAAATATAAGCATAGCAACAGCCAGATAACTGAAGAAACTCTACATTATCTAGAGCTTTACAAACGAACAAAAAAAAATAAAAATAAGTTCATTTGATAATTTAAAATTATTATTATTTAATTAAGATAGTAGGTAACTACCGACTTACATGTTTACAAATGAGTTGCTAGTGTCGCGTGCTCCATTCTGATAAGATGGGTCACAGGGTACTCATATAAACGAGGGTTGGAGCAGGCATCGTCGCAGTTTGCGTGTGTTCCTAACTCGAGATTCATGCGTTGGCGCAGCTTTCTGCACTCTCTTAAAATCAAGTGATTTGATTGTTTATCAAAATGCCGTGGACGAGCATAAACAGGTAAGCCTTCATCCACATTAGTTCTGGCATCATGATCATCTGCTCTTAGCCACCCACTCCTGGTTTCCTGCTTTAGATAGTTTTGCTATTCGCCTCGGCACATGGCCAGGCCAGGTTCAAGCTTTCATCTTGTATTTATTGACATAGCCCCAGGTCCTTTTATATGTTTCTATTGTTCACAGAATTTACGCGAAACCTTCGAACACGGGTTCAACCGTTGACGGCCCAGCAGGGCCGCCAGTAAAAGCTCGGCCGCTGCTGACAGCTGCCGAGGAGACGGGTGGTCGCTTCGAACTGAGCGACCACGGCTACGGCAAGGGTTCCGTCAAACTCTTGCACGTACACAGAGATGGAGATTACCACTCGATAAGAGAATTCGAGGTGTCCACAGAACTAAAATTAGCTTCGGAATCAGCGTACGTCATCGGCGACAATAAAGAGGTGGTCGCGACTGATTCACAGAAGAACACCGTTTACCTGCTGGCTAAGAAGCACGGAATTAAGACGCCGGAAGAGTTCGGCGCGCTGGTGGTGAATCATTTCCTGTACATGTACAAACAAGTGGTAGAGGCGAAGTGTCATATTTTGGAATACCCTTGGGAAAGACTGCAGGCTGGAGCGCCTCATAATCACGCCTTCTTGTTCTCCTCCACTGCTACTAGATGGTGCGAAGTATCACAAACTCGACATGGTAAGTTCATTTATCCCTACTCTACATTATGTAATTACTTAGTCCTAAAATATTGTGTCATTTATTAATCTTATTTGTTTTTACAGAAGCCGTAATAGTCAAATCCGGGTTAAGCGGTCTAAGAGTTTTGAAGACCACTCAATCTGCTTTTGTTGACTTCGTTCAAGATGAATACACCACGCTCACGGATGCAGCGGAAAGAATATTTAGGTGTGTACTAAAGCGGCTTACTGACTTACAAAAGTTACAAATAATTTGTGACAACAGAAATGTTTGGCAGTTTTTGGTGGATTTTGAATAATATTATTTTTTACCGACAGTACTGTCGTGGAAGCTGAATGGATTTATGACAGTATGCGGACAGCGGACTTTGACAACGCATGGCTAACGGTCAAAGACGCCATCCTGGACAAATTCGCTGGGCCACCAGACGTAGGAGTCTACTCTCCATCAGTTCAACACACTTTGTATCAGGCTCAGAAAGTTGTACTGGAGAAAGTACCCGAGGTAAGGAAAGACGCGGTGTTTTGTGAATGATGTTTATGATTATTATTCCTAGGTAATGGGATATAACAACAAACAGACGCTGATAAGATAAAAGCTTCGAGAGAAAAGATAAATACACAATAAACAAATGACGCACGATCAATAAGGACTTTTCGTTACAATGTTTCAAAATAGAACAAACAAATGACACACGATCAATTACGAAGTTGGTAGGTTAGATACATTTTAGTACCTTGTCATGTTAAAAAGATTTGGATAAAGCAACATAGTACCTACCTACTAAAAAGCTCGAGATTGGTGGTTTGTTATTGAAAATCCTTGTTATTGCGATAAGGAAGGCCTCTTGTCAAGAAAACAATTCTGTCAGACCAAAAATATTTGTAAGCCAATATGTTGAGAAATTGGCACATAACTAAGAGTGTTTATTTTAGACATGGTGTTCTATTTAGACACTTTTATTTCTCGGTTATTTGGTTTCCCATACTCAATGTTGTTCTTATATTTTATGACTGAGTATTATGTTTGTATGTTTATGGGTTGAGCAAATAAGCTTGCAGAATATAGAACGCAGATATAATAAATGAACGGATCTTGTAGTGTTAAATTATATTTAGCTAGCAGACAGTGATACGGAACTTTACTAGACCTAATTTAATTATTTGACGCAATTTTATTGGCCCTCTACTCAATAACCAGACTCGTAAAGAGTGGAAAGCAATTTGGCACCCTATTCCTTACTTAATTCGTATTCGCTACTCGAACTCTAAAGTAGGTAGGTCGGTAATAGGTATATTGCCTTTCTACTTTATTTTCTATCTACTTTATTTATAACTTTCTCTCAGACACGTGAGCCGAAAATAACATCTAGGTTATCAAATCACCTTTTATATTATTTTCGTTGTTACCTAACAATGCAAGTTTATGAAAACAAGAGGTCAATTATTAGATTAACGTTCCGTTACCTACGTCATTTTAACTCAGCTGATCTAGGCATCTGCAGATTGTTTGCAGTCTACGAGTTAGCTCAACTGTTTCAATCATAAACACTAGTTGCAATTTGTTTTTATAAATGAAAATCGTCCTTTATAAACTTCTAGCGACTAAAAGTTTATATCTTGTTCACAGGTTACATGGATAAAAATGACAATGCCAAACAAGCACTACCTCAACATCGACATGTCTAAATTCCCGGCAAATGTCACGAAAGGTGATCCTCGTCACCAGATATACCAACCTATCGATAAGCCAGCCGGGCTCATCTACGCACAGCTACGGCGTAGACCCAAAAGCCGATTGTGACGAAAGAGCTACGAACGGACCTCATAGTGAAAACTCAAGTCTTATCCGTTTCTGGTTTTAGGATATAGGTTCATAATGTTTTTGTTTGCAAGCGTAAGTCCACGGCTGTGCTACAAGATGGTAGCTTGGAAGGATAAGAATAATGATGCAAGCGTCGCGTCGCTACATGCCTAGCTACTATCGAACCAACCATCCAAGAGAGCATCTTGCAGTCCGGCCGTAGCGTTTTGTAATGTGTAGAAAATATGCTACGAGCGTAGAGCTATGTTTAGAGCGCTTATGCGTTAACTCAGACTAAAATGCCTTTATTTGTTTTTAGGAAATGTTTGCAATGATTTTGTTTCTGAGATATGCTTGTTTGATTGTAACCACACAGTTAATAATTTTATGGAAATGTGCGACATATATTTTGATATTAATTATTTTGCTACACGTTGTTAAAAAGCATGTTTTTTTTATTATCAAAGTTTTGGTAGTCTAGTCAGAAACGAAGCTTTTTGTACTCGAAATCCGTAAATTTATAATCATTTTCAAAGGGAGGTGTGGTTATAGATGTATCTAAAATCATTATTTAGATTTTAGATTTTTTAATAAATCTGTATTCATTTATGTTTGTGCTATGTTAAATGTTTTGTAATTTGTTTTGTATGAATGTACTATGTTAGATTTAATTAATGATGTACCTATAATATGTAATAAACGATATTTCCTTAACTGTTTTCACGATTTTACTTTAACTGTAGAAACTCGGTTTCTTAGGCGTCTTGTTAAAAAATATCATGTCAATTATATATTTTATCCTACAATTAGAATATAAATCTATGTAAACAAACAAATTCTGGTATTACAAACATTTATGGCATAAAAATAATATATTATATATTCTTGCTTAGTTTCACTACATTAACTAAATATTTTTATATTTTGTAGAGTTCTTACCATGTATTGATTCCAAAAATAAATACTTACAACTACCAAAATATTTAAGTTACAAGCGCTTAGTTCCAATAATTTTATCTGCAAGAGCGTAAAGTTCTTCAACAGTCTGAAACAAAGATATAGAGTTAATAACTACGTAGTTCGTTTCTAACGTTACAGGCAGGTCTATCATATCCTCACCTCGCCTAAACAGCCTATATTGGTCCACTGCTGGACTCAGTGGACAAAAATTGAAGTGAATTAGAGTCAATTGCACCTTATTTCTCGTTTGATAGTAATAACTATTTATCAAGCTGTTTATATAGTAAAAAATTGACTTGTCTGAGTGCTTATTTTGTAAGTCTAAAGAAATAAACGATTTGACTCTGACTCTGACTCAGGCATTCCCCCGATAAGCGCCTTTGGCTTTTATCTCATGGTAGTAATGACCATAATCCCCACGCTGGGCATGCGTTATACCAACCGACCGACCAGCCAGCCGGGTTGGGGACCGCAGTTCGGTAGTAGAATTGTTCTGCAGGGGGTGCTGCTGCCCGCCCCCGGTGCATATCCATTAGTCGCCAACACCCGCGGGAAGAGTTGGGGTTGGGAACAATCTAAGCCAGCACCACACAGTAATATCATCAGCCCATGAAATTTAACTACTGGACATAGGCCTCCCCTAATGAGTTACACAAAGTTATCGACCAAGCTCAAAGAATTAGAAAGCTGAAGTGGGTAGGGTAGGGTGCCCAACTCGCGAAGAATCGACAATCGCTGTGGTAAACATGTTCTTCAGTGGAGACCGCGAACTAGCAAACGTAGTGTATGGACGCCCTCTAGCCAAAATGCTTTATTTCCATAAATACAATAAATGTACACTCAGAAAAGGTCGAAGAGACGGAAATAAAGTGGTATTTTTTATTTGTAGCCGGCCGCCTCGGTATGTAGACTAAAGTAAAGAAATTACGAAGAAACGAAGAAAAGTTAGTTGTTATTTTTCGAGATGGAGCAAAATCCGACCCAAGCTTTTTTATATCCTCTAGGTAATCTGATATTTTATAGTAAGCCTTTTTGCGTTAAGTTTTGACAGTTTGTTTATTTTAATTACCGAAAATTTTTGCAGCTTAGTAGGGGTTTTGTCCTAGAAGCGTATACATTGCCCTATAAAAGTTAGGTACATTTGTTTTTTGAAGCCTAGTTGTGGGTACAGCGAGTTTATGTTTATTTCTAGTACTGACATTATGTATATCGCTATTTTTTTTGACTTTATTGATAAGTGAGCATCAAACTGTCTTCAGCACCTGCTTGCAGTCTTTTGCAGGTCATCATGGTCATCATACGGAGGGCGACCTACACTAAGGTTAGCACCTTCTTGGCCCAAGACGCAGGTGCCAGTCTCCACCACGTGTAGAGGCTGGGCAGTGAATACGTTAATCGGAATCGCGTTCTCAAAAAGCACGTTTACCCAAGCAGTGGTTCTTGGCTGCTCTAGATTTCATCCGACTCTAGTATTGGAAAGGACGAGTTGCACAAACATTTAGGAACTACCCTATTTTAGACAGTTGGCCTGTGTGGTGCTGGCTTAGAATTTGCACCATCCTATCGCTTCCCGTGCGTGTCGTAAGAGGCGACTAAGGGATATCCATCGGGGGCGGGCAGCAGCGCCCCCTGCAGAATATTCTATCACTGAACTGCGATCCCCAACCAGCATGCCCAGCGTGGGAATTATGGGAATAACCTAAATTATTAAATGGGACCACACGGGAAGCACCAGCTTTCAAATAAAAAAAGAATCATCAAAATCGGATCACCCAGTTTTAGTAAAGTTCCGAAGTTTTAAGGATAAAACATAATAAAATACAGTCGAATTGAGAACCTCCTCCTTTTTTGAAGTCGGTTAAAAACACATTTTGTTTAAACCTTCACCCCAGAACAGGGAAATATAGATATAAGTCAATCTAAACAAGGCAAAATTATCGATTTCCTATTTATTATTCAGACAGTTTCGTACACTCGGTCGATATCGCGTCTAGGTCATTAGATATAATTAACTAAACAAGGTATTGATTATTGACCGGTCGGCAACTGGTTATGATCGGTTATAGGTAAACATTTGTGATTGTAGCTTTTGGAAGCAGTTTATATTTACTGTACCACGTTATTGTTTGAGTATTGGACCATTTTTAGGGTTCCGTATCCAAAGTGTGAACGGGACCCTAGGTGCCTGTTTCTCAGACACTGACAGCGGAGTATTAGTAAAGACTTCGCTGTCCGTCTATTTGTCTCTCTGTCCATCTGTAACTAGGCTGTATCTCATAAACCGTGATAGTTAGACAGTTGACATGTTCACAAAGGATTTATTTATGTTGCCGCAACAACAATAAATACTAAAAAAAAGAATAAGATAAATATTTAAGGCGGCTCTCATACAACACATATGACGATTAAACCCTTCGTGCGCGAAACTCGCACTTGGCTGGTTTTATTACAGACCGGCTATGTACAATCGAACGGCCGAACGCCAAACGTAAAGCCTATCCAGTTTGAAACTATTTTGCTTTGCGTCAAAAACAAAAGATATCGAGCAAGCCGGGGTTGGCAACTATTCTCTTCACAGAAAAGTCACCCTAGGGATGGTAAGGCGCAATTTTTGATGACTATACGTGTCATTCTGTGGTAACGAAGCAAAGTCCTCGAAACTATTTATAATTCCAAGCTTTATCGTCAATTTTGTGTTATGTTAGTCAGATAACTCGAGTTTTAAAGTAATTGTCACCGTAAGGAGATTTTCGTATTTATGATAAACTAGCTGCGCCCCGCGGCTTCGCCCCATAGATTTTTTTATGTCACGTCCCACGGGAACGGTATATCCTATGTCCGTCTCCTGGTTCTAAGCTACCTCTCCACCAATTTTCAGCCAAATCAGTTCAGCCGTTCTTGAGTAATAAATAGTGTAACTAACACAACTTATATTATATAAAGAACTAGCTGCGCCCTGCGGCTTCGCCCCCATGGATTTTTTTCATGTCAGGTCCCACGGGAATGGGGTATCCTATGTCCGTCTCCTGGTTCCAAGCTACCTCCCCGCTAATTTTCAGTCAAATCGGTTTAGTCGTTCTTGAGTTATAAATAGTGTAACTAACACGACTTTCTTTTATAAATATAGATTTAATCGTCGCATTTCATAGCATTTTAATCAGGTTCTCATAATTTTTGTAGGTATATTATTATAATTAACCTGATGACGATGCTCTACAATATGATTGCTTGCAACTTGCTATGGCTAACGCATTCTATGTAGCCTCCTGCTTGATCAACGAGATTGTACTTAATATGTCCCTAAGTAGGTACTTAGAAACTTTGTCAGGGGCAAATTCGCCATATAGCAGGAGTAGCAAATGCTACGGGCCTCGCCCCTATAGGGGGGCCAAAATTAAATACATTTAAGTCACAAAATTATTTCAGACCAGCTTGGGGATTATGGCGTTCGTATCCATGAGATTAACGCTAAAAAGGCGTTTATCAGGGGGAGGCTTGCGTCCAGCAGTGGACCAATACAGGCTGTTGAGTTGAGTTGAGTTGAAATAAAAAAAATTAAATGTAAAACCTTCGCTGTTTATGTTATTCAGAAGGGCCCAAATCATTGAAAAAATTACTCGATTTATAAAATTCTAGTCGAAGGTAACTTTGTCCACCACTGCACAAATTTTCATAATTGAATTTACCTTCATCCTTAATTGTAAACAGTAATGCAATTCATGGGCCCCCAGTTCACATTTGCTACGGGCCCCGCGCTGGTTTAATCCGCCACCGAACATTGTATCGGAGAAAGTTCGAGAAGGTATAAGCTATGATATGATATATGTATGAGTAAATACTTTGTCGTACAGACACTCATTAAAAGCCGCCACACACAGAAACCGTGGCCGCGCTCAACATCCTGCGCCGGAATAACGAGGAGATACAGGTAACATGAACTGGCACGCGTAGGCGAAGGCGTGCCAGTTATATATATATATATATATAGATATAGCCATGGGCACTTAGTTGATCAACCGTGCCATATAGGTAGTTATTATTTGATCCGTTTTCACTTGTTGATCCGGGTGGTATTTGTTGATCCAATGCCGCATCACCGTGAGCACGTGGATCCGAACGGAGCCACAAGTGCCATCACCAATAATAATAATCATTACCTGGTTTTTATACAAATCCACCTTTTTTGCGTTTTAGCACAAGTTGATCCGATTCAAATGAGCCAATCAGAGCCCACCGCGCTCAGCCATTGGTTGCTTGCACCCTGAGCCTTTTGTTTTACCTAAATCTGATATTTTAATTATTATAAGTTAGATTCTCTGTTGATGTTTATAAAACATCTTTAGAAGATTTGTTTCTTGCAGGTTTGTTTGATAAATTCCAAGCAGAACAACTAAAGTGCGGATCCACGTTCCGATTTTTCAAAATTTTAGACGAAATTTAAAAGGGTGTTTAAATGTACCAACAACTTTTTTATGTTATAAGTCACTTTTCGGATAGTGTTCTTAGCAAGTGTAGAAAGTGACTTATCACTTTCTACAATACCTTCAGGAAGCATAAGAGCGATACTATTTTTGTAAGCCGCGACAGCATGCCTATGTTATTGAGTAGGTGATAAATAAATACACATGTTTTAGACTAGAATGCTCCAATATCATCGACGATTGATGTGGCGTGGCGGGCGACGAAGGTCCACCTGCTATGCAAGAGGTTGCGGGTTCAATTCCGGCCTAGGGTCAAATGTATGTACGAATCAAGGGAATCTCAAAGAATTAGCAAGCTGAAGTGGCAGTCGCTGCTGCGACTGCCCGAGAACTTTGCTTCTCTGTCGGAAGTATTCGTTACGAATCCTATCCTACAGAGACTCTGAGCATAGCTCTTTATATTGCTCGCTGAGCGACTTTGGACTGGTGGACTAGCCCTATCGTGAGTATCCACGTCTCAGCTCCGAAGGTCATGTCGGGTAGGACGCACTGATTGAAAACTTTAGTTTTCAAGCATTAAGGTATGGATACGAGAAGACTCAACGCAGTTTGCCAAACACTAGCCTAGCTAAATCCTCCTCTTAGCCTCCTTCTCAAAATTGTTTTTACCAAACTGCAAAATTTGGCCAAGACAAAGTGTACTCGGAAAAAAAATCAAGAGGGTAGCAATTGGCCATGTACGACGACCGGTCCCGGATTATTGAGACCATTGATTGGTTTTATCCAAATTCATGCCCAGACCGATGCGTCGCGAGGCTGAAGCTAGGCCATCCAGCATCCTGGTTTATTCCGTTCTTACAGCGACTCTGCCATTAAGACTAGGTCATCAGCGAATGACAGGTGTGAGATGTAATCGCCGTTTATGTTGATGCCCTTATCTTTCCAGTCCAGCGTCTTTTTATTTATTTATTTATTTATTTTAAGGAAAACCAGCAGCACATGCATACAAATCTTAGTCTGTCAGTCTTAAATATATCTTCCGACGCGCTTGTAAACAGTTTCAAGAATATAATATACCACAGTCTCACTCAATGGGTTTGAACTGCTAGTGGACACTTGTGGCGACGGTTTCTTAAAGACATCTTAGCAGTCAGCACCTCGAAATAATGACAGTCTACTTGGCATGGCCCAGGTTTCAATGGAGTCAAAGGTCTTATACTATATGTAGTGTATAGGCCAGACATAGGGGCTGATTATACCCTTCAGACTTCTGTATAATCTGCCTTACAGTGTGTATGTGGTCAATCGTGCCATATCCTTCGCGAAACTATGTCTGTTACGGTAGCTGGAACTTGTCGAGTCTCCTGGCAAGACAGTTCGTGACCACTCGTGAGAACGGTTTTAAACGTACCTCAGAAGCGAGAGGGTCTGTTTGAATTTTTAAGGAGGGTTGAATCTCCCTTCTTAAAAAAGAGCACTACCAAACTCCCACTCCATGCCTTTGGAGCTCTCTCACTATGAAGGATAGCCTTGAAGAGGTTCTGTAGTTCCTGAATAGCTGGGGCTCTTCAGGCTTTCAAAATACTAATTTTATGGCATCCTCACTGAGGGCTTATCCTTTTTTAAATTGCCTCAGAACACGATCTCGTCTTGACTGAGTTCGTCGGTATAATGGCGTGCCAGGGTGGCTCTGGAATCGTGGTCGTCTCGTTGGGTGGAAACAAGGGGCATGTGCAGTGAATAATCAGCCATAGAAGGATTTCTATGGCTGAGAGACAGAGGATTCTGTGTCGACGAATATCTCCGGCTTCGACAATATGATCCTCCCGTCGTGCGTTTTAAGCTTTATCGGGTGGCTCTTGCCAAGCTTCTGAGTCAATACTTCGAACCCTTGGTTTTGCTGTATTGCCTCTTCAATGAGGCGTGTGTTTGATCTCCGAAGGTCGCACCGCCGCCGTACCATCGTCGCAATTATCTTGTTCAAATCTGGCCTGTATGACGAAGGTGCTTTAGTAGTTTCTCGTCTTTCCATCAGCCCGAGAGTCTCATCCGATTGTTTCGATTTATTTACTTATTATTTTATTTACGTTTAGAATGAACACTACTCGCCCACCACCTGGCGAGCTACCTCACCCCGAAGGCCCTAGTTGCTGGCAATTTACTGGCGACGTATGTTCCTACGGCGCATGAACGGCACGCAGCATTTTGGCAGACAACAGCTCGAAAGAAGTTTTTTTCTGACCATAGAGTAAAGTAATTATGTGTATGACTTCACCGCTAATGAGAGGTAGTTATGTTTTGAGCAATTGAAATTTCCTTTCATTCAGATCCAAGACAACAAATCTGTCTGAGAACCTGCTGGAAATTCTCAGTGACCGCCTTGATTTGAATTGGGTTAGGTCGGAGCGTGAACTTCGTCAGACGGTTTCCTTCAAGCTTTAAGTTGATTTTAAGGGAGCCTCGAAGCAATCAGTGATCAGAGACGGTATTGAACTTGTTGATCACTAAGACATCTCTGAATATAATGCTTGCTGTCCGTCATGAAGAAGCCGATCAAATTTTTTGTCACAGGGTCGGGGCTTCGCCACGTCCACCTTTGGGGTTGTTTCTTAAGGATGAAGTTCATTAAGAACAGCCCATCCTTCTCAAGGAAGTTTACAAGTATTTGCCTGTGATTCCTAACTCCATAACCATGCGGACCCATTCAGGATTCGTTACTAGTCCGGGTTCCTACCATGCCGTTAAAGTCTCCCATACCAATGTTGACTTAAATCTTAGTGATGTTGTGAGAGGCTTTGGATGGCATCAGTTTGACGAGGTCGGTGCGTAAACCTGAATTACCTTCATGCTGTTTGGATAGCCGAAGGATCAGGTACGCTACCCTGTTCGATACATTGTAGATTTCTTGAACGTTGTGAGCGAGGGTCTTACTAACGAGGAATCCTACGCCACTCTGGGATGTCTTATCAACCTCGAGAAAGTAGAGAAGATGGTCCGAGTCTAGGGTTACGGTGTTCTCCCCCTTTATGCGGCCTTAACATAATCCCAGAACATGCCATGTAATGTTATCTAACTCTACTTCCATCTGCGCCAGATGATGGTCTGAGTTCTTCCTATAAACGTCGCAAAGGCCAGTTTTTTGAGTTATGCATGGTAGCCTGACGTATTGCGGGGATTCTCGGATTTTTTATTGAACTGTTTTGTTTAATATTTTTTTTACTAAAGATTGTTGTAGATACCCTATTCCTACGAATTAAGACTGTAACTGTTTATTAAATTCGCTCACTCATCTTTTCCAATCCCCATTATTACACCCGCGGAGTGGGGGCACTGGTGACTTGTGATACAGGTTTTATAAACCTACCTCAAGCACTAGCCTCTCACAAATCAGGTCAATGATGTTATACTAGATCTTAATAATATTATGTACACAAAGATTTCATAAGGTCTTTTTTAGTGGAAAATAAATGTTTTTTATTATTATTATTATTCTTAGCACTAGCTTTTGGGGGATAGTGCCCATAATCAGCATGGTCGCTGGGCAAGCAAACTTACGGTTTCGCTTATGTCTTACATCCTCACGATATTTTTGGTAAGTACTGTTTTTTATGCTTCATTAACTTTTGTCATAAAGACGTGAATCGTCACATATCATTATTTACCTATTAATAATTATTCTACAGTTATGTGACTAATGCCCTGTTATTTCTTGGCATGAGGATATCAAATGTAGCTTAGTCTTCTAGACTCAAATAAAATCAATTGATATTAGCGACCAAAACACATAAAACAATGTCGAATCAATCAAGTAAATTAAAGTGCCAATGTATGCTTTTATTTTTTTAAATTCTCTGCTTCTCTGCAGCTCTTCTGAACAATTTGGTTTATGGCAGTTACGCCCTTTAAGTATTGTCACATACGGAGCCAACAAATACAGAGTAATATACGGAGCCAACAAATACTGAACCTTTTAAAGATCGATATATAGGGAGTCAACAGATACTGAATTTTTTAAGAGTCGATATATACGGAGCCAACAAATACTGATCCTTTTAAGCGTTGATATAAATAGAGCCAATAAATACTGAACTTTTAAGCGTCGATATACATTTACGGAGCCAACAAATACTGAACGTTTTAAGCGTCGATATATATGGAGCCAACAGATACTAAACCTTTTAAGCGTCGATATATAAGGAGCCAACCAATACTGAAGTTTATACGAAAAATATATCTACGTTACTTAATATACAGTTTCGTCTTGTCGGATCAAACAATGCTCTAATTTTGATAATATAAATGGATCAGATCAACATACGACTTAGGATTTGGTATATAAAACGGAGCCAACAAGTGTTTCAGAATTTTGGCCGTTACGGAGTCGATTAAGTTCGAGACCGTTACGAAAAAAATGTCGAGTACATCACTTTCTCGATGAATACGTTTGGCAACGTCGCCCTCAAATTTGCGCCGTTGCCACTCCGGTCAAGATCTATGCAACCGGAGTCGAGTTATACGGGGGAAAAGGTGGAGTCAGGAATGCAAGACAATTGGGCTGGATCAACTTAGTGCCCAAGTTGGTATTTATATATATATATATATATATATATATAGTGTGGTATAAATAAAAAAGGCGAATATAAATAAAAGACTAGCAGCTCCTCGCGGTTTCACGCGCGTAGCTCCCGTTCCCATAGGAATTCCGGGATAAAATATATAATATGTATGTCACTTCCTCCACTCACTATTAAAAAGCTTACATTTTAATAGTGAAATATTTTTTTTAATCGGTCTATTAGTTTCCGAACCCATTCCGGTATATGATTATACAATTAATAATATTGCACAACTCACACAGCATCATCTGCCGCAAGCTAAGCAGAGCTTGTGTTATGGGTACTAGATAACTGATATACTTAATTCAATATAGTACATAAATATATATTTTTTATTATACATAGAATTATACTATACACACAGAACGCCCTGAACAAATATCTGCAGATCGTATATGCATTTGTCCCGAGGAGGGAATCAAACCCGCATCCTCCTGCGTCGCAGGCGGACCTTTGCCCACCACGCCACAGAGGTCGTCCACATAATACATACAAACAAACAATCAAATCTTTCCTCTTACGAGTATATATACGGATTCTTATGAAAGACCACAAATACGCTGTCCGGCGGTGTGTGAGTCTTTCAAATACATTCGTATGAAAGAACATAGAGCCTGCACACCTTCGCCTCCGGCCCGGCCACGGTTTCTGTGTGTGGCGGCTTTAAAAAGGTATAAAATATGATACCTACTTATCAAATGACCGGTACTTGGACTTGGGTCTCGAATGTATCTAACTAAATGCACGAGTAAATACTCTGTCGTACAGTCACTCATTAAATCACATGATATGTCAATGCAGTGGCTGTGCTCGAGTCGTATAAACTGTTATCGTGATTGTCTGCTAACACGCGCCGCGGCAGAATTTAATAATCTTGCTATCACTGGCGTAGACCTAAGGTCAAACGATTTCAGTCTGGTCTAGTTAGAATCGGATCAAAAGCATTTTGTTTTATCTATCGATACAAATGTAGCGAGGCAGGGCCGCAGTACAGAGCATTTGGAAGCCAATTTCAATTTGTGAGAAATTAGGGTTATTAAAGGATTAGAGTATGCAATAACGCTGCTTCGAGATGGATTTCGAGCGGGTTGACCAGCTATGGTTTTTTCGTGGGTGAGAGGTACCATCGCCAAACGTAATGCCTATCCAATTTGAAACTATTTTGCTTTGCGTTAAAAACAAAAGATATCGAGCAAGCCGGGGTTGGCAACTATTCACTTCACAGAAAAATCACCCTAGTGGTAGTAAGGCGCAATTTTTTGCTGACTATGCATACAGAGTAGAGTGCACGCCTCTACTCTGTAGGTACCTCTCACCCACCTCACCCCCCCTTATTTTCTATGCGCCAAAGCTGTTTTTCCTATTTGCTAGTTAATTAAACAACCAATCGAAATACTTCCAGGTTTCGTGAGAAAACAAAAACCTAAAAAAAAAAGTGTTTTGTACCTGAAATAAATAGCTAAATGTGTGCAAAACATCTATTTAAAAAGTAAACCTTTTCCAATCGTGTTTTTAAAACAAGTAAGGAAAAGATCGCAGTCTATGAAGGAGTTAGCTATAACAGATTCTGAGAAAAATAATCTAAATAACGATTTCGAAGTACAAAATTACTTATGGCACACTCTAAAGTTCAGATTAGTAAGTTTAATTGAAAGAATAGTCACGAATAAATCAGCAAAGCTTTGTATCCCCTTTTTATTACGACTTCGCAGTAAAATAGTGAACGCAAAATTATGACTTCAAATTTTCAAACTGTAAGACTTTAATGGTCCCTTGTTTTCCCGTTAATGCGCCACCGAAGCACACAAAGCTACGTAGACTAATGGAATTTAATGCTAAAGTAAACCTAGGAAAAAACTTAGAAATAAATTACACGAGTGATTTTGAAGATTCTAAAACGATGATTTTCCTCAAAGGTGTCGTATAAAGCACGATATATCACTTGGGAGGAAGTACGACTCTTGGTAGGAATTGGGCACTTTCTCACCTAAGTGTATAATTTCCTCTAGCTCATAGCTACAAACTTATCAAACTGAGAGCCCTTTAACCAGACCTAGTGACTTGGCGATAACACCAGATGAATCTGGTTTATCAAGAACTATACATACCTAGAATCAGCTCACGGATGTAAACGTGTCGTTTTCTAAGTAAAATAATGATTAATGACCTAAGTATTAGATATGTCTGCCACGTTGTTTACATAAATATCAATGCTACTTAGTTATGATATCTAACTTGATAGGGAATTAACCTTTTAAGTTTTTTATTTTTCGTAGCTTTGGTGGTTTTTATGTGTGCCTGAAATAGAGCTGCTATTTCAGGCACACCTGAAAACCACTCTAATATATTTTCAATACATAAATTATTAAAGTTGTTTCAGCAGGGGGTCACAAAATTAATTATGACAAAACAACTGAACTGTAGGTAGGTACTTAAATGTTGCATAGGTAAATGTGTTGATAGACCAGCAGGGGTAATTTAATTGATTCGATTTCCGAAGCGAAAATGGCAGAATAGAATTCAATTGGAATTTGAATTCTATTTCGACGGAACTTTAGAACGCTTTTTTGACATTTAGGCTTTTTATCCCATATCAGTTCCCATGGGATAGAAATCACCATCAGACGTCAGCCAAAGAGTAGAATGGACTTTCTGAGTCTATTTTCCCATAAGAGTACAATTTTGGAGTCTGCGAATCTAGGGTAAAAAAGTTACTTGTGGAAAAGCGTGCTCCATCATAAACTACATCTTCGCTTTCTTAAAGTGAGTTGGTAGCCAAACGCTTGACCAACATCAAAAAAATAAATAAAAAAATGTGTAGCCGTAGTTATAAACTAGTGGTATCAATTTAGATGCTGCTAAAACTAAACTAAACTAATTTGACAGGGCTAAAAATGTTGCCATCCCTGCCATAACGATCAAAATAATAAGGATGGCATCATTTTTAGTCCTTTCAAATTAATTTAGGCTAGTTTTGGCGACAGCTGAGACACCAGTAGTTACATAAAACATCTATACATGGCAGATGTACTTACATTGAGTGTTTTTAAAGTTTTCACATCGTTTGTTTCAAATTTGAGCATCGCGAACTGTTCATCGGTGAATCGTACTCCCTTTTCAATGTCAATTTCTTTCTGTTGCTGAATTTCTGCATGGCACATCTTTAGTTGTTCTTCCGGCTTCAGCTCTACTTTTTCCTCTTCCTCTTCACCTCCTTCCTCTTCAAGATCGATCTACAAATATATTATTGCTTATTTATTAGACCACACAAATATATAAAAGGTCTTTAGGATTAATGCATCTTCAACCTCTACCTCAACCGCTTGGTTTGATCCACTGCTGGACGCAGGCCTTTCCCCTGATAAGCGGCAGGCGGCGTGTCGTTTATTCCATGGGGATAATGCCTATAATCCCCACGCTGGGTATTTGGGTTGGGGAACGCAGTTTGTTGGTAGAATTGTTCTGCAGGAGGCGCTGCTGCCCGCCCCCGCTGGATATCCCTTAGTCGCCTCCAACGACGCCCACGGAAACAGTTGGGGTGGTGCGAATTCTAAGTCAACACCAGCTACGACGCCCAGTTTATTGCATCACTGGCAGTAAATATAAACGTATGAACTTTTCGAATATTGTGAACCTTAGAAGACAGGCTTCCGATTTCACACACGGCAACTATAATGTGAAATTGTACATTATAGCACGATATATCTCATTAAATCTTTCCATAAAAATCGTCAGGAGACCACACGACAGCTATAATGTATATATTGTAGATGAATGAAATATGAAGGATTGTAATGTACATTAATATACATTATATCTGCCTCGTGTGAAGCCCTGTTCAAACAGACTAGCAGAAAGACACAACGAAGTTATTCTTATGAAAGAGATGTCCCGTTGAAAACTTTAATAAATACTTAGTTGCTCATTGGTTTAAATTATGTACTTACCTGTTCAGCTTTCTGGCATGTTTTAAGTTTTCTGTAATAAGCATCGGTCCGTTTCTTCGATGCAAGGGCAACTTCTCTGTTCACCATGCGCCAGAATATGAAAACGGGATGGTGATACAATTCAGGCGGGCATTCCTTGAGTGGGGTCTTTCCAAAGAGAATCAGACGTTTCAGCCTTTCCATTTCATCGAGCTGTAGAAAGAAAGTAAGTATGCATAAAGGTCATTCTAGGCGCTTATCAGAAAGGCCTTTATCTAGCTGTGGACTGGCATAGGCAGTAGAAGTAAGGGTAGATATATGAATGCATATAAAGTAGAAAACAAGCTCCTTATTATTATTGTAGTGTATCAGTTATCTAGTATAGTACCCATTACACAAGCTCTGCTTATCTTGGGGCTTGATAATTTTGTGTATCATCTAAACCATTATTTTGATATTATGGTTTTCACCGGCTTTTATTCTGCGTCTACCATTTTCTTCGTTCTCAGCCATTGATTTAAAAAGAGAAGATAGGTTACGTTCTCCCAGCGCTTACTCAAAAAATGGCATGTGTTACAACTACACGCAAACACATACGCTCACATTTATATTTCCCGTCCTGTGCAATACAAAGAAGAACAAAGACGGAAAGACGTATCTAGTACCGAAGTGAGACTGAGACAACAATATTTCACGCGAATCACGACCGCCCGTGCCGCCGGTCAGACGGTGACTGATGTGGGAGAACACAATTTTACACAATTTGAGGTTGCCACTTTCGAGCAACCAGTGCCTCATCTTCGTTTTTAATAAATCAATGTTCTCAGCACAAGTTCCGTTCCTTCATCTCGGTCTCTTAAGAGACCGGTGTCCTCGAGAGCATAATCATACACACGCACATACACACACACCTCTGGTGACTCCTGTTGCCCGGACTCTTAAGAGATCGGTGTCCTCAGGAGCACTGCTACATCCACTTACATAACACACACACACCCTTTCATACAGCCTCTTACATAAACACCTACACACAACACACATCTCACACACCACTTATTTTCAAAACAGAGACTTGTAGCTTAGATTTATATTCTTTTTCTTTTTGTTTACTTTTACTAAAAATATTTCTTGTTATCTTAACATCCTGTATAAATTAAGTATGTTTGTAAAATCAGTAGCTTACCTGCCTATATCCTTGCAATTGTTCCCTTTTTTGGAACTCTATCTACTATAATTTCGGAGGAGGGCGTTGCCATTTGCGACACAGTAAACTACTGCAGATGGCATCGTTTCCATTTATTAACCATGTACCACTGTTTTTGTTCCACAATAAACGATTATTATTATTATTATTATTCATTCATCACCTAACACCTCCAACCTTGTGATTCGAACGAAGAGAATAGTGGACGCTGAACCTTGTAACTAAAATAGAAAATTTTGGAGAAGTTGATGAAAATGCCTCTTTTATTTCAAACATGGAACCTACATTTTGGGGAAAAAATATATTATTTTAATTAAGAGAGAGAGAGAGAGAGAGATTATAAGTGTCGGCAAAGACCTCTACCAGAATTTCCTGAAGAGAGAGATAGGCATTGATTGCGACATAATTTTATTTTATTTACGTATTAGATACATATTGTTTAACCATAAACGGAAACTGCTAGGCCTACAAATTATGGTTACCTATAATTTCCAACAATTACTGTAGTATAAAATATACTGTTTGTTTTCCAAAAATCATTAACTTATATGTCCAAAACCTATCGTCAAGTACCCAGTATATATCGTTAGGTATTCATGATCGACAAATCATTACAACACTTAGGTTGGGCAATAACTGTCGGCTTCGCGACAAAGTTCCCGTCCCCCGGCCATAAAATGTAAATGAGAGCTCGAGTTGATAAACAAACAGTTTCATGATAGGCGTCTAATTGGTTTCACGGCAAATATCGGCTATTAGCTAACGTGATACGCATGTGCCAACAAAACTTATATTAGCAGTGATTCACTGTGCTTAAAAATAATAATAAAAAAAAAGTTGATTAAATTAACAGTGGTGTATTCAGATGTTGCTAAAACTAGACTAAACTAATCTGACAGGACTAAAAATGATGCCATCCTTATTATTTTGATCGTTATGACAGGGACAACTACATTTTTAGTACTGTCGAATTATTTTAGTTTAGTTTTGGCGACAACTGAATAGATACCATTGTCATTTTTTTTCTGAGTTGCCCCTTTGCACCCCACAAGTACCTGCGGGGTTATCCATTAATTACCGGACACCCTGTAGATGCAATGAATTAAATAAATGAAGTAAGAACCTTCAAAAATTAGCCTGATTTCAAGACCCCGTTTCCATTTCAAATGGATTCAAGGAGTATACTCACTACTCTGGCAGCGATCCGCTTGTTGAGGCTCTCGTCGATGACTTCAATGATTCTCTCCTGCAAGTCTGTCATGTAGGTCTTGTCTGTGAGACGGACCAGGTTCGAGCCCATGTGTTTCTCGAGTCGGGCGCGGACATGTGGGTGAGCGAAGCTGAAAAAAACAACACTCTACTAGACATTTCATACAAAAATATCTGAAATTTTGTTACATTATTACTTCGCTTTCTTAAAGTGAGTTGGTAGCCAAACGCTAATCCATCAGCTAAAAAAAAACACCCCTAGGAGTTGTTTCATGAAAGATGTGATTCATTATAAACTTTATAGTTCTTTTATCGGTATTAATCACTACATAGTATTAAACAAAGTCGCTTTACGCCGTCTGCAAGTATTCTAAGCATACATAGAAACAGACATGTCTGTTTCTATGTATCCTTAGAATCTTTAAACTAGGCAACGGATTTTGATGCGGTTATTTTAATAGATAGAGTTATTCAAGAGGGAAAGTTAATACTAATAAATCAAGTATTTTCATTCCCTAGTTCGATTCACTCAAAACTCGGTACTTAGTATTGAGTGAAACAAACCAAAGAATAATATTTTCCATGGAAATCTTACCAACCTTTTTAACCCAATCAGAGGTTCAATAATGAAAATTTGACTAGACTATGTGTTATTCTTTTAAACCTAAACTATCTACATACTAAAATTCATCTAAATATGTACTAATATTATAAAGAGAAAAGATTTGATTGTTTGTTTGTATTTAATAGGCTCCGAAACTACTAGACCGATTAAAAAACTATTTCATCAGTAAGCTTCCTTCTCAGGGCCATAGATATTGATATTTTAAACACATCAGTGAATAAATTATGTATTTAATGATAAATTCTTTTTGGACAGCGATCAAACTTAGGGTTATATTTTCTAATTAGCCTACTACCCATGCACTCTTTTTCTAAATTTAATTTAACTTTTTGTGTATTTATCGTTTTGTGTGTACTTATTTCCGTTTGACGTCGTCTATTGTTCTTTACCTAAGTTTTTTAGTAAATATAATGTGGAACCCTCAGAAGCATATCATGTATGTATCATGCATGTTATTTTAAGCAAATACCTTATTGTATAATCATCTTAATATTCGTAAAATAAAAAAATAAATTGGCTATATTTTATCCCGGAATTTCCACGGGAACGGAAACTACGCGGGTGAAACCACGAGGCTCTGCTAATCGGTTATAAAGGCACTCATTTCATGTAGTCCTATAATTATATTATATAATACTTTTGATTGCGTGATATTTAAGGTGAACACTTACACCGTATCGCAAGATTTTTATTGTCTATTTGTTACTTATTAATCTAGTTTCAGTCACTTATTAAGTGCATTTGTTACTTTCACTAACGTTTCAATCTCCCGAAAAACTGAAAGAATCCGTTCCTAACGTTTGACCTTAATAAAACGCTCCTGCGTAAGATAATGACAGGTATTTACGAAACAAGCGAGTGCAAACCGGCTGTTAAAATAATACCTATTCAGTTTTAAATTCCAAGAAATTCCATCGTTGACATGCTTTCGTGCTATTTGTTGGTGCCAAGTGCCAAGAGATTAGGTGTTTATTAAATCACTGAGTGATACCACGCAAAGAACAAATGAACAATGTACTTTTGTAGCTTTCATTAAAGTTTCAGAATGATTGTGCTATGCTTTAATCCTTTGTTCGGTTTAGGACAGATTCTAGATAGGTCACATTCGTTATTTGGCAGATTCGGTACTCGAAAAAACGTGAATTGAAACGTGAAACGAGAAAAGGCAGATTCTTGGATTTGACAGCCTAGCTATACGGCTATCAATGCAAAAGCTCATCAAACTTAAGTCTGACTACCCAGGAATGAGATCATAAAAGATCGGGAAATTTAAAATATGGGTTAGGCATCCCTAAAATTACATGGCGAACTGGAATCAATCTTTTTGATACTCTCTGCCACTCTATCACGGGGATTGTTGTTTGGGTAGAATAGAGAAAAATGACATCGCATCGTCATACATTGCGTAAATGATTGAAGTTGGAGGAATTAATTTCAAACATTTTACACATTTGATGACAAAGTGACGTAATTTTTTTCTATTCTACCCTAGACAACAATCCCCGTGCTAGGCCTACTGGTCTAAGCTTACCGCTGTCGCGCTTGTCCGTTCGTTCGCTTTTGGCGGCTCGTTTTGGCGGCTTTTGGTACACAAATCACAGAACGTTCTAGCGTTCTCGCCGAGAGGTTAGGTTTTAGTGGTTTTGACGCTAGGTGCTCGTGTCACAGTTGAGACCCCGACAGCGGTGGTGCGAGGGCCTGGCACGGTACGGCACGGCCCTGTCGACACCACCATGTAGGTATAAGTTTCGTGTAAAGGATACTACATATTGAACCATGTGAAATGGCATTAGGAACTACTTTTATCACCTAAGTTAAGCTATCAATGTAGACGGTCAAAAGTTAGTTTTTGATGGAGATGATAAACCAGAAAACCCAAAATCAATGTTGTGATAAAGAGCTTTTGAGAATTTGTAAAACAGTTTATCAACCACAAGCTCTACCGATAAACATTATTATAAATAGTAGTAGTAAGTAGTAAGCATTAGAGAAATTGAGAAGTTAATACTGAAACGCTGATACGCTACAGATAACGGTATCTATTCCAGCCACGCGTTTATTTTCTTTTTATACTGAATGAATATGAAATAATGCTATATTTCATAGACAATGTACATTTACATAACATGTCAGCTCGGTAATGGAAGCTCTCGTTAATCCCGACATCTTTCTAGTTGACAGATTTGCATCACTATTTTTTGTTAAAGAATCAGTCTATAAAAAACTGCATTATTTGATCTTTCATTTCACTCAAAGAAAATTAAGGCGTGAACGCAGTATAAGTATATTATTACCTACTTCCTTGTTGTTGTAATCAGCACGTGCTCATGGTAAAGGGTCCTTTATTTGGCGTGACTAGCGCATATTTCAGCAACATACACATGAAGTTAGTTTACGAGTTATTGTACATTGATGCAATAAGTTGCAAGTTTTACGACTGTAGGTAGAACTTGCCAAAATTTTGGGTAGACTACAGACTCTACAAGATATGACTTTAAGGCCCGTATTATGAAAGTCTGCTCAGTTATCAAACTATGATTGAGTAACAGTTTTCTATGGCACAAACGTCACTCAAGTATAGACCTGTGACTGAGCAAAACAAACAAACAAACAAACAAACAAAAAATATTTATTGACCAAAATATAAACACCAACAGAAAACTTACATTTAAACGGTAATGTATGAGTATACTATACAGTGTAGCTCTGGATGTAGAGTAAGTTCTCGATTCCTCGCTCTTACTAAGAATAAATCTTGTATGAAGATACGAGCAAGTTTTCGTAATACGGGCCTAAGTGAATGGTATAAACTTAAAAATTGTTTTTTAGCCTATTCAGTTTCACTACTGGGCAAAGACCTCTCCACAGTTTGGAAAGATGTATGTTTAATATTTCTTCACGCCATAAAAACTATGTTGTTCAGGCTGAAACTTTGCACAGATATAGGTTTAGGGCTCTTATTACACGGGCGGCAAGTTGCAGACCGTAAGCGACTGCAGCCGATTGGCAGTGGGCTGCAGGCGACGACTGCCAACTGCTTTTTTTTCTTATTCCCTAAACGTTTCCATAGAAATAACGCGTGAGAAGTGCTAGGTAGTGATAACCAACGTGTTTTTAAAAGTATTTTTACTTCAAATGTGCTTCTTACTGTTTCTGAACGATTTTGTAAAAGGATTAACTCTAACTCTCTCAATCTCTTAACTCTATTCAATAAAGAATTATAATTTAAAGCAAATTGTAAAATAATGTAGAGTTTATAGAAGAAAAAATATGTAGAGATAAATTATGCCAAAAGTTTGTCGGCCGCACGGGTTAGATACATTTCTAAAACTTATTTTTTGGTGTCGGGTAACTTTCGCGTGGATTCCGCATACAGTTAGGTACAATGATTAAATAAATCAACGATGTCTAGCTATGCAAATTCAGTGCTTTAAAAGATAACAGTGCAGAATGGTTTGTACCTTCTAAAGTAGACCGTATTCGAAGTTCTATTACGACCTACGTCGTAGCACCTTGTTGCCTGGCTACGGCGATAGTTTATAGCAGGAGCCTAATCACAACAGACTTATCAAATAACCTCTCGTTTTAAAAAAAAACTATAAACCGACTTCAATTATATGGATCCCATTGTCAGAACTGGACCAAATTAAAAAACACGGGCACTACGCACCAGCTTTCCAATAAAAAAAAATAATGAAAATCGGACCACCCAGTCAAAAGATTTGAGGTAACAAACATAAAAAAAAGAAACAGACGAATTGAGAACCTCCTCCTTATTTCGAAGTCGGTTAAAAATGGATTTGAAAAACATATTTTGTCACCGGTAATAAGCGCATTTAGCTGAATCTAGTCTGAATATCTTTATTGTAAACTAGCTGCGCCCCGCGGCTTCGCACGCGTTGTTCCTATGGAAACATTAAAAGGTTATTTTCATCCCACGGGAACAGATTTATGGGATAAAAAGTAGCCTATGTTTTATTCCAGGATTAGAATTACCTGTATGCAAAAATTCAGCCTGATCCGTCCAGTGGTTTTAGCGTGAAGAAGTAACAAACATCCATCCATACAAACTTTCGCCTTTATAATCGTGTGATAGTGTGATGATGTTTGCGACACCGCAGGCAGAAGCTAGTCGTGGAATATAACTTTAACGCTTTCACTGCCCAGGTCGGAGTGTCGTTGAATAAATTAAAGTGGTGGTTCAACCTGTTAACTTGTTCAAAATATAACTGCATGGTCTCTACTCTACGTAACATTAAGAAAAAACTTAGGCCCATCCTTGAAAGAAAAAAGTTCGTTTCATGTAAATTAAAGCTTTATGTAAGAAAATCACATCACACTATTATTAGAAATGCGAAAGTTTGGATGGATGCAATGATGGATGGATGCATGCTTGTTACCTCTTCACGCCAAAACTACTGAACGGATCGGGCTAAAACTTTGCATACAGATAATTCTAATCCCGGAATCAAACATAGGCTACTTTTTATTAAGCTATTGCATAGCTTCTATCCTTGAGCGCGGGGACCGAATCCAGAAATTCCGTAACGAAAAAACCTCACGCTCCCCACTACGACCGGAACAGCGGTGATACTTTTTAGTTTTGCCATCTATCGATGAATAGTAGAACTTTTAATGACTTTTTGAAATATGACGTTTATCTCTTTAGTTCAACAACTCGCCTCTAGATGGCATTGCAATAGCTTAACCGCGGCAGTCCCCGAGTGCCACAAGTCTTTCCCATAAATCAGTTCCGTGGGATATAAATCACCTTTAAACGTTTTCATAGGAACAACGCGTGCGAAGCCGCGGGGTGCAAAATGTGAGCAAATAATTTTTCGGCTTCGCCAGATCGATCAGTATATGCTGTGTGACATACTGCTTACTACAGTGTTTGCGTTTGCTTTATTTTCTATGGAAATGTGACAGTTAAGTGAATTTCCCGCTTGGAGCGCTGTCACATTTCCTTAGCAAGTAAAGTAACGCAAACTTTATAGTAATTATATGGCAACACACTCGGCGTCACACACACATCTGGCACATCTGGCTGCATAACTTGTCATCTTGGCCCGGAACATCACAATAATACGCCCAAAGAGTATTCGATGTATTACAAACAAGGCATTCAAAACATCACATCTTTATTAATCCATGATAAGACAACAGTTTATAAATCTCAGGGCCTCTATCATAAATGTTTATCTATTTTTCTTTTGATGTTTCCTTATACCTAACACCATGAAACGTTCCCGAAGCTTCTCCTCAAGGTCAGTAAACACTGTTATTGAAGATCTTAATTGTTATCGTATTGAATAATGTGGACCGGCCTCATGGCATAAAAATACACCAGTTACAGCCCCTTCCGAGACATCACGGTATAAGTTCTTGTCTGTTCTCTCTCGCGTTCAAGATAAGGACTTAAATATAGTCCTGTAAATAAAGGATATGAATGAATAAAACTTATGTTATCATTATCAGCGATCGTGCCGCGCCAACGAAAATATTATGTAGGTAAAGTATTTGGTGCGAGCGGAACGAACTGACCTCGTATCTAAGACAAGCACACACACATTTCAGACTTTTTCATCTATTGACAGGAAAAGGAAAAGAAAGCAACATAACGGCAAGTCTGAAATAATCTTGCAAATTAAGACGTTTATAATTTTTATTACTTTGGACTGTCAAGCTTTGGGTTAGCAAAGATAACATGAGTTTTCATAGTTTCTCGAACGCTTGTCACATTGAGTAGATAGTCAACGGCTTGTTATACATATACGCACTGCGGAATCTCACAGCGTGAATTTTAATATCGCGGAATATAACCTGCGTACTTAACTTAACTTACACGTACGACGAATAAAATTCGTTGCTATTTTAGCTACTTACAACTAGCGGAAAAATATGAATGTTTGGAGCACTATATGCTCCAAACATTCATATTTTTCCGCTAGTGAACTTCCATTAAGTTACAGAATTCTGCCAAAAAACCACGCGAGTAATAAAAGCAGTGCGTGTACAGCCTGACAAATTATCAACAATTTGTCAAAATAATAAGCGTTCGAGAAACCGGCTGTTAGTCTTATCTTACATAACTTTAGTAAAGTTATGTAATAGTAAGTTAATTTAATGATTTTACTAAAAATGTATCTATACCCTTTTTGGACTGCTAGTTATCGTAAAAGTTTTTAATTATTTAGTATCACGGAGCTGTGGATTTTGTTTAAATAAAAATACGTTTTTGCTGTGAATTTTATAAATAACTAGGGCACTGACTTTAGGAGTGACTAAGTGTCTGACCGGAAAATCGCATTGAAAATCACGTGTCCGTTATGTACGAGTATGTAGGTATTTATTTTTAGTCATACGTTTTTTGTGTTTTCTCTTTGAACTGTTGATGTTTCTGTATATTTTGATTATACATCCATCAACAGATGCATTTCAGCATTCCGTTAATAAAATTTCAGAATCAAAGGAGTTTGAAGATTTTAGTAAAGAGGGTGAGTATAATATGAGCTACCCAACTATTTTTTTTCTTTAATCGACGCGCACATTGATTGTTATATTTACATAATATTTTGGAATTAGGACACTTATAAAAAAATACTAACGCCTCAGGTTTCTGAGATATTAACAGATACGATAGAGAATACGTGACGCTTTAAAAATCTAACTCCTAACGTCTTTAATTTTTTTTCATTAATTATGTGATGGGCCATTTTTTATTGGTATTAAGGTGACCGCGCACCCGTCGGCGCTGCATACGCCGGAATTCTTAAAGGTGAGGATTTTTTCTCTATCCAAATATAACATTTAAATTAATCGTGCGTGGCGATTTGATATAAAAACAGTAGATAAAAACAGTACTGTAGCTATCGCGGCCAAAATCTTCAAATCCCTTTCAAAAATGAATCTGTATGTGGATTTGTCGACAAATATATATACTTATCGAACAGTCAGACAGTTCAGAATCTATAAATAGGTAGGGACATTGGAATTGCCGTACTCGTCCATCACTCATCCGATAAAATTGCAGTCTCGTCAATGATCTAAGTATACGTTCACACAGCAGTCCGTTTTACGGGCCCGTTTTATCGTAAAAGGTAAGGATAAAACGGGCCCGTAAATTCGGTATCGGCGTTTTCGGCGATTATTCGGTAAAGTATTCAGTAATGTTGGAATAGGTTATGAATTTTGTGGTCTGGGAAAAGGAATGCACCAGTATTAAAAGCCATAAAACGGGCCTGCAAAACGGACTACTGTGTAATCGTACAGAACAGAGGTCCGAATGAGTCATTTGTTTTTGATGTCGAAACACTTTTAATTACATGTTTTTTTGCATCTCGACAACAAGACAGCGCAGCGGCATATTAGGTCCCTAATATTTTAGAAATAAATAAAACGGAAGTGTTCGATTGTTTAAAATCGCCTGCTTTATCGCAAGTAGATACGTAAATAACAAGTGATATCGATCTGCACGCGAATCCAGCATAATATTTACGTTACCGAACAAATGGGAGTGTGGATGACGCAAAATTGAGGCAGATACGAGCGTCAGATAACGGAAGCACTTTGAACCAACACCAGAATGTCTAAAGCATAAGCGCAACGAGTTAATCGGAGAACTTTTGTATTGTTTGCTCGAATTTCATCAGTGTTTTATAATTTGGGTCAATTAGGTGAGAATGATTCTGTGAATTAATATCAAAACAAGATAAAAATAGGTAAAAATGATAAATATTTATTGTTTGAAGATAGCCTATCCGTTGATTTTATGTTTATGCTTATGCAAGCAATTGCAAATGTTGTTTTCTTAAATTGAACACGTAGGCTATTTACTTATTTTCTGATGTTTTATAGGCCCATAATTAATCATAATTTGGTCCAGAATAGGTGGTCCTTCCTACAGATAAAATCCAGATATATAAAAATAATTGCTTCACAATAAAAAAGCTGCTGCATGCATTAAGCAACAGGCACCTGAGAGTAGGAGCACACCGCGACGGCACTTTCACATCGTAGTCCTCTAGATCCGTCGTAGACCTCCGTCTTCCTCGATCTCTTCCAGCCAGCAGTTCTATAGTCGTCCAGAAGGATCCCTCAGAAGCACTGGACTCTGTTCGTTGCATCGTGTGATGTAGCCACCCCCGCGGCCTAAGGTGCAATGACTGCCGCTGCCGGGGCGCGGAACCTGGTGCCGACACCCCACGTGGTACTTGCCACACACGCGAACATTAATTTAACGACCTGACTGACACATTCACGGACCCCTCGAGCTTTCGCCCATAGACACGATCGAGCTTTTAATTGCCGTCGATTGTACGAAAGAGCTTGCACTTTTAAATACTATTGAACGTTTTGTAAAGGTTTGTAATGGAAATCGTTCGTGATTTGCGAAAAAATAATTGCTTTTGCTGAAAATTTTATAGCTTACAAATTTATGACTCAGTGTTTATTGAAATCGATCAGATCCTTTGCAGTACAACTGGTTCTTTTAACGGGAAAGCGATTAGTCTTGCACTGGCGCGTAGAAACTAACGGCTTGAGCAGCGCATTCATTTCATCCGGCTGATTGGGCGGTGACCCGGATAGCACCAACATCGCCACAACCGGGTCACTCTGCCATGGCCGTTGTTCGCAGCAAACAATTAGGCATTGAAACTTTCATGACAACCCCTGCAGGTTAAACTGTTTCACCTTACTTCATCATTGCATTGACCGAGATTTAGAAGTCTTATAGGAAAGTATGATTTGATGCATTGCTTATTTCGCAGATAGGTATTACATAAAATTGTGATTGGACAGAGCTATGACGTGACTCTACCTCATGTGCTTCAAAGGGTGGCACATCTGCTTGGAAATTGAAAAACTTTGAAAGCTTTCAGACATGTCATGGTTATTGCACATTGTTTTATTCGCGAATGAATATAAATGTGAGATTCCATATGGCGCCTTTATTGCTTACTCCTTGGAGCGAGTATTACGCGAATATTATCTTGATGATAACTGTGTGGGGTCACGACAGCACGTGCCGAGAGATGATTACATAGTCGGTTTATTTGTGGTATTTTTGTCAAAACAACCACGTGATTTGTTAATGACGTCGATAATATGATAAAAAGCCTCACGCTGAGTAACAGACTTGCCTTATCAGTTCTTGAAAGTTTGAGGTAGGTAGAAGGAAGATAAAGTTTTAGGGGTATAGTAGGTAACTATACTTACCTGTTATAATAATTGATTATATTTTAACTATTGAATTTCTAGTTAAAGGCTATATAACGTAGTATACATACTGTCTTTTAAGCCCGTCAGCGAATATCTACCAAACAAACATCTTGAGTACACGTAGATCCTAGAAGTTTCCGGTAAAGATAACGTAGACCTTCTTCCTCAATCCACCCGAATAACCTCCTTTATCCTTGACGCCGCTGAATAGTAATCTCATGAAGCACTATTATTGGATAAGTGTGACCCTTATTACGGAATAAAAGTCCCCTCCCAATATCCAACCGAACACAAATTGCTTCCCAGTATGCTGTGCCAGTAGGTACTTTAAGTTTATCTTCATCGACTAATAACAGTAAAAGACGTAGGTAGAGGTTTGTCGCTGAGCGACAAAATCTTTTAAAGATAAAACTCGCTCAGTCGCTAAGCGTTACTCGCTCCGCTCGCTTATAGCCAAGCGACAAAACTATCGGAAATCATTACGCTTCCCGCTGCTCGCCAACTCATTTCTTATTTCTCGCTTGTCGTTTATCGTTTATCGTCAGCAGTGAGACAACTGCTTTATCCCCAATACTCAGCAACTCAGATTTCAGTAAATCTCAAGTTGCGATTGTTTTGACAGTTTTCCATTTAATTCTGTCAAAAATTCGTCATCTAAACGTGCTTAAATCTAAGTTGTGTTTGAGTATTCGGGGGTTAGACATTCGTGTTACATCGTCTATATGGTCACCTTGCGACAGGTGATATTGTGGGTCTATTGTAGGTAATTAAAAGAAAGCTTTTCTTTTATCTTACGCATATTCGATGACTTTAGCTTGCCACCAGCGTGGCAAGTCGGGTGGGAGTGTGAACCGCTTCATCTTTTTGCGTCCCATCTCGGTTTCTTGGACTTCATCTTCGCCTTCCACCTAAAACAAACGCTTCTAAATTGTGACGGATATACCTACGCGTGTTAACTACGAAACTTATTTGTGTTGGTAGAACACCAGCGTTTCATTCCATGAGGGACTTTTTCGCTCATCTGCGTTCCAACACAAATAAGGTTCGAAGTTAACCCGCTTCCATCCGTAATGAATTCGTCAAACTACGATAGTTTTTAATTAATGATTTACTTAGCACGTACGCTTTTGTTTCAATTTCGCCTACATTTATAATCTCCTAAAACCATTTTGCGGTAGATACACCGGCACAAGGTCCCCTCCACTCCCCCCTTACTACCCCATGTATGGATGTATGGATGTATTTTCCTGACTATACTTATAAATCTATGGTAACAACGCGTGTAAAGCCGCGGGCAGCAACTAGTACGTTAAGAACTAGTTTATACCCGCGGTTTCGCATTCTGAACGAAAAGTATTCAGCTTTACAAAGACATTTTGAAAATTCTTTTTTTAGCATAAAAGTATATGAAAAACTTACCGCAAGTTTAACTTTTTTGTCCTTATCGGTTGCTGCTGCAGCTGGTTCGCCCATTTTCTGTTATTTATTTTGTTTCGTTATATCTACTCTTTAAATTTTGAAAATAAATATGCGCATAAAGGGAATTTAGAAAGTAATTATACTATAAAATTTCATGTAAACATTACTAAAATTTAAAATTTTGGGTAATATACAAAATGAACTAAAATTCAGCCATCATGATTATCATATCCAAAGAGAATGTAAACCAAAGACAATAAAACCACTATTGTAAACCTCACGCACGTCAAAGCTAAGGCCATAGAGGTGAGATAACATATCTCCTTTGGACAAGCTAAATGTGCTCTGTTTTTGCGTAACTTTACAAACGAACGGCGGTTAGTTTGTATTGGCTAGTACCATAGAGTTTATAATGATATCTCTATGGCTAGTACTATATAAACCGTAGAAGGAGAAACCTATAGAAGGCTGACGAATGCCATCTCACTCGCACTAAAGCGAGAACGACTTATGATTTAAGCTTATGAAGAAATGAGATAGAACGATTGGTTTTGTGTCTCAACCGCATAGCCGGATTTTTGCAATATTTAGCTACTAGATGAGCTAAACAAATTTGCGTAGTGATTGACCATAGTTGTTTTTTTTTCATTTTATGCCAACGGACTTCGCAAAATATTGTGGTTGTGAACTTTTTAAGGTTTTAAAAAGGAACTAAACCTTTAAGTGAAACACAATGATGGCTCGGTGTAGTGTTTTTGGATGTAAAAGTAACGGTGAGGCAAAAGTGCCGGACATTATCATTCCACTCGTAAGTACAAGTTCTTTTGACTATCTAAAGGTTATAAAATTACAATTTCTTAGCTTTTACATACAGACATGACTCAAAAACGATGTTTTAGGTGAATTTTCATTATTATAACCTAAAATTACGAAAATTTAGGGCTGCCTGCACTCGAAAATAAAATTCCCCAATAGTGCATTGAAATATTTTTGTCATGTAGCTGCAAATTATGTCAACAGATCCCAACAACAAATCAAAATTCACATGCTTGGAGTCAAGCTCAATACATTTAGAAAAATCTCAAATCAGCAAGTACTTTCACTATGTTTAAAAATCGTTAACTTCAACCGTCGTCAAGAAAGTTAATTTGAGATGTAAGTGCTGCGGGTTTGTTTATCTTTTGTGCAGGAATTAAATAAAATCGAATTAACACAATGAGCTGATGCGTATTGTAAAATGTTTTTATTTGTTACAGATTTCCCGAAAACAACATTGTCCGGTTGCTTTGGATAGAAGCCACCGGTCGCAAAGGATGGGAACCGAAGGCGTCATCCAAATTTTTAGCACGCAAAATCAAAGGATTTTGCCTTCATAGGAGCGGGACAAAGCATACATTTTTGAAAATGCGTAAGCGCTTATCTAAAAAATCGTCAATCGATTGATCGCACCTTTTTCACTATTATAATGCTACTAATATAATAAAATGATTGAATAAGTAGGTCGGGATGTAGGTAATATTATTGTTTATTGTAAAGTGACATTAAATTTTGTTGTCTCTGCTCTTTTAACCTGAAGTATAATTTCAAAAGTACCAATAAATTTCGTATTACCTATAAGTTATCTTAGAAATATCCAAAGTTCAAGATTTAATTGAGTGAACGTTAGTGAACAAATGTCTTTGTTTCAATTAGGCATTTTTTATCTTTGTCGGTTTGTCCGCACTCCTCTTCAGGTCGTATTTTACAACCGATCGTTACGAAATCTCGTGTACAGATTCCACGATTCTATAGATTATTTTTATCGTCGGGGTTTTTTGATTAAAGGCGTACTTCCTCCAAATAAAGCAAAAATGGGGTCTTTAGAATAATATGTAGATAAAATAAAATAAAATAGATAAAAAAAATCTATAAAATCGTGGAATCTGTACACGAGATTTTAAACGTCTGCATTTTTATTATAATCGAAAGGTAAAAAAAAAGCATTATTATCGTAAAAAAATGGTAAAAATCTGATCAGAATGTTTGGCATAAACTTTGTGTTAAATACAATAATTGTCTCATTTCGTAATTGTTAAATAATAGATTTTGTTTGTACAAAAAACTATAAGCAGACTTCAAAATATGGATCCCACTGTTACAATTGGACCAGATTAAATTGGAACCACACAAGAAGCACCAACTTTAATATAAAAAAATAATCATGAAAATCGTAGCACCCAGACAAAAGTTCTGAGGTAACTAAGATAAAAAAAATACATTTGAATTCAGAACCTCCTCCTTTATTTAAAGTCGGTTAAAAAGTTAGTGTTCGCGAGGTCTATTGTTCGGAGAACTAGTTAATTTGCAAAAAATGTGATTTTGAAGTCTGCTGTTAAAATTTAATTACTTACATAAATATTATTTTTACAACTACATTGTTTTTCTCTATATTCTAAAACTTATTTCTACTCGTATTTTGTAATGATTGACTACACAATACTAAAAAAATACACCCACCTCACTAAAAGTTGTTTTAATTTTATGCTTACCTAAATTAAATGTTTTACCGACCTCTGTGGCGCAGCGGGCGAAAGTTTGTCTGCGATGCAGGAGGTTGTAGGTGTTGAGGCAGTTTACTGAACAGTAAGTACCTAATGTAAGCTGAGATGAGCTAGAGGTAGCTATGAGCTAAGTAGAAGCTAAGGGTTGCTTGCCTATAGCTTCAAGCTGACAAGGGTTGATCTCCAGGATGAATATAAAATCAAACTTGTTGACTTCTAGGAAAAACAAAATCATTAGGTCGAATTTGTACATAAAGGCTGTGACAAAAACTATGGACCTATTATTATCGAGATTGTATTGTTTGCTTCACGAGATTGTATTGTTTGCTGATGATACTTCATTAATTTTTAAAATGAAACGACAAAACACTAATTTCGACGATGTAAACAATGCAATCTCAAAGGTAGTTCATTGGTTTAGTGTCAACAATCTTTTGCTTAACGGAACCAAAACGAAATGTATTAGATTTACTCTACCTAATGTAAAACAAGTTAAGGCTGATGTAAACGTAAATGGAGAAACGTTAGAAATTATAGAAAGTACCGTATTCTTAGGAATCACCTTAGATAATAAACTTCAATGGGGCCCACACATAGATAAGCTATCGAAGAGACTTAGTTCTGCAGCATATGCAGTCAAAAAAATCCGTGATCTCACAGACGTGGACACATCTAGACTAGTTTATTTCAGCTACTTCCATAGTATTATGTCTTATGGTATACTGCTTTGGGGGAACGCTGCAGATATTAACACCATATTTGTGCTGCAGAAGCGGGCTGTTCGTGCCATCTATAAAATGGGTCCCAGAGAATCCCTGCGTGATAAATTCAAAGAAATAAATATAATGACAGTACCAAGTCAATATATTTATGAAAACTTGTTGTATACTCATAAAAATATCAATAGTTTCCTAAAAAATTGCGATATACATAATGTAAATACTAGAAATAAACATAAACTCGCTGTACCCACAACTAGGCTGCATAAAATTAATGTATCTTTTAAAGGGCAATGTATACGCTTCTACAACAAAACCCCTACTGAGCTGCAAAAATTATCAGTAAATAAATTCAAACAAATTGTCAAAACTTTATTATGCAAAAAGGCTTACTATAAAATATCAGATTATCTAGAGGATAAAAAAGCTTGGGACGGATTTTGCTCCAACTCGAAAAATAACAACTAACAGGCTAAAGGTTTCTTCGTCGTTTCTTTACTTTAGTCTACATACCGAAGCGATCGAAATCAAAAATACCACTTTATTTCCGTGTCAGTGTATTTTTTACTATGATTTGACCTTTTCTAAGTGTACATTTATTGTATTTATGGAAATAAAGCATTTTTGAGTTTGAGTTTGAGTTTGAGTATTATACCTGTGACCAGTGTAGAAAGGTACCTACAAAGGTTTGGTGGAATAGCCTGTTCTGAAGATGTATCTCCAAATTGATGAACAGGAAAATCGCCAAATCTAATCCAATCAGACGTGAGATTTTTTGAGATATTACCACCAGGCTTATCTGTGCGATCTCATGTATTTACACATTCAAATCGTCATAAAGGTGCTTCCTAGCGCACTCTACCTAAAAACATTGGGGTGGGTAGAAGTCGGGCTTCAACCGCTTGTTTTTGACGCGAATTTGGTGAGCATTATGGAATAACGGTGAACGTAAATTAATTGAGAATGCCATCAAGACAAAATTAAATATGCCACCATACTATTTATTGCACTTGGTTTGTAGAGTTTGTATAATATTACCTACCGATGATTACCTACCCTTTGACACAAGGTTTATCGAACTAAAACGGCTTACATGATGTAAATTACATCACGATTAGGGGACAAAAAATCCTATCTACATTTTCAGATTCATTGAAGAAACGCTTATTCGTGCTATGTTTTTTTATGGTGTTTCGACACATTTAGCATACCGTTAGAATGGCCATTAATTTAAGAAGGTTTTAACGAATTCTAAGATCACACAAATTGAACTCTCAATTTTGATTTTAATTTTTCTACAGATCTCAGGTAAATATTGATTTAAATAGGAAGAGCTAACATTTCCGCTGTACATAAAAAGATTTTTAGCCATTTTATTTCGTGAAAATCAAGTTATGGTACTAAATAGTTAAAACAATTATTAAAAAAATATCATAAGAGTTTTTTGAGGGTAAAAAATACCGCCAAGCTATCATTGCTGACCAACACTTGACCGCCAAGTTATTTTATTTTAGCATTTAGTTCCACCTACTCCCAATTTCTATATGGCAAACATTGTGCCGAAAATTAAAAACATCTTAAGTTTCTAAATTATTTCAGACCACAGAAATGAGGTCACAGACCTCATTTCTGTGGTCTGAAGTAATTCAAATAAAAATATGTGATGTTAAACCTCTTGATGCTTTAGGAGGGCCCAAATCATTGAAAAAATTACTCGATTCATAAAACTTGCCTCTGGTCGAAGGTAACTTTGTCCACCACTGCACAAATTTTCATTATTGAATTTACCTTCATCCTACATTTGAACAGTAATGCAATTAATGGGCCCCTCTGTAGCTAAATCTTGGGATGCTTGTATGTAAATTGGAATAGCATATCCCCAAAAAAACTACTTTATGCACATGTCAGCTTTAGTCGATTCAATTGCACGCGAGTAGGTAATTTAAACAAAATGTCATTTATTTTTGTTTTATTAGATTTATTAGAATTAGTCACTTGTGTAACTTAACTTCTAGAAAAGATAATTTATAATAGTAGCTTAGTGTTATATATACCAAGATACGAGGTTAAATAAATAATAATTTATTTCTGTAACAGTTTTACAATAATTTGTAGCCGTAGTAGAGACCTTTATTTAAGTAAAAATACTTGTGTTAGGTCTCGCTCTTCTATAGCAGATATTAGTCTGTTTATTTAACTCTTCAACAGAAATATAAAAGGAAAAGATAGTTTATAGTATAGTTCACTAGTATAGGTTCACTTTAAGTTAAGTATACCGATCCATATCATAAACTTGGTTTTGCCTTGTCTTGTTCTCCGTATCCGAGATCCAGCGGTGACGGATGTGCGTTTCTGACGGACCCCAGGCTTCATTGGGCTTACAACTTTCCTTGACTTTCTAGGAATAAAAAATAAAATAAAATTTACTATAAGTAAACAGAAAGGTTCTCAATTTTATTCTACTATATCTACTAGCAGCTCCTCGCGGTTTCACCCGCGTAGTTCCCGTTCCCGTGGAAGTTCCGGGATAAAATAGAAAAGTAAGCTTTCAAATGGTGAAAGAATTTTATAAATCGGTCCAGTAGTTTCGAAGCCTATTACAATACAAACAAACAATCAAATATTTCGTCTTTATAATATTAGAATGGGAATCACAGTTAGTGGTGGATCTGTTCAGAAGGGGGAACACCGGCACACCCTGCACACCCCCTAAAGCCGCCCATCAATGTAAATTACTTACCCTTTTCTATTTATATTTTTGTACCTTGCGGCTTAGAATTTGCACCACCCCAACTCTTCCCGTAGGCGTCGTAAGAGGCGACTAAGGGATATCCATCGGGGGCGGGCAGCAGCGTCCCCTGCAGAATAATTCTACCACCTAACTGCCGATCCCTAACCCGTTAGGATTAGATATATCAGGCCCCCTATGATATATCAGCCAGTAAGAGGCTTACTCAGGGTGAAGCCTGTGTCCAGCAGCCGACCAATAAAAGCTGTCGAGGTGAGGTGAGGATACGAAGTTACCTGTACCAATGATGAGCCCTTAGACTGATAAAGCACTCGGACTGCATGGAGAGGAATGCACACTACTGATGACATTGCGACCACCCATCCCAGGCTGGTCGCTTCTCTGAGGGAATAGGCGGTTATAACCTGAAAATACAAATAAGTAACTAAAATCTCGGGTTAAAAAAATTTTATAATTTATAAAAAATATTTTATATATTAATTTTGTTGTACCTACCTTTTAGAGATTTTTTTTTATTATTATTTTTGCTATATCAAATGTTGAATTGAGTCTTTCCATGTAGTTTTTTTTCTGCTGATATTTCTGCATTGGTTAAACTTTGTCATTAATATTAAAGTCTTTAGAATGTAGGAATAAGTAGCTCATCAGTAGGTACGTATAGGTAAATATTTACGAACGACTTACCACCAGCAGCACCGGAAGAATGTACCTCCATAAGATCAGCCATACCCTCGCAAGCGGCTGACCAGTCATAAAGAGTACATCGCTGCTCAGCCTCTCAGAACCGTACGTGTACACAGCTGCTATGAGCTCCAACGCGCAAACTACAGGCACTGCGGCGATAGCGACGTGACCGTCCAGTAGTCCTAGAACGTGTAGTCCTCCCTGGAAAAGAAATGTTTGTACAGTGGTAGTACGTTGGTAAATAAGAGTGTAGGTATCATGGACAAGCCATGATAGTCAGAAAAAGACTGATCGATTACGCAAAAACCACCCATTCTATAATGACATTTTTGAATGAAGAAATGAAATAGGCTGAAAGCCAATGGCCTGCGCCATACAATCGCAAATAACGATGGCCGTTCAAAGGGCTCTCAAATGGCAATATAGGATGGGTGGTTTTAGCTTTATTCCACGTCTGGTTTTTTTCAATGCTGCGATCGCCATTCTGCCACCTATCCTAAGCTATCAGCGATAGGTGGTCACGACTATTACGAATCTTTTAGGAGAAGTCTATGTCTGACTGTTACCTAAGGTTACTGTTGATAATGATGATGGTGACATTTGGCAAGACTACCGATATAACAGTAAAACCTTTACGTCGCATCGTGGTTTAGACTTTCAAGTCCTAGTTAAGTGTTAAATGCCACAGCTTGTAAACAGTCAGCTGGAAAAAACTTATAACAACGTTATCAGGCAATTTTATTAAAAACCAAATCCTCAATTATGTTACAAAGGGAGCATGCGAAAGTCGAAGTCATGCATGCGAACTTTTGAGGAGCTTTTGTCACGCAAAACCCTGTTCAGTCGCCGTCTATATGGTTCCGATCACACGGCAACTAAAGTAGAACGACATTATATTTCGCGACGAAAGCACTTAAACAAAGGTAACATAAAAACGCATGGCCACGAGGCGCCAGATATCTCTGCGGTTTTTAAGCTTGCGTGTTGAGAATACTAGTTCCTGCTCGTAGGTTCACTCGAGTGGTGCCTAGAAGTATGCACTATTATACATTATATGGGTAAGGTAACGGTAAAGTACCTCAGTATTGCAGATGATTGAAAGCAAGAACAGCGCAACGCATGTCAGGAAAGTAATCAATCGCTTCTTCTGTTTTAGTTTTGGGAATTCGTCCAATAATCCTGTAATTACTGCTTCAATTGTGACAAACTGTAAACAAGAGCAATACACCCCAAATACTTAAGAATGCTAGAAAACTTTTATATAAATATATGTACACGTACAGTCTATAATATCTGTGATACACATAACTAACACTATGTATACATAAAGGTATAACACGAAGTCACCCATTAGTTGTTTGTCATGCGACATACCACAAAAGAGAGAGTTCAGAATGCGAATGTTCAGGCCATAAATCATAATAAGACGCTAAGCCTGATCGTTTTGGCTTTAATGACATTCCTTAAAGAACACAATAGAGATCGTGTTTTTAAAGGTCACTTACCATGGTATCAATGCCAAGGAAGAACAACATGATAAAGAAGGTTATAGCCCACAAATTAGGCGCCGGCATCATTGACACGGCAGCAGGGTACGTGACGAATGCCAATCCAGGCCCGGCAGTGGCCACGTCACTGACTGGCACATTGGCTCTATCGGCCGCAAAGCCTAGCACGGAAAACACAACGAAACCTGCCCAGATACTCGTTCCACTGTTGACTAGAGGAATTATTATTGATGACCTGAAAACACAGAACAAAAAATTGATATCTCACTATCGAATTCATGTTCCATCCCCAATACTGTCTTAAGTATCAATTTTTACATTAAATTATAGAATTCGATAGTGATGCTCGGATGACGTAGCGATATCCCGTCCATCGAATCGCAATCTGTTCAGACATTTAAAAGTTGTGGTGGCAGGAAACTCACACAAAAGAAAACTAACAACATAACACTCCATTTTTAGGCAGTCGTATAAAAAGTGGGATGTTAGCAGTTTTACGACTTTTATAATACTTAAAGAGACAACAGATTTTCATGCGTTTACCGTAAGTTTTTATAGTTGAATCTGTTAAAACTGGCCATACCGACCAAACCTCCCCATCCTGGTCCGAGAGAGTAAAATATCTGAGTGGCGGCGTCTGCCCACACCTGTAAGATAACATAATCATAAAATCGGGCAACTGTTCAAGAGTACACTTCATTCCTATTATATGGCAAGCCTCGAAACGATACGCGCTTTAGCGAGACAGTTCCGCAGATATTGCCTGAATGAAACCCTCCATCTCAACTAAATATTAGTGTAAGTGTATTCGCATATAAATATTAGTGTAATGTGATGCTATATACCTTCGGTTTTGCCAACTGCCCCCAATCAGGAAGTATGTAGAACCATATGCCTTTTGAAGCTCCAGGTAAAGTCACACCACGCACGAGTAATATGCATAGGACCACGTAAGGAAATATAACAGTGAAGTATACGATCTGAAAACAAAAATTATATGAAAAAAATATCAAGCCAAGGTAACCGAAGAAATATAATGTATGGTACAATAAATTGTACCTATGTGTACTAACCAAGGCCGAGGCAGAAATTGATAAACTGCACGAATTTTTAAGCCTTTGAGAGTTAACACTCGATATTGGGTAGGTATGGTGCTGATACTTCTGAGAATTGGAGAAATTGTAGTGGCACGATGCCAAGTAAAGAAAAATACTGCGGCTTGTGTAAATAAAATTACCTTTCCGACGCTCTTGACCCCGTTGCAGATGCAGAGGTAAACGATGACCCAGCAAAGAACATTGGCCCATAATATCGGCCAGACGATACCGCCGATTTGTTCGATGCCAGGAGACATGTGCAAAAGGCGAATGCTAAAATAAGATTTATTCGACTATAGTATGGCATGGCCGTTGGTATAAATCAATTAATATTCTTGTAAGTCCAAGAATATCTCATCATCTAAGAATTACTCAGGGCAGATAATATGAGTTATCTATTGATATAGGTTTATGGAGTCAGAAAACTCACTGGAAAAATTCATCCTCGGGAGTAGTAATAGATCCATTTGAGGAAAAGATGCTACTGTTTTGAGTGATCTGAAAAATTGAAGTTGTTGTTTGGTAACCACATCTAATAATGTTCAATGTTCATCATCAACCTTAACTAGCCCGCTGCTGACACCCAAAAAAGAATCCTGGTTTGGTAATGGACTTTAGATGTCTATTTACCATCAAAAATAAAGGGCCTGAGCACATAAATGTATCTAGATCTGTAGGCCAAACTGGAAAAAAACAATTGAAAGTCCCAATAACAATTAGTTTGCACAATACCTATATAATTTTACTGTTTAAATGCATTGTTAAGGCTCACCACAAAGAAAGTTTGTCTTTTCTAGTCCAAACATAAAGTTTCAAACTCAAACTATCTGCTTTTGACTATTCATTTCTAAATCCTTCGTTGACTGGACCATATTCCATATAAATGATTAGCGTGACTGTACATCCTTCATCATCAAACGAGTACGTTTGATTGTGAGGCGCATTGTGAATTGAATTATAAGAAGGCTTAATTTATAATACCTAGTTCTTTGTCGTTTTCTAGAATTTACAGTAGATGTCTTATAATAAAATCTTTGTCGGTAAAAAGTATATTTGGATAAAATACCTACCTCCACACAATTGTCCGTATTCCAGGAATTGCCACAACTCTGCCAAGGGAGCGGTGACTGCATTGAGTGATATATATAGAGTAGTGGATAAGACATAATGGCAGAGAAATACGTTATTGATATCACATTCAAAACAACTGTCGCATATCCAGCTCCTATGGAAAAACGTTACATGAAATGCATTATTAATTTTGTAGTATAAAAGGGTGTATTTTTGAAATAAAACAGATGGAATTACTAATTATGTTGAATACTTCTTCAACACGACGTAAATTTACCTTTAAACAAAGGATTAATGTTAAATACTGAGATGCATCCCGCACTGGCAAACTGGCCAAGTGTTGTTTCCAAATAAACCAATGGAATGCCGCATATGAACAGAGTCAGAAAATATGGGATCAAAAAGGCTCCTGAAAGAAAAAAAAACATTGCAATTCTTGTGTACTTTACACACATTTACGAAAATAATGAATGTGTTTAAAAAGTTCATCGCACGTACATTTATCGTTCAATATTAAACAAAGAAACAAATGTCGGTTCTGGATGAGTTGCTAGGGTCACATATGGTAGCTATGTATGTCTGCATCTAAGCGACTTATTGAAAAACTACGGCTCTGATTTTTTGAAATAATTGAGTTTGTTTATAAAAAAATCTATAAACCAACTATAACAACAATTGGACTAAATCGAAATGGGACCACTCGGAAAGCACCAGCTCTTAAATAAAAAAGAATCATCAAAATCGGATCACACAATCAAAAGTTCTGAGGTTACAAACATAAAAAACAGTCGAATTGAGACTACGACTTTCTTTTAAGTTAGTTATAAAACAACGCCGTTTTCTTTAGGTCCTACTATTTTGATTACCTATGTATCTAATCCTACCTATCTTAAGCCATACCCCACAAAGAAGCTCTCTCTACATAGGATTTTACCTCCGCCATTCCGATAGCACAAATAAGGGAATCTCCAGATGTTTCCGATCCCAACTGCGTAGCCCAGACACGACAGCAGATATTCGGCTTGGTTGGCCCATCGTTCTTGAGTTTCACCAGCCATTGCTCGGCCCTCCGTCTATCTCCATAACAAATCTTGAACTGGTCTCATTCAGGATGCTCCCACTTAAATTGTTATTCTGACATTCTGACGGTCATTATAGTGTCGGGACGATATATATTAGTCATAAATAACTTTTGGTGGTAGTTTAAATATCCTATCAATATACGTTACTAGGTAGTTAAGATAAATTATTTTAAAGTCTGTCCTTAGGTTAAAAAAGTTTTTGTAATACTTACGAAATCTTGTGTACGAAGAATATTTTTTAAAAAGTATAATTAATTTTGTTTTAAAAAACTATAAAACGACTTAAATTTTTATAGTTTCTTTATGGTATTTCATCGATCCCATTGTCAGAAATGAACCAAATTCAAATGGGACCACACTGGTAAGCACCAGCTTTCATATAAATAAAGAATCATGAAAATCGGACCACCCAGTCAAAAGTTCTGAGGTTACAAAAAAACCTTTTTTGAAGTCGGTTAAAAACTAACCTAAAACTTGTAGTTTGCTAACGCAACATGGGGGAAGCATATTAAACTTAAAGGTTACGTTACAAATTGACTACTTCAGAAATAAGGAAGAGAGTACCTTCGCTTACTAGTAAAGTAAGCGATGTCCTACTAAAAATTAAAAAAAACTGAGGAGGATCTGTACTGACCACAACATGAGAACGAATTAAGTGGGCGAAAGATTTAACGGAATGTTATCCTAAGAATCGAACAAGAGGAAAGGGACGTCAAATCAAGTGATGAGAAACTATGGTTTATCCATTTTGAATGAAGCATGTTAGTTAACAAACTACGACACAAATAACAAAAACTCACTTGCTTGGAGTCGAGTTTCAGATACAATTGGAAGCAATTTTTATTGAAGGGAGGATCTAAAATCGACAAGTAATGTAAATTACGTATAAAAGGACGCGCCAGTAAAGTTAATTTTAGGTTAAGTATGGGCGGTTTGTTTACTAACATGCTTCATTCAAAATGGACACGGTATAGATGATGCAGCACAGCACACCCAAAATAACACAATCACCTTTGCATTGCATTGCAAGGATTTTTTTTGTGTATGGTCCACTCACAGGCTGGTTGGTTTCTGCTCTGCAAACTAAAAACTTAAGAAAATACATACTTAATTATTTTGTTAGTGGAAAGTTACTCAGTTATTTTATTTTAAAGTTTCAATCCCAAAGCTAAAATGACATGTTAAGTTATCTGGAATTTCTTGCTTTGTGGATGCTAAGGCTTCCCCGTCTGACTTTGCTTTCACTGGTTTTGCAGCTCCTTGGATGTATTGAAGAATCTGAAGTAGACAGAAGATTAGTCGCTTTCTGAGCAACAAAGTAGGTTTAGGTTTATCTAAAAACTAAGAAATATAAAATATTGGCGAAGAATACCTAGTCAGTAGGTTAGTATATTTATACTAATATTAGCTCTTCCCCGGGATACCGTTTTTCTCCCTGCCAAATTTCATCAAGATTAGTTCAGTCGGCAACGGGATAAAAAGTATCCTATGTCCGTTTCCTGGTTCTAAGCTACCTCCCCACCAAATCGGTTCAGCCGTTCTTGAGTTATAAATAGTACTAACACGTCTTTCTTTTATTATATAACTAGCTATTGCCCGCGGCTTCGCACGCTCTATTCAAGTAGCTATGTCCGTCCCCGGGATACCGTTTACCTCCCTGCCAAATTTCATCAAGATTCGTTCAGCCAGGAACGAAATAAAAACTATCCTATGTCCGTCTCCTGGTTCTAAGCTAGGGCTCCCCACCAATTTTCAGCCAAATCGGTTCAGCCGTTCTTGAGTTATAAATAGTGTAACTAACACAACTTTCTTTTATATATATAGATATAGATTTTACCGATAAATCGCCATCTCCCCAATGTATGGCGTTCTCCGTCTTTAGCGAATCATCCCAATGGAAGTGTTGGGAGGACTGGCTCCAATCTGGATTCTTGAGCTCACATTTGATGGCCGCCAGGACCACCCTCTGATCCCCAACAACAGGTTTGAAGACCATACTTTTCTTATTCATTGGTTTGCTTGCTGTAGTCTAAAAGGTTTTGCTCCTGTAGATCTTTCCATAATAAGCACATAAGTACCTAGTTATACTATTTAAGAAAACTTAGGAACAGAGTTTAGTTTACAGTAAAAACAAAAATCTAAGTCTCTGATTGTCCTTATGCTATATAGGCACAAGGTTTTGCACAAAAACAAATCAGAATGTCGCTTTTGTTTTCGGAATACGCGTCGCTGGTTCTCTAAGTTCAAGGCCCGTATTATGAATGCTTGCTCAGTCTTCAATCTCTGCTTGAGTAACGCTTGTCTATAGCATAAACGTCACTCAAGCATAGCTCAATGACTGAGCAAGCTTCCATAATACGGGCCTTAGTCTAGCTAGGTACCTATTAAATCTTATGGAACCTAGACTGACTACGGTAATATCTCCCATCCAATATTTGACATTTGAAAGCCCTTTCAATGGTTTCAGTAATACAATTGCAAATTACGAAGGCCATTTAACGGACTCTCAAATGTCAATATAAGATGCGTATTTTTCTGTAATTTCACAGCTAAACCCGTATTAAAATAGGTATGTAGACATTATAACCACGTGCAAGTTGTTTGCCGTAATGGAAGTGGAAAAGGTAAATATGACATTGAATTTGATCGTCCGATAATAATTCTTGTCTAATAATTTATTCTCGGATAATATCCATAACTGGGGGCCAGTTCCTTTATAACTGTATAATCATTTGGGGGTAAATGCCCATAATCTCCACGTTGGGCATGCGGGTTGGGGATCGCAGTTTGGAGATGGAATTGTTTTGCAGGGGGCGCTGCTGCCCGTCCCTATTGTATGTCCCTTAATCCTGATAAAAATATTTAGTTACATAGGTCCGGCTTGGGGACTCTACTCTGTCTTACCAAAGTATACACTAGCTTCACCGTAATAATAGTTCTGAAGGTGTCCCTCAAAGCCACCAGATCTGGACAGAATATCTTGATGGTTGGATCAGAGAAGTTCATGACTTTGCTCCAGGGAAGCTTGTTGCTTTGGAATGTTGTGTAGTTTTGTATTATTAGAGAGTTCTTCTCTTCTAACATTTTGTAGATATCAGATGCATGCGGCGATTGCTCTCCCAACTGCTCTAAGACAACAGTCATTCGTTACGTTAGGTAAGGTACTAGCTTTGGCTTATCCTACAGAGTCTACATTATTTACTAAACTCATCGATCAAGGTATCCGCCGGCCCTTCATAGATTCACAATGCGCATCCAGAAACCGTCTGTATCAAAGGAAATCCCACTGGACACTTTGCGATAATTACCATTTAAACTACATAGTGTCATTTTATGTGCGTGTGGACTGAGCTCGCTTTTGAAATCCTTGCATATCGACTTGAAAAAATTACAGATTTAGATAAAATATTGTTAAACATAAAGCAAAGGTCCATCCTTTTGTTAAGCTTAAAACAAAGCCGGTATGACCCCTAGAGTAGAGCTCTCAGTCCACACGTTTGAAAATATGTATAGTTTAGAAGTTATAGAGAATTTAATTTGAAATATGAGAGCTATCTCTAATCTGTTTTAATTTGGAATCTGTTTTCGTCTGTATTGGCTAGGACTACAACGCTTTGTCGCTCGGTCAGGCAGCAAAGTCTAATACAAAAAAACATTGATTTAAAAAGGGAAGATAGGTTACGTTCTCCCAGCGCTTACTCAAAAATTGGCATGTGTTACAACTACACGCAAACACATACGCTCACAGTTATATTTCCAGTCCTGTGCAATACAAAGAAGAACAAAGACGGAAAGACGTATCTAGGACCGAAGTGAGACTGAGACAACAATATTTCACGCGAATCACGACCGCCCGTGCCGCCGGTCAGACGGTGACTGATGTGGGAGAACACAATTTTACACAATTTGAGGTTGCCACTTTCGAGCAACCGGTGCCTCATCTTCGTTTTTAATAAATCAATGCAAAAAAAGGACAATTTTTACGATTTTTATCACTATAATGTGCCTCCGCTTGTATCCTTAATAAATCACGGATGTTTTTTTCTGGTTTGCAGATTTTGATTTTGTACCAAAACCATGAAAACTGTTTTTATATTTTTTATTATTTAATGTGTTCTTGTTGATAGATTTTTTTTATTATAAAAATACTACTTTTGTAATAAAATTATTAGCGGCATAAATTATAACAGGTAGGTAGAAAAAAATAGCAAAAGTAATTTTGATTTTGAAGATTTTTCTTTTCTTTTCTGTTTTGACTACACAGAAATAGTTCTGTGACTACACTACATACCTACATACACAGGTAACTATTTAATATCCAAAATAAATGAATCATATTAATATAATTATTGATTTAAATAAATCAAAAAGACATAAAAAAAATATTATTGTTAGACTGCTCTTAAAAAACAGCAGCGTTTATTTATTTCAGTACGCCCAAAAGCCTAAAAATAAGTACCTAGGAACTTTTTTTACATAAAAAATTTGGGAAATATTTTATTCTCAATTATAATAATTTCTACGAGAATAAACGTGTTAAGGATCAGGAGAGTTAGGATAGGAAATAAAATTAAGATAAATTTTACTAATCTCGTGTTCCGTATTCACAAAACTTGTCAAGACACAAACTGTCATTTTCACGTGTCATTTTTGTAAGGTTCTATATGTATAAGTATCTACGGGGGAGGCGCGCGGATATAGCGATGTCCACAACACTATGCATTTTTTGTTCATCAAGGGCATGCATGCCAAGCTAAGTAATATATTCTCGTCGCACATGTTTCCAAAAGCTGACAGAAACTACGACTGGGCTAAATGACTATATTGGCGTTGTCTTCGTTATCATTGTATTACTGAAAATGCCAGACGATAGTTGGATAGAAAGATGAAGACGAAAGTTGAAGATGAAAATGCATTGTGTGGACATACCTAATCGAAGATAAAACTGACAATATATTATATTGAGTGTTTTGTATAAATATTTTGTATCCACAGTAACATGTTGCCGGTTTAGAAAGGGTCGCTAATGAGTTTAAACACTTACCAACGTTGTTGTGAGGATTGCTGGCGGCATTTGATACATTTACTTCAGAGTGCCAAAAGTCTTCCGGTTGTGGCAACATTTCTATCAGGGACTCATGTCGCCGGTACATCAGAAATCTTCTTCTAAGAGAGTCAAGCAGGGGAATTTCTAGTTCTACATGAAACAATGCTGTACAACCCTGATAACGAAACAGAGAAGGTTTCGTTAAATCTCGGTTATATTTATTTATACATATATTAATTCTAGTTGTCTTAGGAATCTATATCATAAGCTACTAATGAAACCATTTAACACGATCCCTGTGCAGCTTAGATTATGGAGTCTGCCATCTACGCGCAACCGCTTTTTATCCCAAAATACTTTCACTTTTGATAAGAACCCTTCTTGAGAAGTCCTCCAGTTTTCTTGTCAATTTAAATGTTAGTTCATTAGCTACACGTGTATGCGGATAAAAGTGGATAAACTCATACGTGTAAATTTTTACGAGCTATTAAACTTGCAAGGGCTCATGTCTCATTATGTGTGTCATGCACGTACGATCAGAACTTCATTATGCATCACCGATGGGTCATGTACAGGGAACGTGTTGTATCTCTGATGCCGGGAGACCAAGAGAGCGGGAGCAAACAAACCAGTGTGGCCATCATTGCTAAAGCAAGTTCTAATTCGACCTTGCTCCTGCAGCTGTCGTTATATCAAAGATAATTGATTTTGTTTTAAAAAACCGTAAACCGATAGTTTACAGTACCGTATAGGTTTTTCATTTATTTTCATGGATCCCATTGTCAGAACTGGACTAAATTAAAATGGAACCACACGGGAAGCACCAGTTTTCATTTAAAAAAAAGAATCATCAAGATCGATCCACCCAGTCCGAAGTTCTGAGGTAATAAACATAAAAAACTACACTCGAATTGAGAACCTCCTCCTTTTTTTGAAGTCGGTTAAAAATGGAAAGAATGTACCCACCGATCGTCGATTCCACTCGTTTGCATTCGTTCGCTCTCGCTCACTTCGTCTGTACTGTACCCATCATCAGACTACTTTGTGTTCAGGAAAAGTGCATGCGAATCCATGGGCAGAAGCCAATATTAAATAAATGCTGAGAATATCTGACGTAATCGCGAGACGAACAGCTAGTACCATTGATTTATTAAAAAGGGAAGATAGGTTACGTTCTCCCAGCGCTTACTCAAAAATTGGCATGTGTTACAACTACACGCAAACACATAGGTAGAGTGATCGCAACGTATCTTGAGCTCTCTGATCTTAGGTCCGGAAGCAAAAATGCGCAAGTACAATCAAATAGAAAAGTCATATTTATCAACTAGCGACCCACCCCGGCTTCGCACCCGTGCGAAAGATAAACCTTGATTTTTATTTGATTAACTATTGATTTTTTTTTATTTATTTAAAACAAAATACCTACCTTGCGTTTTGTGACGTCACGCTTTTACTAAATGTAAATAAGTTTTCAAAGAATATTATATTAAAACTTTACCTATTTTTATCATTAATAAATATAGTTAATAAAATATTATTTATTTTTGCAATTAATACCTGCTCGAAATACATGCCTTGCCTACCTATTCTGTCATATACCTCATCTCTACTTATTTTACTAACGGGTAAAGCTAAATGAAAAATGTCGTAAATCATGATTATTTTTATTTATTAACCTACATATATATCTATAGAGGAGCTATGCCTTCTATTTGCATGAATGACTCTTGCTCCTGTGCATCCTCAGAATCACTTTCTGAATCTTCGCTTTCTGTGTCTTCATCTTCCTCGAGATTTATCACAAATTCTTCAGTCATTTCATCAATGACAAAATCGTTTTTTTATAATTTTCGTCTATCTCTCTTACTTTACTGCATAGCGCACTCCACACTGGCTCACCCATCGATGCCACTTTTTCTTGTATTATGTTTTGTATTTCTTTCAAGTTAAAAGATTAAGATTAAAAGAATTTTCTGAGCAACATGTCCTTTTATTGCTGCCCATGCCATTTCGATTGGGTTGAGTTCAGGATGATATGGTGGAAGTCGCAGTACTCTATGATTGTGTGCCTTCATCGGCTTCTTTTCTCATAAAACTCATGACATCAAACACCATTTTTCGTGTTTGACGACGCAGTACGTTAAACCGCCCGCGAGGCATATTTAACGTTTAAGAGAAACAGCTAATATCAGGGAATACTCCAAAAAATCGCAAGAACAAACTACCAAATCAACGAAAACGAACACCGAAACCATCAAAGACTTTGCTGCGTTATTGTACTCAAAGTATTCATTCGACAGTATTGCCAACTAGGTTATAAATAAATTTGCTACATTGTAATTATTTTATTTTCTAATTTGGGTTAATTGCATTCGATAAAATGTTTAATTTATTCTAACATTTAAGGTTGAGTATAAGATGTTTTTATATATTCTATAAATATTGAATTGGAAAATAAAATAATGCAGTACAAAATGTGCTAGACAAAATAAAAATGCGCCAAAATTCTTGCTGGAAACCCCGGATTGACAGACTGATCCCCTCTCCACCCGCTCTTTCCCCTCAACGCCTTATTTTCAGTTTAGTGCGCAGCCATTGAAGCCAACTTCACAGAGCTCATATTATGTTGCGCGGACTCTACGCTCACAGTTATAATTTCCAGTCCTGTGCAATAAAAAGAAGAACAAAGACGGAAAGACGTATCTAAGAGCGAAGTGAGACCGAGACAACAATATTTCATGCGAATCACGACCGCCCGTGCCGCCGCCGGTCCCACAGTGACTGAGGTGGGAGCACACAATTTTACACAATATGAGGTTGCCATTTTCGAGAAACTAGTAGGTACCTCATCTGCCCTTTTTAATTAATCAATGGCTAGTACCTAGCAAATATTTTGATAAATACCTAGTGGTACTCACTGGCTTTTGATAAATCCAGAACGCTCTAATAGTCTCTAAATAACTTATTAAACTAATACATTTTTATGACTGTGTGGGTACTACCTAACTTAAATTTATGAATGCTTAGTTTTTGTTTAGATGGCGATAACTAAATCTAGTTATTATTATGAAATTTCGATACTCTTGGGTAGGCAGGCAGGTATAAACAAAACATTCATTTTCACTTTGTGATGAAAAAAAATTACAACCTAGCGTTTGCATATTCTAAGCTTCATACTTTCGATTGGTATTGAATTTGTCTTAAATTAACATTTTTTTTTTTAACATCAGATGTTATTTAATCATTTTCTGGACTGAAATGCTTAAGTCAACCCATTTATAATATTTTTAATTAATAATTTTCATCTAATAACCAGCTCGGTGAAAGTTGTTGTATAGCGGGATTTTAGACTACTACGAAAGGTTTTGTTTTATGTTTCTACCTTCAAAAACTTTTCTGATTACCTTTTCAGGTTTAGGAGGCTGCACGGTAGACATGACCCGTATTACTGTGAAGAAAAATTGCGCCGATCGTAAATCATCTGGATGAGCTTCAACAAAATTTGTCGGTCGGTCTGTTGGAAGAATTTCTCGGTAGTCCAGCCACATTAGAAATGGCAATTTGCACGTTACTGTACGAGCATACGCTGTACAGACCTGATGACAATAATTGGATTGTTTTAATACAATTAAGAACTAACTCCAAATTCCTTTATTAAACTGTTTTTTTAAATTACTTTTCTCAACCTCAACAGCCTATATTGGTTCACTGCTGGAGGCAGGTTTATCTAATGGAGGTAATGCACATAATCCCCACGTTGAGCATGCGGGTTGGAGATTGCAGTTCAGTGGTAGAATTATTCTGCAGGGGGCGCTGCTGCCCGCCCCCCGGTGTATATCCCTTAGTCGGCTCTTACGACACCCACGGGATGAGTTGGGGTGGTACAAATTCTAAGCGAGCACCCCACAGCTAACCAGCACCACACAGTTAGAAGATCATAATTATAAAGGTAAGTTTTGCGGAAAAATTGTGTTCTAATAGGAATAAACCTTTTATATGTTTAACTCACCAGGGCGTCATAATCGCATGTGCGACAAAGCCCTTAATGAAGAATAAAAAAAAAAAAAAAAAACCTTTTATAGGACCATCTCGAGATCATTCTTAGTACAATAACAAAATAATCAAACAAATCGGTCATAAAACTGTACATAGGGCATGAACATAGAACCTCTTCCTTTTTCTAAAATCTGTTAGAAAACGGCTGCTATGTACCGGACAAGTTGCGCCATCTATGCGAAGTGTCGTAAACTAAGTAAAACAAGAGCACACCGAACAGGGGTTTCCCGACAACTGCAGTGAAGTCAAGTTTGGTAGCACTGATACAGCGTCGAGTACAGGTTCCAAATCATAGATGTCGTTGTCAGATAGGTCGAGTACCGTAATTTGATGCGGCAGACGTTTGAAGTATTCTAATTCAACTCCTGAAAGAAATATTTTCATCAAAATTTGACAAAATAATCTAATAATTATTGTTATTTTCCTTATGCTAATAAAATGTTTTAGAAATTTAATAACTATCAGATAAAAATATGTTAGGTATCGATTATATCTAACCATCTTTGAGCATATTTCTGGCGAGACCAAGGTATAACAGAGCTACGGGCAAATCATCGACGAAGCCATCGATACTCTTTACTCGGTTGGCTTGCAGCTCCAAACTTCTCAAAGTAGGAGACAACAGCGTAGAATCGAAATTTTCAATAAAATTTCCGCATAAATTCAGACTCACTAGATTGCTAAACGTTGTTATTTCGTCATCAAGGTGTGTCATCTAAAATGGAATAAAATTAAAGAAGAACAAGTTTATTAAATATCGTTTTTGTATTTCATTTTAGTTAAAGGTTTCTTTTCACCTGAGAATCAGTAACTCTTAAAACGTTGACCATTTTTAAATCATTCCTCAGAACTGCGCGATCTTTCAACAATACTGCTTTCTTGATGAGTTTTACCATATTATCAGTTATACAATTCGCATTCTTGAAACAAATCTGCCCTTCTCCGTTGGAAAATTTTTCGTTATCCCACTGTGTTATAGGCAGTATCAACTCCCACTGTTGCTCAAGAGAAATACTCGATTCATCATCAAGGAAGCCTGCTAAAATGCTGTTTGCTATTTTGTTTTTTAGAGCTTCAGAAAATGGCTTCGTTGGGATTTCTTCCTCAGAACAAACTTTATGGTGGTATCGCCTAGCACTCTCTACGAGTGTCCAGTCGATGCCCGTGTGTATCCGCTTCTCAAAACCTGATAATTTAATTTTTTTCATTTTAAAAAGTTCTTTAATTATAACCTTAACTAGTAAAAAAAAGTAGTACAAATCTGGTGTACATTGATCTTAGACAATATAAGACATAAATGTAAACATTTTTATGAGTGGTATGTTATGTACTTGTTCAAACTTATTAAAAAAACAAAGGACTTAATGAAAAAATATTAGGTATGATTACCTACATTGATATCAAAATATTTAAAATATTATTGTATCTTATTAGAGCTTCATGCAAGTTTTAGTTGAGCATTACATTTATATATAATTTTTTCATTTATTTAAGCTACATATTATTATCTTATTTAATTGAAAGCTGACATAAACCACATTTTGGTTTGTCCGTCCGCCTGTCTCTAAAGTAAAGTATATGTAGTTTATAATATGAATGGTTGGTAGGTATTATGAAGGTACATTCCTACGCAACTACCTAACGGAGCGGTTAAAAATATGGTCAACTCGTTTGGAACTTATCCATGTTAGCATGTTACATTATAATCTTAAACTAATAAAAATCCAAGAAATATACGTCGAAATTAAGCATTAGAAACGAAATATCGAGTTTATTTCGTAAAAAAAATATATTTTTTACGAAATATATATTTTAATGTATAAAAAAACTTGTATACATTCAAAATTTATTCGCAACTATATAACACGTTAATAAACACTATACTGACGTATTTTTCTCGTTTTCCCTGACTATACGTATGTATTTATGAATATTGGATAGTGGAAGCAATGTTCAGAAAGAAATGGGTAGGTATAGGTATAGCTATCAATAATTGGTGCGTATGGAGGGGTATGGTATAGGGTTTAAAATGGGTGCATAACCAACCTTCCAAAATATCTTCAGGTTTGAAAAAAAGGCTGGACTGGCTGATTGAAGGTCTGGTAACATTTGACTTAACAACAGCTTCTTTTCCTTTTGGAGGCATTATTTATATTTCAAACAAAGGCACTGCATAAACAAGTAGGGTTTATGCTACGAGAAAGACTGAAAATACCATATGTAAAATAAAATATCAAACACATTCAGAATTATATACGTGTATCCAAACAATAAAACCAAAGAGAATACAATAACTTCGTAAGAGAAATGACAATCATTTGTAGAGTCATCGAGAAAAAGCTAATATTATGTAGTTCGATAAAAGCAGATCCATTGACAAAACGACTAAATGATTTGTAGATTTAACATAGACCAAACACTAAATCAACCATAGACATATTAAAACAAGCTAGTTATTATGTGTGTGGAATCCATTAAAAACGAATTGCATACATTGTACTTATGTAACCTACCTTTGCCTAACTGTTACCAAAGAAACCGTCTTCAACTTCATGAATGAAGATTACCTATTATTAGTCTCTTCATAACTGTTGCCTTAATACTATCTTGTTGGTTTCTGGGTAGATAGCGCAAATCTGAAGTTTTAACCGATATAAAAATAATATTAGTTTGATTATACCCTTAGCGAATTAATTCTCTAAGATTATACCGAACTTTTGGTAGCCTAACCTCACCTCAGAGGTGCATTGCTTATTGAAAAACGCAATGGCTTCATCGCGAATCTAACCAACGTGTGTCATGCTAAATTTTACCAAAAGCTACGATCGATTACCGCTAGGTGTCGCTGCCGTCATAAACTAAACACAGCGGTTTAACAACATAGAGTTTTCAACGCATGTGTGAATCTGTGGCGATCAACAGCTTGTCCCTTCTGCAACATACAGTAGCGTGACAGCTGCCAATGTGCTGCTCGCTGTCGAATACTCCGTCAAAATAATCAATTCCCATAGAAATAATCATATATTTAATTAAAAAGAGCCGCTTTTTGAGGCTAATATCTTTTGTTAAACCTATTTAGTTAACCTATGTAATAAATTTGGTGCATTTTGTTCATGTGTGATATTTTCCGAGCTCTAATCAAATTGACATGTGACGGTGCGCGGGAGTTTTGAGTTGATTTCTGAAGTGCTTCTGGACTTGGTGAACTTGGTGAACTGTGTGATGGGCAGCGACATGCGTAGTGAAAGTGAAACCGGCTATGTGGTCATGCAGGTCTGGTGACGTGGCTTTTGCCAATAGTCTCGCGGACGTACGTCAAAATGCACTAACGTACATGCCCTTGTGCGATTGGCAAGATCCCATGCACGCAAGAAATTCTACTTTGTTTACTTCCGTACAAGTTATCAGCTGAGAACCTTTTATTGAATCGAAGGTGAAGGTAATCATATTTTTATAACAACTTATTTTACGTAATACGACGGGTTTTTGGAAATCTCCTTTAGAAAACGGTGCTCTCGTATGGTTTTGTTTTTTTATACATTAAAATGTCCATATTAGGTAAATAATTTATATAATTATATTAATATGTTTTGAAATCTGGGTACCTACCTGGAAAATATATATTATGGAATACATGTAGGAATAGCTTGTAAGCTCTACAATTTTTTTTATGATCTGGCATTTTAGAAATATTATCAACATCAACTTTTTCATGTACCTACCTACTGGCTTCAAGTCGCATGCATGGCTTACGAAACGGTAGCGATCATTGTTTGTTACCTACTTCTACCTAAGTTTATTACAAAACACAAAACAATGGCACTGTAATCCGGTAGGATTACAGTAACGATCGGTAAATCGCGTAAAAGATTATACGCCAGAAAAGTCACGTTTTTTACATTTGTCTAGGTAAGTGTATTTTGAATAATCCGCTAACATAGTTAAAACTGCCCAATGACATAATAATTTGTGGGTCAGTATTATCATTGACGTGGATTGGTTAATATTCTGAACTGTTAAAAAGTTAATACCGCATCTTCTTCACATAAATGTATATCAGACTAACTGCGCCCCGTGGCTTCGCACGCGTTGTTCTTATGGAAACCTTTAGAGGTGATTTCTATCCCACGGGGACTGATTTATGAGATAAAAAGCCTTAGCCTATGTTTGATTCTAGGATTAGAATCACCTGTATGCAAAGTTTCAACCCGATCCGTTTAATTATTTTGGCGTGAAGAGGTAACAAACAACCATCCAAACTTTAGCATTGCTAATATTAGTGTGATTGTTCCGATTTCAGCTGTATTGTTTCGATATCTGGATATTACAATTTAAAACTATGATATTTTATGTCGTCTAGGTATAATAAACCTTTTTATCATCATCGTCATCATCATCATCATCAGTCCTTGTCGACCCTGATAGGGGTGTCTATTTGACGAGAGACGTTACCTCAACGTCTCCTCTTAGTATGGGATTCGGTTAGTTCCCTGTCCGCATATAGAGGCGCTGGTCGACCAAATTGTATGGAAAAAGAAGATGTCACGATCACGTCTCGTTGTTAAACAGACTCACCCCTCTGGCATACCGTCTACTTCCCGGACCATTCAGCTGTTTGGACGTGAAAAGGTTAGACAGAGACAATTGTTTTCGGATTCATAATATTTGTATGATATATCGCAGTGTTATTTATGAGGAGTGAAATGAGGTCACAATAATTTGATGTCAAGGTCTCGAATAGTCTTTATAATGACATTTCCGCAATCAGTACGGCTTCTGTTAGTTCCGAATTAGGAAATACCTTGATACAAACATTGTTAAGTTACTAAAATTATACATTAGAAGAGGTTTTTTGTAATTTCTGCCCCTTTCTGGGGTTTGTACGCCTTGTGCCTGGTAACGAAATGGTTTAAAAGTTATGAAACGAAAACCTTTGAATCTCATTTCCACCCTCATAAAGCTTTTCGCTGTGTGGTGATGACTTGAAATTTGCACCACCCCATCTCTTCCCGTGGCTGCGTGGGTGTCGTAAGAGGCGACTGGATATCTACCGGGGATGGCCAGCAGCGCCCCCTGGCGAACAATTCTACCACCGAACTGCGATCCCCAACCCGCATGCCTAGCTAGGGATTATGGGCATTAGCCCCCCATTAGACAAACGCCAATAAGATGCTTATCAGGGGGAGGCCTGCGTCCAGCAGAAGACCAATACCATCCTGCTCGGGAGCTCTTTAAGGAGACTAAAATATTGACGTTGCCAAGCGAGTTTATTCTGCAAACGGCCAAATTCGTCAGAAATCACTTTAAGGAATTCCCGACGTGGGCTGAAGCCCACAACTACCACACAAGACATCGTCACCGACTAAAGCTACCTACAAGAAGATTGACGAAAGCAAAAAACAAAATTGACTATATAAGAGTGAAAATATACAATAATCTGCCAGACTCTATAACCAGTGCCGGGTCGACGGCTATATTCACGAAAGAATTAAAAAGAATCCTATTGGATATGGCTTACTACAGTGTAGAAGAATTTCTAGAAGACAAACTCGAAAGAATATATTTTGAAAAGATTAAGAAACCCTCTTGTAGAATTTCAGCCTTGTAACTTTTATAATTAGATATTTTATGTGGAGTTTTGAATAATACTCTCATTAGAGTACATTAAGAATTCGAATTTTCAAAAAACAATTCCTAGTAGGAATTTATTTATTTTACCTGGGTATTTAACGGCCTTTTCTGTAAAATCGCACTTTGGTAGGTTAGTAGTTTCAGAGACTACAAAACCTGATCTATCCCCTTAGCAAAATAATATTAAAATAAAACCGAAACACGTTTATGTTCTGACTGTGACGGGTCTGAGTCCAGAATCTACGCTTATAATTTTGACGGTTACAAATTTGAAGTAGACCCTGTTTTAACCACCTTAAAACCGAATTTCCAAAAATCACCCCGTTCTTATAGGCAGGACCTTCCCGCTAGGAACCCCTTGTAAAATTTCAGCCTTGTATTCTAGCTCTTCTATGTAGTTGAGATTTATTGATACATGTTATCTTTTATTTAACCGACTTAAAAAGTAGGAGGTTCTTTCTCTAAAACTTTGCAAACCAACATACTTATTAACACTAAAGTCATTTAAAATTCAAATAACGGTTAATGTCCCGGTAGGTATATTCGACTTGTGATGTATGTTGATTTTAGTGATTCTTATACGTTTGGCTTTATGTGGTTAAAGATATTTATTTCTCAAAGAACATAATATACAATTATACATTCATTTACATAGAAATGTGTTTTTTCTTAGTATCTAATATACTTTTAAAACTTATTAATTATGGTTGACGTTTACAGTGCAGTTGTTATAATAAATGCTTATCTATTATTCGACAGGAATATTCTCTAATACATATTTCTTGAGTCTTTTCTTGAAAACTGTTAGGCTAGCGGATTCTTTTATGTTTCTTGGCAAGTTATTATGTAGTTTTGCTCCTTCAAATGTTATATTTTTCTTTCCGTAGTTAGTTCTAGGATGGGGTAGTGAAAAGTTTTTTGAAGATTATGTACTCCTACACTTATTCATGTGTATATAATTTTTTATGCATATTTGTCCATTTCTTGTCGATTATGGATTCATTTAGATTATTTCTATTCTATAAACAACAATCCCGAGAAGATGTCATATTATTTAGGCCGTATAGATAATTAGATATCCGACTAGACTACTATATTCTGAGTGTAAACTACCTACTAACCGTTAGACAGTTATACATACTACAAGTCATAAAAACACAAAATAACTCCTTACGACAGATTTTTTTTTATCAGAAATAGTCCTTCGTTTGACCGCAATCTCACAATTCTCACATGATGGAAAGCGAAGATGCGGCCGACGATGTATCACGAAGGTCTAGAAATCCCCCCCCCCCCCCCCACACACACACACACACACACACACACACACACTCATGGGGTCTCCTGTTGCCCAGACTCTTACGAGACTGGTGTTCTCAGGAGATCCATCACTTAACATTTTTTTTTCATATTATTGTTTTAAATTGATTTAATGCAACGTTAGATTGCATATTTTATGTTATGAACCCATGGAAGGAGGTCCCCAAGATACAGGTTTATCCTAGTTTGAGGATCAAAGATGTAATAATTTTAAGACTTGTATCTTTTTCAATAAACGTTATTATTCAATAAACGTTATTATATAATAATAGAGTTTGTTTTAAAAAACTATTTTTTATGTTTGTTACCTTAGGCTTAGAACTTTTGACTGGGTGATCCGATTTTGATGATTCTTTTTTTATTTGTGTTCGTGACACACTTAATTATAATATTTTAGTACATTTATAATAATACTATACTATATTACTATAATAATATATAGTATTATAAATATTATAGTTCAGAATCGTACCAGGTCCAGAATCAACCCCTTTTGGCTGAAACCCCGAAGTAATCCAGTTCTATGATTTATGTACCTATATGTAGAAGATGATAAACTCGAAGATGGATGTTGATGAATAGGAAGTTCTTTTGACATTTATTATTAATCCAGCAGATTCAAGATAGGTTGTCAAGAGAGAGTTGACCTTGCATTCTATTCTCGTACCAAGCGATGTACTAAACATAACCTTCAGATTTTTTAGGTAAAAATAAATTGATTTTGATATCAGTTTAACATACACTGTCATCTCAGTCGCTGCTTTAGCAAATTACCCGGCTACTGTCTCTGTGTGAAATTGAATGTCGAACTACCGATAGTTTTATAATACATTTGACTATGAGATAATCATCAAATAGTTTTATAATACATTTGACTATCTATGATAGTCTATTTCATTAAAAGGACGGCAAATTAATCGGTCAGCAAATTTAAGGCGTTTTGGTTTACAAAATTATAGACATTTATATAGAAGTGAATTGGGCTGCATCCAGTAATCAGCAAAATTGATTAATTTGGACAGTAGTGGTAAAAAAAAATCTGCAGAAATATATTATACTCGTAGTAATGCAGCAGCAAATCGTGATTCAAGTTAAATAAAATTTGGTAAGCACTATTATTATTTTGATTCAGAGTCAAATCGTTTATTTCTTTAGACTTACAAATTGATGGATTTTGCGAGATTTAAATAAAAAATATTATTTCAGCACAGCGTTATTACCTTTCACGCGAAATAACTCTACAAAAGACTCGCAAAATTGCTCGCAAAATATAAACTGGCGCATGAAATATTAAATGAGTAAAAAAAAAATCTATAAACCAACTTCAATTATATGGTTTTCTTATGGATGCCATTGTCAGAACTGGACCAAATTGAAATAAGACCACAGCAAAGCACTAGCTTTCAAATAAATAAAGAACTACTAAATTGGATCACCCAGTCAAAAGTTCGACAAACATAAGAAAAATAAAAAAAAATACAGTCGAATTGAGAACTTTTTTTTTGAAGTCGGTTAATAAGTAAATAAGGTTTGTCTTAATTCGAATTTGAATCCATGCTCTACAAAATATTCTACTCAGTATAGATCCTTTAGATCAGCTTGTAATAAAGCTATTACAATAGTCCATTGTTAATATTAGGTCCTTACATATGAAATTGGCGTTTTGTATGGGAGGAACAAAAAGTCGAATATTTTTTAATATAATATATTTAATTAATCAAAGTATGAACCATTATTTTCTATGCACTTTTGCCATCTTATAGGTAGTTCATTGATCCCTTTACTAAAAAAACCAGTCGGACGGGAATCAATAAAATCTTTGAAGGCGATTTGGACTGCCCCATCGGAGTTGAATTTTTTCCCTTGCAAGAAGTTATCCAAATTTCGAAAAAAATGGTAATCTGTTGGAGCAAGGTCCGGGGAGTACGGAGGATGTCTTAGACTTTCCAATTGAAGCTCTTCTAATTTAGTAGCCGTCTGTTGCGCAGTGTGTGGTCTAGCGTTGTCGTGAAGCAGCAGTGGCGTGGAGCGATTGACCAGCCTAGGTTGTTTAGCCGCTAGCTTTTCCATCATGGTTTGCAATTGCTGACAATAGACATCAGCCGTAATAGTCTGGCCAGATTTGAGAAAACTGTAATGAACAATACCGGCACTAGTCCACCAAACGCTTACAAGTAACTTTTTTGGGGTTAATTTTCGCTTGGGGCAGGATTTGGCTGGCTGGCCAGGATCCAACCATTGCGCTGAGCGCTTCCGATTATCGTAAAGAACCCATTTTTCATCACAGGTAATGATTCGGTTTAAAATACCTTCATTATTGTGCCGGTTTAGTAATGTAACGCAGCAGTCGACGCGCGTTTGCCGGTTTGCTTCAGTCAATTCGTGAGGTACCCACCTTTCAAGCTTTTTAATCTTCCCAATTTGCTTCAAGTGAATTAAAACAGTTTTATCACTAACATCGCAGCCTGCAGCTAACTCGGACGTGGTTTGCGATGGATCCGCTTCCACAATAGCCTTCAACTCTTCATTATCAACTTGAGTCTCAGGCCGTCCACGGGGCTTGTTCTGCAGGTCGAAATTTCCAGAACGAAAACGTTGGAACCAAAAACGAACTGTGTTTTCTTTTGCAACACGACCGCCATACACATCATTCACCCTTCGAGTTGTTTCCGCAGCACTAGTGCCACGGCGGAACTCGTACTCGTAAATAATGCGATATTTTAAGTTTTCCATTTTGTAAAATGAGTGACGCAAACAGAAAAAAACAGAAGAAAAAAAACAAATGAATGACGATCATCGAAGCACAAATACATGAGTCTATAGCTGTACAAATTTGAATTTGGAATTCCTTACCAAATTGGAGAAATTTGTGATTAAAGTGGCCAGTACGAAAAACGCAAATTTCATATGTAAGGACCTAATATATTTCCCTCGAACTATTAGCGCCCTCGCTACAAACCCCGTCTCGGGACTAAATGTTAGTTTCACCCGAGGTAAACACTGTGCTTTTCATTAAAAATACAAGGAAAGTAAAAATAAAAATATGAATGAGCTAATGAAAAAAATCGTAAATTTTACTTTACATAAATCAACAACTTAGGTGCGATATTAATTTAAAGTCTATGGTCAAATAGAGCAATTATTTGTTATAGATAGTGAAAGGTTTTTTCCAGGTACCTCCTGAGAAGTGAAAACTTTGTATATTTTGGTTAAATCCATAATTTTTCCATTTGAGAAACGATGTTAGTCTCTCAAAATCCTTTAGCTGTACATTGTGTGTTGTCTTTAACATAGAATACACGCTCCATAATGTTGAAAATCTTTGAGAATTCGTTAAAATATATTAACAAAATGTTTTCCTCCAACGATTTCACTATTTTCTCAGCGCGCCATTTCATCATAAAATCGTTGTACGATTTTAGGTACCTTCATTTTGATTTAGGTGGTAAAAGGTTTTACCACTACTGCTTTAGCCTCTTCTTTTATCAAAACAGGCGTTTAATCTTTGTCTATAACAATTGTAACTTATTGTAAAAAATCACACAAAATTCTACAACTCGAAAAATCATACGAAGATAGGATTGACGTATTGACGAAAATCCTCTTTGGAGATGGCAGAATTTAGCCATGGTAGCTCTCCCTATTCTACCATGGTTGAATAGACATGGTAGAATACCGACAACTATTCTACTATTATCTATTATTTAAAAAATGGTAAATAGTTAGCCAAATTCCATGATATTTTAAAGAAATAGTTGAAAGTAAATTATAATATGGTATTTTACATTACGCTGTAATTGAATGGCCGGCCGTATGAATTGCGTCAAACCAGACGCAAAAGCCATCTCACAAGAAGTTGAAGTTGAGTGGCTGTATAGAAAGGTAGAATGCATGGCTTAATAAGTAAGGTGACAGCTGTCATTTGTTTCGTATTTGTCATTACTTTTCGCCCCTAGGGACGAAAAGTATAACTTTCATCCCGCTGCGCAGACAACTTCTGACCTACTTTCAGAGTATGAGTAATGAAAAATCTGTTAAATAACTCGGTACCTACCTATAGAGTAAGCTTTACCTCAACAGGCCAAATAAACTGAAAATGGCGTTCACGCTGAAAGCAGGCGGCCTTACCGTCACCGACTACGTGGTGTTTGGAGTCCTCGTGTTCACGTCTTGCATCGGAGGCCTCTGGTACAGCGCTACGGCCTCCAAGAAGAAGGCGGTGGTCAACGTGAAAGACTATCTTCTTGGCGGGAAGGCCATGAACACTTTCCCGGTGGCATTGTCCCTAATAGCAACGTAAGGAAATTAACTTATATATATTCTCTAGTCTAGTAGAATCAACTTGCTTCTGCGTTTTGCTTACAAGGAAATAGAAGTCCTTCCTGGGATATCATTTATGCTTTTGTTTTTTTATTAAGATCCGTACATTCTGTACAGCCGTTTAGACAATGACAGACAGAAAGTCACTTTCGTGTTTATATTATTAGTATATGGTTTGCTCTGTTTTTAAGGCGTACTATAGTTATTATAGAATAACTATAATTATACCAGTAATGATTGAGCCATTAGCAGAGCTCAGTATATAATTTTACTAGCTATGGAAAACAGAAAGCTTAAATATTTTAAGGAAATGTAGCATTTATGTATACTTATCCGTTTTACTATTTGCCTTATTCCTCATCCTTCTGAAACGATTTCTTAACAATTAGAAAACCCCTTGTGTTTATGTCATTACCTATTGGTTATCCCTTCCTTTCCCCATGATAACAAGCATTTCAATCGTAGCTACGTATCAGGAGTGACCGTCCTGGGAACACCGGCTGAGGTGTACAACTACGGAACGCAGTACTGGTTGGTTGTCGTGGGGATCATACTCAGCAGCGTGATCGTTGGCGTCATCTACATGCCGGTTTTCTGCAAGCTGAGGCTCTCCTCTTCCTATGAGGTTTGTGGCAATAGGTTCCATTATAGTGGGTGTGTAATTGTGTATGCGGCCGTGTCGTGCCGGTTTAGAATTTGTAGGTACCCTCCCGACCCTTCCCGCGGGTGTCGTAAGAGGCGTCTAGGAGATATCTGCAGAACGATTCTACCACCAGATTACGATCCCCAACCCGCATGCCTAGCGCGGGGATTTGTGGGTATTACCCACCATGATAAAAGCCAATAAGGCTCTTATCACGGGGAGGCCTAAGTTTAGCAGTGGACCATTATAGGCTGTTAAGGATTGAGGATCCAGCCTCCAGATCACAGTAAATAAACCTCCACTGGGTTTATTTACTGTAATCTGGAGGCTGGTTTTGTACCACCTCAATTAATTCAAATTAAAGTAGCTTCACTTCCATATTAGTCTAGCATAAAAAGATTGAAGTGAACAGAATCAAAAACAGATCTTTGACTTTTGAGATTATACCTATCACAACAGCTTCTGATTGGGGCTTTTCTCTCAGAAGGTAGCCCTTTTTCTTTAAAATAATGGAATAGGTATAAAAACGGGTATAATATATGCGTCTATATCAGGCTGTTAATAGGCATCTACGTTTTTTTGTTACAGTACTTGGAGTTGAGATTCAATCGCCATGTAAGGGCGGTCGCTTCAATCTTGTTTCTGGTGGATGAGGTAAGTTCATAACAAACAGAAATGCTTTTATTTGCGTAACTATGATATATTTGCCATATGCAAATTATGTCAACAGATCCAAATAACATAAGTTAAAATTCACATGATGACAATGATATATAATTGAACGATATTTATTGAAGAAAGGATCTCAGATCAGCGAGCACTTTCTATTATGTTAAAAAGTCGTCAACAAAAAAGTTAATTTAAGGTTAGGCACTGCGGGTTTGTTAATATTTTGTGCAGGAATAAAAAAAATCGAATATATATACATAAATCCGACTAATAATACAGGTGAACATTAAAATGCTACCCATAATAAAATACCAAACAGATCAAGATTAATTTGGCGAAGATGTAGAGCATAATCAAACTTTAATTGTTACTTTTTACTAGATCTAAATCCTTTGGGCGAAATCTTGTACCATTGTTGTGAAAATGTTTGGCCGAAGACAACGACAAAACTTTGATATAGATCGGTATGTTTTTTTTCACATAAAGTAATCGACCCGGAATAACTTATTAGGCTATTTTTTATTGGGAAAGACCTATTTATTCCTTTATAAGATCGTTTGCTTATCAGATTGCTGTTAGATCGATTAAATAAGCCAGCACTGTTTTAGTTACCTATGTATGTATTTGCAGTCGGTCGCTTCAGTACCGAACAAATAATTTGCCGTAGGTATTTGCACCTTATTTTCTAGACACAGAGTCTAAATATCAGTACTGCTTCGAGTGTCCATGTCTACATGAATAGTAATTCATTGTAAGTTCGGGATCGGACTTTGACCACACTGTTTGTTCTTATAAAGAAAATCAACATCAATTGACGCTACGGTTAACGGAAAATTACGTTATCATTGGTCACGATTGTAATCTAGACGAGTGTTATGGGAACCAAACATGGTTTTTATATACTTAGATATGACGAGATTATGACCGTTTCGGTATGACTTCATGTCATCGTGAGAATCACAATGAAAATTGTTATGTAATATTTTGCAAGCTTCTGCAAATTGTTTGAAAGGAAATACATAGATATAGGTTTCCTGTAATTTTTAATGAAAATATTGTTTTCTCGTCAGTTGACCTTCTTGACCGATTTTTTTTTTATTAAACAAATCCTGGCTTCCGTTACTAAGTAGGTATTCTGCGTGCTGACGTATCTACTTGAATGATGGCAGAATGTATCTACAAGGTTAAAACTGACATAAATGTTGTACCTAGGAACTAAAAGGAATGTACATTATCGTCAATTGAAGATCATGTTATCGTTTACTACTGCTTTAGACTTTGACTTCGTGGATTTAATTTGCAAGACAACATTATTGTCTCCATTGCTTCAAGTGGTTTTAATTTGTTTACCGGCAAACTTATTTTGTTGAGTGTTTGGGACTAAAGATTGGTTAACGAGAGCCGGAGCACTGGAGTAGAAATATGTGTAGGTATTTAAAAAAAACTTAGTGGTGACTTTTTCGTGATATACAAAGAAAATTACAATGAAATAATAGAAACAAACAAGAAGTAGTATTTACAATTGAGCTAACTGCAGGCAATATTATTGTAAACAAAAATAAACAATAGCTCAACTGATCCATATTGTCAGAAGCGTCCCCAAGACGCGCGCTGGACGCATTGCCTTTTTGGAAATGCTGATGCGCTGCACCAGATATTCACCAGATATTCTTGGTTCCGGCTGCTGTGTGGCTTATAATTTGCACTACCCCAACTCTTCCCACTGTTGTCTTAACGTAAGAGACAACCATTATAGGCTGTTTAGGTTCTGGTTGATTCTATGGTCGTCATTTATGGTCATCCTTATATTTGAAGGGTGTCATTTTTATTAGATGCCTTTATTTTCATTTTGCTAATGCTAAACTTTTTTTTTCTCAGATTTTGTTTCTACCCATGGTGGTCTACGTTCCTGCTTTAGCTTTTAATCAGAGTAAGCATTATACTTATATCCTGCCTAGAAGAAAAAAAACTTAACTTCGGGCTAGATAATGTTGTGTGGATTACCCAAAATTATCTAGCCCGAAGCTAAGCAGAGAATAGAATAGAAGAATAGAAGAAATAGAAAAAACATTTATTTGGACACAGGTACATAAAGAGTTTCAAAAATAAACAAATGACAAACAAAAACAGTATAACATGGAGGTAAGTGTCATGAAAGGGTGGGTGGTAGTTTACATTAAATATATAGGTCTGCCTCCACGTCCCTGTGCCGAAAAAGGGGTTGGCTCAGCGTGTGCTGAATATATGCTGAACATATGCTCAGCGCTGTTTTTCAGCCAAGGACCTTACTATTAGTTGACGTTACGGACGGCAACTTGGCGACAGAAGTGCAGTTTGTTTTCAACAGTCCGCAATTAGCTCATCCGTTTGAACTGCAAATACTAGTTTTATTTTATTTCTATTATTTGATTTTAAACTTTATCAATAAAGAGATCTGTATCAACAGATAAAATTAATTAAATACAATAAATAATTATATGATTGTGTTTGCTGCAAAATAGTAAGAAAATATATGAACAAAAATTAGGCGCTTTATTAATTTGTTATTCGTTGATCGTGAGGTAGTAAGTGTGAAAAATTTTAGTACTGTACAAAGATAAAGAATACTGTTGGATTGGGCTTCCCGATACGCTTCAAAAACTAACTATATAAACAAAAAAAAAAAAAAAAAAAAAAAAAAAAAAAAATAGGTATGAGAGTGAGCTTGTGTTACGAGTACTAGATAACTGATATACTTGATACAATACACTACATAGATAGTTTTTTTATCATACTTAGAAAATACCCAGAAAACCCGGAACGAGTAGGCCCAGCAGTGGGCAGATACGGGCACATTATTATTATTTTGTATGTGATGATGATGGTTAAAGAACCCTGGCTAGGCAGGCACCTAATGAGAAGTTGTGTTTTTGGTTTAATTAGGAATAAACTAAGTTTTATTTATGTTCCTTTCCATTCATGGTTGTCTGGTAGCGATCGCTCTTGAGCGATAAGATTGCCAATTGTAGTTGTCTTGTTGTAAATAGTTGTTGTGTAAATAGTAGTGTTATCGTAATAGCTTTAAGAGTGCAATAAAGGGTTTTCTATTCTATTTCAGTGACGAAAGCCAATGTTTACATCGTGGGTGGTGTAATGGTTCTAACATGTGGTCTCTATACAGTATTAGTGAGTATTTTATTTGTTTTTTAACACTTTTTAGAGATCGAAATGGTTACTGTGTCTTCGTCTTTCAAACGACGTAAGTATATTTTTGCAATTTAGAGAAGTTGATGACCACTAAGTTACAACCGTAGGATTGTACGACGAAAACTATCGTAGTTTTACGAATTCATTACGGTAAGCGGGTTAACTACGAACCGTATTTGTGTCGCACTCACCCTGATGAAGGCGATGAAACGTTGGTGTTCTTCCAAACCAAATAATGTCCGTAGATAACCCGCTTGGATCCGAAATTAATGGTACGATTGTAAATGTGTAACGTAAGTCAATGCCTAAGTCCTAAGAAATTATCAACAAGCATTGTGCTATTGATTGACTCTACCTATATTGAAAATTGTTTTTGGATTTGTGTAACTTCACCTTGTTTAGAATGATAATCTATCATTTATGCATGTAACCGCTGTAAACTTGACCATGGTAGACTAGAGATACCTTTTATAATCTCATCTCACTAATATTATAAATGCGAAAGTTTGTATGGATGGATGGATGGATGTTTGTTACCTCATCACGCTAAAACTACTGGACGGATCTGGCTGAAATTTTGCATGCAGGTAATTCTAATCCCGGAATCAAACATAGGCTACTTTTTATCCCATAAATCAGTTCCCGTGGGATGAAAATCACCTTTTAACGTTTCCATAGGAACAACGCGTGCGAAGCCGCGGGGCGCAGCTAGTTAGACATAAGACCAATGTACACATTACCACCTACTCACAGCAATACATTAATTTATAATTTATCATTAGCAATTGTGTATCGTAAGGCGAGCAATATCAGCCCATACCAGAAACACTCGTCAGAACTACCATGATCGTTCGGCAAAGAACGCTGCTAATAAGAGGAAGAATTGTGTAAAATGGACTATGCCTTTTAGCTTTGTGGTGCTGGCTTAGAATTTGCACCACCATAACTCTTCCCGCGGGTGTCGTAAGAGGCGACTAAGGGATATCCAACGGGGGGCTCGGGCAGCAGCGCCACCTGAAGCATTATACTACCTAACTGCGATCCTCAACCCGCATGCCCAGCGATATGGCTTCGGATTATGGCTTCATACGTTAAACGCCAATAAGGCACTTATTAGGGGGAGAAGCCTGCGTCCAACAGTGGACCAATACCGGCTGTAGAGGTTGAGGTTGAGCACTATACAGGGTGGGGCAAATTTTTGGCCCCTTAACGGTAGCTAGCGTTTCCTTAATAGTTGGACGGTTTTGTTCTTAGGGACCTTCTATTTTATTTAAAAAAAAAAAATATTGCCGTTTTTAGTTTTTTGAAAAAAAGTTATAGCTCGTCCAAAAAATAACATTTGTCAAAAATAAACAGGTTGATCTTAATCGACACTATTTCCAATCAGGAACACTTTTCCTAAAGTAGCATAACAAATCAAATCGTAGGTTTTGGCGATAATTAAAAAAAAAACAATTCCCATACATTTTCTTTGACAAAAAAAAACAATTAATTCGTATGTAACTACTTTTTTAGTTGGTAGGCTAATTTTGAAGGCTTATGCTATCCATGTTTGCTCGAAATATCTGATGGTGGCCAAAATAAGTGCCAATGATTAACCATTACATCTCTGACTTAATCTATAGTGGATGGTTCGATAGGTTTCGAGTTTGTGCGTTGTTTTTGTAAGTAGAACTAAGTTTCTCTTGATTTAAGTGTAACTGTTTATGTTATTGTAGGTATATTTTATGTTTTAGTTACAAACGCTTTTGATTTGATTTGTTTCCAGGGAGGTCTGCGAGCAGTGGTGTGGACGGATTCAGTACAAATAGCAGTTATGTTCTGCTCAATTACAGTGGTTTCGATTGCGGGGACCATCGCTGCCGGGGGTTTTACCCACATCTTCAGTGTTGCTAACGAAACTGGCAGATTATCGCTGTCTAAGTGAGTTGCAAATTCTGACACAAATTATTCTTTGATTTTATAAAAAAAAAAAATTATGAACTACAAGTTCCTGGTGTTCTCACTTTTATGGGACAACGGTACGTGTACCTTCATCATTTATACAATTAAAGTACCTATACAATACAGAGACCTTAGTTTATACGATTAGACTATACCTATAAATTAAAGTTCTGTGTTTGCCTTAGACGTTGATAAGCAAAAAATAAAAAAGCCTTACACTAAGCATTACACTGCGGTTACGAACGTGTCCGAATTAGCCTGCTATGCTGTAAAAAATTTACTCCATCCAATATTGACGGTTCTACTTGAGATTTGCAAAAATGACGTGTGTTGCGGCGGTTGGCAAATAAGCTAAGACTGAGCGAGCGAATCAAAGTTGAGGAGGTTCATTTTCAAAATCACAATTCTATAATAAAAATAACTAGTAGTTTTCCGAACAGTGAACCTCGTGAACACTAACTATTTACCACCTACCCACCTACTTTGTCCATGTTTAAAAATCGTCCACAAGAATTTAATTTGAGGTAGGTAAAGTAGGTACCTACCTCTTACGGGTTTGTTTATCGTTTGTGCAGGAATTTAAAAATCGAATATTCATATGTTTTCTCACTAAATATTATAATCTGTGATTTCAGGTGAACAACCTTCTTCAGTAGGTACCTATAATACCTATAATGGTACCTAGCTGGGTATTTTAAATTGATTTGACCAACACCTTATACCTACCTACCTACTTAGTCCGTGCAGTTTGAAGGCTCTTGTGGCTTGAGGTTGGGTGTTCATAAGAAAGAAACGATTAACTATTAGCAAATTCCCTATGATACTATCTAGGCCGCCGCCGCCGCCGCCGCCTCCGTCACCGCCGCCGGCCGGCGGCGCGAGAGACAAACATCTTCTCATGCTTCCTTTCCAATCAATCATTCAATGAAAACCAAATTCTGTTCCTAGGTATTTTTAGTAGATGGCGTTTATTCATCGATTCAAAATTGATAAACAAGTAAAAGAATAGGAGTCGTTAGTAAACAGCAAAGAATATAAAAAAAAAAAAACATCGAAATCAGATATCTCAAAGCGGAGATATTCTAAAGACCCCTTTTTGCCTTTTTTTGGGGGAAGTACAACTTTAATCAAAAATCCCCGACGACAAAAAAATCTATAAAATCGTTGAATCTGTACACGAAATTTCTTAACGATCGATTGTAAAATACGACCTGTAGAGGAGTACAGACATAAAGACAAAAAAACGAGAATGTTGACCCAGGTATGAACTTCGTTCACTGCGTTCACTCGGTTCAAATAATAATGTGGGCCTCGTCAGAAAGCTCAAGGTCGCACAGAGATCGCATTAGGTCGCATTTAGGGGAGGCCTATCTCCAGCAGTGGACGTCGATCGGCTGATATGATGAATAATAATGTTGGACAATTCACACAGCATTATCTAGCCCCGAGCTACGCAGAGCTTGTGTTTTGGGTACTAGATAACTGTTACACAGAATACAATACACAACATAGTTAGATATTTTTTATTATACATAGATAACATTCAGAACAAGTTAAAAAAACTCGACTACGACCAAGTTGAATAATTTTTTTTGAGAAATAAATTAAATTAAATTAAATAGTTGGTATTTGCTTAATTAACCTAACCCATCCTTAGCTAACCTTAGTGAATAGTTTTAATTATGCGTGAGCTATATTTTATATTTGTCGGTATTATTATAGAGTTCGCACACATATTTAGTATTTAGTTATTTAGGTATATTCTCTTGTTAATCCATATTAGAAAATTTAATTATATTTCACTTTTATATTAGAAAGTAAGTACCTATTGTATAAAGTTGCTATTAGGATATGATTTACCTACTGCTTATTTCTTAATTTAATTTAGAAACCATGTGTTGGAGGGAAGACTGATTATCTGTAACACAGTTTTTATAAACTAAAACAGAAACCAGGAACTATTTTCACTTGTTTTGTATATTTAATTGATTTTGTATTTGTATTTGTATTTGTAGAACACCCTGAACAAATATCTGCAGATTGTACACACATTTGTCCCGAGGCGGAATCGAACCCGCAACCTCCTGCGTCGTAGGCGGGCTTTCGCCCACCGCTAATATAAATACTTACTGGCACAATGACACAATTTAATAAGATAGTTAAAGATAATTTATAATTATATAATTTTATTATTTCAGTTGGAGCTTTTCACCTTTCGAGCGGCAAACTGGATGGGGAGCCATCATCGGGGGTACTATATACTGGACCTGCTTCAACGGAGTCAATCAGACAATGGTTCAGCGTTACATATCACTGGCTTCTAAAAGAAAGGCTAGGCGGTTAGTTGACTGTTACCACACATCTCAGACGAAAACCGTCCACTGCTAGACATAGGCGAACCCGGATGATCAATGATTAGGGGGATTTGCGATAATCACCACGCATTGCATGAATATTTCCATCTTCGAAAAATAAAAACCTCAAGGTGTCTCGGATTTGTTTTTGACCCGTCAGCATCTGGAGGCCTACTCGGAAAAGGAAAATCGCAGATTCGTTTACGTTGTCGTGCGAAACCAACTCTTATATCGCTTGCATAAGATTAGCGTTTGCACGAAAACGAATCAGAAACTTCGATTTCGTTTTCAAGAGTACGGGCCCTGGTTTTAAAAACCTAAAAGAACGAATGAAACTTAGTTTTTTTTTTTCAATTATCAGTCTACCACTGCAAATAAGCCTACTCAAAAACCTTAACCTTGTTTGCAGGTTCTGGAACTAATCAAAACCTTTCGAAATAATAGAAACTTTTTTCTACTTCCAGCGCTATAACTATTTTTGCCAGTGGTATAAGCTTCGCTATATCCCTCTGTGTGTGGGGAGGGATCCTCGCGTACGTGCTCTGGGTCAATGGTGGCTGCCACCCGAGCGGGAAACCCCTGGTTGATGATCGAGTGTTTCCCGCTTTCGTCACACATACGTCTGCTAATCTGAAGATTCCAGGGTTGGCAGGAGTCTTTCTAGCTGGTGTTTTTGGAGCTGCGTTAAGGTGAGGAACGCATTGCGAGATAAACAGTACGAAGGTGCATAGTTTATGAGTTTAAAGATAAGAAAGAAGGAATGACAATGTCCAAGCACAGGTTTTATAAATCTCTATCGGGCACAATGCAGTCAAATAATGTTGGACAATTCACACAACATTATCTAGCCCCAAGCTAAGTTATATTATATATGTATTTGTTTTCACCTTTGAGTAAAAAAATTGTTCATTTTAATGTTTAATCTTACCATCTTTTTTATAGTTTTAAGTACTTAAACATTATTTTTAAGGTGGCTTAATAAAATTATTTCTACTCGTTTTTCTTTATAAAAAAGAAGGAGCCACGTCTCCTTACTACATCGAATAGACGCGCCCCTCTAGTCCAGCTAGGCTTTATCATAGTCATTTACAACGACAAAGGAGAACAATCACGTTTCATACATTTTTGGACCAAAAGTTGAAAGTGCCGGCCAACGAAAAAAAATTACACATTTCGGTAGAACATAACGTCTCGATATTTTTTTGCTATGACGGCTATGTTGTGCTATTATTATTTAAGTGGTTAAATAAGGTCAAAAATTCGTAATTTCTGATATTTACTGAAAAATCAATATTTCACTAACTAACCAAATGAGTAATTTTTTTATAAGGATATATCAATGACTTATGAGTAAATAAAATGTCCCCTTTTAAGTGCATAATTCATTTGTTTCTAGGTACCTACTTTCACTGACCTTATACACAATCTATGTATCTTATCACAATCCTCTCCTCCTTATCTACCTACAATACATTAAATTCTTACAATAAGATCTTCGAGACCTGTAATGTAATGTTCTTCTCGAGAAGTCCAAGTGTATCTTCTTCGATTAGTGACATCTTTACGACACGATATGCAAAATAGTAACTGTTCAGCCATGTCTGTTTTTAAGCACAACTCACAAATACGTCGGAAAATATTGAGACCTTTTAATAAATCCGATAAGTAGCTGTCCAATGTAACGAATGCCCAATGGATAACTAGTTGAGTTGACCCTCCCGCGCCCTGCGTTCACTCAATCAGCAAAGAACACGAATGTCATCTTTGAAAACAACTACCCGCAAAAAACATGCTGTGGACCAGTGAACCACAGGAGTAGGTAGGCGGTTAGGTGGCGAGAGCAGGACGCACACATTCGTGTTCTTTGTTGGTTGCGTGAACGCAGGGCGCGGGAGGGTCAACTTAACTTTTATACTTCGTAAGTCGTAACGAATTCAGTCAATAATAAGGTGAGTGATTTACGTGCGGAGCCTTAGGTTCATTATAAAATATATCAAGATATCATTTACTAACACAATATTAACTGGTTATAAAAATTGTGTATTTTGTAAATACAACCTAATAATAAAAAATAATTGGTAGTAATTATGAAATATCGATTTTTGACTTGAAATAACAATTCATATGTTGCACCTACAGCTTAGCCTTCATAACAAAAAATGTTGCTTATATTATGCTTAACCGGAATACACCAAAATTATTCGTTGGCCGGCACTTTTGATTTTTGGTCCAAATTGAATGATGTCCTTTGTCTTGATTTGAGTTTTGAGTCTATCTTCCAATATTTCGGCACTGTTTCATGCCTCATGATCACGGAATAGCTGAAGGCACTCACTCACGCTGAAGACACACACACACACACACGAGTTATTTTTTTTTTGTGTTAAAACATTTTTTTTTTTTTTTTTTTTTTTTTTTTTTTTTTTATTTTTATTTTTATTTTTTTTTTTTTTATTTTTTTTTTTTTTATTTGTTAGGGAAACATACAGTTATTATAAACTAAACAAAAAAAAATACTTAAATAACACTTAAACCAGCAAAGTTTCCACCATTAAATATCACATATCACAATAACAAGACACAGACAGTACAGAGCTCAATAAAATGCAACTGAATTTATGAGACAATATTAACGAAAAAAGAACTTACAAGAAAACATAACAAAAAATACATAATAATAAATGATGATAAAAGGCAAACAAATAAACAATAACATTAATGGTTGGCAATGCTTAACATTACATGCTTCCGGAATTTGTGCAATGAAGAATAGAAAATATCAATGTCACAAAAGGTATCATTGAATTTATCACAGGCTCTTGAAAGGAACATATTTTTTTTGTAATTAGTATTAGACGGGGGCGTCCAAAACGTTTTCTTTTTACGAGAGGATATGCGAGGACAATAGAAATAAACATTTTGGAGCAAAAACGGGGACTCAATAATGTTGGTCAAGATTTTAAATAATAAGATTTGATCTTTTACGCTACGACGGTCTTCAAGACTCAAAATGCTGTCAATAGAGCTAGAAGGAAAACGATACCTACAGTGCTTTAAAAATTTATTTTGTATCCATTCAATACTATCAATATGAACTTTATATTGAGGGTTCCAGACAGAGGAGGCATATTCAAGCACGGACCTGACAAAGCTATTGTATAAGAGAAGCAAGGTACTATGGTGTTCAAACACTCTACCAACTCTCAAAATAAATCCTAACATTCGATAGGCTCTAGAAGTGATACTGTCGAAGTGAGCATTAAAAGTAAGTTTACTATCTAGAAAAACTCCTAAATCTCTAATAACAGATACCCTAGAAATAATATTATCATTAAATTTGTAATCAAAAATAAAAGGTTTAGGTTTACGACAAAAAGATATCACGTGACATTTTTTAGTATTAAGAAATAATGAATTGTTAACACAGTATTCAAAAAGCCTAGACAGGTCACTTTGTAGCAGAAGGCAATCGGACATAGATGATATTTTTCTAAAAATTTTGGTATCGTCTGCATATAAAACAAGCATTTAGAGTGAAAAAAGTTCTTAAAAACATCATTAATAAAGACCAAAAATAACAAAGGACCGAGGTGTGAACTTTGCGGTACTCCAGATGAAATAGGCACAAATGAAGAACAATAACCCTTTATTGTGACTGCTTGGCTTCGAGATCGAAGATACGATTCCAGCCACCTCAAAAGATCTCCATGAATCCCATTCTCCGAAAGCTTTTTAATCAGGAGCGTGTGAGAAATTTTGTCAAATGCTTTGGAATAGTCTGTATAGATTACGTCCATCTGGAAGCCTTGGTCCATAGAATCCGAGACCAAGTGAGTAAACTCACATAAGTTGGTTTCGGTAGAGCGTCTACTTATGAACCCATGCTGCTCACTAATGATGAGGGGTCTAATAACAGGAAACAAAGTATCGTAAACAATCTTTTCAAACATTTTAGCTACCGTACACAACTTAGAGATGGGCCTGTAATTGAGAACATCATGTTTGTTTCCGGACTTATGAACTGGTATAACAAAAGACTGCTTCCATAACTTGGGTAAGCAACAAGAACGAAGAGACAAACTAAACAATAAATAAATTGGATAGCACAGAGACTCGTGACACTGTTTTAAAAACGAAGGAGGTATCCCATCCGGTCCTGATCCTTTGTTGATATCAAGATTTTTTAATTATTTGTTTACAATCGGAACAGAGATATCTACCTTGTCCAAAGCAGTGACAATATTATGATTATTATTAGAATCATGACTGGCCAAGTAGTCGGGTGGTTCAAAAACCGAACGGAAATAAGAGTTAAACATTTCAGCAATGACAGTACCATTTGAACTAATCTGGTTATTATATGTCATAGTATCAGGTAATTCATTAGAGTTTTTCTTCGATTTAACAAAAGACCAAAAAAGTTTACAGTTAGATTTTATTTTTAATTCCGAATTTCTTATAAAATAAGCATAACAGTGGGCTTCAACTGCCTTTTGACGTTCTCTTAATTTTTTGAACGAGTCATAATCACTTAAGTTTTTATAAATTTTCCATTTAGTATGGTACTTTAATTTTTCTAATATTTCATGTTTTTGTTCTAGCTGTAAGTTTTCTTAAATAATTAAAATAAAATAAATATGTACATCAGTTATCTAGTACACCTAACACAAGCTCTGCTAAGCTTGCGGCTAGATAATGCTATGTGAATTGTCCAACATTATTATTTTTATTATTATTGAATAGGCTCGGAAACTACAGCACCGATTCAAAACATTATTTCACCATTAAAAAGTTTACTTTTCAGGTGACATAGGAGATATATTTTATCTCGGAATTCCCATAGGAACGGGAACTAGGCGCGTGAAACTGAGAGGCGCTGCTAGTCTATAATATAAAAATAAGTCGGGTTTTCCTTCCTGACGCTATAACTCCAGAACGCACGAACCGATTTCCACGGTTTTGCATTCGTTGGAAAGGTCTCGGGCTCCGTGAGGTTTATAGCAAGAAAATTCATAGAAACAACGCGTGCAAAGCCGGGGGGCGCAGCTAGTCTTTTATATAAATTCGCATTATACAACCCGCACGCCTTCGCCTCCACCTTTTCTGTGTGCTTTTAATGAGTGGCTGTTCGACAAAGTATTAACATTGTTTATTTATTATTTGTTTATTTTACAGTTCGCTGTCAGCGGTCCTGAATGCGTGTGCGCTGGTGGTGGTAGAGGACATCTTCCACGGCTGGCTGCGGCTGTACTTCCGGCCAATGATCGAAGGCATCCTCGCGCGGAGTGTCAGCGCAGTCCTGGCGGTCCTCTCCATAGTTATGGTATTAGTTATTGAGAAACTTGGAGGTGTTCTAGGTAAGAAATCGATTTTTACAGAAGATTAGGTTTAAACATTGATTTATTAAAAAGGGAAGATGAGGTACTGGTTTCTGAAAGTGGCAACCTCATATTGTGTAAAATTGTGTGCTCCCACCTCAGTCACCGTCGGACCGGCGGCGGCACGGGCGGTCGTGATTCGCGTGAAATATTGTTGTCTCGGTCTAACTTCGGCCTTAGATACGTCTTTCCGTCTTTGTTGTGCTTTGAATTGAACTGTGAGCGTATGTGTTTGCGTGTAGTTGTAACACATGCCAATTTTTGAGTAAGCGCTGGGAGAACGTAACCTATCTTCCCTTTTTAATAAATCAATGGGTTTAAAGAGCTTTATTTCGCACTAGCCGCTCCTCGCGGTTTCATCCGCGTTTCTCGTTTCATCATCGTTTCATCCGAGTTCCCGTTTCCGCGGGAATTCTGGGATAAAATGTAGCCTATGTTTCACTGAAAAGTAAGCTTGAAACTACTGAACCGATTTAAAAATGATTTCATCAGTAGAAGATGAAATATTTTTTTAAATCGGTCTAGTAGTTTTGGAGCCTATTATAAACAATTACTATTACTAATTACTAATTTTATTCTTATTTTTTTATTCTTATTACAAACAAACAAAGAAACAATCAAATCTTTCTTCCTTAAGTATAGATAACAACATTACAGTTTGCTTAAAATGATATAAATTTAAACAGTTATTTTGTGCACTAAATCTAAGTTTTAAATAAAATAACTCCTGGGCTTTGAGGCTTAACTTTTAAATAATCATAACTAATAGTGTTATATCATATTTATGAAGTTATATTATTCTTTAGAGTAGACATGTGCATTCAACATATTTTTGTACATATTAATGCTGTCAAATTATTTTATGGTATTTGGTAAATTATGTATATTAAATATTAGATTGAATATTCAAACTATACGTATATATTATCAATCTATAATAATCCCCTGGCTGTGTGGTGCCGGCCTAGAATAGCACCACCCCATTTCTTCCCGTGGGTGTCGTAAGAGGCGACTAAGGGACATAAACCGGAGGGCGGGCAGCAGCGCCTCCCGTAGACCGATAATATCACCGAACTGCGATCCCCAACCCGCATGCCCAGCGTGGGGATTATGGGCACTACCCCCCCAATGACTGCACACGCCAAAAAGTGGCCCCTAGTTCCCGGCCGCCTCGCTATTCCTGGCCATGGTAGCGGCCATGGTAACGGCGGGGCAGGGGGTGCTAAGAATCCCCGGGCTACGGCAGGCTACCGATCATTACTTAAAAACTTGACCCTGGCTACGTTTAACGGACGCACTCTGAGGCTTGATCACCATCTAGCGCAGTTGGAAGTGGAGTTAGAGAACATTAAATGGCATGTTCTGGGGTTATGTGAAGTCCGTAGAGAGGGGGAGGACACCGTAACCTTAGACTCGGGCCATCTTCTCTACTTTCGCGAGGGTGATAAAACATCCCAGGGTGGCGTAGGCTTCCTCGTCAACAAGGCCCTCTCTAACAACGTTCAGGAAATCTCCAGTGTGTCGACCAGGGTAGCGTACCTGATCCTTCGGCTGTCCAAGCGGTACAGCTTGAAGGTAATTCAGGTTTACGCACCGACCTCGGCACACTCGGATGATGAAGTGGAGGATATGTACGAAGACATATCCAAAGCCTTACATAACACCACCAAGGCTCACTTCAACGTTGTTATGGGGGACTTTAACGGCAAGGTGGGAATCCGGACTGGCAACGAATCCCGAATAGGCTCGCATGGTTATGGAGTTAGGAATCACAGGGGGCAAATGCTTGTCAACTTCCTTGAGAAGGAGGGGCTGTTCTTAATGAACTCTTTCTTTAAGAAACCGCCCCAGAGGAAGTGGACGTGGCGAAGCCCCGACACTGTGACTAAAAATGAGATCGACTTCATCATGACGGATAGCAAGCACATATTCAGAGATGTCTCAGTGATCAACAGGTTTAATACCGGATCTGATCACCGACTGCTCCGAGGCTCTCTGAATATCAACTTAAAGCTTGAAAGAAACCGTCTGATGAAGTCCACGCTCCGACCTAATCCAATCCAGATCATGGCGGGCACCGAGAAGTTCCAGCAGCTTCTCGGGAATAGATTCATTGCCTTGGATCCCACTGATGACGCTGACGAGACCCTACACAATCTGGTCGAAACGTTGAGGAACGAGGGCATCAGATTCTGCCAAAAGCAGCGTACTGGCAAGAAATCCAAACTCTCGGATGAGACTCTCGGGCTGATGGCAAAAAGACGGGAAACCACCCAAGCGACTTCTTCATACAGGTCAGACCTGAACAAGCGAATTGCGAAGATGGTACGGCGCGACCTTCGGAGCTCCAACACACGCCTCATTGAAGAGGCAATAGAGCGAAACCGAGGGTCCAAAGTATTCACTCAGCAGCTTGGCAGGAGCCACCTGACGAAGCTTAAAACGCACGATGGGAGGACCGTTTTGTCGAAGCTGGAGATATCCGCCGAGATAGAGGATTTCTATGGCCGATTATACGCTGCACATGCCCCTCGTCCCCAACGAGTCGACCACGATTCAAGAGCCACCCTGACACGCCACTATACCGACGAACTGCCAGACATCAGTCAAGACGAGATTGTGCTAGCTCTGAGGCAGCTTAGAAATGGAAAAGCCCCCGGTGAGGACGGCATAACATCAGAGCTTTTAAAAGCCGGAGGAGCCCCTGTTATACAGGAACTACAGAAACTCTTCAACGCCGTCTTTCACAGTGGGAGAACTCCAAAGGCGTGGAGCGGGAGTTTGGTGGTGCTCTTTTTTAAGAAGGGAGATAAAACCCTCCTTAAAAACTACAGACCCATCTCACTCCTGAGCCACGTCTATAAGCTGTTCTCACGAGTGATCACGAACCGTCTCGCCAGGAGACTCGACGAGTTCCAGCCACCGGAACAGGCCGGGTTTCGCGGAGGATATGGCACCATAGACCACATACACACAGTGAGGCAGATTATACAGAAGTCCGAAGAGTATAATCAGCCCCTGTGTCTGGCCTTTGTGGACTATGAGAAGGCCTTTGACTCTGTCGAAACCTGGGCTGTTCTGGAATCCTTACAGCGATGCCAAGTAGACTATCGTTATATCGAGGTGCTGAGATGTCTCTACGACGCCGCGACCATGAGTGTCCAAGTACAGGACCAGCAGTCCAAACCCATCCAACTGCGCAGAGGAGTGAGGCAGGGGGATGTTATATCCCCGAAACTGTTCACGAGTGCCTTGGAAGATATGTTTAAGACACTGGACTGGAAAGGTAAGGGCATCAACATAAACGGCGATTACATCTCACACCTTCGATTCGCTGATGACATAGTCGTAATGGCGGAGTCGTTGGAGGAGCTAAACCAGATGCTGGACGGCCTAGCTTTAGCCTCACGATGCATCGGTCTCGGCATGAATTTGGATAAAACCAAAATCATGATCAATGGCCTCATTGATCCGGGACCGGTCGTCTTACATGGCCACCCTCTCGAAATTGTTTCCGAGTACACTTACCTTGGACAAATTCTGCAGTTGGGTAAAAACAATTTTGAGAAGGAGGCCAAGAGGAGGATTCAGCTAGGCTGGGCAGCGTTTGGAAAGCTACGTCGAGTCTTCTCGTCATCCATACCGCAATGCTTGAAAACGAAAGTTTTCAATCAGTGCGTCCTACCCGTCATGACCTACGGAGCTGAGACGTGGACACTCACGATAGGGCTGGTCCACCAGTTTAAAGTCGCTCAGCGAGCTATGGAAAGAGCTATGCTCGGAGTCTCTCTGAAGGATAGGATTCGTAACGAATACATCCGACAGAGAACCAAAGTTATCGACATAGCTCAAAGAATTAGCAAACTGAAGTGGCAGTGGGCCGGCCATATCTCGCGAAGAACCGATAACCGCTGGGGTAAACGAGTTCTTGAGTGGAGACCGCGACTCGGCAAACGTAGTGTAGGACGCCCTCCGGCCAGGTGGGATGACGATCTGCGAAAGACTGCAGGCAGATGCTGGATGCGTCAAGCTGAAGACAGGGCGCTATGGCGCTCATTAGGGGAGGCCTATGTCCAGCAGTGGACTAATATAGGCTGATGATGATGATGATGATGAATAATCCCCTGCTGGACATAGGCTTCCCCGAATGAGCGCCATAGCACCCTGTCCTTAGCTTGTCGTATCCAGCATCTGCCTGTAGTCTTTCACTGATCGTCATCCTACCTGGCTGGAGGGCGTCCTATACTAGGTATACCGAGTCGCGGTCTCCACTTAAGAACACGTTTACCCCAGGCGGTTGTCGGCTCTTCGCGAGATATGATACGTAGCACAAAACAAAGAAAACCTAGAGTGCTAAGCTTTCCTATAAAAATGAGTACTTTTTGGATTCATTACGGTTGTAAGCGGGTTAGCTACTAACCTTATTTATGTTGGAAAAACACCAACGTTTTGAAATGTATTTAAATCCGTAATGAATTCGTCAAACAACGATAGTTTAAATAGTAAAACTTTTTGATTTCGTCAAACTACAATAGTTTTAATAGTAAAACTTTTCTGTCTGAAATTCGCTCTGATAGGTATTTGATCATCTGTCGTGTAAAGGTGCTGCCACAGCCTTGTCTGCTATTGCCGCCAGCGTGACATGTGGCATCTTCAGCCTGGGCATGTTCTGCTGGTGGGTGGGGCCTCGAGGGGCCATCGCTGGAGGCCTCGCCGGGGCCATCATCGCCGGAACCCTCTCGATGGGGACTCAAGCAGCTGCAGCTAAAGGCTTCAGACAAGTTCCGTTAAATTTAACTGAAACGTGTGCCCGAAACGCTTCTTACGCCTTCACGAGCTTGGTGAGTTTTATTTAAAAAAGCAGCGCCTCACGGTTTCACCCGCGTAGTTCCCGTTCCCGTGGGAATTATGGGATGAAATATAGCCTATGTCACTCCCTGGACAGTAATCTTTTTAATGAAAAATTTTTAAATCGGTCCAGTAGCTTCGGAGCCGATTCCATACACACAAACAAACAATCAAATCTTTCCTCTTTATAATATTGGTATAGAAGAAATCAAACCCAAAAATGTTCGAGTCACGTCGAAATAAAATTCGGATATATTTAGATTTCTTAGAAATTAATCATAGTGTAAACTAAACAAACCAAAATGTTACTTTAGTAGAGATTGATACAGATGTGTTGCTTTGAACAGGATTGAATAAACTTCAATGTTGCCCCTGGTAGGTGGAGCTGAGGGGGCGCTAAATAAATAAATAAATAATGCTGGACAATTCACACAGCATTATCTAGCCCCAAGCTAAGCGGAGCTTGTGTTATGGGTACTAGATAACTGATATACATAATACAATACACTACATATATAGATATTTTTTATTATACATAGAAAACAACCAGAACGCCCTGAACACATATCTGCAGATCGTACAAATATTTGTCCCGAGGCGGGAATCGAACCCGCCTAAGCCCCGAAAGGAGGTAGCTCCTGCGTCGCAGGCGGACCTTAACCCACCGCGCCACAGAGGTCGTCAAAGTCTAAAGTCCGTGTAAACTCCCAGAGATTTCATCCACAATCAACGGCACTTGGCTTCGTGGTGTAGTGGTTGTCACATCCCAGTACAAAAGGGTGGAGAGGTGAGGACGCGGGTTCGAGTCCCGTTCAAGGCGATTTTTTTTGGCATATTTATTTTATGGCATATATTATTTGATTTCTTAGAAATGTATAACCATGGCTCAGATAATATAATACTATACTAGTACCCATGGAAACTTTATTATGAGTAAGTTTTGTAACCGAACTAGAACCGGGTGTGGGTGCTTTGATATGATCGGGGTTAAACAAGATGGTAGATAGCTTGTTATGAGTCAAACCTTTATCTTGTGTACCCATGTATTTTGTGTCTTAATTACTTCTGTGTAATGGTTGCAAAATAAACGCCTTATTTTATTATAAAAGCCAAACACCGATGTATAATTTATATTAGGTAAAGTTTTCTTGAAACGCGTAACCACACAATTTGAATTCGAGCGACATAGTGAGTCTATTTGAGAATAGTAACGAAACGTAATCATTACGTCTCCTTTTAGCATTGGATTTGCGTAGTTCCCTGTCTGCATTTTCGAGGCCCTGTACCGGATTGTATCGAATAAAATAAAGTTAAAAACTACAAACCGACTACGTAAAAGTTGTAAATAAGCGTTCAATGATGTTCCAAATATTTTACAATACCTATCGAAAAAATCCATCATTGAATTTTATACTCAAGTAGTCGGAGGCCTTTGTAGGTAAGGTTCATTAGCTTCCGAATACCTGAATATAAAAATTTCAACTTTTTCTTAGTCGGTTCGTAGTTTGACTTTATTTTATTTGCCTCTTTTTTAGTAATGTAGTTATTATCAGTACCTATCAAATGCGCTCTTTACAACAATACCCTACACGGACATATTTACAAAAGTTGGAATTTTCAATCCTTACTTATATCCCGATAGCTCGTTACATCCCCGATTTGGTCACCTAGCCTATAATCACCGACATGTTGAGACGAATTAAACGATACGTCATTTGTTGTAATCAGACAAGTAATTTCAGAGCTACGTGTGAACATAAAATCGGCTACATTCATACAAACAATATCATAACCTCCTCCGGTGATAGTCGGCTAAAAAGGAGACATCGATCGCGTCTCGTTACCAGCTTCATTAAAACGCACCTCTCAGTTAAAAAATTTACGTGAACAGTTATTCAATAATCCTCTCTCACCAGGATCCACAAAAGGTTGCACCGATCTTCCGCATATCCTACCACTGGATAGCACCGTCAGGTTTCTTGGTGACCATGATAGTGGGCGCAATCGCCGGCTGTCTGCTGGACAAGAAGTCCAGCATTCTGCAGGACGGCGAGCTCTACACACCGATCGTCCATCGGTTCCTTCCACCTGCGTTTAACGAGAACAGAGGGATGGCGAAAAGGATGAGAACAGTCCGAGAGAGTCGCCTGGTTATACAACAGCCAGTTGTCGCGGCACCACTCATTATGCATAAGATGGATAAGGTAAATATAATAAACTATAAACAGTTTCTTACAAAAAAGTTTTTTCATGAATTTTCATGGATCCCATTGTCAGAACTGAACAAAATTAAAATGGGACCACACGCGAAGCACCAGCTTTCATACAAGAATCATGCAAATCGGACCACCCAGTTAAAAGTTCTGAGGTAACAAACATAAAAAAAAATATAGTCGAATTGAGAACCTCCTCCTTGCTTTGAAGTCGGTTCAAAAACTATCGTAGTTTGACGACTTCATTATTTATTTATTTAATTCAGATTGCCATCAGCTTAACTAATAACAGTAGAAATTAAAATAGTCACTGAAAGCTAATACTAAGCATTCGCTAATACAATCATCATATACTATATCTAAGTGTGAACAGTAAATTTTTTGTCGTCGACAATTACGTACCTAATTATATTCAATTATTTAATTAACATATAAAAAGAAACAATAGCTAATGATTAGGAAAAAAATATGACATTATGTGCAAAAGAAGTTGAGAGGGCCATGCATGACGCTCAACTTCTTTTGCATGATCATTAATTCACTTGCTAAGCCTGGTTGGTGTTTGAACGAAAGTCTCCTTTGTTTGGGGAGGCATGTGCAGCAGTGGACGTTTGCTGAGTGGGGTAACTGACCCCGTGGCAAATTCCAAGTCTCGTAATAACATCAGTTTTGGCTTCTATTATTAAATTTGTTTTTATATAAAACGGCTTGCCATCGTCATTTAACCGAAATATTCTAGTTTTTAATTAGTTTTCGTTGAAATTATTTTCTAACGTAACATGGGGTCAGCTAACAATGAACGTCTCTGTATTTATTTTATATTTTATATATGTAGGTATATTTTAATAGTAAATAGTATCTAGCTACTTTTGGGTGTTTACATAACACGTTTTTTATCTGTTTCAGAATATCGCAGATGTTGATGGCGGGACCACATTAGTTACTAATTGATGAATAAGAAATAAAATGTTGTGATGAAACTCGTACAAAGACGAATAACAATAGCACAGGTAGGTTGCGGGTTCGATTCCCGCCTCAGGACAAATGATTATACGATCTGCAGATGGTTCTGCGTGTTCTGGATGTTTTCTATGTAGAATAAAAAATCTATCTATGCAGTGTATTGTATAAAGTATATCAGTTATCTAGTACCCATAGCTCTGCTTAGCTTAGGGCTAGATGACGCTGAGTGAATTGTCCGGAATTGTGTACCTAAATATATGTTTATCTATGTTTCTCTATCTTTATCTTTATCAAAAATAACAGTATTCCAGTAGGTATTGGTGAAAATAAGACAAGTAAATTAAATACTAACTTATTCAACAAATTTTATTAATGAAATTTTTCTGACTTGTAAATATTAAGGTTTTTGTTATTATAGTACGTAAGCCCTCACACTCTGGGTAACTTCTAAGAAATGAAACGAAATAAAGGCGCTATAGTCCGTACATAGTTCCAGAGAATTTCGGCCAAGGCGGTATCCGACTTTGTGGTCTAGCGGTTACATCCCCATACTGAGAGGACATTAAATAAAATCTGCTTTGACGGGATTCCCGTCAAAGCAGATTTTATTTAATTTCTTTGTAAATATTAAATGTAATATTTGAATACCTACGTATAGACTGTGAATTTGCTATTTATTATATGTTGTTTCATTGTCGTATTGAATATTTATTGTTGTGATATGTGGTAGGATAAAATTGTCTTAAAATAAGGTATTTTAATGTCATTACAAATGAACGATGTTAACAGAGCACTCCAAAATGTCCTTTGGGGAATCAACTGTGATTTTCATTAATTTATATAAATATACTCGTTATTTTAATATCAAATCAAGGTGTGTTTTGACTTTATTTTCTTACCCAAAACATATCCTTCTAGAACGAATATCATAAAATTTATGATATTCGAATTCTCTATTCCCTTATACCAAATAGTAGTATATTTAATATACTACTATTTGGTATAAGGGAATAGAGAACACTAATTGATAATGTATGCCGCATACAAGCGCCGCCACCTATTTTTATTTATCTTATCTTATCTTATACCTTCAAACGAGCAATTCTTATATACAGGTGGGGCAAATTCTTGGCCCCTTCAGGGTAGCTACTGTTTCTTTTGTAGTTAGAAGGTTTTGTTCTAAAGAACTTTCTGTCTTATTTTAAAGTAAAAAATATTGCCATTTTTAGTTTTTTGAAAAAATGTACGGTTCGCCCAAAAACTGACTTTGTCAAAAAAAAACAAGTTGGTCTTAATCGACTCTATTTCTAACCAGGGACACTTTTCCCAAAGTAACATACCAAATCAAATCGTACGTTTTGGCAATAAATAAAAAAAACAATTCCCATACATTTTCTATAAAAAAACAAGTAAGTGAAAACAGCAATGTCACTCATTCTTATTCAATGGTTCTTAATTTAAACTAGTATGTGACAATTTTTTAAGTTGGTGGGCTAATTTTGAAGGCATCTCAGGAATTAAACTTTTACTTAATTTTTATTTTTATTAAAAATCAAGTTATTTTATTTACGATTTTTTTATTTATATTCAATTAAAAATGACATTTGTCAAAAAGTAGTTAGGTAGGTATGTTTCTTATTTTAGTCTGGAGATAATTTTACGTATAAACCATCGTCGTTCGAGCGAACATGGCTAGGGGCCTTCAAAAATAACCTACCAACTTAAAAAATTGTCACATACTACTTTAAATTAGAAGGGGCCAAGAATTTGCCCCACCCTGTATATAAAAAATATATAAAATTATACACTTACACGGAAGAAAGTGATATTATTGATTTCTGTCGCTTCGAGTAAAGAAACGACGAAGAAACCTAGCCTCTTAGTTGTTATTAAGTCAGATAATAAATAAAAAAAAAACTCTACAGCCCGTATTATTATTAAAGCATGCTCAGTGACCGATCTAGGCTTGAGTGATGCTTATGTATTGTTTTAAATAAAGACTAATTTTAAAATAATGCTTGGGAACTCATGTTTAATAAATCTACACTCACTCATGTAAGCCTTGAGTAAGTTAAAAAAAGTTTTTTTTTTATTTTGCTATAAATAATATCAAATGTTTATGTTTAACGAATTCGTTTGATTTAGAATTCAGGAGTTGTGACTTGGGTAGCAATAAGGGGAATTATTTCTCTAAATGCGGCAATTTCGCGTAAAGTTTGGAAAGTTATAAAATTGTCGGGAATTGTGGAGACGCAGCAGTAACGTAAATAGTCAGGTGTTGCCGTACATGGATCTGGGGTATTGTCGTGGAAGTGATGAAGGACCCACATTCTAGGGAAGTGTCAAGTCAAGTAGGTAACTTCCGCAATATTCTCTTTTTTGTGTGTACAAATTATTAACTTGATTATTTTTCTGTCTTGTCTGTTTTATGGTTCCAAATTTTAAATTATAATTTAAGCAGCATTATATTGTATAATTGACGTCTCCAAGTGTGCCTTGTGCTCCTACGGCGAATAAATGAGTATGAGTATGAGTATGAGTAATACCCTATTGCGGAAGTTACCTACTTGACTTGACACATGCACCCATTTTTGTAAAGTTGAGATACTTTAGTACTTTTTTTCGGATGTTACTCGGCGAACACACCACTGAAAAAATACAAAAGTTATACATAATACATATTACGTACAGCTAAACATTAAAGTATATTCTAAACAATTTTTTAACAAACATAGATGACTTTGTGAATTTGTAGTTATGTGCCGAACTTGGAGCAAATTACGGCTGTGTAAAAAAAAGTCATAACTACAGGCAGCTAATTTGCTTACACAGCCAAATGACGTCGTGACCACGGACAGAGTAAGAATGGCGTCCACTGCGTCTAGGGTTTTTGTGAAATCACGCGCGAAATTTGAAGATGGACTTTTATGACAAATTTATCGATTGAATAAAAAAATACATTTTTTTTTATTCAATCGATAAAATTGTCTATGTTTGTTAAAAAATTGTTTAGAATATACTTTAATGTTTAGCTGTACGTAATATGTATTATGTATATTTTTTGTGTTCTCATATAAGTGAATACCTATGTAATTCTTTTGAGAATAAAGTTTCTATAAACCTAAAGTCCACTTGCGTAAGCGTTTTCACGTTGGAAGTTACTTGCGTAAGTCTACTTGGAAGTAGACTTCAGTATGGAAGTGCACGCTTCGCATATTATTTGAACTTGAGCAATATTCATTTATTAATAACCTAGTGCGACAGAGAGTATAAATAATGAAGGACTGATAAATGCAATTCGGAGGACATCCTCTGAACGGTGTCGACTAAAATAATATGTCGATTTTATAATATACACTGCTGCTACTACCCCAACCGTAGACCGAGAATCTAGGCGTACTCTGAAACGAATATTTTGTTCCATCATCATTACTGTCATAGATGTAATGTTTTGTCTCTTCTATGGTTTCCCTCCTCTGTGTTACCAACTGTTGGCGCGAATGTGCCGAGAGATTTACATTCCGTGCACGCTGCGCTATTAAAAGTGGCACAGAACAAGATTGCGAGGTCTTGAGGGATGTTTCTGGTGAATAATGCCTTAAGAAGGGGTGGTTAAGGGATTCTGCTGATTTTATTTATTTATTAGCACAAGGTAAGAAAGACTGATGAGCTGGGGTGTGTGAGAATAATCGCTTTATCTTTGTAACTGGTGAGAAGGTATTCTAAAATGTTGTTGTATAGACATTGATACTTTCTGAAGATCTAAAGTAGGTAGGTAACGACAAACGTACTATTATTCTAAGGTATAGGTGTTCCTCCTTACAGAGAAAGAAAACGTAAGGGCTTATTTCTCAGTTGTTCAGACCGCTATTCATAAAATAACTCCATTCTTAAGGCGCTTTTATGTCTTAAGCGTCAAACAATTTAATGCTCCTACTTTGAATTCACGCACCAAATTCAGTCTTCAATAAAGTTGCTGGCAAAAAGCGTCGTTAAACTGATTGCGGCGCGGAAGCCTTCAAAACCTCCTGCAAGCCTTCTGCCTGGAAAGTCGTAAACTGAATCGGCCTGAAACTGTTCAATTGCGTACAGTCTTGTAATTAAATATGCGTAAAACGTGCACGCGATACATCCCGACTTCGAAGCGAGTATAGCCCTTCCACTCTTTACTTGTGCGCGGCTTCCAGGCATTTACGCAATGAAATCAAATGAAAATGACATTTAGGGCTCGAAATGCAAGAAGCCACTGCAATGCAAGGCAATTGCACCCATTGACTGCAGTCAGCTGCAGTCCGACTACAGTCAACTTTACATGTGAAGCGTACAGTCGGTGTATAAGAGCCCTTAGACGAATATGCTTCAGAAAAACCTACCAAAGTCAAAGTCAAAGTCAAATCGTTTATTTCTTTAGACTTACAAAATAAGTACTTAGACAAGTCAAATTTTTACTATTTAAACAGCTTGATAAATAGTTATTACTACCACAGGAAGGTCAGTAGGTACAGTAGCTTCACATCCATTGCGATTACCGACCCACCTGCTGAGCGTGAATTATGGCATTTATGGCAACACTCTACTGGTTTAGAGAAAGGATGTTCAGCTGTATGTGTGATTATGAGATTTCAAAAGAGTTTTATGCATTGGTTTTAGCACGCTGTGTCGGTCTGTTATAGGTTCGTGCACTTAGCATTTGTCCTCATGTTATTTATCTATCTTGTAAGTTTTAGTGTACTCGCCATAGGCTAACCTAACTGTATAAATAAAATAAAATAAAAATTGGTATTGTTGTTCTTTAAATGTTATTTTCTAACATTTGTTTTTTATGTAGGTTCTTTGTTACCACGTCTTTCTTGCTTCTTGATAGATTCACAATAATCTGTCAAAACAAGGCAGAAAGCCGCGTGCAATTTTAGATTAGAAGAACTCTACATTCCTACTTCTACCGTTTTATTTGTTTTGTAGGTAAGAACACCCAGCTTTATGAGTTTTAAACTTTTGCATAAATTAAGTCAGATATTAGTGAAATATTATCACTTTGCATTTTACTTGGAAATTATATGTCATTAGAGATATATTATTTCAATAAAATATATGCCTACGTTCCAACTTGAGATCTCCACGTTTTATATAAGGGTTTAAAAATTACGTTGACGTGTAATGGTTTTCATACCGTTTAGAAACTTAAATGATTTGGAAAACCATTTGTATCGATAAATACCAAAAAACCTCTATCACAGCACGTGCGTTACTAACTCTTAAATAAAACAACGAAATAATAATAGAGATGTAAAACACAGAGGCAGCGCCAGATAAAGGAACCGCCAGCGGCGACAACGCTACAACTTGAATAAACTCTTTATTATTGTCGTAAAAAGCACTTGGCCCAGCGCGGTAGACGCCCAATTAAATAATGAGCCAACTTGAAAACGAATTATTGCCTACCCATCGCGGGAGATTCATGATTCTTACCCATCTTTAATAGGTCGTTTGACAAAGAGAATTTAAATCAGGCTGAACAATTATATTGGAATTACCTACGCTTTGTTGTTTTTAGGGTTTGTTCTTAATTCATCAAAAAACAAGTATTTCTATACTGTGTTCAACTCCCTATTGTTCCTGCAACATATAACCTTTGAATTTTAAGTGATAATCTAACTACTGATAAATACTAATACATAGGGCTTTAGTTATCAAATTCCCTATCCTTAAAACCCCTTTTCTTCATAAAAGCAGAAGCAACTAATATTTTTGAGGAAAAAGGTATCAAAACACCGCAGCACAACTTTCACCCCAGATCGAACAAGACAGATTGATCCAAGATAGAGAGCTATTGATCGAGTACAACCACGTCAGATTGGTCCCAGATAGAGCAAACCTAAACCGGAGACATTTATTTTATTGTTATGATACGAGTAAAGAATTTGGGAGACAATTGGCGCTATCATGAGTTCTTATCGGGCCCTCCCTAAGCCGGCCATTGGGTAAGAGGTCATTTACGCCCCTCGGCCGCGACGAGGTAATGAATGCCGAGAGACCGCGTCTTCATTGTCTTTAGGATACGGTTTTTTGTGGGTTTGGCTAAAAGGAACTTCTTGTTGTAAGGCAATGGTGTCTATTCAGATGTTGCCAACACCAAACTAAACTAATTTGATAGTATTTATTTTATTTTTATTTATTTGGGAAACACAGTTATTATAAACTAAACAAAGAAATACTTAAATTACACTTAAACCAGCAAAGTTTCCACCATTAAATAAAAGTACTAAAAATATCTCTCCTGTCATAACGATCAAAATAATAAGGATGACATCATTTTTAGGCTGTCAAATTAGTTTAGTCTAGTTTTGGCAACATCTGAAAGACACTAATATCTTCCAAAAATATATTGCATTGTTTATTAAAGCAGTAAGTATAATAATAGTAATATAAATATATAATAAAGCAGTAAGTATAATAATAGAAAAAACTTAAAACCGACTTTTAATTCCCTGCGTTTTTCTCTGTTTTTTGAGATACGCGGAACAAATACTAATTCCACAATAACAAAACTTTTATGGGATTATCTTGGGGCGATTCTCTATACAAGCAAAATAATCATTCAGCCATAGCCAAAGATTTAAATATCTTTGGGTATAGCCAAAAATGAATTAGATTCTATTGTCCTTTTTGTGACGTCCTTTTTGAAGATACTTATCTTCAATAAATATAAATACTTAATACGTCAAAAGGTCTCTTAGCTTGATGCCATTCAATCATCCATTTTTTTTTACCCTGGAGTCTCTATTCGCTTCGTTTACGGTAACTTCTAACCCCCATAATCATAATAGTCTGCTAACTTAAAACGTTGCTATTTGTCACTCTGTCTTCTTCTGATGACATGAAATCAGTAAGAGAAATGACACTATTTAGCAACTGTTCTTAGTTATCAGGTCTTTATGAGAAATTGCAAGTCTTCTGAAAAATACTGCATATCCTGTTGTTGTGACGACAAGCCAGCTGAGTACTGCAGAAGCTATACCTACAGCTAAACATCAAATACACATTATACAAGTTTTGCTAATATCTATCCGTGTGTATCTCATTGAACTCCCTCGCTGTCGAATTTCAAACAAAAACACACCAAATTCTATTCTCAACTAATTTATGCAGTATTTGACTTGCATGCGTCTAAAGAGCGGGCACGGGCGTAATCGCCCGGTAATGTGCCTCGGTCGAGTGCCGCGAAGGTTTTAATTGAGTTTCCCTTTGCACCTTTGTAGACGTGTCACCCTCAATGGGGACATGGAGACAAAAATCGAGGATGGAGGTGTCAATACTTGTTCGTTTTGTGGGATTTATTTGGAATAGGGAGCTCGATGGGTAATTTGGATGTGCGATGAGGTGGTCAGTGCCCTTTTTTTTGTAGCCTGATATACCTAATACCTACATATATCCATATAACTATTGTATTGGTTTTTAAGATTTGAAACATGAATACCTAATCAAAGATAGATGGTACTTAATTGAGAACAATAAAGAAAGAAAGAAAGAAACCTTTTGTTATACACTACATACCTACATACTACTCGTACATAGGTACATACGCTGACTGAAGTAAGTTGCTTAGTAGAGTTATCCTACAACCTAAAAACTACATAATAAAATAAGAAAACACTAAACAATTATAATTAATGCTATATAATGGCATCCGACTCACCATTGTGTTGAAATAAGAAACTGATTACAACATTTTCATTATAAAGGTTTTATAATCTAAACATATGAGTTATTATAAATAAAAATGTAATTAGTAATAGGTAGGTATTCAGATAGAAACTAGACTGATCCCAAGCTAGAAAAACAGCCAGCAATATTGCTATTTTAGATCATCTATAAAAGCGCTATTTTACTATTATCGCTCCGACATAGTCTCATAATCATCAGACAACATGCAAAGTGCAGTTCTTACACAGGGTTCTTACATGTAAAACAGCGACGTGTATTTACATTTTCACCTTTCCACATAATTCGTGGTGCAGACAACGAGTGTAACATTGTTAATGTTCGCTGCATTACTGGCGATGGCCCCTGAGGGGCTTGTTTAGAGGTATATAATAGTTACTTGGTTAATAAATTGTATAAAAAACATGGGTAGAATTTAACACAATCATTTCGAAAGAGTGCACCCATAATTCTAAGTGTGGGAAAACTGCGATCTGCACTGAAATCTCGCATAAAAGTGTATTGTGCTCCTTAGCTAAGAATCAGAGCAACCCTACATTGACCACTGCCACCGTGTGTTGTCCAGTTGCTCAGACCATTTACAAAGTCAAACGAACGAAGAGTATAAGCTAGTCGAATCATAAAACCCTGCTTAATAGTGACAAAGTCAATTGCCTCCGCTATCTATTTTTTCCTGTGCCACCACCGCTATTAATCCTTGCAAAAGAAAAAAATCCAATGCGGTTGAGATAGACATTTGAAAATGGCTGCGAAGAGTCAACAAACGAATTTCCGACACGTCAAAGTAAATCTCTGGTCGACAATACGAATGGCAATAAAATCCGCAGAGGGTTCCCGATCGTAAGCTCTCCCCTACTATTGGATAATGTGACGATAGCACTTGAGTTCCTGAAGCTTTGTTTGTATGGGAGCGCTCATTCAACCAGAGCTTTGCAATTTTGATTGCTGAAAGCATGTTTTCTCTTTCTTGTTCGTATATTATTTGGAAGTTGAGTATTCATGCACGCGGTGATATTTGATAAAGTTGTAATTAATAATAACTAATAACATCGATCAAAAATTTCGCCAGCCCCCGTTTTTGTTCGATGACTAATAAGTGATTTTGTAGGTATGGTAAAATACTAAAACATAAAAACCATAAAATTACCTAAAACACTAGCTTCAAAGCAAACAAAGGTATCTCGTTTTCTTGTATCTCCTGTTTAATCTTCAAGAACAAGTGGTAAATTCCCCGCTTAACCTCACAAGAAGTTCTACTTTTCGCAGTTTTCGAGAGATCAAGTAAACCAGTGTCATTCCAGATAAGAGGCGGTTTAACACGAGACCGCGCCGCTGCCAGCTAGCGATAGAGATCTACCAATAAAGTCGAAAGAGTGAGGACAGGCGGTTTAAGATAGAGCTATAAAATTGATTGGTGTTGTTGCATAGATAGTAGCTATATCGTTGTTTTAGTTTGTATTATGATTAGAAATGAAATTTTACAGAAAACCTTTACGTGTGAAACAATTGTTCGATGCAGCTAGAAAAAGAAAAACTGATAAGTAGCCGTCGACGCGTCGTCACAAAGGTTTGAAAAGGAAATAAAATAGCAGCTGTGCCTTCTTCCTGTCCTGCAGCTAGCCAAAGCAACCTTTGCCCGAGACTTTCGACAGTCATACGCCTTGCGGCCATTAATTGGACTCCGAAACCAGTTAATTTTCTAAAAAGCAGGCGCTCTCACCAGTTTGCCAGGTGGAGTCTTTGTGAGCTCCTGTTTGCTAAAGTCCTCGTATTTATTTTAGATTCCATTGTACTCCGCTCTGACGCTTTGTCGGGAAATAGCCCTCTCGCGTACTACCGCTTTGTTAATTTTATTAATACGTGAAACATTTATAAAACACGACCGCACGAACGAATTAATGAGTTTTATTGTTGTGCGGAGAGTAATGCTCTCGGAACGAAGCCGAGCTTAGATCTTAACGTGGGAGCGCATCTGCGCGTTCCTGTTTTAGCTTATTTAAGTTCTCTTTTCTATGCGCTCCTACTTGGTGGGTGGCGATTTTGAGAGTATGGGATTTAAACACCTGCGTCAGTGTAAAATATGATATTAAATTAATTTTGGTACGAATTCTCCCACAAAACATTCGGGAGCGCTGACCCGAGATCCAGATTTGTAAAAACAAAGGCATTCGAGAAATCCTCTTTATCCTGCATATTACGTCAGTTCAAAAGACACAGGAGATATTTACGTTGATCCCGCGGACCACACGTAAATAACTGGGCATTTTACCGTTTGCTGGCCGACAAAAGAATTTAATAACAGCGTGAGGCGGGCCAGGGCGGGCCGGCCGCCCTCGCCGGCGCGGCGCCCAGGCTCGCTAAGCTAAGCTTATTATCGCAACCTCACCAGAACATATTTGCGTTGCCGAATGTCAACCGGCCGCTGCCCTCCAGTTTGCGCTCAAACATTAAAGAGCGGCAATGTTTAGCGACGGCGCAAATTAAAATAGGCTTTATGCAAAATCTAATTTACGAAGAAGGGTGCCTCGGCCTGAGGTGGATGTTTGTATTGGTAATGGAATTAATTCCGCTTTGAATTACCTGCTGCCTCTTGGTTATTATTTGGAGACTCGCTTTTGCCATTACAACGGTATTATTGACACAATCTGTTTTGTTTCAATATGGTCCTATGACACTTTAGAATTAGAACAGAATTTAGTACGCCCGCCTTCAAAAAATTTATTTTCAGAGATATCGACCTAGATGATTGAAATAGAAATATTTTATGGAGGCAAGGGAAAGCAAGCAGTCATTAAGGAATCTGCGGTTTACCTACATTATGGGGCTAAGGCTCGAGCCTTTCAAAACAAACATGAACCTTCAAAAGTTGGCAACTAGCTTACATTAAATGAAACTATATTAAAGATTCAGAGGGGGTTCGTTAAGTTACACCTAACCGCAGGTAGAGTAGCCTTTGCTAGCCTCTGAATAAGTCAGCACCACACCAATCATCTACTGTGTAACTGGAAGCGTCTAGTCGTCTATGGAGAAACTCCTTTCTAAATGTGACATTTTTCATCATCTAACACAAGCTCTGTTTAGCTTGGCGCTGGATGATGCTGTGTGGATTCCTCATTTTCAACAGCATGTATTAGTTCACGCAGGCCTTCACCTGATGAGCGCCTTATTGGCTTTTATCTCATGGGCGGTAATGCCCTTAATACCCACTCTGGGCATGCGGGTTGGGGATCGCAATGCGGTGGTAGAATTGTTTTGCAGGCCTGTTTGGATTGTCCAGCATTATTTATTTATTTATTCTTCAAATGTATTTTGTTGCTGGCAAGTGGCATACGGTGTTCCGTCCCATTATTGGGACGAAGTTGAAACTGCCATGGGACGAATACACAGAAGATTGGGATTCTTTTTTCTTTGGACGATTATGACATCGCAGATAAAAGTATATTTGGATCTCAGAATATATTTATAGTGTAACTTTAATGAAGTTACTTTTAATCTATTATTTATGCCTTGAATAACTGTACATTTAAAAGTGAAAGTAACTGTTTTTTTTTAAGTTTTACGGTTTTTATATATTGTCATCAGAACTAAAGGTGTGTACCGAATTTCAGATCAATCCGTCAACAGGAAAAGGGTCAAATTTCAATAACTAGATTTAATCCAAACAAACTGGGAAAGCTGAATAAAACCGTTCAAAAATAAATATAATAAGCTTTAAGCTTTGTCTATTTTTTTTTAATTTCAAAATTTCTAGTCCATTCCAGCAGTTTAACGTCTTGTTCTTCTCGTAGCAGTGTAGGCATTCCTGCATTCCGCATGTTAAAGTAGCATGGGATGTTTTGACGGATAACAATTTTATTTGATACATTTTACTGTCAGTCAGCCGTAAAAGTAGATGTTAACTTTGTATGCCATCAAGTTCATTTTATATCCAACTCTACGTCTATCATTGGTTGGTTTGTGTTTAACCGCAAAAGAAAGAAGTAGGTAACTTTATTGATACGGCCACAAAGTAAAACTACATTTTTGCGGTTAAAAATATTGACCAACTAGCTGCGCCCCGCGGCTTCGCACGCGTTGTTCCTATGGAAACATGAAAAGGTGATTTTCATCGCACGGGAACTAATTTATGGGATAAAGCCTATGTTTGATTACAGGATTAGTATTACCTGTATGCAAAATTTCAGCCAGATCCGTCCAGTAGTTTTGGCGTGAAGAAGTAACAAACATCCATCCATCCATAAATCCATACAAACTTTCGCCTTTCTAATATTGGTGTGATGCTGAATTTAGTCTTCATTCCTTACCTCGAGCCAATTTCCAAATAGATGACTGATTTCTACAGTTGTTTCAAAAAATTATTACAGAGATCAAATATTAACAAGTAGTCAGTTTCAAACTAAACTACGTTATAGCAGAGGCCTGTAATCGGGTTAGGTGACCGCAGGCCGCGGTCTGTTCAAAGGACCTCTGCAAAAAGCTACCCTTTGACATCTTCAAATATTTGCAGTGAACGCCACAACCGCGCATTATTTTCAGTATAAACATCATAATCTCGAGGTACTCTGAGACGGGTCAAAGGTGATTTTGTTTTAGAATTTACAGCTTTTTGGACGTTTCGAATTAGTCGTAATGAGATTGGGTTCTGTTTTGTTTCAGTAAAGCTCGGAAATGTTTGTATCAGTTACCTACCATAAACGTACCGTACGTTTTAACATTTTGACGATTTCCCCGAGACTGCTCAAACAGCAAAAGATAGCAGTTAAGAAGCTACTAATACCTTAACTGCTATATTTTTGCTCGCATTTAATACAAATTTGGTAGGAATAATAAATATATATATAAAATAGATCAACTGTTGATGCAAATGGGCATTGTTAAAGTTGTGTAAAAAATATAAATTCTTAAGAGGGCGCATGCGCGCCATTTTGTGAAAAGGATAGTCATATAATTTGGCGTTCATAGGAGCGGGACAGAGCATACGTTTTAAGAACAGCGTAGGCGCAAAAATGATGTTTTTGTATGTACAAGAAAACTACACCACTTAAAAAAGTCCAACCGAGGAACCAATGAATTAGTAATGACCCACCAATCAAAACAAAAATCTTTAAGGAACCGCGGGGTTCCTGAGATCTAGACCAAATCAGTCGCAAAACAGTGAACTTTCATGATTTTTTTAAAAATCGTGTTTTCACAACCAAGGAACCGATGACATTTTTTGAATTTAATGCAATTTTTGCTTTTTACTGAGATTACTGAGATATAGGCCTAGTTTTTTTAACAAATCCACGAGGTACGATCCTTAATCCTTAATCTAAATATAATAATAATATATTAATAATAATATCGCAATAAACAACAATACTACTACTAGCGATAGAGTAAACGCAATTAATTTAAGACTAACCAACATGTTTGTTTACCTGCACGTCGATTTATTATTGATGAAGCCGCGCGCCGCCACGTCGTCTCCCGAATCCTGAAGCGCAGTCCTAGTGTTGTCGCTGTGTCAACGACGTCTACCCGTGTCTGATGCATATATCTGTGTAAGCATCTGTAAACTGAGAAACATAGCTTAGTTAGTTTCGTCTAGTACCTATTAGGCGACACTCTGAACCATTATTTTAAAGACCAATCCCCTTATTCATAATGGTCTGCTAACATAAAACAACAGTAGTGTTTCTCAGTCTGACTTATATCAATAGAAGAAGAAGGAGCGAGATTTAGCAGTGTGCTAAGTTAGCAGACTATTATGAATAAGGGGGCAAGTGTGTAATGTATTACGGTGCCTTAATTCGGGAAGCAAAATAGGCACCCGTTTATCTCAACTGTTCTTATTTTGTAGCTGGTTGAGTAACACACGAACTATGACAGCAAAATCTAGATATTTATCCTAATATAAGGTAATCTGAAGGAGGCTAGCCCGGTAAATTTCAGCTGATTAAGTTTAATAGGTTGTGAATAAGAATACTAATAATAATAGCAAAGTTGCCCACGTTATAATGCATTACGAAGCTTAAATGGCAATGGGCTGGCCACGTCGCGCGTAAAAAAGGTTCGTGGTGCAAACGATTGGCAGCATGAAGACCATGGGGCAAAAAACGATCACACGGGAGACCACAAATGCGTTGGTATGATGACGTCAAAAGATCAGCTGGAGTCAAATGGATGGAAATTGCACAAGACCGCAGGAAATGGCAAAGTATGAAGGAGGCCTACACCCATAGGGTAGTAGACGGCTAAAAAGAATAAGAAGAATAAGAATATAACATAAAGCTACTCTATGGCTGCAATAATTCCTCAACTTTAAAGAAATTATTCCGGTTAGGTTGTTTGGGGTCTAGCCACCGTACCCTTCACTCAAACTTACATGCCAACTTTCATAAATATCAGAGCAGCCAAAAACAATTTCTCGGGAATCCACCGGCGGTTCACACGTCGCTCTGCTGGCTAACACAATTTTATTCGAGCATAAAAAACGGGCTCATCATGCAAACACCAAACTCATAGTGAAAGAAACAGAAGGATGGTATAGATGGGCAACTCGACTCTCATAATTCCTGATACCTATTGAGTATGACTGTTTACCGCAAGATAAGTTGGTACTTTGTTGGTGAGCATGGTGATCGTCGATTTTTTAGTTCTGAGCAAACATTTGTAATGTCGTTATGCTTGCATACAAAATAATGCGAGTTAACTTACAACTGTAGTACATTAAATCAATAAATAAATTATATATACCGTGTGTCTGGTTATCCAAAAAAACTATCTGCAACGGTCTAGGATTTCTTAGTTTTAATTTTTAAAACCGAACTTTGATACCTTTGTTCAAATTTTTTAACACTTTGGCTACAAATTCAATAATAACGAATTATATATATATATATATATATTATATACTTTAAAACAAAGTAGCTTCCCACTGTCTGTCTGTCCCTATGTATGCTTAGATCTTTTAGACAACGCAACAGATTTTGATGTGTTTTTTTTTATAGATAGAGGGATTCAAGAGGAAGATTTATATGTTTAATACATCGGCATTGCACCCGTGCGACGCTGGCGCTAGTCACACTGATTAAATATAAAATTTGATGACGTGTCCTTAATTCCGTATAAGATTCGGTTGCCAACATACCGGTTATGTCAATATTTATTAAAAACTACAAGGTGCGCCGTACGAACTGGGTGAATTAAATAACACACACATAATTATTAATTTCAGTACATTTATAATCTACATTATGTGTGTAGTAATGTATTTTGGGTAGGTTACAAACTCAGTAGCGTGTCCGGCAGAAATTCCGTGAATTTTAGTGTCTAGTCAAAAGCAATTCTGCATCTACGTATCATTATTTACTAAATGAGATTCGTGGTACGTGGGTCCCGCGGTAAAACAATTTATCTGCATCGACGGAATTACGACGGTGCTCCGTGAATAAAATATGTCGCCGACTGTCACTCCGGAGAAGACGTTGGCTGAGCCGACTGTCAGGGGTGCTGGCAGCGCGCCGCTGAGCAAATATGGGAAATTACAGACTGATTGCTACCTACTTAGGGTTATTGTCAATTTCCAATCTATACATCGTTTATGCACGTTCGTTTTGACGCAGGAGGTTGCGGGTTCGATTCCCGCCTCGGGACAAATGTATGTACGATCTGCAGATATTTGTTCAGGGCGTTCTGGGTGTTTTCTATGTATAATAAAAAAATATCTATCTATGTAGTGTATTGTATTATGTATCTCAGTAATTTAGTACCCATAACACAAGCTCTGCTTAGCTTAGGGCAATATATTGCTGTGTGATTTGTCCCACATTATTTATTTTTTATTTATTTATGCTATGCTGTTTGATTGTGACACATTTTCACAGTTTAAACGTATGCTAAAGTTCAGGTAACGATTGCTGAACTAGGTGTGGATTCACGAGCAATATTGGGAAAGTAAATACGTCCATACCATTTCGGGATAGATAATATAATTATAAATTTGCAAAAGGCTACTTTCTAAAGTAAAGTAAAGTTAAAAAAGTATTTATCACAGCAAGACATATGTAATTAATTACTTTAGTTGTACATTCTTAACTATGTATAAAACAAATAGGTACTTAGCTTACTTTGATGATCATGATAGTGAAAAGTGCTCTAATTATACATATACCATCATATATCAGAGACACCGTATCACGAAGAAAACCACTCTATACAAAACAACAGATTTTATCAGAATAAAAAGGGTCATCAGAAACAGATGATGATTTATGATTCTGATGATAAATTCGGATGAATCTGTTTTGAAGTATCTGAAATATGAATGTGAACTCTGAATGGGTTACCGAATCCGATTGCCGTGAAAAATGATTCGTGGTCTCAATTAAAAGTATGCTATTTTAAATAGTACACAATGTATTTGCAAGATTCAAGAATTATAATGATAATGGTGTAAAAAACAAATAATATGCTCGCTCGCATGTCTAGCATGTTTTTTGTTTTTACCACATGAAACCATGTTATTATAATTCTACTATGTAATTCTTGAATCTTGATATTTAAAATATAATGCATGAAAAACTACAATTATAATTACCTACTTATTTATTTGTATATATTATTGTATATATACCTTTATATAAGTTATATTATGTAATCTACAGTTATTATGTTAGACTAAAATAATGATAAAAATAATTATTATAAATATTAGACTTATAATTTTTTTTTAAAATTTTGAAATATTTGTAATATAATGTAACATTGTGTTGGGTTTTTATACTAAAGGAATTGAATATTTAACAGTGTGGCACCCCTGATCGCAAATTTGACGTTCGAAGAGCGACGTGCGGCGAGCGCCAGGAATTAGGCCCCGAATACATTTGCTCTGTATTTTTATGAAAGAACCCGCAATGATCGGTACAAGTGACGTGACGTCTTGTCTTGTATGTAAAGAGATCCTCTAGGGTAGACCCCAGAGAATGTTAGAATTCGAAATAAAAATTATGTTATGATAAAAGTGACACAAAGTATCTATATAGGTACCTACTCATAGATGCTGAAATTAGGCGAGCAGAGTGCATTAGACAAAAAAATGTATTCTGTATCTTTCCATCTACCTACAATTTTTTTTTTTACAAGTATACTTTTGATTTTCTTAACAAGATCAAACACTAGAAATCTCTTTTAAAGCTTAACTTACGTTAAGTGTGGATATCATTATTATACAAAAAATATATACACTACATAGATAGATACTACTTTATACATCATATAATATGAATAAATAGATTGGATAAAAAAGCTTGGGACGGATTTTGCTCCAACTCGAAAAATAACAACTAACAGGCTAAAGATTTCTTCGTCGTTTCTTTACTTTAGTCTACATACCGATGCGATCGAAATCAAAAATACCACTTTATTTCCGTGTCAGTGTATTTTTAATATGATTTGACCTTTTCTAAGTGTACATTTATTGTATTTATGGAAATAAAGCATTTTTGAGTTTGAGTCTGAATAAGAAACTTTATATTCTTTAACAGAAATCAGTAAATCTGAACCTTCAGTCAATCAGCACTGTTTGCTCACAAGTGACAGCCCTTCTGAGTGAAATATTAAAAGACCACGTTAAATGTATGACAAGTGTATTTTCCGTTCGATCGCGCTCCCGTTGAATACAAATCGGTGAGATTATATGGACCAACCGATTTATTTTTTCAGCTTTTACATTATTAGGTTTAAGAAACAATAACGAAGAAAAACAAACTATTATCGGAATAGGAATATTAACTGCTGAGACTCAAGAATTATATATTTATTAGAATATTAAATGAGATTAGTTTTTTGCGTTTAGTATTGAAGAAAGAAGAATTATATTATACGTGAAGGGTGTGATTCTGAGGCTATTTGCCAATAATTATATGAACTTCATATTTCACTTGCAAATTCAACATCGACCCAATTTCTCAGATCGTTTTATCCTAGTCTGTAATGCTGAGTTAATCTACTATGCGACGATAAAAGAAAGAAAACCAACAGAGCGACGACTTAGGAAGAGTACCAGCTCTACCAATAATTACCAGTAAATCTGTGGCTATACCTCACATTCAGATACGACTTGCAAATTCAATTGACCCGATTTCTCAGATCGTCTCATCCATAAAGTCTCTAATACTAAATAGTTAGCAATGAGCGACCATAAATGAAAGCAAATCTACTGAGCGATAACTTACGAGAAGGCTCTACCGATAATTACCAGTGAATACCCGATTTCTCAGATGTATCTACCTCAAATTATGTTAACTTCAGATGCGACATGCAGATTCAATCGACCCGATTTTTCAGATCGGCTTATCCATAGAGCCTTAAAGGCTGAATGGTTAGCATTCCACTGAGCGATGATGGAAGAAAGTAAACCCACAGAGCGAGCTCGTTAAAGCATTAACGTGTTTGACGCGATCCTACTTGGTACTTAACTGGCTTTTTGAGGAAGTGAGGTAAGGATGGCTTTGTGGCCAAGATTGATTTAACTCTTTGTGTGGAAGCTTTTTTATAGCAGGATGTTTAAAATCGTATTGCAGTGTATTTGATAGAAGAAGCACAGCGTGTTTGTATATGGTGTCAAGTACAGCTTTTGATTTGTTTATTGTTTCTATTCAAAAAAAAAAAATAACACTAAACTTTAGGCTAATTTCAGCAACACCTACTATTAAGTTGTTAAGGCGCATACCCGAGCCAATCTGACAGCAATTCATATTTTATCATATCTTTACGTTTATCATAGGAATTTTTAAAAATCCTACGTTCAGTTTGTGGTATCTACTATAAGCTATTTTTTAATACCTCTTTTATAATTTTATCTCATATAGTTTAGGAAGAGATGCAAAAATAGAGTTTGGTGGCCAAAAAGCGCGACTTCGTATCTCTTCCTAAGCTTTACAAAATGAAACTATTACAGAGGCATTAATTAATAGCTTATAATAGATACCACAAAGTGAACGTAGGATTTTTAAAAATTCCTGCGTACTACGTAATAATAAGATATAATAGTTGGGGGCGCCACTTTCGCTGGTGTATGGGCCTTAAAGAGTTTTCTTATTTACAAATTTACATATGAATAAATATTACCTCACAGGGCAGTCCCTTTGCCAACCAGCGAAATGAGGCTTATTATACCCATCAGTGGACTGTTTAATAAAACATCAGTGGACTGTTTAAATTGCGATTAGAACTTTACAGCTCTAATCGAATACACTTCAATGGTTTACTTTATTCATAGAAAGTGTTATGAAGTTATGAAATTTCCGTCTAAAATTTAAAGACAATTTCCTAGACTTGAATATTCCAACCGTAGTTCATATAAAAGCGGCAATTCGAAACGTTTGAATATTGATAAAATAAATATTGGAGCACGTGACCGCTCGGCGTGTTTGCCTTTGAGGTGCTTTCAGACAATTCATTTCACGAGTTGCCTGACGTACTGACTACGTACCGACTTTACTGAATGGATAGAACAGCTTATTGTGTGCGCTTGGAATAATTTGCAGACCTAATAAAAGCTACCACTTAACTTTTTAACCCCCATATGATAAAAGTCAATAAGGTGCCTATCAGGCATGCTTGCAGTCAACAGCATTATAGTCCATTCGAAAAAACTGGCATGCCTGCTTCCATCAGTGGACCAGCTGGCCTAGCACGGGGATTGTTCTTTAGGGTAGAATAGAGATAATTAATTTTGTTTTAAAAAACTATAACATTTGTTTTAAAAAACTTTAAAAAACCGACTGAATTTTTTTTGCTTTTTGGTATTTCTTTTAAGTGTTTTAGTTTTCATGGATCTCAGTATCAGAACTGAACCAAATTAAAATGGGACCACACGGAAAGCACTAGATTTCATATAAAAAAAAATCATGAAAATCGGACCACCCAGTGAAAAGTTCTGAGGTAACAGACATAAAAAAACAGTTGAATTGAGAACCTCCTCCTTTTTTTGAAATCGATTAAAAAATAACATCGCATCGTCATACATTGCGTAAATTGTTGAAGTGGCAGGAATAAATTTCAAACATTTTACGCATTCGATGACAGATTTTTTTCTATTCTACCCTAGACTACAATCCCCTTGCTAGGCCTACAGTAGGTATAGGATGTAGATGTAGAACCCCATGATTTACTGTTAAACATTCAATCCTATTCGTACCTAGATTCATTAAAACTTGGTTACATGTTGATTAGCAATACCTTAAAGCCTATGTTAGGTTTATCTAGGCACTGGGTTCTCATCTAATTTACATATTCAATTCAATTCAATTCAATTCGTTTATTTCAGACAACAATAAAATTAATACAAAAATATAAGTTATATATAACTTTGTCCAATAATTTAAAACTAAAAACTTCATTATTTAATAAATCTAAATCACAAACAAACCTTCTCAAACATATACGGTTCGGAATATAACACCCAACTAAACCTATTGGAGTGTCATCGGTTATTTGAACAAATACGTTCATGGGCGCTGTGATACCTTCAGTCAGACATTTGGAAATCTTGTATTTACTCAGGTAAGGGATTTCCTCTGGACCCTTATCATGAGTTACTATCGTATTAATATTGGCTTTGGTATTAATTTGACGAGTTTTATTTTAAACTTATTATTTACCATGGCATAATTAAGACAGAAGTCATAGCGATTTGTGTGTCGCGCAGTCTCAGTTCATATTTTTTTTTCTAGCTTCACCCAGCGGCTTCGCACCCGTTGATTCCATTGGTTTATTAAAAATGGAAGATGAGGTACTGGTTTCTTGAAAGTGGCAACCACAAATTGTGTGCTCCCACCTCAGTCACCGTCTGACCGGCGGCATGGGCGGTCGTACTAGCGAGAAATATTGTTGTCTCGGTCTCACTTCGGTCTTAGGTACGTCTTTCCGTCATTGTTCTTTGTATTGCACAGGACTGGAAATATAACTGTGAGCGTATGTGTTTGCGTGTAGTTGTAACACATGCCAATTTTTGAGTAAGCGCTGGGAGAACGTAACCTATTTTCCCTTTTTAATTAATCAATGGTTGATCCCATGAAAACGTTTAAAGGTGATTTTTATCCCACAGTTTTGACCACGGCGATTTATGGGACAAAAAGTACCTAGCCTATGTTTGATTAGGATTACCTGTATGCAAAATTTCAGTCCGATCCGTTCAGTGGTTTTGCCGTGAAGAAGTTACAAACATCCATCCATTCATACATCCATACATTCATACAAACTTTCGCATTTATAACATTAGTGTGATTATAGGTAATTTTTATTATAGGTAGACTAGATAGGTAGGGTACTCATAGTATGTATTCTTCCACTACAAACTTTAGCTTTGTTAGTTAGTAGGTATAAAAAAATAGATCATTATTAGTATTATTGAACAGTCATCCCGTGACCACGACAGTGTGTAAACCTTTTGAAACTTCAGGACAAATAATAATTTGTTCAGCAGGGGTATTTTGATTCGTCGGAAAGACCGTCGGATTCGATACCAGAAACTTTTGACAAAACAAAATAGCGTAATAACAGTTCCGTCTGAATAGAATTCAAATTCTAATCTGACGTTTTCGCTTTGGAAACGAATCCCCCTGCAGATGGCGTAAGTTTGAAGAAATAGATGCCTATACTCAGCAGAGGGTGTTGCTGCGCTACTCGGGAGGTAGGGTCTGGGAATCATTGTGTTAAAGTACCTATACGCTGAATGTATTAGTAAGTAATAGTACTAGTATTTACATTATGTATAGCGATATACATAATGTAAATACTAGAAATAAACAGAAACTCGCTGTACCCAAAACTAGGCTGCATAAAATTAATGTATCTTTTAAAGGGCAATGTATACGCTTCTACAACAAAACCCCTACGGAGCTGCAAAAATTATCAGTAAATAAATTCAAACAAACTGTCAAAACTTTATTATGCAAAAAGGCTTACTATAAAATATCAGATTATCTAGAGGATAAAAAAGCTTGGGACGGATTTTGCTCCAACTCGAAAAATAACAACTAACAGGCTAAAGGTTTCTTCGTCGTTTCTTTACTTTAGTCTACATACCGAAGCGATCGAAATCAAAAATACCACCTTATTTCCGTGTCAGTGTATTTTTTAATATGATTTGACCTTTTCTAAGTGTACATTTATTGTATTTATGGAAATAAAGCATTTTTGAGTTTGAGTTTGTGTTTGAGATTACAAATACACAAATAAACACTCGCGAAGAAGTTTGTCGGACGTTTTTGTCGTAACTTTATTATGGACTGTCATGTGAGTTCGTGTTGTAGTTATGAAACAATCTGATAGAGGCACTGGTCAGTAAATTCAGTAAGCAAACGGAGGCATCTGTTCGTAAGTTATTGGCGACGGACTGCGTTCCGGAGCAACTTCCCATCTCTTGCGCTTCACCGCTCTGCTGGATATTACAGTTTGCTTTACGCTTCATGGTGCTTTTCACTTCACTTGGATTTGGGAAAATACTGGGCATTCAATGACCAGACGGAGAAGTCTATTTGACATTAGTAACGAGTCCTTTTTTAACCGAGTTTAAAAAAGGAAGAGGTTCTCAATTCCTCTGTTTTTTTTCCTTTACAATGTTTGTTACCTCAGATTGATGTTTTTTTAAGTGTACCTGCGTAATTATAAAAATAGAAAGGTTTCCAATGATTTCCTTGGCAATTATAAAATTCTCGTGAAGCGCACAAGAGTGTTATCTTGGTGGATCGAGAACTCTTTAACGACAATGGTCGTCGCTAACGAGGTCATTAGCGGTCACTTCAGCGCTTTCTGTCAACTCCTTAACTCGAGGTAACAGGGTGCAAATTATCATAAATAACCAAACCATCTTTTAGTATTAAGGGCCCATACAGTGAAAGTGGCGCCCCCAACTATTTTGTCTTATTATTACGTTAAACACAGGAAGTTTTAAAAATCCATCGTTCAGTTTGTTTCCTGATTCTTTTTTTATATGAAAGCTGGTGCTTTCAGTGTGGTCCCATTTTAATTTGGTCCAGTTTTTACAGTGGACTCCATGAAAATCCATGGAAAAACTATAAAAATTTAAGTCGAGTTATAGTTTTTTAAAACATAATTAGTATGGATATTGCGATATCAGTTCCAGTCCGCACGATAGAGACGTTGCTGTACCAAATTGTATGGAATAATTAAGTTTGTTTTAAAAAAAACTATTACCGACTTCAATATGGTTTTCTCAAAGATGCCATAGCCAGAATTGGACCAAATTGTAATGAGACCACACGGGAAGCTCCAAGTTTCAAATCGGGATCATCCAGTCAAAAATTCTGTTGTTACAAATATATAAAAAATACAGTCAAATTGAGAACCTCCTTTTTTAAATATGATTTGACCTTTTCTAAGTGTACCTACATATAATGTATGTATTTATGGAAATAAATCTTAGAAAATTTGGCTTAGAAATGTGACAGCAATGGCTATTAGAATTGTTATTTTAAATTTAATCTAATTTGAAAGATAAAGTTGTTATACTGCTTAAATTACTAGATTGTCTTACTTCATGTTAAATTGGGAAACAATGCTGGACAATTTACATAACATGGGTACTAGATAACTAATATACTTAATAAAAGGATATGCTGGACATGCTGGTACATACGTACATATACATATTTGAGTCTACGGCCGTGTGAGCTAACTATCTGTTGATGAGTTTGTATTGTCTTTGTTGCGACAAATTGACTGAACATCGATAGTTTTGTAAAGGGTTTTCGCTAATCGGTCATGCATTGGTCAATTTCGCTGCGAGCGATCCTTCGGTAGCCGCTTTTGTGACTTGCCTCGATTCTAATTGAAACTATTTTGGACGTAGGACAATGTGGCATTGTCCGCGTGTCCAGCGGTGTTTGCCGCCTTTATTAATTCAGGTGGGCGTGGCGGTGGGTGGGCGGAGAGCGGGCGGGGTCCGCGGGTGCTCCGCCCAGCGGCGCAGCGCGCTCGCCGCTCGTGGACGATTCTGCTCAGTCGGCTTGCTGACGCGGCGCCGCGAAGTCTGACTCTCAACCTCGCGCTAAAGTACTTCACAACTTTCCCACTTACGACGTTGATGAACAAAGTTTGTAGTAGAGACTTGGAAGGTGATTGTCGTGGGTTGTGAGTCCTGAGGCGATCGCCACACGCCCGGTGCTGCATCACCCCACACGCACGCCAAGTAAGTTCCTAGGAAACTTTTCAGGAAGTTAATTCTGTATTGAATGAAACAGATTTTATTTATTTTGTTTTCAAATCTTCGGAAAACTAACAGCTAGAACTCAAAACATGAAATATTATAATAAACACATGAAAGTAACATGTACCTGAAGGTTATTTATGAAGTTTTCACTGGTAGTACAATTCAAGTTTTATTATTTCTGTGGTAATAATAAAACTGTTACAAGTACCAAATTTGGCTGAGAAAATCGGGGAAAAAATCTCCGTATAACGTCCTTAGTTGATGCAGAATTGAATTAATAAAGGTTTTGCTAGCCAATTTAATAAAAATTTTAATAAAAAAAAAACCAAGTACTGAATAGGAAACGTGCAGCAAACGATATTAACATAAAAATATATATTGAATAAATATACCTACAATAATATTTAAAATATGGACTTTATTTTATCAGGATGTCAACATCCGTACTATGCCCTGAGAATAAATTTATATGTATAGGTAATCACTAAGTTGATGTAAGTACGAAAAAAACTTCGTTTGTATAACATCTGAAAGCAGATCCTTGTGGCGTGTAACTCTGCGGTATTCTATGGTCACATCTCAATGGAGCATGATTTACCTACTCTCACAGACAGACCAGAGGTTTTATTATAAAAAATATCGTAGTTTGACGAATTAATTACATTACATCCGTATGTAAGCGGGTTAACTTAGACTATCTAAGTGTATACAAAGCACCAATAAAATTGCACTAGTTTGAAGCTGTTTTTTTTGGTTTTGCGCATAAAATTCCGATGTGAAACTAAAATTAGATTTAAACCACTTATATTTTTTGTTATTATAAAAATAAAAAAAAACAAATACTGAATATTTAAGAGCTCTCGTCGTCGGTGTTATGACGCAATTTCCTCCACATTTATCTTTTCAATAACAGTTTATTTTACTTCTATCTACGACATTTTTGATCAGATGATTTAAATTAGGAAAGTTACATACATATGTATTTGTAGTGGGCACTCAGATAACGTTAAGACTCATGACATTATCACAACGCTCGAAAAGTACATAATTTTTCCACGTCATAATTAAGTTCCATATAAAATAGGTAACTTACATATATGTATATACTAGAATACATTAGGATACCAAACAACATCTTTCTACCTAAAAAAAGTCAACCGCATTGAAAACCCATTTCAATCACGACTTCGCAAATCAATCGTCATCTAGTAAAACGTTACTAGTTTTTCCCGTCTCCGTTCAAAAATGCCGCCCGCCCAAACCGTGTTGTCCCCTCCCGCCCCGCTCCCCCTGAAATCATCGCTGACATTGTTGGTTCAGTTTATTGCAAAGATTCAGGGTTGCCAATAATGTTTGGAGACGGTAAGGAAGATGTTTTTTTATGGTTCGGGTTTTTTTACATGCATCATTAGAAGGATTTTCTTTCGATACAAATCTTTCGAAACTTTTCGATTTTTTTTTGTAAAGACGGGTAGAAAATAAAAAAATATACTTACTCAAATAAAGAAAATATATAATTGGCTTAACATAATTTTATAAAGCTTGATCTAATATCACTGCATCGTTCTTATTATAATTTGAAAATGAAAAACATCCGAAACGAGTAATATGCAATGCTCTTGGAAATAAAGAAAATTATCTGAAACCAAGGTCCACCATATTTTTTTAGGTACCTTAAAAAATATGGTGGATCTTGATGGTATGAAATTATATTAATAATTAATATACGATAATAATCAAGTTGTTTATAAACGTGAGTCATAAATGAAGAGTTTATTTCTCATTAATTAAACTAACAAATTTGGATCTAGAAAAAAAGCATAAGGCAGAGTAAGACACATAAAACCTGTCAATGTGACATTATGTAAAAAGCCGAACGCGTGGCAGCCCTAGTCGCGATCTTTTTACGGCAATCCGCGATCGTTTTTCCATTTCGATTAGGGTGCTTCGCTTGAAGTGTTTCTTCAGGTTTCTTTTTGGTGCATTTGTGAATAGTGAATTTCGATGAGCAGAGCTTTTATGGTTTGGCTGATTGAATTTAGTTTAGGGTAAACAAAGGATTTAAATAACGGTTTTATTGCAACATCAGTTTCACTACTTTATTGACTAGCTACGCCCCGCGGCTTCGCATGCGTGTAAATTTAGCACATGCCCAAGCGGTAGTTTTGATATACTTATTTACCATATTGTTGATTTATACCTACACAGCCAATTTCATCAACTTATGGTAAGTACGGAGATAAGTGGTGACAAACATACAAACTCACTTTCACTTCATACATTAATTTTATTAGTAGAAAATGGCATGAAAAATGTATCACTCCTGTGGAAGAATGTCTCTTTAAATTAAAAATTGATATGTGTATTTTTTTTAGAAATCTAACTGGAATTCGCAACGAAATTACTCGTAGATATAACAAATAAATCCCAACGAACTTTTTTGGATTAACAAATTTATTACTAATTATTGATTTATTATTTACTTTCACGTATGCAATGTAAATTCCTGCTAAAATACCTTCTAAAATAACGCGCTACCCAATATGTAATAAATACTTCGAAACAATAACTAAATAATTCGCAAACGCAATTCCAAAAACAATCGCATACTCGCTAACAACGGAAGCAGCGATATCGCTTCGTATCGCATCGTAATGAGGCGGCCACAGATAACGAGCCGCCGCCGTTACCAACTCGTTAGTCGTTACGAACTCGTTACTGTAGGCTCATTCTATAAACTCATTTCGAACCTCACTCGGCTGAATCCGCGGTGAGATATTAGTTTTGTATTCTGTAAAACTCGATAATGCTTGTAGCGCCTCAGTGACGAGCGTGGTAATGAAATGAACTAAGTTCAGTGAGATTTTAATTTGTAGACTTCGACTTTTTATTGACATAATATTACGAAATACATTAATTTTCTTTCGTTTTATTGTATAAACCCAAAAAAAGATAAATTGATTTGTCGATTATAGCTGTAACGCGTAGGTTTAATCCCGAACTCATTTCGATAGGTACTCACTTCACTTCACTTGTTCATCTAAATATACACAGAATACCATTTCAAGGTGAAGTGATTTTGTTTGCGTTCGAAGTGAGTTCGGTCACTTGAGTGAATTCGAGTTCGAATTCGAGATTTTTACAGAATGAGTCTGCTGAGCCGTTACGGATTAGAGCGGTAACGCACGGAGCTATTGTGCGTTAGAATAGATCATTATCTTACGGTGATTTTTCTGCATGAATGTTTGAAATTACTGTGAAAAATATTTAATAAAATCTAGTGTTTCTCTAGGGTACAGAGGTTGTATCTTAATATTGCAAAAGAAGCAGTTTAAAAGTATTATTTCTTATTTTAAGTCCAAAGCCGAACAGTTAACTTTCTGAACTTTTTGATCGTTATGACGTTTAAATTATGATTTTTAAGTCTTTATGTAGCTTATTTGATATAATGGTAATAAAAATGTTTGTAACAATCTTAAAAGGGATAAAAAGTAAAGCCATTCCACACCTAAAACTACCTGTATGCTAAATTTCAGCCCGATCCGTTCAGAAGTTTGGCGTGAATAGGTTACAAACAAACATCCATCCAAACTTTTTACATTGACAAATATTAGTGTGATATGGATTTTTCTCAAACACAAAAAAAGATCTATTCAACTACGCAGCTGCGGTTGAGCTTGCAAATGACCAGGCCGTTTAAATTTTCTACGCTTCTTGCTGATTAGACGTAAATTCTAGCATTAAAACAGTGCACCAAGCACTAGTGGAAAGTGTAACAACTAGAATACAAGCCTTAGTATGTTAGAGCTGGCCGCACTACAAAACGGTAGGTTGGCGGCTAGGTTGACTAGTTGCTTCGGGAAGCGCGTGGCTTAGAGTTCAAAATCTGAAAACAGGCATCGCATCGTTTCGTTCAGGCTAGACTAGATATTAGTTCTAGTTATACCTACTAGAAGTTCTAGGCTAGAGCTAATATATGATTTACAACAAAAAACAAGCCTCAACTGTAAACTTTTCATCACACGGTACCTGCAAGACCTTGAATACGCACAGGTAGAGCATATGTTGGAGGTACAATCTTAGTTTTGGGTTGCATATCGTTATCTTGTGTGTAATTTGTGTTTTTCAGCCTCTTATTCTTATTGTTATTAGTTTTTCATGCGATGTTTTATGTATTTCTTAGGTTATAAATTCCTTCTATTTAGTTGTATTGTATTAAATATTTACACGGTTTCCTGACTCGTCTTTGTTAGTTTACTTACACTTACACTTACGTTAACTTATTTGTAGCCGAAGGGAGGAGCCCTCGTGTCTCTATACAAGTTATTCTAACTTAGTGAGAGCGAGGAGTCATTTTCTTTGACGCAGTAGGTTAATATTAAGTATGTTTGTACTAGACTAATCATTTGAAAAATTGTTAACCTATCCGTAAATAAATATTTTTATTATTATTATTATTATTATTAATATGCGCTCAGCCTTACAGTGCGGCCGTTGCCTAACAGGTTGGTTTCTACCAGCTCCATTGCAACCATTAATTACGCGATAGATAAACTGACCGCGACACGTCTTGCGCTATTCTGGAAAGTAAATTGCAGGAAACAGAACAGTTGAATAAATTGCAGCTATTTATTCTTTATTGAGAGAGTTTGTATTGATTATTTATCGATGTGGATTTCTGAAGATTATTGCGTTAACAATAGGACATCGCTATGTGCGATTATAGTACATAACAACATGTTGTAGAGGTTATAATAAAAATGTGGCGTTTTGTTCTTTGTAACCTTCGACCATGTTGTAGTTTTTGAGATACGGTTGTTTTATTTTTTGACATCTTGTGCCATTTTGACGTATGCTGTAATTTCGCCTAGAGTCCGCGCCACGACTCAAGTCTTACGGCAAACGAGGTACAACTACTTGATCATGATTGAGAAATGGATACCTACCTACGAGCGATTTTAATCGCGAAATTTTCGTTATAAGTCCTCTTAGACCAGAAGAGCATAATTATTGTATACTAGCTGCGCCCCGCGGCTTCGTACGCGTTGTTCCTATGGATTTTTTACTTGGTCTGAGTGATGTAGATTGTAAATCACGACGCTCCGAATTTCGTGAGCCACCCCGGCGAAAACTTTGATCGATGTGTGTAACAACTGTTTTGTGAAAATATAAATAATGGGTGATGGCTGTTATCATAGCTATCATAGTTAAAATGGTGCAAATTCTAAGCCGGCACCCGCACAGCAATTTAACACATCCCAACTCCAATTATACGAACGAAAAAATACACGCTTAAATAATGATATCAACCTCCAGTTACTGGGAAAGATATCAATCGCAGAGAAGCCTTTACATAGCAGACACCTCAAATCACGGGCATTGTTTCCGAGTAACAAGCAGAGGCGAAAGGATTCTGAAGGCATTAAAAACAGATGAGGTTTAAAAAGCAGTTCCCGCAAATGATGCTAAATGGTCGTTGGAGACGGGCGGAAAAAACGCGCCCGCGAAAAGTGAATTCGAGTCACTTTAACTATTTGCTTGCTAAGGACTTAAACTGCAGTACTACAGTGTTATTGCTAATTTTATTTTACATTTATTCACTGTATTACGGTATTTTAAACTTAATTTCTTTAAAACTTACCTAACGATAAGAGACATGCGCTTCAGGCCAGTGAAAATGGTGCCCCCAACAATTTTATCTTATTATGACGTTAAACGCAGCAAATTTTAAAAATCCATCGTTCAATTTGTGGTACCTGTAAGTTATTTATTAATGCCTAAAATATGATAAAATAGGTATCGCTGTCATATTGGCTCGGGTATAACTTAACAGAGGAAATCTAGTAGGTCCGGAAGAGGACTGGTAAATGCTGTTGATAAAGAAAATCACCTGCCAGCATCTCCATACCAATACCAGTCGAAGATTCTTATCATATAGTTTGACGCGTAGGTATAGTTCAATTATATATTAAGTTTCATACGAGTTGTAGGCCCGTATTATGGAACCATGCTCAGTCATCGGTCTATGCTTGAGTGATGCAAATGCCATAGAAAAGCGTTCTCAATGATAACTCTATGACTGAGCAGGCTTTTATAATACGGGCCGTAATCTTGCTAAAAAAAAGGAAGATTTATATAAAAAACCACTCCTCACACAGTTTATAGCCCTGATTCTTGATCGAATTCCAATAAAATTTAAACTATGATCATGGCGATCCATATCCCCTAGAACCTAGAGGTTCCTAAAACCTCAACACTGTATCTGTAAATAAAAAGAGTAATCTAATTTTAAAGATAACATAAACCCTAGAGGTATGCAAGTAAAATCTTATTGATAGCCCGAATTATGTGGAATATTAAAGAACTAAATTAAAATTAAATTGCTTATAAGTTTAAAAAGTCTATGGCTTAAAAAACACTGCAAATGTTTTATGATATATTGTTTCTTGGTCTTTAAACTCACACTGGAAATGTACTACTGTTATTTATATTAAATAAAAAACTTTTAAAACTAAACTAAATTAATATATCTGCTCCACTAAATCTTCTATCTCCCGTCGGTAAACCGCCCGTTTGCGCCGCCCTCACGGACGATTGGTTTAGTTAGAAGTGAGCGTGGCGCCTCATTTACTTGCCTCAGCGAGTCGGCGCGCCGCAACGAGGCTTTGTCACCACTCTTTTCACCCTGTCACGGCTCTTGCTATCAGAACTGATCGGCGTCATAAGGATTTTTTATTTGATAAATAGTTTAAAAAAGTTAAAAGTTGTACTTATTAAGTTGTAATTAATACACGAGTGAAAGTGGCGCTGCCACCTCTTTTATTATTACGTTTAGTACAGGAAATTTTGTAAATCCAGTTTGTGGTATTATAAGTCTGCGCCCCGCGGCTTCGCGCGCTTTGATCCAATGGAAACGTTTAAAGGTGATTTCTTTCCAACGGGAACTGATTTATGGGATAAAAAGTATGTTGACTATCTATGTCTTGTTTATGTTTGATTCCAGGTTTACGATTACGTGTATGCAAAATTTCAGCTCGATCCGTTCTGTAGTTTTGGCGTGAAGAGATAACTAACATCCATCCATACAACTTTCGCATTTATAATATGAATGTGATTTATTAAGGCCTCTGTAGTAGTTTTATTTTGTATAGTTTAGGCAGAGATACGAAGTTGCTCTTTTTGGCCACTAAACTCTATTTTCAATATCACAAACTGTATGAAGGATTTTTAAAATTTCCTGTGTTAAACGTAATAAAATGATAAAAGAGGTAGCGCTGTGATGTTTCGGGTATGCGCCTTAATTCTTAATTTTTTACAGCACAAAATACAATTTAAACAATTAACATTTAGGAAATTCAACGTTAAAGGCGAGCTTGTCCCTAAATAGAGTTTTTTCTTCTAGCAGCAGTTCTGTCTGTTGAATAATGATAATATAAACCAAAATCATGATCAATGGCCTCATTGATCCGGGACCGGTCGTCGTACATGGCCACCCTCTCGAAATTGTTTCCGAGTACACTTACCTTGGACAAATTCTGCAGTTGGGTAAAACAATTTTGAGAAGGAGGCCAAGAGGAGGATCCAGCTAGGCTGGGCAGCGTTTGGAAAACTACGTCGAGTCTTCTCGTCATCCATATCGCAATGCTTGAAAACGAAAATTTTCAATCAGTGCGTCCTACCTGTCATGACCTACGGAGCTGAGACGTGGACACACGATAGGGCTGGTCCACCAGTTTAAAGTCGCTCAGCGAGCTATGGAAAGAGCTATGCTCGGAGTCTCTCTGAAGGATAGAATTCGTAACGAATACATCCGACAGAGAACCAAAGTTATCGTTAGCTCAAAGAATTAGCAAGCTGAAGTGGCAGCGGGCCGGCCATATTTCGCGAAGAACCGATAACCGCTGGGGTAAACGAGTTCTTGAGTGGAGACCGCGACTCGGCAAACGTAGTGTAGGGCGCCCTCCGGCCAGGTGGGATGACGATCTGCGAAAGACTGCAGGCAGATGCTGGATGCGTCAAGCTGAAGACAGGGCGCTATGGCGCTCACTAGGGGAGCCCTATGTCCAGCAGTGAACTAGTATAGGCTGATGATGATGATGATGTTGAATTATGAGTATGAGTTTGTTATGAAGTGAATGATAGCTTGTTACGAAGCAGCATTAATTGCATGATTCTATAAATTGAAATCAATAATATGCGCCAGATACATAATTTAAAAATTATATTCCTAAGAAAATTTAAAAACAAGGGTAACTTTAAGTTAAAGTTAAAAGTCATGATAAAGTACTTCTCTAAAGTTGTACGCGGCTTAAACATATAAATATACTTTTAATTACTATAAAACTCTTCATTATAATTATGTATGTACAACCGCACAAAATAAGTAAAAAAAAAACGTATGAAAATTATTAATTATGGTTTAGTATTTTTTATCACTACAATATTGCGTATTCCACTCTCTGGTCTCTCATTAGTTCTTAATATATATTTCTTTAGTTATAACAAGGAAAACCAGATGCTTTTATATACAGAGTCACAAATTGACCAGTAAGCTTATCGAAGGTTTTCACGGGGAGCAGAATAGATCAATAAATTTTAAGACTGTGAACAATGTGACTAATCTACATATATCATAAAGATAGTGATAGAATATGATGCCAGGAAGCGACACAACCTTATAGTGAATGGACTCTTCATGAAAAATTACTACTTACATATAATTTACGGGCACGTAGATATTTACGACTTTAAAATCGAAATATCGCCTTAGCTTTTAAAAGAAATCGCATAAAAGCGGAGAAAGGGCTTCGGTTGAGCGCCCAACAGGTTGACGGAGGACTTTTAATGATCCCTTAATGATTGAGCCCCGGGCAAGTGGCGATACCATGCGTTCCCGCGCAGAAATAACTCAACCTGTAGGTACTACCCTACCTACCTCTAAATATACTAAGTATCTATAATGACTACGGCGTTTATAATGACGAGCGTGGAGTATGCTAACGTTTTTTTTCTTATCTTTTATTAATTTTTGTACAGGGTTTTAAATGATTATGACATAATGAATTAAGTTTTACATTACTAATCGGATTATAATTTTTCTCTAAGAACTGCAGGATTTATTTCTATCAGCACCCTGGTATCCAGGGACACTGGTTCTGAAAGGATGCTGTTGCAGCCTCCTGCCTCCTACCATCCAGAAGATATGATGAGAATCAAACGATCTTTGGCAAATTTCTACGCCCCACGCACACTGTATTCAAATGTGGTAAACATCTTTGGTTGCAATTAGCTGACCCAGTTTTGCCCATCATTAACCCAAATTATCGCGTAACAATCATCGCCATTGACACCTTTTGGTATTCTACTAACACGATATTTTTTTGTTTATGCCATTATCTATGACTTTTACGATTATGATTATATGCCCCACCACTCTATTATAAGTCATAGAGATTGTTATCTTATGGTAAGAGAACACCAAATAAATTTACGACTAAATCTCTATCTCAATCGTATGGCGCCATTATGGCATTTTGTTCAAAAAATAGTGGAATTCAACGAAATAATAGAAGGTGAAATCTTTACTAGGAAAAAAACTACGCGAAAAAATATATGTAGGTTTAGTTTATGTTTTATCGTATACCTATTCACATTGCTTATTATGTACCTATAGACTTCATTCCTTAGCTAGCTATACCGTGTCCATCGAGCATGTAGAATGTTAGTTAACAAACCGCCCATACTAACGTTATTTAATTTACATTACTTATTGATTTTGTCCCTATTCATTAAATTTTGCTTACAAATTATATCTCAAACTCAAGTGAATTTTTGTTATTTGTGTCATGGTTTGTTTACTAACATTCTACATACTCGATAGTTACGGTATAGAGTCAATATGTTTCTGCGACGTTGAAAAATAATTGAGTTTCCTTACCATTTCCGTACTCGTTAATATACTTTCTATCTACCCTCAGACACGTATTACAGTCAAATTACTAGGTTCTAGGACGCGTCTCCGTCGGGCCATTAAAAATAATCGATGCTCGCAAAAATATCGAGGGCCTAGACTTTAGGGCACGTTCCCACAACGCAGAGGCTAGCGGAGAATTGGAACTAAGGAAAAATATATTTAAGCTATTGCATAGCTTCTATCGCGGGCCTTGAGCGTGGAGACCGAATCCAGAAATTCCGTAACGAAAATAACCTAACACCCCCCACTCCGACCGGCACAGAGGTGATACTTTTTAGTTTTGCCATATATCGATGAATAGCGGAACTTTTAATGACTTATGCTATGCAATAGCTTTACCGCGGCAGTCCCTGAGTGCCACACGGCTTTTTTTATTGAGTAAGGTACTTCATGGCCTATAACAGCGTTAAATCGCGAGGAGTGGAAGGAGAACAGAGAGCTTTTTGCCCAGCAGTGGGAGAATATATATACAGATAGTAAAAAAGGTACTTCATCTTACTGAACAAAAATCTGATCGGAGAGTGGACTTGAGTAGGCTAACTATTGGTAGGATTAGTTTCAACTACAGCCTCAACCTCAACCTCCATCTCAACAGGCTATTATGGTCCATTGCTGGACTAAGGAGTCCTCCTGATTAACGCCTAATAGGCTTTAATCTCATAATACCCTTAATTCCTATGCTGGGCATGCGGGTCGGGGATCACAGTTTGGTGGTACAGCGGTTCTGAAGTGGGTGCTGCTGCCCGCCCCCCGATGGGCATGCCTTAGTCGCCTCTTATGTTATGACACTCGCGGGTAGAGTCGGGGTGTCAATTTTAAACTGTCTAAAATGTGGTCTCAAAGTGTTTTTTTTATATTGGCTGTTGTTGGATGCAGATTGCCATGACAGCGTTAAAAAGAGTAGATCCTTTCTAGAGCTTTCAAATCTAGCTTTGGAAATAAAGTCTCTGGACAAAAAGATTCCGTACCTATTACTTACGGCTCGTGATTGAAAATTAGATGTTTTCCATTTGCCAGTACAGATTCAAATTATTTTTGTACATTATGGCTAACCATTTCATATGACAGGATTTCAATAAATAAATAATGTTGGACAATTCACACAGCGTTATTTACACCACCCAAGCTAAGCAGATCCTGTGTGTGTTATGGGGGGGGGGGGGGGGGTACTAGCTGACTGATATAACTCTATAATATTATATAATCCGTCTAGAATACGGTACATAGAAAAAAAATTACTCGACCGTCGACCATTGTCACAAGGCGGGAATCGAACTGCAACCTTCTGCGTCGCACGCCACATCGGTTGTCCGTTTATATTTTGGAACCATCCATTTCCCTAGGTTCATCGGCACTAGCCCGCATCGCATCAGTGGGAAAGCACCCTGTATACTTTCCACTAATGACATGAAAACAAAGCGAATGTTGGGCGAATGGCGTCGTTCGCGGCGAATGTCACACGAGTGGATGCTCAGCAGTAATCGCTCAGGTAGAACTCAAGAAGTCTCTGCTGACTTGGGCTCAAGGAGTCTTCTGAGATGATTGATCGCCAACTCGTGATAAATTTAAGTTGGCGAAAGGGGCTGAGTGGTTTTCTAGGTTTTCTTAGTTTTTGCTATGAATGAATGAGTCGTTTAAACTTCCCTTAAGAACGGGACGGATACCTTAGCCCCCATACAAACGTACTTTCTGCTTCATTTGGAAACTACGTTTCCGATCGTATTGAAATTTTCAATACAGAATCGGATGAAAAATAGCTATGTTTGTAGTGTTTAAGTTTTTTTAAAAACATTATGACCTTTGAATGAGAGTGAAACTAATTTGCCATATTTTGACCACCAAATCGAGTCATTATCAAGCTTTTATGCATGTTAATCACCTTTTTTCGAAAATCTGTCACACTCCAAACATCCTAAATATATTCACCATTAGAAATAAACAAAAATATTTCTGAAATCAGTCGTTTATTCAAAATGAATCGCAAAGTACGAAAAAATATAAAAAATTGAGAAATTCCTTCAATTTTCTGCAACATTTGCGATGCGACACAGGGAGCAGAATTCCAAAATAAGGCGAATGCCGCAGAATGGCCAACACAATGCGATTCTACGTGAAACAACAACAAATTCGCACGGGCTGGCCGCTGAGATTTGGGAGAGGTTCGTAACCTTCTTAAGGATTTTAAGTAGGATATTTTAACTTTTTAGTTGTGATTGACATTAATCCTGATCATCTCTATGTATACACATAAATTCTGAGCATCCCTATGTACTCGTATACCTGATGAATAAAGAATAATCTATCTATCTATCTACCTGAGAAAACACTGATTCGTTAGTCACTGCTAACACAGATTGTAGCCATACCTAATAGTGCCGATGCCTCGACTAGTGACTACCTACGCAGTTCCCTGTTTCTAGCTATACAGAGTATGTAGGTTGAGTTGCAAAGAGCCATCGAGGCAACCTGTAAACAAACGAGTAACCCAACACACGCAATTAGCTGCATATTTTGATCCTGCAGAGATGCACAGACTTCATAACACTTTTGTGTGTTTTTCACGGCATCAACGAGCCCGCTGAAAGCCCCAGGCTCCTAATTAGACTGGAGTCGGACGTGCCAATTAATTCAAGTTTCACTCGAAAACTTTGCCGCGTCAATTAATTTCATAGTTAATTAGCAAGCGGCAAAACCGCGTCTACGAAAGAAAGGCTAACGATGCCCGCCCGCGGCCGCCGACAATGCACCAATTACATAGCTTTGTTGCGGGCCTTACAGCACCATCACACGGAATATGGTCCATGTTTGTGTGTTCACCCTGTCCAAACGTGTCTCCTCTGAAAATGTTGGTGTCTTATTTGTGTCGAACTGTTTTTGTATTTATTCAGGAAACGTAGGGACATCTATTTTTACAGGTATATCCAATACAAGAGCGTTACTACCTAGTTCCATTTAAATATTTAATTATGATTTATTTCTAAAGTTCATGTTTACCTAATTAAGTTATTAATAAAAATTGTGTTGGTAAGGATGGGGACGGTAATAAGATAGGGCCATGCTCTTAATTATTTTGTTTGATTACTAAATTAACTACACATAATTGCTGAACTAACTACTTTCGATCTTCGTTATAACCTATTATTTACACATCAAAACGTAATCATTCGGCGTAGTTATTGTAGATGAGGTTCTCACTCAATGCTAGCATCGTTTAGAGCCCCAAAAAGTAAAGTTCTCTCGATACTTAACAAACCCATCGCAATAAATAAGAGTTACCTATTTATTTTGTTTGCAGGCTTTGTCTTACATCAGTCGTGCAACATCGCAAGAAAGATCTCGCCATAACTCCGTGCAAATAAAATTTTAACCACCGCTCCGGCGGTGTTTCGCTGAAGAACCGAGCAAATTGACAGACAGTAAAATATTTTATTCGCGCAATAATTTCATTTAGCAGAAAAACAAGGTGGTACACCCTTCGCCAATATCTTTTACGTGAATTAACCTATTAAACAGCTTTCAGAGTAAACTTCGGTTCGGTGCGGGGTCGTAAAATCGTGCCGGAGCCGTTAAAATTGTATCTTGTTTCAAATAAAACAAAGTCAGAGATGGCGCTTTAATCGTGTAATGAGCTAAAGTTGCCGCTATCTGTTAATTAGTTTCAGATAAATTTATTTTAGATAAAATGAATGCCATAACTATATGGTAGGCAACTGTATGACCTATAGCAGAAGCTTTCTTCCTAGTATATTTGACACCCCTTCTGCGACGACCAGTCCTCTTGCCAAGCAGTGTCGTAATTATGGAAAACTCCCCTTATTTGGTGGAAATATTCAGCAGTCGAAGAATTTTAGCTAATGGAGGGACCTATGTCCAGCTGTAGGACAATACTAGCTAAAATCAAAATATAAATACGCATTTCCGAATGTGGTAATAGGTGGGTACTCAACTTACCACCGTGGGAACTAAATGATACGAATATGTTTATTAAAGTCCCTTGATAATTTGCTTAAAAAATCATTGCACACTATTATTATAGCACTAATTTCCAAATCATAATGATACAGAACTATCAGTCGTTGTTTGAAATTCACTCTGTTAACCAATTATTATTTATTTATGAGAATAACAATGTATAAACACTGGTCGAGGGCCGAAGGGAGTGTAGTCCAAGAGCAAGTAGTGTAATAAAGTGATGTAATATAAGTGTATAAGAAATAAGAGAGTGTAGTGTGTGTTAAAGTGGTGTAATTTTCATAAAATATCGAAGTTGTAGGGTAAATTATTCTTATTTGTTACATTTTATCTTAGTATTAACATATTAACTAGATAATGCTGCGTGAATTATCCAACATTATTAATTTATGTATATATTTTAATTGATTAAGTTTATTTTTAGTCAAAATATAATTAAAAAAATATATATTTACCTGATTTTTCAATCTAATACAGATAGTCAGTCTTAAATACGTCCATAACACTCTAGTTTAAGAGAACATGACATTTAAGTGTAAAACATTTTGGCAGATGAGAGCGGGACCTATATAAGTTACCAATTATCTTAAAACTAGTAATCCAATAGCACAATATACGTAAGAACTAATTTTGAATAATTTAATTAGCTCAAAAACTTTGCTAAAGGTTGTTTAAAATAACTTATTTAAATATTTTCATATCATCTTTATACAGCCAATATGTCAAATTTGTGAGATCGCGATTCATAGTCACCTTTTCTAATAGGCAATATATGGCACATAGTTCTGATTTTATTAATATCTAGTAAAACATCCCCTGCCGTCTCTCAGACTACACGTCCACGTTTTGTCCCAGGGCGAGGGCCCACCATAATTAACATACATTATGAATTATCGAAAATGGCCGCTCCAATACTCCTAATTACACGTTGCACGAAGAAGGAACCAGTAATGAATAGCTTTCTGTAAGAACATATTTATATAGAAAACTGGATTTTATCCGTAAAATATAACAATGTCTCTGTAATAGTTTCATTTTGTAAAGCTTAGGCAGAGATACGAAGTTTAGCTCTTTCGCCACTAAACTCTATTTTCGCATCTCTTCCTAAACTATATAATATAAGATAAAACTATTACAGAGGTATTAAAAAATAACTTGCTAATCTAACCACCCGATAATTAATTAATTAATTTTAGAGATACAAATATTAAGAAGATATCGCATCTCTGCCTAAACTATCACACTAATATTATAAATGCGAAAGTTTGTTTGGATGGATGAATGTGATAGGATGGAATTACCTGTATGAAAAATTTCAGCCCGATCCGCTCAGTGGTTTTGGCGTGAAGAGGTAACAAACATCCTCTGGTAATTCTAATACTGGAATAAAACACAGGCTACTTTTTATGCCACAAAGCAGTTCCCGTGGAAAAGAAATCATCTTTAAACGTTTCCATAGTAACAACGCGTGCGAAGCCGCGGGGCGCAGCTAGTTTATAATGTTAGTGTGGTATGTGATAATAATAATAAATAATAATGTTGGATAATTCACACAGCATTGCCCCAAGCACTAATACAGTTTAATGTTTAGAAGTATAAAAATCAGGTGCAAATACAGGCACCTGTTGCCTGTTTCCTGTATAAGTACACTTCAATATTAATACGTGTTGCCGGCCTTTATTAGATATCTTTGTTGGATGAATCATATTTCACGGGCCTTATTACGTGTTAATTGGCTTTATTTGTGACTATTTTTATTATAATAGCATTAGATGTTTATTAACGGCATAAAATGATTTAAATGACCATTAAAACTTAATAATTTGGTCTAATAAGGATATTAAAAGAAGGCAAGTTAGTAAAGTAGGTTTCTATTAATTAACGCGGAAGGTTAGGAATCTATACCAATATTGTAATGAAGATAGATTTGATTCTTTGTTTGTTTGTATTGAATAGGATAAAACTACTGGATCGATTTCAAAAATGGTTTCATCATTTAAAAGCTTACTTTTCAGGGAGTGACATAGGTCATATTTTATTCCGGAATTCCCACGGGAACGGGAACTACGCGGGTGAAACCGCGAGGTACTGCTAGTATACGATGAAAAAATATCTATCTATATAGAGTCTTATATTTTTTCAATAGTTTTGGCCGGCGTAAATAGGTAAGACAAATACTTCAAATTTAATTATGGCTAAATAAATAAATTATGTTAGTTGTGTGGTGCTGGCTTAGCATTTGCACTACCCCATCTCTTCCCGTGGGTGTCGTAAGAGGCGACTAGGGAATATCCAGGGGGGCGGGCAGCAACACCCCCTGCAGAACAATTCTACCACCGAACTGCGATCCCCACCCCGCATGCCCAGCGTGGGGATTATGGGTATTACCCCCATTAGATAAACGCCAACAAGGCGCTTATTAATGGCTGCGTCCAGCCGTGGACCAATACAGGCTGTTGAGGTTGAAAGAAATCATATCCACAATGTTAATGTAAAATTATATATTGCGATCTGCAGTCGAGGTAACTTGAGAACCATTTCACTGTTTTTGAATCAAAACCATAAAAAACCAATTTGGATGGAAAGAAGAAGAGGAATATTGATGGAATCAAAGGCTCTGGAAAAGTCCAATAGGACGAGGATACTGCACCTGCCTCCATCTTGTGCTGCCAGTAGATTATCAACGACATCAATCAAGGCAGTTGCCGTACTGTGTCCCTTACGGAAGCCAGACTGGTGTTGGGGGAGTATCTGGTGATCCTCAAGAAACTTAATCACCTGCATGCAGACAATTTTTTCCAGAACCTTAGACAGGCAGGGGAGAAGGCTAATCGGTCTGATGTCATTAAGAGTGGAGGGTTGATTAATTTTAGGGATAGGTTTTACCACAGCTACTTTCCAGGACTCAGGGAAGACACATTCAGTGATGGATTTATTAATAATATTAGTGACAGTAGAAAGGGACTGAGGAAGAGTGAGAAGTAACATGTCTAAGGAGATGCCATCAATGCCCCTTGCATTAGATTTGAAAGTTTGAATTACTTTGAGCACAGTAGTCTCACTGACTGGTTGAAGAGAGAATATATTAGGGCCATATCGGTGAAATTCAAAGTAACTCAGTTGTGAGATTGAAATGTAGTCTGTGCCAGGGACATTGAGGAAGTGAGAGTTTATAATAGCAGGATCATTGAATTGCGAAGGTAAGTCATCTGACCGAGCCTTGCTAGGTAAAATATTTTGCTTTAGATTCCCCCACAACCGCTTTGGATCGCCCACACTGTTATTGATGTTAAGAGTAAAAAATGTCCGTTTTTCATTTTCAATAGCTGTTGATACCATATGCTTCATGTTTTTATAAAAAGTTTTAGAGTTTTCAGTATTGTCTTTCTTATAACGTTTATGGTAGTTGTCTCTGATGCTTATCATCGTTTTTACAGTGTCAGTGATCCAAGGGTGAGGAGGAGCTTTAAAAGTCTTTGTTTTAATGGGGGCATGGAGGTCAAATAGGTTTAGGACTGAAGAGGTAAATGATGAGACTAAATTGTTAATCCCACAGGATGTAGGAAGTGATGTCCAATTAATAGAATTAAGATCATTTTCAAAGATCTCAGGTATAATATTCTTGAGTGGTCTATATGTTACTGTATGAGGCAAAGGTTTATCTTTTTTAATAACTAGTTCCACAGTCAACATAGCATGCCTCCCCAAGTCCGGTGTATGTACCATGCTTACATTACGGACCTTAGCATCAGTGCAGACAATGTCAATAAGTGTTAACTCATTATGATTGTTTAAGTGAGTGGGTTTAGTTATCACTTGGTTCAGTTTGAGGCAGTGAAAGAATTGTCGCAGCAGTGTGATCTTCTTGTTGCCTGAATTATGCAAATCAATATTAAAATCTCCGGCCAGTATAAGATGATCACACTTGGAAAATGATGTGATTGAATCCATAATAGCGTCCAAAAATGTGGAGGGATCCTGCCAAGGGGGCCGATAGCCGGTACCGATGATTACTGTTTTGCCCATCACACTGAGTTTTAGCCATAACTGCTCAACGGAGAGCATGATGGGGTGGGAAGTCAGACGAGCATTAACACCTTTTCTAACATAAAAACCCACCCCTCCACCACGCCCACCCTTAATGCTAATATGCCTTGATTGATGCACAAAGCGAAAGCCCTGCAATATAGGAGCCTTAAATTCTTGGCCTTGCCCAATCCAGGTCTCATTTATAGCTAGGATATCGGGACCTAGCCGCTCCACCGCTACAATAAACTCATCTTGTCCAGTGTTCAAAGATCCTGCATTGAAAAGTCCAACTTTCAAATTATTTAAAGGAAGTTTTGTTTTGAGGGGTAATGCTTTCTGTATGGTGAGTCAAGGTTAAATTTACTGGTGGCAATGGCAATGGCAATAATGGTAACTATATGAATATACAACATGACTGCAAGGAAATTATGGTGGACATTGACACTTGAACGACATTGTAAATTATGATTACATGTTAAAGTACAAAACAATATATTAATACCTACAAACTGTTTTAGAAGTATTAGAAAAACTGGTAACCTACAAATACAAAAGTGATAGAAGTTAAGATAGTGCACACAAATATTTATAAGAGCTAGAACGGTTAGACAATTTGACATATAAACAAAACATGAAATTGATTTTAGAAATAAAAAACGAACAAATTGTAAAAAACGAAATAATGTAATATGAATAATAAAATAGTAATAAGAAAAAGAAAATAAGCTAGAACAATTTTAAATCGTTGCCGAGTCGCATCCCTTATAAAAATAGCTCTATTTCGAAATATTTTAAATGAAAATATGTTTTCATTGATGAAAACGACTGAGATTTATTTTTCCACCTGGTTACGTTTGAGCTCCAGCGCTACGAACACCGTTAACGAAATAAGCTTTTGGTGATACTACGAAAAAAGAAACTGAATTTGTTTAGACGAAAAAACTCAATAAAAATATTACATTTACCAAGGTAGTATAATGTAAGTGAAACTATGCATAAATAACGCTGGATCGGTACATTGTTAAGACTAAAAATTACTCATGTTTGTAATTTCTGGGTTCTATAAGTAATTTACCTATTTTTTAATGCCTGCACAAATGATAAACAAACCCGTAGTACTTAACCTCAAAATACGATTTTTAAACATAATGGAAAGTACTTCCTGATTTGAGATCCTTTCTTCAATAAATATTCCAATTATATCTCTTTATCCAGCATGTGAATTTTAATTTATGTTATGAGAATCTATTGACATAATTTGCAGCTCTATGACAAACATACCTTTATAAGTGGTTTAGCGACATTTGTAAGCAATTTGCGATGAACCCATACCAAAACAAACTTTCAATCACGTGTCGTATAGACATTTTATTAATTTTAATAAAAAATCTTTTAGATAAGTAGTTGTGTATACAACTGAGGGCCTAGACAAATGTAACAATCGATGTCGAAAGCGAAAGTAGAAAAGTCCAAAAATGTATGATGCCTTAGATATGTCACGTGATCTGTTTCGAATATTTCCCTTCGAATCTTTCAATTGATTTCGAATCGCTTCATGGCGAATGCCGGATGGCTAGGCCCTATGGTAGGTAGAAGAATAGACTTCAAAACGGTGGCTATCGAACACGCAATCGTCGGCATCTCAGGCATTTCACAGTAGCACCCATTTCATGTTGATTCTATTGGTCGCACAAACTGAATGGTTGTTTCAAAACTTAGCTCCTTTAATTCCAAGGGGATTTATCATTCCCTTAATTTATACCATTAAATACCGAATATTTTGATATTTTATTATTCAATATCATTGAATTATTCTCCAGCGTACGGTCAGGGGAAGGTAATTGCTTGCTAGTGTTTTCTTTTCACTTCTTCCGCTAGTGGACAAAAATATGAAGTAAATTAGAGTCAATTGCACCTTAATTCTTATTTGATATTAATAAATATTTATCAAGCTGTTTATATGGTAAAAAATTGACCTGTCTAAGTGCCTTTTTTGTAAGTCTAAAGAAATAAACGAATTGAAACTATTTATCAAGCTGTTTATATGGTAAACAATTTACCTGTCTAAGTGCTTATATTGGTAAAAATTTTACTTGTCTGAGTGCTTATTTTGTAACTCTAAAGAAATAAACGATTTGACTCTGACTCTGACTCTGACTCTGACTCTGACTCTGACGATGGATAGATGTTTTTTTAAGTGTAGGTTTACCTGCGTAATTATAATAATTAATTTTGTTTTAAAAAACTATAAACCGACTTCAATTTTTACAGTTTTTTCATGAATTTTCATGGATCCCATTGTCAGAACTGAACAAAATTAAAATGGGACCACAGGGGCAGCACCAGCTTTCATATAAAAAAATCATGCAAATCGGACCACCCAGTCAAAAGTTCTGAGGTAACAAACATAAAAAAAAACTACAGACGAATTGAGAACCTCCTCCTTTTTTTGAAGTCGGTTAAAATAGAAAGGTTTCCAATGATTTCCTTGGCAATTATAAAATTCTCGTGAAGCGCACAAGAGTGTTATCTTGGTGGATCGAGAACTCTTTAACGACAATGGTCGTCGCTAACGAGGTCATTAGCGGTCACTTCAGCGCTTTCTGTCAACTCCTTAACTCGAGGTAACAGGGTGCAAATTATCATAAATAACCAAACCATCTTTTAGTATTAAGGGCCCATACACCAGTGAAAGTGGCGCCCCCAACTATTTTGTCTTATTATTACGTTAAACACAGGAAGTTTTAAAAATCCATTGTTCAGTTTGTGGTACCTATTATTTATTAATGCCTCTGTAATAGTTTCATTTTGTAAAGCTTAGGCAGAGATACGAAGATGCGCTTTTTGGCCACCAAACTCTATTTCCGCATCTCCTCCTTAACTATATGAGATAAAATTATTACAGAGGTATTAAAAAATAGCTGATAATAATAATAGATACCACAAACTGAACGTAGGATTTTTAAAAGTTCCTATGATAATCGTAAAAATATGATAAAATAGGTATCGCTGTCATATTGGCTCGGGTATGCGCCTTAAACACTAACACCTTCATGGCCCAAGACGCAGGTGCCAGTCTCTATCTGCGTGGAGCTGCGGCGCGCCCCTGCGGGTCGCACCGCAGAGCTGGGCAGTGAATGCGTTATACACTAACACCTTCATGGCCCAAGACGCAGGTGCCAGTCCCTATCTGCGTGGAGCTGCGGCGCGTCCCTGCGGGTCGCACCGCAGAGCTGAGTGAATGCGTTATAGGCAAAAATTTAAATCGTCAGATACGCCTTTGAGCCTAAAAACTGTGGCATTGTTTTTGAAGGCGTGCGCTAACAAAATGCCAACTCACGCACACTATTAGTGGATAAAATTAGTGTTTTTGTCAATAAACGTAACTGTTATTATTGCTTTTTATTGTGCAACACATAGCACAAACATTTGTGAACAAGCCCACCAGCCGGCTTAGAATTTGCACCACCCCAACTCTTCCCGCGGGTGTCGTAAGAGGCGACTTAGGGATATCCATTCTACCACTTGACTGCGATCCCCAACCGGCATGTCCACTGTGGAGATTATGGGCACTACCCTCGTGAGATAAAAACCAATAAGGTGCTTATCAGGGGGAGGCCTGCGTCCAGCAGTGGACTAATAAAGAAGGCTGAATAGGTAAGGTTAAGGAGGTGACACCACAAAAACACACATTTCACTGATAAATGACACAGACAAGTTGGTGAGCTCACAAATTTCTTTTGGCTACAAACGCGGCGCGGTCTCACTACGGCCACTCTAACGATTTAAGGTAGATGTCCCACCACCGCCGCCGGCGAGTAAGGGCTCATATACACCGACTGCAAGTGGCCAACTAGGTACACCTGTCGACTGCAGTTGAGAGCACGACTGCAGGCGACGGCAGTCAACAAAAAAGAAACACGTTTTAGTGGGGAAAGAAATATTAGTGCATAGAGCACAAAATGAACACTTCTTTACACTCTATGCACTTTTACGAAGGAATGTGTTTTTTTTTCATTATTTCCTTCAAAACATCGACTGCAGTCGACTGCAGACAAATGCAGGCGGCGGTATATAAGTAAGTAGTGAGGTACCTACTCATTATTGGATTCAATCACAGAAGTTCTAAACAGTTTTTGGTTTTGAAATCATTTTGAATTCATTCATGATTTCACGTGTCCGTGCCACGAATTTAATAATACCTAAGCTGGGAAGACAACATATCATAGGTAATAAAATAACATTGAAAAGATATCTACAAATAACATTGAAAAGATAGCTTGCGGTATTAACTTTATTAACTTAATATATATAAACTCGTAACTCAAGTCTAACGTATAGACTAAGTTGACAAAGACATGACCTCTAAATCTAGAGGTATAAATTCAGTTATCAGCCTGACATGTCTTACAATCCCTTTACAATTTCCTTAGCAAAGTACTCACTAAACAACATTAAACATTGTCGTCGCAGCAAACTGTCGGCTGCGACAACAATAACACAACAATCGTACAACAATAAGCCATTAGACAAGTCGTGGAAATTTTCCGGTTGTTTCCGATTCACACCGATCGTTGCATGGAGTCGGTCGGCCATTCCAAGGGCTATAACTCGGCGAGTTCAGGGCTGGATCAAGGGGCATAATCGTGGGTGTGTGCTGCTTCAAGCTGACGCTAGTAAGGGGCGCTGCTACACAGGTTTTAGGCGTTTCCAGTTTGAGAGAACTTAAGCCACTTGGATTTGAACATGGTTAGGGTTAGGTCGTGTGTTTATATAGTAAAATTGACTTGTCTAAGTACTTATTTTGTAAGTCTAAAGAAATAAACGATTTGACTTTGACTTTGACTTTGACTTTGTCCAAAATCTGTCTAATCAGCATAATGCTGAGACCATTTTGGACACCTGTTATAAATGCTCGTTTATTTATGTTTCTTGTATATATGTAGTTAGTAGGTAGTATCTTTTTAATTCAGCACTCTTCTTGTATCTGTTGTTGTACTAATATATTTTTATGGTGTTATTGGTTCAAATAAATTTATTCTCTTCCTTCTTAAGAAGGCCAGGAAATATAACAAAAATCCGAGTCAACGTAAACTATGATACATTCGATGTTAATATAAACGGCTGATTCAAAATCATGCTGATAGTATGCTCGATTTTTCGTGTAAGGTTTTTAATTATTAAGAAAAATCATCGTTTTTTTGTCATTTTTTATTTATTTATTAATAATTAGCAATAAGCATAAATGTAATAATACTACTACTAGACCTTGTACAACATATTTTAATGTTTCAAGTCATATAAACGAGCGCGAAGCTGCGGGTAGAAAGAAGCTAGTTTGTAATAATAAATGTGGTCAGAGAAGTTCTCATTGATAGTCTTAGACCCCGGGCACACTAGGCCTAGGTACGTCCCTGTCGCTCTCGCGTCGGGTGAGGTCTTCGGCCTACAACTATACAGTATTTATGGCACTTGCTTGGTATATTTACGGCCTATATAATGCGAGAGATTTATAGGGTGTGGCCTAATTAGCACGCCTCAGATTTATAATGTGATTTAGAGCCACTCCACATAATGGTGCTGTAACTATTTGAAATATAAATATTTTAGCCTACATAGAAATACCTTACTCATACTAATTTGTTTACCTAAAATATTTGCTAAACAGAGTTACTTACTATAAATTCCGTACTTTATTCCATACTTTCTCACTAAAAAAGGAAAGTAGAGATTCACTAATTTTGTACTAATTCTATTCTTTATATATACTATACTCTATATAACTATATAATTCTATAATTATTTTTCTTTATTCTATTCTATAATTATTTTGTTCTATAATTCTATAACTATTATAATTCTATACTTTATATTGTATACTTTATACAGGGTGTAACAAAAAGGGTGGATCATCGGTAGCTGGGGGGTAGGGGACGTCAGTACCTATTGATATACTCTCTCACTATAAATTCCGATAAAGTTATGAAAGATTTTATTAAAAAATGCTGTTTTTTGATGTTCGGATTTGCTCTATGATAAAAATATTATTTATTGGCTAATAATTAGCCATGTATGTATAATAAAACGTCCCGGACTAACTCGAATCGATGTTTATCTGTTGTATATTAGTATAAATAAGGTTCGGCGAGTGCGCCGGCGCCGCCGCGGGCGCGTGTAAATCACGCGCAACCGCTTATTAAGTTGTTATGGCCCCGTGGTCGAGCCCACGCGCTCTGTGTGTCCACGCCCTTATATTTGCACTGGAATGTACGTTTCCAGGCTATAGCCTATAGCTATAGCTATAGCCGTATAGCCCTTTTGTGCCGGTTACTTGACTTGATTGGTAAGCCTTACAAAACACTTTTATTTTTAAACGACTTCAATAAAAGAGGAGGTTCTCAATTCGACTGTTATTTTTTATGTTTGTTACATCAGTAATTTTGACTGGGTTATCGGATTTTGATGGTTCTCTTTTTAATTTGAAAGCTGGTGCTTTCCGTTAGATCCCGTTTAAATTTTGTCTAGTTATGAAAATGGTATCCATGAGAAAACCGTAAAATTTCAGTCGGTTTATAGTTTTTTTAAAACAAAACCAATAGGGTATATGCATGTGATTTCAAAATGGCTAAAAAAATATATACGTATTCTCTATTGATATAGAAACATATCTACATATTTATTTTTGCATTTTGAGATGTTTTTATTGTAGAATTTAACCATTGAAAAATTGATATTTTAAATCTCAATCGCAAAATTTCAAAACGCTACGCCATTGACTAGAGCGGACGTGACATCACTGTACACATTTCTTCTTTTTTTATTCTGCTTGCTGCACCTTGATTTGACACTATTCTGCCCACTTGACATTTCGGATTGTCGATTATTTTCAGTTTTTTCGGAAAACCTCTTTCCTGAGATGATCACTACCGAAGTCGTCACCAAAGGTTTTAATCAAGTGTGTACGTCGACGTCACATAAACATGGCGCCAATATGGCAGCGTTTTTATCACCCGAAAATGATTGTAGTTTTGATTTGTTTTTTTTACCTTGTTAATGCGAAATTCAGTGAGCGTCTTATCATTCGTCTTATCATATATTCCTCGGTTAAATAATGACCTAAAGAATCGATTAAAACAATAAAAAAAATCGATGCATATACCCTTTTATTAAGTAAACTTGTAAACTGAAAATAGCTTAATACCAGCAACAGGTGCTTTTCTACCCATGTCATTGCAACAACCGATAAATTGACTAAGTAATTTAATTTAAATTTTGATGAGCCCATTAAAATATTGGCCGTTGGTGACATGGACACGCACATTTTGCCATTATTTTTAAACGTTTAAAATAACGGCAAACCTATTTCATTTGTCCATCACAAATGAAATAGGTTTGCCGTTATGTTTAGTTTTACTGCGTAAAGAAACGCTCGATTAAATTCAACAGGTTACAAATAATGATATCGGAATTCCTTAAATGTATTACCTACATTTTGCCAGACCCATTTATATAGTATCAATACATATATGCTAGTAAAATGGGTATCTAGGATGGTTCAATGGTTCATTTATTGCAAAATATATCATTACACGTCAAAATGTACAAAACACACCTTTAAATATATTAAAGTATATCCATGGTAGGTAAGGTACATTCAATTTTAATATTTCAACTATACATTTCAATCAATAACATTAAAAAAATAAATCGATTGAAATCACATCTCACTAATATTATAAATGCGAAAGTTTGTATGGATGTAATGACAACATTGCCGTGTGGTGCCAGCGGCATAGAATTTGCACCACTCCATTTCTTCCCGTGGGTGTCGTAAGAGGCGACTGAGGGATATCTTCTGGGGGGCGGGCAGCAGCGCCCCCTGCAGAACAAATCTTCCACCAAACTGTGATCCCCAACCCGCATGCCCAGCGTGGGGATTCTGGGCATTACCCCCCATGAGTTAAACACCAAAAAGGCGTTTATCAGGGGGAGGCCTGCGTCCAGCAGTGAATGAATGAATGAATGAATGAACACTTTATTGTACTAATAGTAATAATTATACATTAAAGTCTTATATCTAAATAATAAATAAATGTAGTACAAAAGGAGGCCTTATCGCTGAGAGTGATTTCTCCCAGGCAACCTTGGTATGAGAATAAAAGATATAAGAAGAAGAAAAAGGGTCGATAGTGTACAGTAGTGAAAACAGAACTCATATTATACATACTTAATTACATACAACACAAAATAACCTAATAATATAATAAACTAATACAGTAGGTCCAAAATACACATGTTAATATAAAAATTGAGCTACAATCACATCTAAGGTTCCAGAATAAGATGATGAAATGAATGAGCTTAAACAGCTGTAGAAAGGAAATAGGACTTCAGTTTGGATTTAAAGGAGTAGATGGAAGGAGCAAGCCTGATATCGACAGGCAGTTTGTTCCAAAGACGAACCGCCTGTACACTAAAAGAATTGCCATAGAAGGATTGGGAATGCGTGGGAAACTTGAGGAGTAAGTTATCTGATGACCTGAGATTATGAGAGTTAGAAGAATGAAGGAACTCAAACCGCTCTTTAAGATACACTGGGGAAAGAGGATTAAAGAGAATAGAGAAGAGAAGAGAGAGAACATGCATGTCCCGTCGAAGTCGGATGGGGAGCCACTTGAGCATGGTGCGAAAAGGAGAGACGTGGTCATATTTACGTAAACCAAATATGAATCTAATGCAGAAGTTTTGGAGACGCTCAAGCTTGTCCAACTGCTCCTCAGAAAGGTCTAAATAGCAGACGTCGGCATAGTCCAGAACGGGGAGAAGAAGAGATTGGGCTAATGTTATTTTGGTAGCAGTCGGGAGAAAGTACCGCAACTTTTTAAGAGAACCTGCTGAACCATAGAGCTTCTTACAGGTGACTTCAAGTTGAGGCCACCATGAAAGTTTACGGTCAACGATAACCCCTAGGTTCTTTACGGTCAAACTATACGGGATGGGTATTCCATCAAAATGAACTTGGGGCACTGTCTGCCAGTCCAGTCTGTCTATCAGTTTCGCGCTACCAATAATTATAGTTTGAGTTTTGGCAGGGTTGATTTTTAAACCATGAGCTCGACTCCACTCAGTTATATGACGTAAGTCCGAGTTAGTTATATCAACTGCGTTGCTAATAAGATCCAGCGGTGCCTGTGTGTATATCTGCAGATCATCGGCGTAGAGATGATAAGAAGAAGTTAAATTTTGAGAGATGGAATTAATAAATATAGCAAAGAGAAGAGGCGAGAGGACGCCACCTTGCGGAACACCGACAGAAGTATCACACCATGACGAGACAGACTCGCCGAGGCGGACTCTGCCGGCGACCATGCAGGTAACTGAAAAACCAGTCAATCACCCCCTGGGATATGTAGCAGTGGAACGATACAGGCTGTGGATGTATGGATGTATGGATGGATGGACGAATGGATGGATGGATGGATGTTTGTTACCTCTTCACGCCAAAACTACTGAACGGATCTGGCTGAAATTTGCATTTGCACACAGGTGATTCTAATCCCGGAATCAAACATAGGCTACTTTTTATCCCATAAATCAGTTCCCGTGGGATAAAAAACACCTTTTAACGTTTCCATAGGAACAACGCGTGCGAAGCCGCGGGGCGCAGCTACTTAAAAATAATTCAAAAGGTTAACACGAAAAAACATCTATGGTGAAAAAATTGGGACTGGTTTACAAACTTTCGCGTTTATAATATTAGTCCTATTAATCCTGTCCTGTTTGTAAACCAGTCCCAATTTTTTCACTATAGATGTTTTTTCGTGTTAACCACCCCTTTGTTTACAAGGATGATCTAGGATTCTAGAATTTATAGCGCTCACGCAGTTTGGAACATGCTGTAAGACGTCCTCGTAGACCATTTAACCTTTTTGTGGGTATAAAGCGTTTACAAAGTTTTACTACCGTCATTGTGCGCGGCTATATGAAAGTTGTGTTCCTTTGTAATCCAGACAACAATAAGCCGTTTCGAATTAGCCTTCGATTTATCTACAAATAGTTTCCAGAACGCCTTAGGATGTGTTTTGTATCTCTTTCTTGGTATTGGCTTGGCAATAGAATGGTAGGTAGAGTACCTGGATATGTAGACGTTTCGCGTCACATAACACGATTTTTTTTTTCTGGCTTAGGCTTTGCTTAGGTCCCCGGGTAGGAATACATTAATTCACCTCAACCTCAACCTCAACAGACTATATTGGTCCACTGCTGGACGCAGGCCTCCCCCTGATAAGCGCAGTTTTTGGCGGTTATCTCATGGGGGGGTAATGCCCGTAATCCCCACGCTGGGCATGCGGGTTGGGGATCGCACTTTGGTGTCAGAATTGTGCGGCAGGAGGCGCTGCTTCCCGCCTCCGGTAAATATCCCTTAGTCGCCTCTTACGACACCCGCGGGAAAAGTTGAGATTGATTCACATAAACATAAAAATATCTATTCCTACATGTATTCAAGTAATAAACGATAGTTAACTTAACTTTACTTACTTTACTTTACGTGTTAGTTAACTAAATAAATCGATCGACGTGAATATGTAAAAATAATAATGTACCTACTTAGAAAGATTTTTTAATTCGACCGTATACCGGTGAAATCCGTTACTACAGGTCTGTAATTTACACAAAGTTTTTTTCGTATCGTACCAAATGGACATTTAAGCAGAACGACGTCCTAAAAGCATAACGTCTTATTTACAACATGACCTAGTAGCAAATGGGACTTATATCTAACCAACACGTACAGTACAGTCTTGTAATGAGAAAGTGAACATGAAAAAAGATTTCATATCAATATATAAATGAGCTAAACAAAAGACGATCACATTTAATAATTATTATTTCTGTGAACGGGATTTTTCCCGGAAAATCAGTCCCGGACTCACTCCCCTCTGTCATACTGGGGGGTGATTCCCTATGACCTAAGCTTTCTTGCCCAAATCGTGTGACGTCACAACGTGGTGTTACGGTTAGGAAAGATTTTCCAAACCACACTAGTGTGAAGGATAAATTTCTTAGTTTTGTCTCGAACAGTCTCTTTATTTGAACAATGAGCAGATTATTTGTGTGGTTTATGTCGGAGAGAGAACACTCGTCTTCACACTGTAAGCAAGCACTCTTCATCTTTATATGTTACTCATATCTAAAGAGACTTGAAAGAAAAGAAGTCAGATATCAGACTCTTTTATAGGATAGTTCTGTATTATGTAAGTTTGGTTTTACATTTTACACGAAGTAAAAAAATAAAAGCGAGTATTAAATGTATAGTTATTCTGTAGTTACAGATTCCGAAAACATTTTTTTAATGACTCAAGAAACCTTATTAATTTTGCCACCTCGCCTCAACAGCCTTGTTCCACTGCTGGACGCAGACCTCCCCTGACAAGTGCCTTATTCGTTTATTTTCATGGGGACCCAAATTCCCACGCTACAGTATGCATTAATTTTGTCTATTTTCTTTCGTAATGCGACCCACAAGTTGAAAAGTCGGGTTTTTCTCATTGATTTAAAAAGGGAAGATAGGTTACGTTCTCCCAGAGCTTACTCAAAAATTGGCATGTGTTACAATTACATACGCTCACGCAAACACATACGCTCACAGTTATATTTCCAGTCCTGTGCAATACAAAGAAGAACAAAGACGGAAAGACGGATCGAGGACTGAAGTGAGACTGAGACAACAATATTTCACGCAAATCACGACCGCCCGTGCCGCCGGTCAGACGGTGACTGATGTGGGAGAACACAATTTTACACAATTTGAGGTTGTCACTTTCGAGCAACCAGTGCCTCATCTTCGTTTTTAATAAATCAATGGTTTTTCTAGTTTTTCCCCTTGAACAAATTAACACGTTCATGGCGGTACGAGATCGAATACGTCTCGTACGAGACTTTCATACAACGCGAAGGTGAAATCGTGTGACCGTCTCGTTCGCGCGAATGAAATTCTGTATGATTTTTTACAGTTAGAGTGAAATGTCCTAGTGTACCCTGTTTAGGTACCGTAGGTATAGTATTTTTATGAATGAAAACGTACGAGAACCAATAGATCTCGTAGCGACCACATGCAAAAAACCTGCATCTAGTGCGATACGCGACCCATAGGGTCTCGTAGTAATCTCGTACGAAGCCTTATGAAAAATCAATTAGTGTTGCTACAACTTTCGACGAGTGCATTGTTTTGTCGTCATGGATCATAATAATATTATGAACCGAAAGCGATCGCGAAGAATGTTAGAACTATCATTCTCAAATTCTGAAGATGTTAAATGTGACAACCCTTCTAAAAGTTTTAAATCACAGACCCTCTTTCGAAAAGTGATTCAACGTGCATCAAGAACCACAAATGAAAGTATTTCCACTAGTCCCAGGACTGGACATACTTACCAGGAACTTACTAATGCGATACCGTCTCCACCACCACGTCATCAACACATGTCCTTGGATAAAGAGTTGAGTTGTTCCGATGTGCATTTATCAAAATACCCTCGCTTGGGTAATAACAGCAACAATGCTACACAGTTGCCATTTTCGTCTCCCTGTGCACCTGATACAGAAGGTGAATGCATGGATTTGAGGACTAGCAAGATCAAAATCTTAGAGCAAATCATAATTCCGGCACCAAGTGACGAAAACGTTTTTAGCGATCGTACAACCAGGAACAATGACATTCCACTCAAGACCTTCAATGAAAGTAACTCCAATTTTGGTTCTCTTAGCAATATTTCAATGTCGAATATGCTTACCCTTGATGAGTCGTTTGATGAACAAAAGATTTACGATTTACTGTCTACGCCGACATCCAAAAATAAAAACCACATCAAAGAAAAGTTAAGTTCTTATTTAGACTTTGATAAGACATCAGAAACAAAACAAGTACCAGTTTCGCCAGTAGCCACGTCAAGCTGTATGTTACCTATAGAGGTGCTATCAAATCCTAATGAAAAGGATATAACAGAAACTCATATGCCAAAGTCAACCATAGTTCAGAGTTCATCGACTTGCAATACTAATGATCTCACTGAGAATAATGAAACAGGTACTAAAAAGCAATCTAACCCTGACAATACATCAAAGAGACCGGATGGCTCTATAACAAGATCCACGGAGCAGAATATCAGCCCAATTACGGAGTCAGATGATGAAAGCTATATTCCTAGCAGTTCCGCGGAAAGTGAGTCCGATACTACCAACATAGATACTGAAACAGATCGTGAAGAAGAAAACGACGAAATTTCTAGTAATGATACAAACCAAAATAATATAGGACAGCCCGAAAACACAATAGAAGACGCAGACGAGGAAGGATGGATCGACATAAATGACACAATACCGGAACTTGAAGAATATGAACATGACAGCAAATATAATGTACCGGATGATGCTAAAACTGCAGACGAGATATTTAGACTATTTCTTACAGACGAAATTGTGGACAAGATGGTTTTTGAAACAAATTTGTACGCTGAAAAATTCGTAGCTAATCCGGACCTGAAAGGGAAGTCCCGTTTTAGATGGTGGAAACCCACCAATAGAGAGGAAATGTTTAAGTTTTTTGGCGTTATCCTAGTAATGGGTTTGGTGAACCAACCGCATATGAACGATTACTGGTCCAAAAATGCTATGTATCGAAACGAGTATATTGGCCGAGTTATGAAGAGAGATAGATTCACAGCAATTTTAAAGTTCTGGCATTTTAGCAAAGAATCAGATAATAATGTGACAGATAAATTACACAAAATTCGTGACATATACGAAATGCTACTTGCTCAATTTCAGAAAGTTATTGTACCAGGAAAAATACTGGTAATTGATGAATCTATGGTGCCTTGGCGAGGAAGACTACAATTCCGACAATATATTAAAAACAAATCGCACAGATATGGAGTGAAGCTCTACAAACTTTGTACGACTGACGGGTTTACATTCAATATGATAGTTTATACCGGAAAAGGAGAGAATGGACGCGAAAAAGATCACGGTATGAAAACGGTATTGAAGTTGATACATAACTATGATTATATGGGAAGAGTAGTGATAACGGACAATTTTTATAACAGCGTCGACCTTGCTCAAGAACTGTTGAAGAGAAAAACTTTTTTGTGTGGAACTCTCAGAGCAAACAGAAGAGGTTTACCGAATTCTATTATTGCGAAAAAAATTAAAAAGGGCGAAGTTATTGGAAAAATGACAAGGACAGGAGTAAAAGTCATTAAGTGGATGGACAAGAGACAAGTTTTAATGATTACTACATGCAAAAATCATTTTGCTAAACTGAAAATAAAGACTAGATCTAGGAGAGGAAGAGAAGAATATATAAAGAAACCAGAATGTGTTTTTTCTTACAACGACAGCAAAAAAGGGATAGATTACAGCGACCAAATGTCGTCCTACTACACCACTTTAAAGCGAGGAATAAAGTGGTATAGGAAATTAATGATGGAGCTAATTTTTGGAACAGCTTTAGTAAATGCATGGGTGGTATGGAACAATAAGAATCAACACAAGATACCGAAAAAGAAATTTGTTGAAATCATAATTCAGAAATTTACAGGAATCCCTTTTTTTGACCACAAAGTTACTGAACGAACGAACGAAGACGTGACTGAGCATAAGTATACAATAAATAGTAAGAAAAGACGCTGTGTCAGTTGTTATGAGAAGGCAAGAAAAACAATGACAAGCAGAGAAGCTGATAAGAAAACAAAGCAAGTTAAAGGTTTTTGTGCCAAATGTAACAAAACTTTGTGCTTACAGTGTTTTAACGAAAAACATTGATTCTATGTACATACTTCATTTTTAATTTATATTCATTTGTCTTTTTGAAATAAATTTTTTATCGACATTGTGTGTTTTGGTGTTTAACACATCACTATAAATTTATCGACTTTTTGCAAAATATGCGATACGAGATAGAAAAGAACTCGTATTTTTTTGCCATCTCGGGCTTTACGAGATCTTAAGGTTCTCGTATTTCTTTTTTGCAATTTTTTTAATGAATATGTTTAGCTATTTTCGGGCGGGCCTACATACTGAACAACACATTCATTGTCTATCGGTTAGTATAAAAATTTAACCTTTTTTATGTATTTCCATCCAAGTATTCAAGTTAAAAGCGAACAACACATACGAGACCTAATGAGTCTCGTGCCGTCATTAGGGAAGGTACATTACGAGTACTTTTCAGCCTCGTACTGCGTTTTCAGGTAGGTTCCATAAATCGGCCTCCGCGATGAACGTGTTAAATGTAATGTAAACGCCTAAAAATTGTAGCTTGCCTCTCGATGCGCATTCCATCTAACAAACTAAGACCATCCCTACACTTAGCCCAAACATGGCTAAGGGCGTGAGCACACGAGCCACGGTCGTTGATCTACGACTCCTGATGATACCCTTGCGTGAGAGGCATAGGGCTATCATTTCTTAGGAAAAAGCAAAAAGATCTGAACACCTCAAGGGCTTATCTTAAGCACATTGGCCCTTGCCCTTGGTACAGATGTACAAACAGTAGTACTACAACAATATTCTTTTATTTAGAGCCAGTTGGACTAATCGTACTGTAAATCGAGATCCGATGGCTCGTTGGTTTTTCAACAAAATAAAGTCAAAATTATTGTAAGCAGATAAACTTCATTTTGTCAGTAAAAATAAATATTTTTGGTGGATACGTTATTATTGTACTAAGCAATCGACACGCAATATTGTTCCAGTTTTTTGGCACATTAAAATGTGAGGGTTATAAAAGCGAATACTTATAGCAAAAATATAAATATATATATGTATATATATGTTTGCTCTTACGCTACTCTAGTTCTTAAGCAACGAATTCTGACGGCATAACAACCTAATTATTGTGTTTTGTAATTTGATATAACGGCGTACTGGAAATTTGAAATCATAATTTTTTCTGTTGTTAAATTTGTTTTTTTTAGTTTTATGCTGTCTGACCCTTTTAACAAAACAAAGAGAAAAATAGAACAAATAAGACTATTTTGATTTCTCCAAGAAAAACCTGCATGATATTTGTAATTTACGAATGAGACCTAGATCTCCATTTGAAAATTTTGAATAAACAGGATAATTTTATTTATTTTACTTGTAACTAGCTGCGCCCCGCGGCTTCGCAGGCGTTGTTTCTATGGAAACGTTTAAAGGTGATTTTTATCCCCCGGGAACTGATTTATGGGATAAAAAGTATGCCTTTGTTTGATTCCAGGATTAGAATTACCCATATGTAAAATTTCAGTCTGATCAGTTCAGTAGTTTTGGCGTGAAGACTGAAGAGGTGACAAACATCCATGCAACCATCCGTACATCCATACATCCCTACAAACTTTCGCATTTATAATATTACTGTGATTACAAATACCTACTGAATAATTTCATTCTGATTGTTTTCTTTCAAATTTTGTAAAAAAGCTCACTTATCTTAATAATACCGAATGAGCTTCATGATTCCTTCCGTACAAGCTTCTGTACTCCGACCGTCATCGACTAAAAGACGTACTAATGACTGCACATTAGAATAATTAGTGTCATTTTATGTACAGGCATGTCATAATATGTAACCAACCCCTTACAGAAGATACCTTCAGGTGCGTTCTAAATAAAAATGTTGATCAGGTTTAGCTGTCAAGGATAGCAAACCTTCGGGTTAGTATCATCTCGTCTAAAAAAGCAGCTGGTCTAAGTACAAACTGGTCTAAAGCACAGCTGGTCTAATTAGCAAGTGGTCTATAATGCAGGTGGTCTAATTAGCAAGTGGTCTAAAATGCAGCTGGTCTAATTAGCAAGTGATCTAAAATGCAAGTGATCTCAAATGCAGCTGGTCTAAGTATCATAGTACAGTACCATGCGAATTTACCATTACTGCCAACCACTTACATAGCCGACGCTTGGATGAATATTTTACAAATTACGCCTGATAGGTACGGAAGAAATGCAAAAAGCCAATTTTCAACCAGCGAGCGAGTGTGAGTTTTTTTTGCCCTCTGCCTGTCCATGTGAATCCGCAATAGAATAAAAATTGCTAGTTCGGATGGGGAATTTATAATATATTCTGCGGATTTTACAAGCCTATTCAGCCTATTTTTCGTATTTGCGTGTCGATACGAGATACAACTGCAACGGCAGTACCTGTTTCCCGCGTTTTATGTCTGTACTCTGTACGAGTGTAAGACCCGTCGCAGCGTTAACAAGTGTCCGCTGAGTGGCGTGCTTGTAGCAGGGATGCTACGACACACATCCCAGAATTTGATATATAATCGTACGTCTGAGAAGCTACGAACTTGCGAACATGGTGCAACAAATCTAAATCATTTCGAATTTTTACTGAGACCTAATAAATTATTTACTGAAAAACTCGACAGAAAAAAATTGTTCTTTTTTTTTGTAAAATAATTTAGGGCGAGGGGGCCTCCGCTCCTTTGTTGCCCCGAGGCCTCCGGACCTCTTAATCCGGCCCTGCCCTAACTACCCGAAAATACACTTTCACTGATTTTGGAAATAAATTTCTAATCTTATTATTTGTTTTTGTTATAAGAAAAATAGGGCTACAGAAACATAACCTTAGCCTTAACTCGGAAATTTGACAGTAAAAAAATTTAGTGTGATACCATTTAAGAAACTACATGAAATAGGCATGTTTTTGAAGCTCTGGGCCACCCTGGTCTTCATACGTTTTTTTAATACCACAGGTGCTCAAACTTTATAATAAAAAAATAGAATACACAAATTTTTATTTTAAGTGTTTAAAAAAAACAAGCAGTTGTGGCTAAGAATATTTTGTGATGTACCATAGCAAGGTCAATTATCCACGGTTATTTTCAGAAAAAATCAACTCGTTATTAGTAAATTTGTAGCCGTAGTGTTAAAAAATTTGAACATAGGTATTAAATTTCAGAATTAAAAAAAAAATGCCTGACCGTTGTAGGTAGATTTTTTTTATATTTTTTCTGAGTTGCCTCCCTGCCCCCCCATAAGCACCTGCGGGGTTATCCATTAATTACGGGTGCCCGGTAATTAATGGATAACCCCGCTTAAGTCCCCGTTTAAGTCTGTTTCTCATACTTTGTCGTTTCATTTTAAGAACAATGAAAATGTTTTTTATCAGCCATTAGACTATATTAATTTTTGACGGGATGAGATTTAGACAAAGAACGTTTTAGACAAGTTAAGTTATTGACGGGTAGCATTATAGACCAGTTGCGTTTTAGGCGAGATGTATTTTTAGACCAGTTGCGTTGTAGGCGAGAAGCGTTAAAGACCATGTGCCAGTTGCGTTTCAGACCACTTGCTCATTAGACCAGCTGCTTTTTTAGACGAGATGATACTAACCCAAACCTTCATGCGTATCGTAGTTTTTAGAAATATAAACGCTTTTCTTCTCTAATACGTTTAGAACAAAATATATCGCTTATTACATTTTTCATTACTCACATGTCAATTCAAATCAGTATGATTGTTTTATTAATAAAGGGCTTAGTGTATGACGTCATAACTCGAGTTTTTTGCAATTTGTTAGGAAAAATTAATTAAAACTCCCCCGGTATTTGAGATGGTACCGGAACCGGCCAAACAGGAGCCGTTCCAATCAGAAAATTAATTTAGAAAATGCATCGCAATGCAAATTATTTGCTTTATTGGCGGTTTGTTAAGCCAATTCATTGTAAAGTTACTAAAAACAAACAACAGTCTAGACGTAGCTTATATCTCTTGTGAGTTTAGTCTTCCTCTCTCGTGCCCTTGTCCTCGAAAGCAATAACGTAGCGAATCGTGTCAAAAAAAAAACGCTCAGGTTTTGTGTTCTAAAATTTTTAATAAAGCTACAAGTTTGTTTGTAGTAATATTTGTTTCTCGGCTCATTCCAGCGCGGGCGCGAGGGCAGCGACGCGCTGCGCTGCTTTGCACGTCGTCATTTCCTCGAAAGTAATTCAGATGGAATCGTGTGCGCCGTTATTAAATATTTCATAACTTACCTCGACCTCCCCCCCACCCCCGGAATCCCCACAACCGCATATTAAAGTCATAAAAAAGGGTTGTTTGATCTATCCCCTAAAACAATTTACATATCTCGGCTCAGTCTGCCGCTAAATTATTTAATTAAGAGAGGCATAAGTTTTTATTATTTTAATATGTCGGTTATAAAATTGTGTTAATGGAACAATGCCGGTACTCTGCGGACTGAATTTCAGCCCTTGAACCGGGAGATTATGAGCATCGGCTTAAATGTACGGAACACCGAGTGCTCTAATTTAGTTTCTCAAGTAATATTATCATTTTGCGCAACAATACTGGGTTAAGACTAGGTGCCCCTCTTTCACCCTTTAGAAAGTATTCCTGCGAAAAATTTGGCTCGAGGTTGATCGAGGTTGTTGCAAGGAATTTTAATCTGGTACACTTTTAAAACATGCGTCTACACTCCCCCTTTATTTCTATTTGCTCAGTAATTAAAAACTACGCCCTTAAATTACAGACCAAAGAACGTTGGCCTTTTAGCGAAATTAAAAGCGTATTTGAGCAATAAACATTGGACAGTGAACACTTGGACATTGTAAAAAGTGGACACATGCCCAGGAATGCCCCCTGCTGGTATGTTGAGCAGCCGGCAATGAAAACTGTGGTCAACTCACTAAGTTAAGCTGCCAACCAACTTAGGCGCACGCTCTACCTACGCTTTATACTGGGACCTATAAATGATGTCCCTCGTTATGGGATGAAACGTTGGTGTTCTTTCAACACAAACAAGGTTCGTAGTTAACCCGCTTACATTCATAATAAATAGGACCTATAAACTCAATATTTGCTCTGAGTTAAATGGATTCTTAAATTATTGTTGTTCTCGGATTTTTTGAGGGGGCTTCTTATGGTTTTTATTTTTTGTAGGCTCTTAAAGCTCACGGCCCAGTTGCGTGTTATTTACTTTGTCAAGTAACGCTACTTTAACCTGATAGCAAATTACATGAAACAAAGCAATGACCTACTCAATAACATTTTTAATTTAATCTTATCAATTTTTTGAGCCCTTTCATAATTTCATACTTTTTAAAGAACGAACGCACGAACCTTCAAACCTTTTTTTTGACTCTAGACTAAAAGACCATGGACAAGTAATTTATATTCCGTTGCAGTTCACTCAGACTCAGGTACAATACCAATGTCATTACAAAAAGAAAAAAAACGATATATTATGCATAAAGCATTTCCTTTCTAAAAGATTTCAAGCTAGCATTTCCGAAAACTGTTGCACACCCCTTCAATGTCGGCTCGCATTCCTAGTACGAGTTAACAGGGTGGTTGTTTTTGACCGCCCAGGTTAATGAGAGCATTTTTATGTGCTCTCCAGCAATGAGGAATGCAAATTTTGGGTGTTTGTGCTACCCTGCCGTTTAATACCCTGGACTTTATAGTCTTTATACCTTTTATCTCACTATGAAGCCTTTAGCACTTGACTATTGTTATGTTTATTTTACGGTTTAAAATAATGGGGATAATCACCGTGTGTGGCTCGGGGACAATGGTTTGTTTATACGTTACTTTTTATGACTTTAATCATATTTTGGTGTAATTTTTATTACTTTATCAAAGACTCGCGAGCAAAATTGTTGAATTATAACTCCATAAGCGATGCCATAATTATTACACATTGTAGTTGAAAATATGCATGTAGTCTGAATACAGAAAGTTCGACACAAACCAGCCAAATTGCGAACTTACCGAATGAAGCATGTATTTATTCCAATTTTTATCAACAGCGCTGTAAATGGGAACGTGCAATTTATTTCATTCACTCCTGATTGCTTATGATGTGATTGTTAACCGAGTTCCGAACTCAATTTTTCGGAATGAACAATTTCGTTGGACAAATTGTGTATTGAAAAACGATTCTTATTATTTTTCAGGTAAGATTTTGAATAAGTCGTGGAGTTAGACCGGCGTTTACGGGAATAGGGGTGAGTTTTTCACGCGCTGGAGTTTAAACTGCCTCGGGGCAGGTTCAATTACGGTGCCACGCCGTGCAGCCAATAATTGGCGCCAGGGCCCGCGACAAAGCGCCCACAATGGGTCCTGATTAATTTCCGAACTACACCCGAATTCTAACTAGCAAACACGCGACGAGCTCTGAAACCTGCACGGGAAAATTACTTCGTCGCTGTTTTGTGCCTCGGCCGAGCCGGCCGCATTGTCTGGCCAGTGCCGGCGGTATGTCCCCGGCTCTCCATGCTGCCCAACCAATCATATTGGCATCGGATGTTTTCCAGCTATTTACCCGTTGTGGTTTCGGTATCAAAAAATTATAGGTTATAAACATATATATACTGTATTTTGTTCGTCACATTTTAGATCAAATATTAAATCACAAATAAAATACAATCAAATAATAGAAACAAATTAGTACTGGTATTTACAATTGAATCAATTAAGCTACCTGCAGACTTGCAAACAATCATTATTTCAATATATTATTTGATTGACACTTGTAGGTGGTCCTAGCTGCAAAATTTTATGAGTCTGAAGGAAGTTTCAGCAAGTTGCAAGGGGGTTCCCCTTCTCTTGTAGCACAGTTCAAGTAAGCCCCGGGTAAGCAATGTAATTGAGCGGCATAGACAGCCCGGCGGTGGCTGAGTTTAATTTCCTGGTGCTCGCTGTATGCTGCGCGTTCCGACGGTACGTCATGTGCAAGCAACCAAATTAAGGCTTTATTCTGTTAGCAATTTAGTTTAGTTTATCAACTTTTGAAGCGGGTTATATAGTTTATATTACCATGACAGTGAAGATCGAAACTTTAGAGTGAGATATTGAGTATAGCAATCAACACATTTTCAAACAAATAAACTTACGTAGGTGACTCGGTTGTCTATCTTCTAACCAAACCAGAAAATTTGTAACTTGTATTTTGAAAGCTCTTGTCCTGTTTTCTCTTTTGCAATACAAGTGTGCTGACGTGCTGAGTCTTTGATTATGAATCCCGTCAGATAAAGCTGCTTTGTTTGCGAAGAAAGTGACCGAATGACGTTTAATTTCCTACCGCCATTGCAGCTATGTGCCGCTAACCCGCCCATCATCTGATATACAAATTCAATTAACACGCTGTAGTCTTGTCTCGGGATTGGAATGGGCTTCGATTTAGAAGGCTGAAATAGGGTTCACAGATGTTACTTACTCTTCCTTCAGATATGGAGCTAAAATACTACAAAGTTACGTTAGATTTATATGTAAAAATGTATATAACAAAGTTTACGTTAGATTTATTTTCTAAAAATTAGCCTATGTTTGATTTCGGGATTAGAATTACCTGTAACTATGCAAAATTTCAGCCAGATCTGTCCGGTACTTTTGGCGTGAAGAAGTAACAAACATCCATCCATCCATACATCCATACAAACTTTCACCTTTATAATATTAGTGTGATGTGATGAAATGTGAAAATTATTTAAGCTAGCTTGAAGCGCTGTCATATTTTCATAGATTTTTTTAGTAATCAGTATGACAGTCGATGGCAATTTACACTCAGCAAAGGTTAAGGTTACGAAAAAAAGAAATGACAATCGAAGACGTAGGTTTACCGTCGGACCATTTGCACAATTAGGCAGTACATTATGTTTAAATTGAAGTCTACACTTTAGTCGGAAGTGGAACTAATTTATGTTTTTCACACTTGTAGGGAGTCGTCCTCCGCCAGTCGCATATCCCAAGAGGCAAGTCTCGTGGAGGACTAGGTCTAACAAGTATATTACAATTTACTCACACTCACATATAGTGGATCATGAGGCAACTTTCAAAAGAATTGGCACAACACCCTTGCAACGCTCGCCACAGAAAACGTCTGAATGACATGACGGCTTGCAGACCGTTTAATTTCCTGTGAACGGCTGATTGTGAAGGAATAACCTAAGCCTTGAAAGCTGACTTGCTTTACGGGATCTGGGAATCTAGGTTCGGAGGGCTGGAAGCAGTAAAGTGATAATTTTGATTTATCCTTGGAATTAAAATGCTTAATGAGAAAATTTGGAATCCAAAAACATAATACAGAACGAATCCTAATCTAACCTTTTGAAGAAACATATCATGCTAGGCCAGCGAAGGCTTCCAAAAACACCCATTCCACTTGTTGCCCGGTATGAGAATGACCTTTAATAATTCTTCCAGAACTACAGAGCATTTTTCATAACGTCATATTTTTACCTACCTTTAACCATTCTACCAAGTCGTTACTTCTACCAGCTGTTACCATGATGTCAGCTTAAAAACCTCGCAAGGAAATTTTAACCCTCCAACGTGGCAATTTAAAGAATTTTCGGTGCAGTTTTTCAGGCAATAGATGTTAGAGAGCGATGAGCATCCTGCCTGTTACTAGTGATTTTTACTACTCCCAGTGATTCGACTGTCGGATATTAATAAAATATTCTCTGGTCTAAATACCATTGTTGGAGGCAAAGATCCTCCTATTACTATAATTATGATGACACGCTAAGCTTAAAAACTTTTCTCAAGACATTAATCCTCAAACGTGGCAATTAAAAGCTTTTGGTGCAGTAAATCTGCAGACAAAACATCTATTGCCTGTGAGCAATGAGCGTCCTGTGACGAGTGAAATTTACTACCGCCAAAGACTACTGTCGGAAGTTATTAAAATATTGTCTGGTTTGAAATGTATACTGAATACTATTGTCCAGGACCAAGATCCAGCTGTTATTGGGGTAGTTTCACCACGCTCCAAATCCCATAGTTTTTATAATTTTAATTTTTATACATTGATTACACTGCGCTCCAATATACTTTAGTACAGTTTGTATAAAAATAAACATAGCATGAAATCTATGGTATATAAAATATTATCATAAAATAGAAAATAAAATAAAATCATATCAGATTATGTTCAGTCAGTTATTATCCAGGAAAACTTTACATTGAGCTACAAAATGATTATGATGACTGTTACTGAAAATTGGTTTATATAATGTTTTGTTAAAAGTTTTTAAACTTAGCATCTTAAAAACTTTTAACAAAACATTTAACCCTCAAACGTGGCAATTTAAAGTATTTTCGGTGCAGTAAATCTGCAGGCAATAGATGTTGGTGAGCGATGAGCGTCGTGTAACGAGTGTTAATGGGCCATTAGCCGAGCGCTCGTGTAATTGGCGGGCGCGGGCTAGATGCGAGATACCACGCACGACAACTGCATTCGGCGGCGATGAATCGGTTTATGCAATAGTGCAGAATTTAATGCAAACTTGTGTTACAGTTTAAGGGTTTGGTGAGGATGTAGGAGATATTATTTACACTTTGTATGTGCCTTACCTATAGAATATTTTGTAAAATTTAAGTCGGTAATTTGTGAGAACCAACCAGAAGAGAGTAGGTCCCTTCTCACCAGTGATCAGCCCTGAATTTCATTTGATTAATTATTTAAACAAATATCTCTAGTTATTTTGTTGAAAGTTTTCGACGATGATGGCAAATAAATACTCATTGTATGGAACTAAAAAGTAGTACAAGAAGGAGTCCAATGGCGAATCGCTACTAACCCTTATTAATCTATCTTTTTATTAATCCCTGTTTTTACTGAATAGCTTCGTTTTGTCCACATCTCGTCTTATATAATGTGACAAAGTTTACGCGGCTGACAATTAATCACGGATAAGAATTTCTTAGTTATTTTTCAGAAAAATATGGCGATTTACAACTAGACCAACTAAGCTTGAAATAAATGTTCCATACGATACAACTTTAACATCTAGATCGTGTCGTTATTTTAGATTTTAATGTAGTGTAGTGTTTAATGAATTATCTCAGCCTATGGAATAACCACTATCCTGCTTCTATTTAAGATTTTCTTAAAATTCCGAATTTTTCACAATTTAGAACACTATTACTTCTTTTCAAAACATGATCGCTCTTACCTTATTTTTCATGATCCTATAGTTATGTCAGAATGTACTATCATCTTTATTTTGATCTGATCGCATTCTTCTCGAACCATTCTGCATCTAATTGACGGGAACCCACAGCAGTACGACTTGGTACGCCATCATAAATATCGAATCCTTTACTAACCACTGTTAATGTGCAATCGAACTTATTTATGGCATAAATTCCGCAGATTTACGACTGCATCGTGATCCCACTGTACGACGGCGGGCTTTGTGTTTCTTGCAACTGACGGATACAGCGTAATTTCGCAAATTAGGAGATGTTCTTTCCATATTTTAGTACGCCAAGTTTCACGGTCATGCGTCAGGAATAACTTCTTTCTTGACACGAATTTGAAAGAGTCTATAAAACGTGCTATAAATTTCCTAGAACACAGATTTTGCCTGATTTATGCATGACTTCAGTGGCTTCACGTCATAACATAATGTAAGTTACTAAAATAGGTTTATAGATAGTTTGGAGTTCTAGCAGCATTTTATTACTCAGGGGCAGACAGGTAAGACTGTCTAGATACTTTATTAACACGTTTGCTGAATTTAATGGCAGTTCTAGATTTCGGCGTTGATGAGCGTAGTGGGGAACTAACGAGGGACTGGTGGCGATAGGGTCGAGCACGCGAGGAGCAATGCAACCCCCTCCTCCCCTTCCTCCTCGGGGTGAACGGTTCGTGCTAATTAATTGGCTATTTTCACACGTCAGCGGCTAGATCTTTCCAAATAGATCGGTGCGCGCGGCCCTTAATTAGGTATATCGGGCGGGCGATCGGCTGCGCCCGCGCACTCCGCCACGCCAATTTGGCGCTAGTCCCCGCTTCAGAATAGCCTTAGATAAGCCAACTAGAATGCTCGGTAATAACCTCATTATAAGATATAAAGACTCTGCCGTTTGTACTATTCCAGGATAGTTTGCTAGGTATTTTGTTTGTTTTGCTTACATTGTGATCATATTTCTTGGTTGCTGTATCTGATTTTGATTCATGCTATACGCAGTAAATCATTGTTAGGAAAGTTATTTTATTATAACCCTACAATTGTTTACCAGAAGAGATTCCCAGTGAATTATATCGGTTGAAAACATTTGTTTGCATAGGTATGGTGAAAATTTTACGTAGTCTCGGCCAAACTCTTGTATCGTTTTGTGTGAGCGTCTTTATACTTGTGGGTTATTGTGTCAAAAGAACACACAATTTTCAAAGAATTTATATTACCTATCTGTTTGATTTCGGACCTTCTATCCACAATAGCATTTATGAATCATAGTCTGTCGTCATTCGTTATAATGCCTCTAACACAATGAGCGTTCTCACTTCACCTCTCGCACGTGTTCAGTTGTTCATCTCTCCATTCTCTCGAATTGATAGCCGTCAGAAAACAATTACCTTTTTGTCGGCGATACTCCGCTAATTACAATAAGTGATCATTGACTTTTTTAATTACCACGCTCATTGAGGCGTCCATCATCGCCTCCATAGTTGCCAGTCAGTGCGTTTAATAACTCCTCGCTCGCTCCGACTTCGGAATGTTCATAGTTTGCTCTCGCGGAATTTCTATTAGTAAACTCTGTTTTTAATCTTTTTTAATAAAAGTCTCGAGTTTGCAAGTTATCAATAAAGCTCGCGCATGGCGAGGCGGATAAAAAGTTAACAGCTATTTAAACGTGTATCTTAATGTTTCGGCCGAAGAAAATGTTTAATGCAGTATGACTTCACCGAGTAACCTGTTTGTGAGCGTACGCGTTGCATTCCTTTCATAAAGTACGGGAGATGGCGCTCCGGTATTGCACGGGCCGGCTCCCCCCTCACCGCCACCCCCCCGCACCCGTGAGAAACGAATGTTCCCGACCTCTAATTACGTTTTATGCGATATCGCCATTTAATTAGCAACATGTTTCCCATTCCGAAACATTAATTAATATTTTCATCAGAGTTCTCCGCATTTAACTGTGCTTTTATTACTCTCTCGAGATTTTAATAAAGATTCTCGACCACCCTCGGTCGCGTATTATTGTTTAAAAAATCGGGTTATGAAAATTTTATTGCAGTCGTAGCGAACGATTAATTTCACTGTCGACGGCTTCTCGATCGAACGCCGTAAAAGCGTATTTCGAGCGAGTACTGCGATTGTTTTTGTGCAATGGCGTTTTTCGAAAGTGAGTCGCATTCATCAGGTTTTTCGAGTAGGTACCATCAACACGGGTGTTTCGTGACAGCTCTGCAAGAGGTTGAAATCTTGATAAGCCGAGTGCGCGAGTAGGTATTCGCTGTTTTTGCCAGATAAGGGGTTCGAGTAATGTATTGTGTAATTGTAGCAGACGATTAATAACCGATCCACGTAGTGGCGACAAATTGCAGCTGACCGCGAGTAATGGGGCTGAAGGTGTGGACCACGGATGTCTCTCGACATTTCAATGAGGCAATGGTGTGGACCATGGACCATGGACACATTTCACATCGGAACTTTTGGGTCACTTTTTCTCAATCTGTTTCTTGTTTCGTTGTAACTTGTTTTTTGGGGCAGGTGAATGTCAATTGATATTTATGGAAATACGGCATCGAGGAACTTTTGGCATTGATTAATTGATGGCATGTCTTTGACATTTTATCAGATTTTATAAGAGTGAAAGCTACCTATTTCCTCACTTTTTTCATAACGTAACAAAGAGAGATAAAATGAATTAATCTCCCTGTTAGTTTTGAAGCCAATTCATATTAATCTAGGAATATAGATATGGACGAGGCATTAATTTATTTGCCACCACACACACATTTAACTTAATACAAGAATTGAACATTAAAATGGTACCTACTGAATTATTACTTATAAATAGGTAAATAAATAATGCCGCACATTCACACAGCACTATTTAGCCGCAATCTAAGAGAGTTGTGGGTACTAGATAACTGATACACATATTATACCTATCCCTAAGCAATAGACTACACAAAAACCTACAACTAATATGTGTGCTGTGCCCAAAGTATTAGGTATATGCGTATACCTTTATAATTATGTCTTCAATTTTCTTTCTTGACAAAATCACCTTCTAGCCTTTTTTATACCTAGTCAGTTTTCCTCAAAGATCTAAGTCGTCAAAAGGATATGAACTATATCTAACTATAGAAAACATACTGTTAATAGCTCAGGTATCCCTTGTGGCCATTCCGGACCCACGGCAGACCACTGTAACTACTTGCCCTTGCCAAGTGGCGTTTGTTATTTTATTATCTATATTAAGCAATCAAAGGCTAATTTATTTAAAAGAAACACTATTTTCATAACCTACAAGGGTTATACTCGAAAAACTCGACTCAATTAACCAAGACAGTGAGAAATTCAATACTTCAACCACACTAAGCCACTAGCTGATAGGGGATGCCTATGTCCAGCAGTGGACCAATGTAGGCTGATGATAATGAACCACACTAAGGTACTTAACCAACGATACCACAAGCACTCGACGGTGCACGTCCGTACAGCACGACGACTCGCAGCGAAATCAGTCCGCTACCCTCATATCTTTGGCTTTTATAGTAAAACGACTACCTACTATCCGTTACCTCAAATAAAACCACATCTATATTGTATACTAGCAGAGCCTCGCGGTTTCACCCGCGCAGTTCCCGTTCCCGTGGGAATTCCGGGATAAAATATAGCCTATGTCACTCCCTAAAAAGTAAGCTTTCTAGTGATGAAAGATTTTATAAAATCGTTCCAGTAGTTTCGGAGCCTATTCAATACAAACAAACAAACAATCAAATCTTTCCTCTTTATAATATTAGTATAGAAGTATAGATATAGATATTTCAGAAAAAGTTAATTCATGTAATAGGGTATATGCATGGATTTTTTTTATTTTTGTAATCGATTATTTAGGTTAATACATAAACAAAAAAATATAACAGCCAAAAAAAATTACATTATTGAGGTAAAAAACGAAAAGTAAAACTACACTTAGTTTCGGGTGATAAAAACGCTGCCATGTTAGCCATTGCATTTTGTGACGTCACGGATCATCGAGTCCCCTATGAAAACTCAAAGTCAAAACTTCATGCCCATACAAAAATGTTCAAGTATGACGTCACGCTTTACATGCCAATAGCGTTGCGTTTAGACATTTTGCTGTTGAGACTTTAAATATCTACTTTTCAATGATTAAATGTCACAATTAAAACATCATAAAATACAAAAATAAATATACAGATATATTTCTATATCAATAGAGAATACGTTAAAAAAATATTAGCTTTTTTGAAGTCACATGCATATACCCTATTGCACAATAATCTTGCAATTCGCATGATTAAAGACGATCGGCGCGTGGTCCGACGCAAGGGCGTGAGAAGCGCCCTCAGAGAACTAATTACGCCGAATGTGGCCCGGGTCTTCGGTTAATTAGAGACAGAGTGGTTCAACCCTCTTAATTAATACTTGTGCCTAGAAGGCCCTCATGCTCACCTCCGTCACAGCGCAGAAGACGTAGCCTGGAAACTGTTCCTGGCTCCACTAAAATCCACTGCAAAGATCCTTTCTTGACCTTTTTTTTCCTCAACCTCAACCTCAACAGCCTATATCGGTCCACTGCTGAGCGCAGTCCTCCCCGTGATAAACGCCTTATTGGCGTTTACCTCATGGGGGGTAATGCCCGTAATCCCCACGCTGGGCATGCGGGTTGGGGATGGCAGTTTGGTGGAACATTGGTTCGGCAGGGAGCGCTGCTGTCCGCCCCCCGGTGGATATCCCTTAGTCGCCTCTTACGAAACCCACGGAAATAATTGGGGTGGTGCAAATTCTAAGCCACACAGCTATTTTTTTCCCCAAGGACTAAAATGATGATGACCTCAGATGGCCATGACAGCGTTACCGGACGTTTTTTTTTGGATCTTTATGTCCACTTTAATCCTTTATTTATAATTTTTTGCTGTTCAAGTCCTCACGTTTCGTACCTGAGATCAGTGAGTCTAGGTCTGCCAGGCCAGAGCTCTGAGATTCGTAAGTCAATAATATAATCTCCAAGATGAGATCTCGTTAGAGGCACTGTACCAAATCCTGTACAATAATACCTAATTGAGTTTGTTTTTAATAAATAAATCAACCGATTTTAGTTGTATGGTTTTCTCATGGATGCCAATGTCAGAACCTGGAATTGGCACCAGCTTTCAAATAAAAAAGAATCATCAAAATCGGATCACCCGACAATCATAAAAAATACAGTCAAATTGAGAACCTCTTCCTTTTTTAAAGTCGGTTAAAAATGTAAAACTGACAACAAACGATTATTTCGTTGATCTACTCTAAAAAATTGTGAAAATTTTGCATCGGACCCATGTTTCGATCATGTTTGATCTTCAAAGAAATAAAGAGAGATTATCATCGAATGTTGTCCGAAGCTGCGTGGTCCTGGCTTAGAATTTGTACGACCCACAGATATCAGAAACTTCGTACGACCCCAACTTTAACCCTCCATGAGATAAACGCCAATAAGGCGCTTATTAGGAGGAGGCCTATGTCCACTTGTGGACCAATACATGCTGTTGAAGTTATACGAATGCTGAAGTGCTTCTGACACGTAAGTAGTCTAAAAAGAAAAATATAGTAGAACCAGATGTTCCTAGTTTCAGTAGAATGTCTCGGACCTTAGAATGCCCTGGACCACGAGATTCCCGTGGTCATGCTCTAAGCAATTGGTCAGACCTCATCACTCCAGCAACAGAACAGACTGTTAGGTGCATTGCACGCGCAGCCGTTCATCAAGGACCTACGACCACTCTGACAAGACTGAACAACTGACAGAATTTACAATTAATAAATCGATCATGGTTATTAATACTAAAGTTATTTACAATTCAAATCACGGTAAATATCCCGTTGTAAATAACTTTATTAATGAGACTTGTTTGATGTGTTTAAGTAAGGATATCGAAAATCTAGATCCTCTCTTTCCTATTTCTGAATTTATTTAGACGTATCTATAAAATGTCTAGGACATGACAATGTAAAGATAGATTCTTAAATTGCTGGCCAGTAATCAAAACAGATACAACAGATCGAATAGATTAGAATAGATAATAAGTGTCACATCATCAAAGACAACAGCTGCATCCTCTCTAAGCTGTGTCACTGTTTTGTTTGAATTGTTAATTCGTGATAAAACATGAGTGGGTATTGTGTTAACATTACAATTAAATTCTAAAAAAGCTCGCAGAATTCCGTTATAATTAAATGTTCACTTTGTACGGAATTCCATTCTGTGAGTTTAATATTCAGGCATTAACTCCACTTCTTGGTGCAACTGGAATTGTAAAGTAGTGAAAAGTAAATTAAGAACGAATGCAATTACGCTTAGGATTTAGAATAATTTAATTATGAGGTAGTAGAATTTAGAGAAGTTGTATTTTGTGAGTTGTGTTGATTTGGACATACGATATAAAAATAAAATGAAATAACGGGCAAGTTAGAAGAAAAATTGCAAACGTTTTCGTTTCCATGTTGCGGTCAAAATTAATATGCTATGCATGTCAACATATGCGTTTTAGTACAAAGCGTTTTAGTGCAAGCAAATATCGCAAAATCGCGCGACACAGGACAAGCGTAGTTTCTGCCCTGTCATCGGGCATTTATTTGGGCACAAACTCGTTTTTGCCCTATTTGCCCTGTTTATGCCCTATTTGCCCGATGGGGTTTAAACCCTGGACCCATCTCTATAGGTATGCATGCATATTCTTCAAATATCTCAGGTTGAAAAAAAATTATACCAGTTGTAAGGTAATCTTTAACCGGATCCAATTTAATAAATACTTTCTTCATACTTTTTACCTTTGTTCCGAAATAATATATCACTAAATAATGTAATGAAATATTGTTAAATGGAGGCAGGTACCACCTCACCCTTGCTAATATTATTCCCTTTCTACCAATTTGAAGATAGACCTGTCGTCTTCACAAACGTATTCATGGTGATAAAAAAGACTTGCAATTCTCGCAATGTCCGGAAATTACCAATAAACCTGTATAATATACAAGTATCACGTGAGTAAAGCCGCGGGCAGAGGCTACTAATAATAAATAAAACCAAACAAACAAGAAACAATAGACATTCAATAAACTTAAAGATATAGGATGAGAACAAGTAGGAGTGAGCGTAGGTGAAAACGATCATTTTGTGTAAATATGTTTACTTGCCCAGTTTATTATTGGAAATGTCTTAATGCTGATTCTCAGTTAAATGGCACATATTGGATATTTTATTTTAAATCGAGTTCATTTTAACTAATAGAATCAGGGTCATATTCAAGAGAAAACCTTCAAGAGCAGTATTCATTTTACTCTTTCTTCTTCTCGATTCAGCTTGTTTTTCTACATGGATTCAACCCAGAACATTAATTCGCTTAAGTCTTAACGCGTGGTTCGACGCACTAACTCACTTGAAGTTCAATCCAGAGCTTGTTGCAGTCACCTTACGTGCAAATAAGGATGCAATAGAAATGGTATAAACATTATTTACGGCCTGTCTGAGTAAAGTCGTAAATGTTAAATTGTTCTCTGTTGTGGATAATGGTGTGCTTAATGTGTTTTGTGTCGTTGCCTCACCGTGTCGTCTCTATACGTCGTTCGAGGACATGGCTCTTCGATTAACATAAAGACAAGACGAAGCAAACTTGCGTGGGCGCAGCTCGCTGGCTCGTCTCGTCTCGCCATCCAGTAATGCACTGACTTGACTATACATGCTTGATTTGGTGGCTGTGTGAAAAACCACACAATTACCAAGTCATAATTACCTAAAACGTTCTGTAACCACTAAACCGCGCTTAGTCAGTCATTCGTCTTAAAGCGGTGTCGCAACAGCAGCCGAAAAATAATTAGCAGTTAGTTGACCTCGCGGAGGCGGCCCAGGCTTGGAAACCGCACGAGAACTGACATTGACCCGCGCCACTCCGCTCACACTACACAATGCAAAGCCTACGTTTTCTCATAATGTTTGGTTCCATTTACGAGCTTGTAAAAACGTCAGCAAAAACTTCAAGATGTTTTACTGTTCTACACACGAATACAAACGTGCCTCCATCCGGTCGGGCACAAACCAATCATTACCACTTACGAGATCAATAATTCATATCCAATTAGCCGATTACCGCAGGATGTATAGATTGCAGTGGTGTCATCCACATCCACAGATGTGTTTCAATTAATTTACGTACTCAATTTAAAAGGTGGTTTACAATGTGGTATGATGCCGACTGACATGTTTGATGGCGAGTGCCGATGCGATGCGCCGATAACATTCCGGTTCGGGGTATCGAGCACGAAATTCTTGGCGCGGTCGAGGCTGAGCCGTGCTTGAGGCACGATTCCATCTAGACGTAGCTTGTTCGAATGCGTGGTATTTACGGACAATTGATGGACGCGCGTCGCCGAATGCTGTGTGTGTGCTAATCTAGCCGTCTCGGTAGAGTCTCGCAGCGCAATGCTCTGCATTCCGACAGACATATTCGATGCTCGGAGGAGAGGCTCGTCATCGGCCGATAGGATCGTGACAGAGAATTCGTCGGTCGACTGCCGGTGGAATGCGAGCGGTAATTGATTTGTCCTGTGTAATCGACGGCCGGGATTGACGGGAATATCGAAATGTCATGCCCCCAACTGATTGTGAAGACAGATGCACAAACAAATATCTGGGGTAACGAGGTGACGTGTGGAAGAGGTCAAATAACATTCATTTCGTTAAAAGAGTATCTTTTACATTCGATTAGGAGCAGATAGATGTCACTATAATAACAGTTTGATAATGCTCTTCTTAAAATGTCGTATCTTGCTATATTTTACCATCATTACGATACCATATTTACCATCATTACCTTGGTATATTTACCATCATTGCCTTGAGGGGTCCACTCCACTATTGGAAAGTATACACGATTCCTTTGCAGTTTGAGGTCGCAGGTAACTCGGCCCTTCGCGATTCTGAGCCTGTCATCCATTGTGGTACATTCCGGTTCCTCAAAAACAAGTAAACATCGGCTGAAACTGAAACAAGCTGGCTTTCAACGAAGACCTCGTAACAAAAACATGTCCAGCATCCAGCCCTCAGATGCCGCCGGCTCAGTAAGGCCAAAGCCAAATAAATTAATATTCATAGCCGTTGTATTTATTGGCTTTCAATTAGTATAATCTTAATGGAGCATTAACATACGTGCGGGCGATGCGACGGACCATTACAGGCGGTGTTGCCAGTGGCCAATCATTTACACCTGGCTTTTGGGGTTGTTACATTGGATTTTTCGGTCCGAGATTGTTTATTTTAGAGAGTAATATTAATTGAAATATGAAGTGTCTTTTTGTTGATGAGAAAGTTTTAAATAATTTACCCGAAATCTTCACATTAATTATTATGTGACATGGCTCAGGGAAAGTTAAGTTCCTGCCAATTTCCTTTTTCATTGAAGTCATGCTGCTCTACTTTTATATCTTATTATTATATTTTTATACTTTTATTAGTAGTAGCATGTGTTTTATTACGGATGTAAGCGGGTTAACTACGAACCTTATTTGTGTTGGAAGTGTGTTTTACCTTTTATGTAATACCTACTTTAAAAATTATATATAGTGCCAGGAACTACTCTTCCGATCCTTGTTGTTCGCTACATGTTTCATGGGTATGTAAAACATTTTTGACATTTTCGATAATTCATGTAATCGGTAAATATAGGTTCTTAGCTGGCATCACTGGTCGCGGTGCCTTCCGCAGCCGATGACCTCTGAGGACCGGTTCCGCTCCCCGCACCCCCCTGGACCCCGCGAGACGTTTCATTACGTTATTATTATATTAAATGCTATAATACACATTGTAGGCATTAGTCCGCTTGAAAACCCGACCAGGCTTCACTGACCAGAGTAATGGTAAAATCCCAGCCCATTTTATTTAATTTATTTTCTCAACATTAGTTCGCTGATCTTTATGGTCTTTTGAATGGATTGTAATGCAATTTCATGTTATTCCTAAGAGTTTCTCAGTATTGCAGTGGGGGGGCAGTGCATTGTGTAAATCACGTATGAAATTTTGCGCGCCAAGCATTTCAGAGAGAAAATTATGAATGGAGAAATAAAATTTTATGTTTAGAACGAATTTTAAAGAAACGGAAAGTCATGTCGGTCGTTAATTTTGGAATAATTTGAAATATAGATGTGGCAAGTTAAGGCGCCTTATTACACCTATTTTATCTTATTACTACGTTAAACACAGGAAGTTTTTAAAATCCATCATACAGTTTGTGATATCTATCATAAGCCTTTACCTATAGATAATACAATATTAGTAAATTTATTATTTCGTGAGTATTGCCATCTAATGCGATAGGTTTGTTGAATTTATCCATAAATAATGCAATACCGGGTCAAATGGAAATTTCTTAACCAGTTGATAATTGCTTATTCAGCTTGATCATAATTTATGTTAGAATTACCTAATTAAAATCCTTATTGCTCGTTAGCGAACTCCGATCAACACATAAGATAAATTTAATTTATCTCTTGTCAACGAAATGGTATTGGATTTGAATATAATTTAATATTAAAGATACCTATTAGATTCAATATGGGTTTTGATCAACTTGGGTAGGCTTGGTACGTGCATAAATTTTCAAGCCCACACTTAGCCTTTACAAAAGTAATTTGTTTCTTATGTTTTTAGTTTTTTTTTAGTTTTTTTAATAAAACACAAATTTAAGACCCCTACGACTTTCACCCATCATGGTCACGGGGCGTACGGTCAAAGTAAAAAATAACTAAACAATGTAAAATCAAAAACTTGTCTGCACGCAAAAAAACACTTTTGTATAAATGTATCATCACATCACATCACACTAAGTTTGTATGGATGTATGGATGGATAGATGGATGGATGGATGTTTGTTACTACTTCACGCCAAAACTACAAGACGGATCTGGCAAAAATTTTGTATACAGGTAACTCTAATCCTGGAATCAAACATAGGCTACTTTTTATCCCATAAATCAGTCCCCGTGGGATGAAAATCACCTTTAATGATACCATAGTACCAAATTGATACCAAATTGTTACTAAATATTTTCATCCTTATAAAAACACTTGTAATATTGACCGCTGTGTTTCGGCATTGACTTTTCGCCTGTCCTTCATAAAACTTTAGCTGCACCATCAGAACCAGAAAGCGAAAGCTCAAAATCCAGCACTAAACTTTATAGACGAAGATAAAACACATTGAAAGGATCGATTCCCGCAATCAGCTCCATCAAAACTCGAGCTCATTACTCAAAATCAATTAGCGTTATTAGTGCGGCGTCTTCGTTAGCCCCAGCCCGTGATGGAGGGTAATTTATTGGCATCTCTTAATTAGGGATAAGTCTAATTGGAGGCTTAGTAACGAGGCCCTCGAAATCTGACGTTGGAATAAATTGGTTGGCGGGCGCACGCATCCACTCCTCTATTACAGGACGCCCTTAGCACGAACTGGTGTTGATATTGTAAAACAATAATTTGTGCTGATGTTTTATATTGGGGGTAGTTTTATAATCACACAATTTAAATCAAACAACTATCATAAATGTGAAAGATTTGATATGAATTTTGATAATTATTTGAATGCTTAAGCTACTATCGGACTGGGCAAACATTTTGCATATGTTAGTCTTAAACTGGAATAAGCTCCTTTTTTCCGGAAAAAAAGAAAGGTTAAAAGTCCACCGTACAATTTGTGGTATCTATTATATGCAATTTTTAATAACTCTGTAATAGTCTGTAATTTAATAATAATCTTATATAGTTTAGGCAGAGATGGGAAAATAGAGTTTGGTTGCCAAAAAGGGCAACTTCGTATGCCTGCTTAAGCTTTTCAAAATAAAAATATTACAGAAGCATTAATAAATAACTTATTATAGATACTACAAACTGTACGATGGAAATATAAAATTTTCCGTGTTCAAATAATAAGATAAATTAGGTGGCGCGTCACTTTCACTCGTGTATGCGCCTTAATATAGATTGTAGGTAAATAGACTCTCAACCTGTTGCCACCTAAATCGCTTTTACTCGATGTCAACAGGCCAATAATGATGAATCAAACAATTGAGTATAGTTTACCTAGTTACTTATTGAAATAATAATCGCTATGACCATTAGCAGGATAAATTAGTTATATATTCTATCAATTATTATAATATATCAATGTTTATTTACATATGTCAGGGAAACATTCAAAATACACAAAAAATATATAATTTAATTTAATTAGATAAACACAGAAATATGTCTTTTTTTCGAATTCACTATAATGCCGTTGACCGTAGATGTATTTCCATGACAGCGTTACACGACACGCACATAGTAATATGTCGAGAAAACTGACGTCACACTCACATTCCGCCACGAGAGGTACATGTATGTGTAAGTACTGAAGAGTGATCTGCAATAGCTGTAGATTTGAATGACCTACTAGTAATAAACGCATTGATTTGAAGTGCCAACTCGATTTATGTCCCTTCTCTACTCAATTTAACGACGGCTCTAACAAGTTTCAAACCTCGTCTTACCGGGATCCTTATTTCCTGAGACCCAGATCGTTGTAGTTCTTGTCTTGTAACCATGCAAGAAGGTAACGCGATGCGTTACGTTTTCAACTGTCAATGTGCGAGTGCAATTTTTTCTACGAAGCAGTAGCGCTTTTCGTGTTCGCGATGCTTTTGCTCTGCCCCTCAGTATAGCTGTGGTAGGAAATTACGATAACAGCTATACCTCTACATAAATAAATAAATAATACTGGACAATCCACACATCATCTAGCCCCAAACTAAGCACAGCTTGTGTTATAGATACTAGATGACTGTGAGCGTAGTTAAGGTACAGCATAGATCTCAGCTTGCAGAGCACGTTATGACATCGCACGTTCTAAGGCAGAACCAATTACAGCGAATAAGGGCCTTAGCTTTAAAGGGTATAATAATGTGGATTTAGTGGACGGTTATGAGAGCATTTCAGTCGCGTCTAATATCCAGCAATACCACAAACCGTTTATGGGAAATGAGTATTGATTCAAAAGGTTTCACATTGGTAAAGCTATACGTCGACTCTACCGATACTAATATACAGTTACTAAGTTGGAACAATATGAATTGTAAATTGTGTTTCATGAAACAATTTACAATTCATATTATAAAGTATCAACGTTGAATCTTCTAAATAGGCAGTGATGAAGCATAATTTTTTTTTTTTTAATATGTTATATTTTGTTGGTGCCATATAGTATTTTGTATTGCCATGTATTTGTCTCAAATTAAATGACATGATCTTTGGCATGGGCCAAAAACTAGTTTAATATGCTAATCGAGTTTTCATAACGATAATGTTTTTTTGATTTAAAGTCGCCAACGCACACCATTAATCGATCGAGCAAAAGGTGTTGTTTTGTTATGAATTTTTCTAGATAAAATTACATTCATTTATCACTTTGCCACAGTTAAGTTTTTTTAGTTGCTCCTAAATGATTAATTTATTTTATTTTATTTTGCTTTATTTGGAGAACAAAAAATGATGACGATGATTGTTTTGTTATATTCTCTAAATATTATAATTAGTTTTCGTATCTAATTAATGAAAAGAACGTTCTTGTTGTGTAGCTAATTGTTTCACACAATGGTAAAATTTAGTTAAATTAGGTACCTGTAGGGTACCGGCTATGAATTTGTACCACCGCAACTCCTCCCGCGGGTCTCATAAGACGGCGACTAAGGGATATCCACCGGGGGGCAGCAGCACCTCCTGCAGAACAAATTACTATACTGAACTGCGATGCCCAGCGTGGGGATTATGGGTATTACCCGCATGAGATAAAAATCCAACAAGGCACTTATTAGGACCAATGTAGGCTGTTGAGGTTGAGAGCTTGCCTCTATCCGCAGTTTTTTTTCTGGAAAGTACTCTGATGCTGTTGACCGCAGATGGCCATGACAGTGTTACCGGACGTATGGCGGGCGCAGAGGGTGCCTCGCCAAGGGCCATAACTTACTTGTGGGTCCAAGCCTCGGCTTAGGCTGTCACCAGATGCTACGAGAGGACATGGAGCTCCCAAGGCGAAAGCCTTGGGAGCACGAAGGCGGAAGCGAAGAATTTTTCGACTCCGCTTCCAGCGGGATCGATTTTTAGTCGGTTGTGAAGTGTGCGGAATCGAATTGGTTGCTGGAACTTCAAGGTTAGCGGCGGTGATTGGGTAAACGGGGTCATCGAGAACATGTCTGGTTAACGGAGGAGAGTCTAATCTCTCGCTCTCAAATCTAATCCGCAGTGCGTTTTCCTTTTACAATGCAGTTACGATCAAGAGTGTAATTTCGTCGGTTGCGGCGAACGCTAAGCGATGCGGTCGCAGTCAAAGCGGCCCCAATAAAAATAAACAGCCTAAAGCAAAGCACAAATAAAAGATTTAAGACCACGGTATGATCAAGTGCTCTGAGAGCTGTAATACGATACTGTGCTTGAGATAGTCTGTCAAAAAAGCCGCGAAAGTGTTGGATTTGTTTTAATTGGGGCTACTAGAGCTTTGTAAATGTGAACTCGTTTTTGAATGTTTTAATTTTTTATAATAGGTCTGGGTACTTGTGTGGGACTTTTCTTTTGTAACCACGCTGGAACATCTTGGAAGTATAAACTGGTTTTTATGTCAAGACACTTGTAAAAATTAGGTTGTTATTCCAATTTGGTCTAGTTCTGACAGTGGCATCCTTGAGAAAACCATATAATTGAAGTCGGTTTTTAGTTTGTTTAAAAAAACTCAATTATTACTCGTTAATATGCCTTTTCATAGGTTTTACCACATCTAGGGACGACAAGACTAATCGCATCGCGTGGAATAATGAGATTGTGATAGCGCCGATGTATCGCCGCCTGCGCAGATACCATCTGTAGTGCGGGCTCCCACTGCTCAAACATTAATTTACTGTAAAATACGGTACCTATCAGAATACCCATGCAGCAAAAAGACGATATCGACAAAATCGTGAAATGCCGTAGTATTCAAGTCGTCGTAAAAGTAAAATTCCCTAGCAGCGAAACGACGGGATATACCTACATCGGTTTTTCTTGTAGCCAGCGTAGTGGTGGAAGGGTGGAAGGGAGAACTGAGGGATTGTCATGGAAAACAGAGCCACATAAAACCATGTTCCTTATTTCTAAAATAACAATTTAATTTTTATTGTAAAAAAAAATTGGGATATAGCACTGAACTTCGAATTTTACGTGTTCAGTCCTGGACCAACACTGCAAATCGGGATCCCCGTGATAAAAAAAAAGAATTACATACCGACAATAAAAAAAAAATTTGGTTCCTTGGTTGTAAAAATAAGATTTATTAAAAATAACGATAAAAAAATCATGAAAGTGCATTTTCACTTTTGCACCTAATTTGGTCTAGATTTCAGGAACCCCGCGGTCTCTAGAAAAGATTTTTGTTTTGATTCGTCGGTCGGTTGGTCATTACTAATTCTTTGGTTCCTCGGTTGAATTTTTTATCATTCGTGTAGTTTTCTTGTACATAAAACATAAACATAATTTTTGCCCCTACGCTGTTCCAAAAACGTATGCTCTGTCCCGCTCATATTAATGCCAAATCCTTTTCACAAAAGAGCGCGTAATGCGCCCTCGTAATCCTTAATGAAGTCTTAAAATTGTTAGCTACCACAATGCAATGCAATGAGTACTTATATTTCTCTATTTTTATTTATTTTAAGAACACATTCATGCAAAGTAGCAACAAGAGCCCGCATTACCCAGCGAGTCACGCTGCGCCTGAGCACGCCTTACAACTTCATCAGCAACAATGCAACCATTGCACGGCGATACTGATTTATAAAGATTCACGGATAAGCTAACTTATGGAATACAGCTTACTTAATGGTGTTAAGGTTTATGGGGTTTCTCCTCCGTACTTTATAGTTAGTCTTCGGTCAACATGTTGATACGTTATTCCGGTTTCCCCCCTTGACAAATCCCCCATAAGAATAAAACTGACCGACTACAAAGCAAACGTTTTTTGTATTGATGTATTTGACAGTTGGTTTCTTAAGGCCATTATTGGTGTGGTCCATAAAATTTGTCATAAATTGGTGTTTGTAAACCAATTTTGTCGAGAATTGAAGTCAAGAATTTTCACCCCGCCTTATCTCAACTGCAAGCAGATTCATCCCTTACATCCTAATATATATATTACTAGGTTCTGCTGGTTTTTGAAATAATAAGTAGCCGACTTCATCCTACTAATAGTATAAACGTGAAAGTTTGTAAACCTGTCTGTATGTATGTTCGTTGCTCTTTCACGCAAAAACTACGAAGGATAGTTGAAATTTCGGGTTGAAATTTTGCTTCCAGTTAGTTCTAGGCCTGGAATAACACATAGGCTACTTATTTCCCAAGCCAGCACTACACAGCCCGTCAGAACCTTTTAAATTATATTACCGCAGTAGCCGCTAACGTCGCTAAGGTCGCTAAGGGCGACATAAGTAAACTCTCTTATTATTATATCAAAACCTAACTAACTTCCTGTAACAGCTACTAGAATTATACAGATAAATAAATACCTTACCGTGAAAAAATACTCTAACAGTAAAACCACTTGTATCAGTTGTAACTACACAAACTTCGTTTGTATTAAATACCACAAGTCGCACTTCAGAAATTCCAACTCTGTCACAAATAACGGACCCAAACTTCTCGAGATTTCTTCTCGACTTTACACCTACGGCAATAATTTTACATGCATTTATGGTTGAGAATCAAACAAATAAAGTACGTTTGGACTGTACATTGATGAGAGGCCTGAAGGCGTGGCCAAGTGTATTTTCATGGAACTATGTGGACTCGCCAGACACGAGGCCAGGTGGCCACATGCAAGCAGCCTTGCCTTTGTCAGTGTAGTGAAGCAATTTGACGACCTCTGTGGCGCGGTGGACGAAGGTCCGCCTGCGACGCAGGAGGTTGTGGGTTCGATTCCCGTCTCTGGACAAATGTTTGTACGATCTGCAGATATTTGTTCAGGGCGTTCTGGATGTTTTCTATGTATAATAATGAATATCTATCTATATAGTGTATTGTTTTTGTATATCAGTTATCTAGCACCCATAACACAAGTTCGGCTTAGCTTTGGGCTAGATAATCCTGTGTGATTTGTCCCCCAATTTTTATTTATTTATTTATTTATTTCCTCGACTTCCGTCGCTCCAATATCTTGTACTTCTTCATACGACATGACAGTGACTTTCTCTTTGATCTGACGCATGTAGCTAATTCTTAGTCTTCCCCTTTAAGTTTCTTCTTTTCGGATCCATAAAATTATTGCCATCGGCCACACAGCTTGGCGCATGGCGACTCCCTGAGTTATCGCCATTATTGACGGCGACAAGATTCAAGTGTCGCCGCATGATGAGCGACCCCAGCTTCAATCTGTGACGGCAAATAATGTAGCTTTACTCACAAACACTTACATCGCCATTCATATAATGAAGGCTGAGTGATAAGAGTAATGCTTTTTAATTGAAAGTGTTGTGACTTGGAGGCTGGATCCTGTTTGGTGATAGCACGAGGCTTTTACACCTACACGGTGTTTCATTGAATGGAATTTAAGCGTGGATGTCGCTTTTAAACTTGTGCAGAGCTGAATTTAAGTAAACAAACCTATTTCTTAGTAAGATACATCGTCGCTATTTTCAAAATGTAAAGGTGGGTACTGACTGGTGTTACGGTACGTAATGTAATGTGGTACACAGCGAGGCGAGTTACGAAAGAGTCGCAACGAGCAACGAAGTGGTTTTTTTTTCGAATGAACTAAGATGCTGTTGACCGCAGATGGCCATGACAGCGGTACCGGATTTATGACGGGCGCAGAGGGCGCCTCGCCGGTAAAATTAGGTTGGGGCACGCACAAGGGCCACCACTTAGATGCGAGCCTCGGCTTGGGCTGTCGCCAGATGCTACGAGAGGGCATGGAGGTTACGCCTCAGGTGCACGAATGCACCTGAGGGCGGAAGGAGGGAAGTCTTCGACCCCGCTTCCGGCGTGATCGGTTTTTAGTCGGCTGTATAGTGTGCGGTAACGAATCGGTTGACGTCACCTCCGGGTTAGCGGCGGTGAGTGTGTCAACGGGGTCACCAAGAACGTGTCTCGGTCTACGGAGGAGATATCGAAGCGGATGTTAGTACACGGCGTAATGTACCTATAACTCTCGCTGTGATACATTACGGCCCGTAATACCCCGGTCAGTATCCACCTTTAGGGATGAAACAAAATGCTATGACTTACCTATAATATAATTGTAGGTCACAAAATTATATAAAGTTTTTGTTTTAATAAATTTAGAAGATATTAATGTTTCGGATTATTCCAGTTTTCCCCCCTTAATAATGTAAGTGTGATAAATCCCCATTAAGGGGAAAAGCAGATTTTTTTTTGAAGTCTACTTTTCTCGAAAAAAACTTCAAAGGGAACATAACATTCGCAAATGGAATACGTTAAAAAAAATTGTTCGTAAAGACTAGTGTAAAATGCCTTAATGTTTATGAGAGTCAATTGAAAGCTTTGGAGCCATCAGTGGCATGTAAAAGATATGCATACATGGTTTCCAGATTTTTTACTTTGGGCGAACTAATTGACACACGGGTGATTTAAAACCCGTTATGGTGGATTTTTTACTTTTATATTTCTGGTGGATTATGCCCAACCCACTTCTCATTTGCACCAGAGAGACGACGGTTGAATTTAGGAGAAAATAAACAAACGAACGAGTGTCTATTATTCTAAATTTTTCCATATCTTACCTGTATACCTTAAAAGAAGTAAGAATCCTTTTTGGCCCTATACTCCACTATGAATTTCTCTAATTGTTGACAAGTGATTTTCAAACACAAGATGACAAAGCTTATTTTACAGATAGAGATGAAATACTTCATTATATTTGAAAATCACTTGTCAACAATAAGGGGTTTTCGATTAGCATTTTTATGAAGAAAAAAAAATTGTACTAAATATCACGATAGGTGCCAGGGGCGTTGATTGACAATTTGAGTATCAATGTCAAATGAAAGGAAAACAAAAAGAACAAAAAACTATGCTAAATTGGCAACACAAACTAGCTTTTTTTTCCATTTGACATTAATTTAGTACTCTTATTACTAAATTAGACACTGCCATCTATCTAGGAATATGGAACTAACTTTTTTTAATGCAAATCGAAAACCCCTCATTAGAAAATTTCATATAAGCTGTTATTCCAAAAAGGATACTTCTTTGAACAAGGTATAGAGGAAGGAAAATTGCAGAATATAGAATAGTACACAGACATTCCTTTGTTGTGTTGTTCATTTTGACAGCCTGATTTGAATCATCACCTTCATCGTCTTTGGTTCTTAATTGAAAAGAATATGCGAGTATCGTGATTTTAAATATTAACAAAAGACAATCGCGTCTTAGATGAGATAAGCAAGCATGGCGCGGCATGACTCGGCCAACATAAACTATATAATTTTCACTCCTCTCCAACTTCAAACCATTAAAAAATCTGGTATACTGACCCTACATAACAACCCAAGAGCTAGATTTGTGCCGATACAGCGCATTCACAGAAATAGAAAATCCATGTACTCTTGGATCAAGCAGTAAATCATAAGATAAAGTAATAAGTGAGCGATAAAGAACGCCTATCAGCGTGTAGCGAGTAACGTACGGCCGCCGAGGTTGGTACTGACATGACTATCTTTCGATGACGATGCCATAAGAAATACCTTTGTATTTATATGTGCGATTGAATTACTTCCTGGCTTTTATGAATGATTAATGAGTAATGACATATGAATGGGCAGGCATGGAGCCCTTGACCCTTTGAACTCTTTCCATAAGGACCATAGCACATACATGCCAAACCACACAGCACGAAAATTGGGTATCAATCAAGAGTTTTATCTCTAAAAATATTTTACAGTGACAGCATAGAATCGCAGCATGTAAAAGATATATACCAACACTTTCATGGCCAAAGACGCATGCATCTCCTTCCACGTGTGAGACACCCACGGGAAGAGATGGGGTGGTGCAAATTCTAAGCCACAAAGCTACATTAATTAAGACGGATATGAAAATATTACAGCTAAAACAACGCCAAGAACAAAAACATTTTAATTCAACAATTCCAGAAACGCGATCCTTATTACAAACCCTCAATATCTATTAATTAGGAATATAATTAGGGAGTAAACAAGAAATTTGTGTAAAACGAACTTTCGCAATACAAGGTGAGTCCGTGAGTAATTAGCGGCTAATTAGCGCGGAGTCAACTCATTAGTAAGCGTAATTGAAGCGAGCTCAGGATTTTTATATGGAAAATAGCCGGTTTATTTTGTCTTGGTTTGTTTACTTGTACTGACCTATTTTCTTAACTATACCTTCATTACACTACACGTCCTGAAAAAACTAATTACTTAAGTCGCTAGTCAAATATTTCTGTACATAAAGATCCATGCTAATATCGAAGGTCCTGCGCCTAACCTCTCCCCGGTCGACTCGGTTTGCCGTCCCATCGGATTATGAGAGTGAAGGGAACAGAGTGCACCTATGTTTGCGCGCACACATGTGCACTATGATGTGTCCTGCGCACCTGGCTAGTCTTGGTTGAGACTGGCCGCCGCCGTGGCCGAAATTCGGCTAGGAGGGCATCATCATAATCATCAATGTTATAAACTCGCAATTAACTCACTTTGTATCCTCGAAAGTTAGAAAGTTTCTCTTTGTAGAATACTAGTTGTATCCTTACCTACCTTTAAAAGTTCAGGTTTAGACAAAGTTATGAAATTATTTGATGACCAACATACGATATAACAATTATGTACATATATTTCAAAGTGGCAATGCTGCTCGTAGAGTATTGTTCTGTGCAATGCTGCCAGCATTCAGGGCCCTCTTCTTTCTAGTCTTAGATTTTTAATAAATAGATATAAGAGTAGGTACTTGTATAGGTACTTGTTGTAATTGTTATGATTAGAAGTTTGTCTCTCAACTTCTTAATTAATTAATAATTAGGTCTTTTTGTTGTTAAAAATAATAAAAATATTTGCACGGTATTCTCAGATTTGTAAAACAATATTATTTGATTTTGTAGTCGAAGACGTTTTGACGAACGTCACGTTGCGTTGCTGAAAGCCAAAAGTTTATTGGACAAATCTTAATTGTAATATTTCATATTAACGAATCTTTAGTTGCAAGACTTTCAGGTTAAGAGTGTGCCATAAGCAATTTACTTCAAAATGGTGCTTCAAAATCGTTATTTATCTCATAATCTGTGAAAGCTACCACCTTTATATTTAGAGAAATGTTACTTCAATCTTTTATCATGGATTACGTGTTTTAAAAACACGATTGGTGAAAGTTTTCTCGATATTTTTTTTTTATATACTTAAATGTTTAGCACATATTTTGCGATTTATCTCAGGAACAGCACACTTGTTTTATTTGGTTTTTATTTTGGTAAGAAACCTAGAACTTGTGTCCTTGTTCCATTAACTTGTAATTAGGTCAAAACAGTTTTAGCGCATATAAAATTCGGTGTACGTCTCTGCTCTGTACTTCTCACTCGCAAGAAAACCATATCTTGTCATCCCGCTCGAAATCCATCTCGTAGCGGTGTTATTGCACATTCTTAAGTTTATTGGTCAAATTTCAATTGTAATCTTTCATATTAACGTAGCTTTGGTTGCAGGACTTGCAAATCCTTGAAACAGTTCATTTGCGATTGGTCCGAGAATCCAGTGCTACGGGGTGAAGGTACAAAAGCCTGATAGCGTACCTGTGCCAGTTCGTAATTCTTGTCTAGGGTTGTTCGCTGCCAGTTATTTGGCATCGATAGTTTTGTTCCAATTTTTAGGCAAGCTCAAACTTCTCACCAAAGTCAGTGTAATGCAGTGTTTTGTCTACTTGACGAGTAGACAAAACCCCGTCGACTGCTGACGTAAACAATATTCTATTTATATTATATACACAGAAATTAAGCTGAAGACAGGGCGCTATGGCGCTCATTAGGGGAGGCCTATGTCCAGCTGTGGACTAATATAGGCTGATGATGACACAGAAATGTAGTAAAGCCGCCGGTTTGTGTCGGCGTTCTTCATTTATTCCGCCGACTGTACTTCGAAATGACACGCTACGTTAAGGGAACCATTCGGCGGGTTCTTATGTAGAGTCCATTAAAGACATTAGCGCACTTATTCAGTGTTCGAGATTATGAGTCAGATTAGCCATATGTATAAAATTAAATTAGTACCTACCGTTTTAAACTTTAAGAATAATAAAAACTTTTACTCTAGTGGATAGAAAATATATATATAAATGAATGATGAACAATCCACAAAGCATTATCTACCCCCAAGCTAAGCAGAGCTTGTGTTATGGGTAGGTACTAGTAACTAGATGACTTCTATAGATTTTTTTTATTATTCATAGAAAATATCCAGACTACCCGAAACAAATATGTATTTGCTTGCACACATCACACACATCACACTTGTCTCAAGAAAACAATCGAAACCACAAGAAAGGAAATGTTGTCAACATTTCCTATAACACTGCATCTAAGGTGAAGTTTACAATCAACATTGCATAAGTGACAACGGGACGAGGTGGATTAATTTGATTAAACATCACCCGGTCGGAATCGGTTCAGAATCAATTTAGCGTGGCGTTTGCCCACTTATCGAGTATTGTTGAACTGAGATACTAGCTTTGTGATGTGTCCCAACCCTATGCCCGCCCGGCGGGGGGTGTTCGATGATTGATGGCCGGCCGGGTGCATGCTGCGTGCGACTGAGACGGACATATCTCACCTCTTACTCAGGTGCACAGCTGTACAGAAGAAACCGTAGGATTTCCGTTTAGAAGTTTCACTTTGATGCTGACCTTTATTTTAAACTTGCAAGCGGCCTTTAGAACGATTTTGTGTTCTATTACAGTTATTTACAGCTCAATTCCTTTTAAGTAAACTAGTTTTACACCGTGTTACGATCTAAAAGCTTTCACGAAAGCTTTTGTGAGTCTTAATCCGTCGCGATAAAGTTGTTTATAGGGTAATCTGGTGAGCCGGAGTGAGGTAGGGCTTCGCAGCGGGCCGGTCCCGTAATTGAATGGCAATTACCTGGGCTGTAAATATGACACAAGCGCGTAATTGCAGGAGTGGAACGCGTGAGACCGCACTCCGAATGCTCCGAGATGAAATATTGAAATCACGTGCGAATCAGGAGGCCTACTCGGTGTAGGGAAATGGAAGTTTAGTTTCATTGTCCTGCAAAATCAACTCTTATGTCGCTTGCGTAAGATTAGCGTTTGCACGAAAAAGAATCAGAAACTTCGATTTCGTTTTTTGGGAGTACAGAAGGCCTAGAAAATGTTACAATCGATATCGAAAGCGATAGTAGAAAAGTCTAAAAATGTATGGGTTTGACATATGCCTACGATATGTCACGTGATCTGTTTTGAATTTTTCCTTGAATCTTTCAATTGTTTTAGAATCGTTTCGTAGCAAATGCCGGTTGGCTACGCCCTTAGGTCCTGCCTTCACTCGCGCTTTTCGAATGTAACGTGGAGGAGTTCATACTTTGGCATTTCAAACAATAATTGCGAATTAACATTGGAATTAATAGGTGCCTATTGTTAATGACAGGTAGGTAATTACAATGAGAGAAGAGAATGTCATGAAATTGTGTCTGTAGGCTTGTAGTAGTTATTTTAGAAGGTTGTTGAACTTGATACGAGTTACGGTCCGCTGTTTCAACAAATGTCGGATTGTGTGGTGTCAAATTCTTTGGCAGGACTGGTTTTTTTACAAACTTTGGTTTTTGGAGTCAGGTGTCAGTGTCACTTCAGTTTTTTTCTAATTAACGTCTGCATTCTATTCTGTGACATTTATTGTATTATGTACATACATGTATGACATATATTGTATTATGTATAAGTATATCAGTCATCTAGTACGTACTCATAACACAAGCTTTGCTTAGCTTAGGGCTGTATGGATTGTCCAGCATCACTTATTTATTTATTTATTATTTTTTCAGCATCTTAAGCAAAAATAATAATAATAATATAAGGAGAAAAAACGTGGAAAGATCTATGCTTGGAGTCTCTCTGAAGGATAGGATTCGTAACGAATACATCCGACAGAGAACCAAAGTTATCGACATAGCTCGGCATAGCTGGGCCAGCCGCTGAGGTAAACGAGTTTTTGAGTGGTTAACGCGACTTGGCAAACGTAGTATAGGACGCCCTTCAGCCAGGTGGGATGACGATCTGCAAAATACTGCAGGCAGATGCTGGATGCGTCAAGCTGAAGACAGGGCGCTATGGCATATATATAATATAGGCTTATGATGATGATCTTAAGCAATAATGGCCGCAACTCATAAACTGAACACTTCAGGTTCCTCCAACCATCACGATTTAACTTGTAGTGTAAATACCTCTGTACTGTAACCACCTAATTATTTTTCTAGAAGTTGTAACGAGAGCCACGGGTGGTAAGCTTACCTAATTACCTTTTTGCTTTGCATAATTAGCCTGGTGTACTTGTTATATGCATATTTAATAGAATAGCGTTGTTATTCTATTTGCATACCAAGTACAACGGTAGAAGCAGTTTTTGCTAATCAGAAAATAAGTTACCTAGGAGAAATAGCTAATTAAATGTTTATGTAGGTATATTTTAGTACAATCGTAGATAATAATTTTATAAAAAAATATTTATTTGCGGAAAGGTTTACAATGTTTAATTATGTATATAATCGTTGATGGTGGTATAATCGACGTACCTGCCGTAGTTTGACGAATTCATTATGGATGTTAGCGGGTTAATTACGAACCTTATTTGTGTTGGAAGAACACCAACCTTTCGTCCCGAGGGACATCTGGGTGAGTGCAGTGCAGACGTAAACGTTACCAACATAAATAAGGTTTGTAGTTAACCCGCTTACAACCATAATGAGCATGTACCTATTACAGGATATTTACGTTTAATTTGAGTTATCCTTTATATCGTAGAAAGGTATTGCATAAGTTTTTTTTTTCCTTTAATTTTAATACAACGTTACTCTCAAGGGCATAAGTTGCATAATGGACTTAAACATTATAGGTACTAAAATTATTTACAACGGGATATTTACCATGATTTGAGTTTTGAGCTTTCGAATATTTCGGCACAGTTTCATGCGCCATGATCACGGAATGATGGCGCATGAATCATTATGATTCGATCATGGTAAATTTCCCGTTGTAAATAACTTTAGTATTAATAACCAGGATGGATTAAAAAAAAAAGTGATTCAGAGAAAGGAAAATATCTGAGCAAGAAAAAAATTATGTACAAACACTTATAAATGTAGTACATCAAACCCAAAGGAGAGACTATTAATTTTTTCCACTACATTGATTCAATTAAAATTCAACACGGCTAACCCTAACGAGCATTGTGCAGTCATGTAGTGCCCCCAACTTATCTGTTCTGTTAGCAGCGTGCTAGCCTAGGCATACACAGTCCAGGCATTATTCTCTTGTTTTTCAGAGCTCTCACTAAAGCTTATGATTATGATATTGAAATGAATTATGATTTCTGCGATAGTGTTTTGTCATTAGTAATTCAAAGTCATCATCGTCATCAGCTTATACTAACTAGTCCACGACTGGGCATAGGGGGATCTAATGAGCGATATAGCACCTTGTCATCTTCCTCGACCTCAACAGCCTGTGTTGGTCCACTGCTGGACGCAGGCCTCCTCCTGATAAGTGCCTTATTGGCGTTTATCTTATGGAGGGTAATGCCCATATCACCAGGCTGGGCTTGCGGATCGCAGTTTGCTGGTATAATTGTTCTGCTTGGCCGGATGTTGCCTGACACTGACAATAGTATGTAAGAACATAAATTAGTTGTGTTAGATTTACTTATATTTACAAATGTGACAACTATGTACGCAATAGATTGCAACTAGCCGAATTGTTTCAATTCATAACGACACTATTAACTAATAAAATAAAGAAAAACAGTTTATAATGTCATTTTTGTCAAAAGTCGTCAAAGATTACTCGGGCAAACTCGGCCAAAATGTTACTAAACCAGAACAATTGTGTCCTCTACAACAGTTTTCTCTGTAGCATCGTACATCAGAACGCCGGGAGTCTGGTTTTAATTGGCGTAGTGTCAGCTCCGCACAAACGGAATGCCTCTCCATAGTTTTTCTCTCACCCTCCCTGCAACAGGTGCCTCGATGAACTGCCAAATTTACGCATTATCTGGTAAACCTATTGACCATAGAGTTAGTAATAAAATATTTAATCTAGATTTACTTATTGTGGAATTACCCTATAAGAATGCATTACCGCAAACAACCAACTAAGAATAGTAAGAGTAGAGACTTAGAATAGTACATAATTAATATAAGTGTACTTACTGTACATGAATATTTTACTATTCCATAGTAAATTATGAATGAAATTAATGACATACGAAACTCAACTTTTGAATAAATGTGTTTTTTATCATATTATAACCGTCTTTAATAATGTGGCTTTTCCTGGATGCCATTGTCAGAACCAAATTGTAAGACCGGGGAGCAACAGAGTTCAAAAATAAAAATTGTTTTCATCAAAATCGGTTTACCCAGTCAAAAGTTCTGAGGTAACGAACATAACAAACCGTCGTATTGAGAACCTCCTCCTTTTTTGAAGTCGATTAGATAGTCCCAGTCAGTTTGTTGGTAGTAGGTGCCTATACTTCTTGCTCGTTTTTAATAATAGTTAAGTAGTCCTATTAATAACAGATAAGTAGTTTTATTAATAACCAGTTTATTATGAAACAAATACGCCATAATTCGCGCTAATGAACGCCACTTTAATATCAATCGTTCATTAAGGGCACAATCGTTCATTTGGTTTCTCACAGCTCATTTAAGTCTTTTTCGTCTACCGTTTCGTTTTCCGAAGACAGTACAGTCAGCTCCAAAACGTAAAAAGAAGTGACAAATTAATAGTGATTTGTGTTCTGGTAGTTCCAAATCATCTATGGCCATAATCTTTGTTTGTGAGCATTCAAAAATGAAAATGACACATCTAATAGGTTTGTTCAATTGTTTTCAATTCGCTTCATAGCGAATGCCGATTGGCTAGGCCCTCTGAAGTCATTTATTTATCTCGTATCGTCGACGAAACGTATTCACTATACCGATTAGTCCAAATTCATGGACTCTTCACATTTAATTCAGACACATTGGAGAGTCGTATTTTGCTGCTTGCATAACTAGAATAATGCATAGCTAGAATAATCAAAACACAGGAACATTAATATTATTCTAGAAATACGTTTATTTGCCGCAGTTTCACAATCGCTCTCGCTGTAAAAATGTGTCACCTTACAGCGACAGCGAAGTCCCCTTATTTTTGATCCAAGATCATGCAAATTAGAAATATATTTTTACGCAAGTGACATTTCTTATAAACCAGGACGCTTACCAACGTCGACAGTACACCGTCACAATGAGCGGGTGATTCGGCGGCGAATAACGAGGGCATTTTGTCGGCCGCCTCGCACGTTCGTCGCCTTCCGACGCGTCCCGCGCTCAATGAAAGTTTACCTGCAGTAACGAGCGATTTGTCCGTAACCCCGGCCCCCGCCGTCTATCCCCAAATCAAAGCCCATTCACATCTGCATGCCGGGACAATGTTGGCAATTAGGAGTCCCACAATCGGACGTAATGCGTTCGATGACGTCGTCGTTTGATCTTCGTCTCTTGTACTATCTTGGTTGGGGTTAGGTGTTATGTCGCGGGAATTAATTGACGATTAGGTAGTGGTAATGGTAATGTGCCCATTGGAGTTCATCGATTTTGTGATTAAGAAAGTACAGTCAACAGAATAAATCGGTAATTCTACCGAAAGCGTTTTTAGATACGACACGTTTAAGATTTTAGAAATTGACGATTTTAGGATGGCGTTAACTGTACTTTCAAAGGCAAAATGTTCTGTAATGGGAAAAAACCTGTATGTAGCAATTATTACTTAGTCTACAATTTTAATAATGATTGTATTTAATAAAGTTGTTAACCAAAGAACATAAGTTTACAAAGAAAACATGCGAGAATAAGCAACAGTTCTTATGGTGTCAATAGGACAGGTGGCAAAGCCCGGGGCATAACAGACTTGCCATATGCATACGCCATGTTTAAAATTAAAAATTTAATTAACAGCTACAGTATAAATATTTGTAGACTGGAAGCTAGATGAGGGTGAAGCACGTCATTCCATTGATAAATCATTGTCCCTCAGTTATTATATTAATATATTTTAGAAGGCATACGAAAGCTGGACTGCAAAGGGGGAGTGCAGGACCAAGGAATGGACTTGGAAGCTCATACTCAGCGTGAGGTAAAGTCAGTTGGTGGTGTTAAACGCTTAACAGTTTCATAAAACGCTTATATTTCTTTGTTTCATTTCAAGTAGCATCGATTCTTTCGGGTTCGTCATCGTTCATTTTCAACGTTCTATTTAGAAACTCAACCTCAACCTCAACCTCAACAGCCTATATTGGTCCACTGCTGGACGCAGGCCTCCCCCTGATAAGCACCTTTATTAGCTATTTTATCATGAGGGGTAATGCCCATAATCCCCACGCTGGGCATGCGGGTTGGGGATCGCAGTTTGGTGACAGAATTGTTCGTCAGGAGACGCTGCTGCCCACCCCCGGTTAATATCCCAAAGTCGCCTCTTACGACATCCGTGGGAAGAGTAGGGGTGGTGCAAATTCTATGCCGCCGGCACCACACGGCGAATTTATTTAGAAACTACTATACTCCAATTCAGAATCGAAGATATTTTATATCAACAAAGACATTCATCAGTGAAAACTTAACAAAATTTTATAACAATAACATAAAGCAACAAGGTAATAGCAATAAAAACTAACTTCAACAACGCATAAGTACATGTGCAGCTAATAATGATAAAATTTGAAAACGAAAGAGAGGTCAATTATATGATGAACGAAAACTTTCAAATCCAAAAATTGTTTCGAGTTTCTGTGCTTAGCTTCGATGGTACCAAAAGCGTTAAATATTTTCCAAAAATATTCCTTAAGTTTTGTAACGACATTGTATACAAAAAATATCCAGCTTTTTTAATCGGAGTATAGTTTTTGACAGTGGCTTCTCACGCTGCTCTTCTCTTCTCTCTCTTCGAAATAAAAAGAGGTAACAACCATCTAAACTTTCGCCTCTATTTAATGATTGAAGCTAAATTCAAATTCTGAATATGCTAAGTTCGTAAGCTTGACGTGCGTTAATAACCACCGTCTCCTGCACTACTACAAAACTAAAGTTCCGCGTCAGCTGCCCATAAAGTGGATTAATAATCTTGTGGCCGTGTTGCACTCCGCTTGCAATTAATTAGTTATCTATCCTTTCACTTTGAGGCTGCCCCTGGCGATTATTTCAATGCCTAGATAATTTATATTAATGCTCATAACCTGCTATGAACAGGAAATGGATGAAGATAGATATAATATAAATGTAATGCATAAAAGTCGGTACAGACTGGCGAAGGCAAGATGCTACAAGTACTTAACAACTAATTGAAAGGGATCATTGCAACTGTAAAATTTTTTGACGAAGCATTCGTTGATATTGTCACTTTAATTTTTTTTCATATGTATTTGAATTATGACTACTTTCTACACTTCAGCCACAGGCAATGGCGGAATGTTGTCGACCCAGACACAGAGCCATTAACCAAGAAGTTGAAGTTGATTTATCAAATTCTCGAGTATAGGAAGTGAAGTAAAATGTCGTATTCAGCTCCTAACGGGCACTATCAATGTTTAAAAACTATTTATTTCATTACCACATAGAATCAAACAATAAATAAACAAGTAAAGGAATGAACCAAAGGGTTTTATAGAGCGGCTACACACCTGCACTTCTTCAGAACGCGTCATCTATCTATCACCCAGAACTTCCAGTTCCCCTATGTAACGCAAGATCACGAGGTCACGTCTGGGCAATTATTGCCTTTATTGTATGCGACCATGGGTTAAATGCCCACATCTTAAATGACTTTCTAACAACCTGAAAGGGTTAAAAACTTCCAAATTAGAAGGTAAGGATTTTTAGGGGTTTTCTCAGGAAACTTTATCTATGAACAAACTCAAACTAAACCCAAAAGGAAATGCATAATAAATAAGTAAGGAAGAACCAAATTGTTTTCTAAAGCGGTTGCACACCTGTACGTCCTCAGAACACGTCATCTATCACCCAGACGTTCCAGTTCCCGTCTGTAACGCAAGGTCACGAGATCGCGTCTGGGCCATCATCGCCTTCATTGTACGCCACCGGGGTTAACTGCCCGTATAAATCTTAAATGAATTTCTTATTGTCTGATATCGTTGCTAGAGTTATTTGGGTAATACGCCTCCTTCGTTTATCAAAAGTTTATTCGCAAGTAGTTTACTCGTAGCTTGTTATAAAACGAAGCAAAATAATAAAAAAAAGATAATTTCAAAGATACTTAATTAAGTTTGTTTTAAGTTAGTTTTTTCGTGAATTTTCCCATTGTCAGAACTGAACCAAATTAAAATGGGACCACACGGGAAGTATCAGCTTTCATGTAAAAAATTATGGAATTCGGACCTACCAGTCAAAAATTGTGAGGTAACAAACATATCAAAATGCAATCGAATTGAGAACCTCGTCCTTTTTCTGAAGCCGGTTAAAAATAAAAAGGATCGATATCGATCGATTACAACGAAAAATTGTAGTCGGCAACCTTTTTATGCTTACGCACAGTAAAGTACAAAAACCTTTAAGAAAATGTTGACATAATAAACCTTATTAAAGACTTCAACGCGCCTGCGCATCTACACAAGTGCTACGAGATTACATGCTCTTATCTTGGTTTCTTAAAACTCAAGCGCAGAGCTCTGAGTTTAAATTGATACACTGCTCGATTCCTTAGTGTACCAAATCTATGGGATATGGAAGTCAAGTAGTTTTTGGCAGGATTCATGGTGTTCCTATAATTTAATATGCAATGTTTATTAGACAGATTTGATTCTTATGTTATTTATGACTGACCGTTCGGAGCCATAAGAATTGTTGTGACCCCGTATTTTTACCTTTTTTGAATTTTGGTCGGTTCTAGGCTATTCGGTAAAAGGCAAGTAATTTTTCAAAATACTGTAATACAGTTTTTTTTAAATAAAGGATTGTTTCCTTGCTGTAAAACCATCTTACTTCAATATTTCTGATACTTGCCTTCCATGTCCCCTGGATTTGGACTACTCTATGTAGTGTATACGTTTTGTCGTCAATACGAGACAAATAAATGACTTCTGTACCACAAAACTTAGACCAGGAACAAATATTTGCAGATATTGTAAAAAAATATTTCCAGTCAAAAATTGTGAGGTAACAAACATATCAAAATGCAATCGAATTGAGAACCTCGTCCTTTTTCTGAAGCCGGTTAAAAATAAAAAGGATCGATATCGATCGATTACAACGAAAAATTGTAGTCGGCAACCTTTTTATGCTTACGCACAGTAAAGTACAAAAACCTTTAAGAAAATGTTGACATAATAAACCTTATTAAAGACTTCAACGCGCCTGCGCATCTACACAAGTGCTACGAGATTACATGCTCTTATCTTGGTTTCTTAAAACTCAAGCGCAGAGCTCTGAGTTTAAATTGATACACTGCTCGATTCCTTAGTGTACCAAATCTATGGGATATGGAAGTCAAGTAGTTTTTGGCAGGATTCATGGTGTTCCTATAATTTAATATGCAATGTTTATTAGACAGATTTGATTCTTATGTTATTTATGACTGACCGTTCGGAGCCATAAGAATTGTTGTGACCCCGTATTTTTACCTTTTTTGAATTTTGGTCGGTTCTAGGCTATTCGGTAAAAGGCAAGTAATTTTTCAAAATACTGTAATACAGTTTTTTTTAAATAAAGGATTGTTTCCTTGCTGTAAAACCATCTTACTTCAATATTTCTGATACTTGCCTTCCATGTCCCCTGGATTTGGACTACTCTATGTAGTGTATACGTTTTGTCGTCAATACGAGACAAATAAATGACTTCTGTACCACAAAACTTAGACCAGGAACAAATATTTGCAGATATTGTAAAAAAATATTTCGTAGTGGGAATCGAATTTGCATTTCTCTCGTGTCAGCCGTGCTTTGAGATGTTCGATTGTTTTGTGGGATTTGCATAGTTTCATATGCACGAGAGAGGCGCTAAACTAGGTACATTTAAGAACGTCTCATCGACGTCGTACAAACTATACTACCGAAATACAGAACTCTCTCACACTAGGCTCAGCTTATTAATAAACACTTTTCAGCTGGTAAGTCGTACTCGTGAGATGTTAAATTTAAGATTTTTTGTCGATCTGTGTATCGGGCCACCCCCCATAGAATTGTTTTGAAAAAACTAATAACCGATTTTGATGCCCTTTATATTAATTTACTTTGTACATGTACTTTATTTTGTATTAGAAATTAATTACAATTAAAAGTAATTAGCAAAATTAAAGAAAAATCATACAAATTGGACAGAAAACCAAAGTTATCGACATAGCTCAAAGAATTAGCAAGCTGAAGTGGCAGTGGGCCGGCCATATTTCGCGAAGAACCGATAACCGCTGGGGTAAACGAGTTCTTGAGTGGAGACCGCGACTCGGCAAACGTAGTGTAGGACGCCTTTCGGTCGGGTGGGATGACGATCTGCGAAAGACTGCAGGCAGATGCTGGATGCGTCAAGCTGAAGACAGGGCGCTATGGCGCTCATTAGGGGAGGCCTATGTCCAGCAGTGGACTAGTATAGGCTGATGATGATGATGATGATGATGATGATCATACAAATTGGAGATATTTGTACATTTCTTTTCAAACATAAAGGAATGAAAAAAAAATCATTGAGAACAATTTTCTATCTAATATTTATTTCTTTCCCTTCAGGTGGCTAACGAAATTCCACCCTGTATATACAGTCAAATATAAAACAGCCTCCCTTTTTAAACGACTTCAAAAAAGGAGGAGCTTTTCAATTCAAATGTTTTTTTTAATTATGTTTGTTACCTCAGAACTTATGACTAGCTGGTCCGATTTTCATGATTCTTTTTTTATATGATAGCAGGTGCTTCCCGTATTTTCCCATTTTAATTTAGTCCAGTGCTGACAGTGGGATCCTTAAAATTGAAGTCGCTTTATAGTTTTTTAAAACAAAATCAATTATTCGAAATCGGTTATAAAGCTCGCAAACACCTGTTACATGTCAATCCTTGCCGATGCCAGTCCTTGGTCCAACAATACAATTTCATACATTTTGTACATGTTGTATGAAGTTATGTATGAAGCCCCAGATAAACCAACACTATTGTCAACTCTACTCTACAATCCCCCCCCCCCCCCCCCCCCCTCATACCGGTGCCTTAACAATCAGTTTAAGTCCATCCCCTTAAACACCCTCAATCTCCAATTAAGGGGTAGACAATAATTATTAATTTACTTCGCTCGTTGACTTCGGAGGCATAATATATCACTCTGAATGGGACAAATCTTTGTACGATCTGCAAATATTTGTGAATAGGTATTTTATATGGCTAATAGAAATATCTCTATCTATGTCATGTATTGCATTAAGTGTATATCAATCATCTAATACCCTTAACAAAAGCTCTATTAGCTTGAGGCTAGGTAATCAGTTATTTCGTTGCTTTATAAAGATAGCCACTTAAGCTGGTGTAAGAAAAAAAAAAAAGCAGTACTGTGATTTTTGCTACAAAGTACAGAGTGTATAACAACTATATTAAAAAGGATATATGATATTGTTTTCTCAATATTTTATTTATCCAAAAATAATTAAATAAAATAAAAATTAAATTTTGGGCGCTATTATGGCGCTCATTAGGGGAGGCCTATGTCCAGCACTAATATAGGCTGATGATGATGATGATGAAAAATTATATTATGAGGGCTTACACACTATAATAACAAAAACTTGAGTTCATATTGGTTTATATTATTTGATTTTTATTTTCTTTGTTACCTAAATAATATTTATATTTAACTCCTAACAGGAGTTAGGAGTAGAAATCAGTAGAAGGAGTAAATGATATCACCTATATGTTTACACGACATAAGTTTCTGTACACTAGTAATTACATCCTCTCAGGTATAGGGCTTCAACAATGATCCGATAATTAACAGAGTTGACAATCGCGCATGCTGTGTGGGTGTCGATGGCGGGCAGAAGTAGCTGAGCAACTTATCTACTCAAAACAATTCATAGATATCGATGAGGTTGTACATCAGATTTTGCGCTTTGAGACGCGTCGTGAACAAATGACCTGGCGGCGGCGTGGTCATTTGTTGTAGCACATTTATTCACCTGGTAAAACTAGAGAAAGCAATCAAGCGTATATTATATTGCATTGCGGCAAACAGCAGACGAACACAAACTTATAAACAGTTTACAGTTAGTTGCGTCATAAGCAGCTAAACATTTGACCCCAGAAACGTTCAGTTACTTTTGCGTAGCTGCAGTAGGAGCTGGTGACAAGTCTAGCACACGGCGGGTCATTAAGGAGCATTCAGGGCGTCCGACAATATTCTTCATTTGCGTACCGGCTCGTCATTTGGCGCATTGTGACCGTACACTGGCCCGGCCGGTGCTGCGCATCGGTGCACCCTTAATTGTGACCCTTGTTCTGTATGGACATGTGTTGAGCTTAATTTGGCTTTATTTCTTTTGAGTAATAAATGTTGTTTTTTTGCGTTCTCTGTAATTTACATCTTCATACTTTTTGTTCAACAATCGCAATAATATCCTAAGAATATGGGTACGCAATTGTGTAATTTTAATTCCTAAATAGCTATTGAAACATATCCGGTAAAATAAGGATTGATGAGGTAATTTTAACAAGACTAAGGGCATTTGTGCACTATAAGGAATTTTATTGACAGAGTCCGATTTTTTAAGCTTTGGATTGTATGTAATCGGGACATTATTACTTTGTCTGTTAAATTTGAAGTGTTTAAGAATTTTTTTGTCAACAATTCCAAAATCAATTATAATATATTGTCCGATTGTTTCGAAGAACACATGTAGGTAGGTACGTACAACTTCTTGCCATAAATTTATCAATTTTATAAAAATTATTATATAGCCCGGCCGTGTAGACACAAGAAAAACTCCATCAAGCCTAGACCCACCGATTTTATCGAAAGGTGCATTCGATATGCTAATTAAAGCAACACCACAGAGCATGCAACAGTTTCCACCATTATACTCACCTGCCCTCTAATCTGTCGATCAATCCACAAGGAAATCGACCTTAAACGCACCTGTTCTAAGATCTGTTTTCCATCAACTCAGAATATAATTAGAGTATCGAGGTTGAGTAAGTGCATTTGTTTTCGTAATAAAAGCCCGATATCTGTATGGTTGAGTCAGCGATTACCGCGTTAAATTCATCTAGACGTAATAGCCATGATTAATAAGGCCCATTAACTTTAAACAAAGATTAATATGAACTAAGTGGCCCTTACTATGAGATTCGATTTTTTATTCGATCGAGTGGGAAAGAAAACTGAGAGCTTTTGCCTGTTCACCTACCGTGAAGAATAAGCCTAAAATACTTTAACTGCACAATTTTAGTGAATGTTAAATCAGTATATAAGTAGGCAGGATAAGTAAGTACCTAAGTAAATCATTTATTTGTCACATAAAAATTTATGCGGTTCGTTCATTAGGGAATTCTGGGGCAGCCAATCTTTCCATATTCAATAACAACATTTCAGTGCATTGACTACTACTATTATAAGGTACCGACTTTTTTTGCGTTTTCAGTATGTAATATCAGCAGGAGCCGATTTTCGACGGTGCTCAATAAAATAATAGATACGTATCAGATATATATAATTAGGTAAGGATTTTGAAAAAAAAACTATATAGGAACCTAGATAAATACTATTCGAATACAAATAATACAATAGTATACAGCAAATATGGTTGAATTCGAAATAATTTTGGTATTACGTTTGTATGGGCAATTCATTCTACGGTGGCCTCTTAATTATTTTTTTTGCTTTATTCGGAGAACAAACAGTTTAACAAACTTTATTGATAAACTTAGATACTAACTTTAAACAATTTATTTATAATAAAAGGCATTTTCATACACACCAACATCTTCTGACACTAAAATGAGCAGAGGATAGATACATATAATTCCTTTGCCTATTTAAGTTGCTTGTGGCGAACACTCATGTGGTTGTGGAACGTCTGTTCGTCACAAGCTATTATTTATTTCCTTGAAAAAGCTAAAAAACTACTTTTGTTCCCTCTGTCTGTCGAAAGCGCACTTTATTTCATCTTATTCTATAAGCAAATTGGTCTACACCTACCTACCAGTCTTTTTCACTTACAAAGTGCGTTCCATGACGTTTCGGTGTCTTTCGAAATAATTTAATTCGATTTTAGTGAAGTAATTGATTTATAAAATCGATTACAGTAAGTAAAGAAATTATTATCAATGAGTCACAAAAAATCATACATTACTGAGTTTGTATTGACCTCAACTAACATTACAAGCCTTTTCTTGAATAATATTACAAAAATATAGGTAGGTAAGTCACAGAAAATGAATAACATAAAATTAAAAGTAATAAAACGCAAGCCTCTTGTACTAAGTTCCGATTTTAATTTGCAATAATCGATTAGGTACCTATTAGATTTTTCCGATTTACATTTATTTAGGCGAAGATCGGAACGTAATAGAGATGCTATTACGTTCCGATCTTCGCAAAACGAAATATCTCTGATTTTATAAGTAAGATGTTTTTGTATAATATTCATGCGGAGGCTAATTATGATTTACTTTTTGAACAAAAAAGGATAGGTAGATACTTCTTATCATTCTTCTGAGGGTAGTTATAGGTGAAAAAGACTATAGGTGAAGTTATGAGTAAACCAGGATGAAAACTGAAACTCTCTTAGTAAGGGCATTGGTGCGTGCACTAAAAGCTCACCTGCGCTGCGCGGGCGCACGATGATCGATCGGGTCTCGGCGGAATTAGCCGATATGCTTGGAATTATTGAATAACCCCAAAGTCGGGCCGGTTCGACCTTTTTCTTGTAACCCGACGCTGTACTTGTACCAAGTTTCCTGTTGATTGTAACTTTTATTGACAGATAGTTTTTGCCTCCAATTTCTAATTAAAATCATCAATAACATTTGCGCCAGCAGCTGAGTTAGTCCCCAAATAATAAGTTTCTAAAGAGTTATATTCTCAAAATTGCATTTATAAAATACCTAGCTGCTTTCATATTTTTTTTTGTTTTCAGTTTTCAGTTCAGTTCAGTTATTTATTGATAAGAAAAAAATCTTACAAGTCAAACACATTATAGATATAATACTAAACAACTTATTGTACAAAAAATTGTTTACACTAAGTACGTAATAATATTTCTTACCAAAAGTAAGTTTTACATTTTCTTATTATATTATAATATTTTATTTTTATTTTAAGTTTAGTTTACGTTTCTTCCGAAATTAATCAAAACCAATCGATCTAAAATGTATCAAGGAATTGCCACCGTGAGAAATAAGAAATGAACTCACAGATTCGGTTCAATAGCCAACGTCTGATTATATGCTTTTGTTGTACTAATTGGTAACCTGAGATTCATTAGATGAATTGACTTGCTTGAAGGAAGCGAGTATAGGGTAGGGTTGTAGGTAATTGTTGTATAGTTCAAGGATGTCAATATCGACATTCTTATCAGGTGAAGAAGGGTTTAAAATAGGGTAGTCACATGCATGTGACTTCAAAAAAGCTTATTATTTTTTATGTATTCTCTATTGATATAGAAAAAACTGTATATTTATTTTTTGAAGTTTCTTTTGTAAACAATCAGTAAAAAGTATATTATTTTTAATCTCAATCGCAACATCTTTAAATGCAACGGCAAGAGTCGACATGATGTCATATTTCATATTATTTTGTATTGTAGAGTTCGTGAGGCTCTGGGTGGGATATATTTTTACATTATTTCGGTTTGGTTTGGTGTTTTCTGTGAAATAAAATTTGATTTTTACGAATGTCATTTATTTGTATCAAACTTTATTTTGATTAAAAATCAACGAAGAAACAACGTTTTGAGTTGAAAATGTGAAGTATGACGTCACTGAACAAGGGCCAAGATGGCAGCGTTTTTTATCACTTAAAACTTACCTAGAGTAGTTTTACTTTTGTCTTTTACCGAAAAACACAATAACACCCATAACATTTTAAATTAAGTATTTATAAAAAAAATGTGGGTTATAGGTAGGTATAGGTATCTTAGTAGCGTGACATTACTTGTAAAAAAATCATGCCCTCTTTTATTTTTTTATAGTTTTTTTCCTGTCGTAAATCGCCTTGCTCCGTCGTTATATCCAGCCAAGATCTTTCCACCGCATAAAGGAGAAGCGAATAAATAACCTTCGTTTAAGTAAACATTTCTTCGTTAATTAAGGCTTAATCCAAACCGTCATTCATCGGCAGTTGTTTGTTAGCGTCTGACATCGTCAAAATAACTCACTCAGACTTTATTTTACTTCAGTATGCAAATGCACTCCAATTAGCGGGTTCTTGCGTTTCTTGGTAGGTAATACTCATTATTTCAAGTCGGGATTTTTCCAAGCAAACCGCAGTAATTACCCCGCAACGGGACGACTACGCTCTACCAGGGCTTGCTTATTAACGTCTAATCTTCGACCGAGCCCGTCGATCTTAATTAATTCAATTATAGCATTAAGGAGTAGGTGAAGGTTGCGGGCGATGCGGCCCTCACTCAAATTTAAAAACTTAACGTCGCCTTCGTCGTCGTAACGACTCTCCGAGTATACAAGGGGGAGGCGAATTAATCAAATAATTCCGCGGAGGTGGTCGGCGCGGGGCGCGGGGCCGGGCGCCGCGGGGGGGAGGGGGTCTCCCCGCGTCCGCGTGCTCAGTCGCGACTGAACCGCCGCACGGGGAAGTGTCGCCGATCCCCTCGAGCACGCATACTTTTTCCGAAGTTCTAAGCGTAGTTTTGTTTTAAAGTTTCACAATAAAGTTTATAAGTGCTCGTTCGTTTATACAGACAAACTCGAAGGTTTATTGACTGCATTCGGCGGTGCAGTTTAGGAGTTTACACGTTGGTTGTGTTTTTTGTTATTGTTAAGTTTTTTTGTTTGGTGCATCTTACCGGTGAGGTCGGCGGCGGCGATCCCTTCGCGGCAGCGTGCCTGGACGCGCGGCTGACAGGCCCCAGAGGACAAAAGCCTTTAGGTAACTATTGGGACTGGTTCAGAGACCGAGCGGTTTTGCCGCCGAATTGCATGTAAACAGACACCGGCATTTCTGATATTGAAACATTCCAAACAATAGACTTGTTTCTAGACAATCAAGCCTGAGTGCTGTAGTTACTGCAACTGCTAATGCAGTGAATGCTGAATAGACGGATACAAACAATGCAATACAAGACCACGTGGGCGATGAGAACAGCTGTTCTACTAACAATACGTACAGGCTTTCAATAGTATTAATGCACCTAGACGTTTTCCACTTCCAAACAATTTAACAGTGTTTATTGTTTATAGACTGATACTATACATTAAATATAAATAAATAAACACAAATATGGCATAGCTAACTTAAAATAAAGCAAATCAATCGCAGCAATAGCATTGTCTAACGACTACCTATCGAATAAAAGCAAAAAATAATAATCAATAATTATATAAGTAATTTGAACTGACATAATTACAAAATAAAGCAAAAAATAATAATAAATTAAAATCACATGATTACCTATATCAGTTCAAATTACTTATATAATTATGTAAAATATTTCAAGATATCTAACTAAGACATATTAATGTCTAAAAGCATATAAAACAAAGAATAAAGCCATTAAAAGTGAACTGGTAAATTCTAATTAAGCAGCAGGAAATGTAAAACTATAAAACGATTACGCTAAGCTCGTAGATGAGTTTCAGTGAAATTAAATTCCCCAAGAATTGTTCAATAGAACTATAGCGGTCCAAACTTTCGGACTTAATTAAAACTTATCTGTAAAGAAGATGTCAACAGAAAAGCAGCCTGGCATCTTCAAATCTTTAATTAATAAGCAACAGAGTTACTCGTGAGCACAACACTAATTATTTCTGCGTCAGGTAAAACTCAATTACGAAGAGATAATTAAACCATTAGGGATTTATTTACTTTGAACATCAATTTTCTTTAAAATGAACCTACTTTTAATTAAAGCTTTAACGAAAAACAAATAGAGCAGCGAACAACCCTTGCTCGCACGCTCCGTCACGCTGCTCCTAATTGTTGCTGAGGGTATGGTATGGACAGTCCATCAGGATTGCCAAACAAGATTTTCAATTATTTTGATTTCATATATTTAATCACATATGACAGTTTTTTTATAAGAACGCTTTATACGAATGAAGAAAACAAATCTGGAAGAGACTTCTAGCCGGTAACATTTTTTTATAGGTTTTTGAAGAGTTACAACGTGCGTGATAAAACTTAATTAAAATTATAAAAAAATATGAAATGTAAATTTGCTATTATTACAATACAAATATTAAACCACCTTTATTTCAAAGTAGGTTGATTTGAGGGAACAGACTTGTGAAAAGAAGCTTCATCACACATTTGAAATTATTACATCAAATCATTCGTAATAAGACGGGTTGAAATTAATTTAAAACATGTCTAAGCAATATTATACGGACCAGTTCATTTCATCGTCGGTTTAATTAAAAACGAGTGCCCGTTCCCCTCCCTCCCCTCGTTTTCGGGTTGGAGTGCCCCCTCAGCTGCCGTCTCGCTCCGCTTATATTTAGATAATTGTACAATCATCTAAATTAATGAGTCCTCTCGTCCGGTGCTGCCCTCTATTGTATTATGTTTACGCTGTGGCCTCCCGGATACCCAGTGACAATATTAACATCAAAAATTTAATTAATTTCATTCAAGCCAAATATGAAAACTTCTGTAATGGGGATTCTTTTATCCGCATTTAAATTACTCATTGTTCCTGCTCTTTGTACAGCAATAATTACATCCTCGTCGAGTTTAAAAAGTTTAATAAAGAAGATTATAATATTTAAGGCCTATTTGTGACGATCTGCGAAAGACTGCAGGCAGATGCTGGATGCGTCAAGCTGAAGACAGGGCGCTATGGCGCTCATTAGGGGAGGCCTATGTCCAGCAGTGGACTAATATAGGCTGATGATGATGATGATGATGATGATTTGTGAGTATCTTCGCTCGGAAGAGTACAATCTCAGTGTTTGCAGCTCGCAGTTGACGACAGTGATAGAGCTCAATGCAATTAAAAGTTTCACTACGTGCGTGGACGAGGCGCCGCGCAAATCCACCTTAATTTATGCCAGCGATAAACCCGAGTTTGAGAGCCAATTAATTACTTATTTTGAGTAAGATTCCCATTTAGATGTTACGGGCTTACGCTGCAATGTAAAGAGACATCGATCAATTATGGATGCAGAAGATAATGGAAGCGCAAACGTGGGTGAATCTGTGCAGACCTGAGGAGGTATAATCAAATTAGCGGAGCATCCATCATCGTATGGTATCGCCAAATGGAATACATCAAGCAACAGAAGTGCGGTGGATGGCTGGGGAGCTGAAGGCCGCGGGCGATCACTCTAATGAACTCAGCCCACCCCCGCAGCCTGATTTATTAACGAATTAAACGCATTCTGCTGCACCCTCATGCAAATTACACGCTGTATATGTTTTAATATTAGAAGCGAAATTAGGTACAGAATGTTTTGATTTGAAAACAACCGCTGTAGAAACTATGATAATTGCCTGAATTACGCCAAATTTAGGATTTATGCCTTCATTCTAGGAATGAAAGGAATATAAAATATAATTACTGACCAGTGGCCGCTCATTTAAAACAATTTATACGATCTAAGTTTTTGAAAGGTTGTGAAACAGTGATATTATAACTATAAAAGAGTAGAGTGTCGTGCGTAAATAAAATTACCGAGAAGTTATAAAGATTTGAAACTGCCGTCATTCTGTTAGCTCAACCAGTTCCAGTTGGTTGGCTCTCTCTACCAACACATTACTTTTCATAAGAGCAAGTAAGCGAGTTGCTTACTATGCAAATAAAACGCTCATATTAACAGGTTATTGACCCAGAATTATCCAGATAACTTGAATCCTCTAAGATAATTAAACGAGATCGGCTTGTATAATGATATGAACATACAAACGACAGGGATCTATTGGATCCCCTTTTCTGCTTAAAAACTAAGTTGTTGACATTAACGACGCGACGTTGATATTAAGTTAGTATAAGTTGTTCATTTCAAACAAAGTTGTTGACAAAGAAGTAGATTCAGACCACATAGAAAATTAGCAAAGTATGTGTTCGTAAATACATTCTAAAACAATATAAAAATAAAAAGTTGATAACATGGCCAAAATTGAAGACTAAAAACAGTGCAGCTTGTATATTGAGCAAACATAGACGGTACATATAAGTCACATTATTGTTGCATCCATTATTCAAGGCTACAGAACGGAGGGAGACGCCGGCGTGCTCCTAAATTATTAAACACACGTTATAAACACGCCACCCCAAACTCATCTTCAAATGCCCATACGGCATCTTGACGGAAAAATAATTTGGCCCTGAGCTCCCAAATGTCCCTAAACTTTTGGGCAAAATCGGACTTTCAATGACGAATCTCATTATCATGATGTTCCTTCATAAGAGGGTACAGTAAGAAAGTAACTTTATTTTATCTCAATTCTGGATAAGACTCGACATAAAAACTTGAATGAATACATAACCCTAAGTAACTGTGCACCATTTCAACATTAATATGTTCGCAGTAGATTATTGCTGGTAGAAATTCCAGGCAACTTATCTGTCAACTGCCTTATAGGCTGACTAAGTAAATCTGAGGCGAACTATTTAAGGCTTGAATTGGAATTCTCATTGAGGCAGTAGGCTCATGGAACACCTGCTTTGATATCGCGCATGCCCTCTCTTCGGCCTGGCCGTAAGTCCACATTGACAAAACCGGTTCCGATTACAGGTTATAGCTGCCTACTTATACGTTTGGCGGAAACGAACCTCGCATTGAGCGTTCTGCATATTCATAATTAAATCAAGATTGTTGGATCGTGAATTCGGACAATAAGGTTCAAGAACCTGCTTCAAGGCTCCATCCAAACGTCTTCCAAGCTGATGAGCACCAAATAAAAAACAAACTTTTTAATTTGAATTTCTGACACACTTTGCTGTGTGCTTTACTTCTTGTGTTCTCTCTCGTCGATGTGCTCAATTGCGTTCAAAGTGTGTGACCAAAGTTATTAGAACTTAACCAACAATATTTACAGAGTGATTATGGGTATAGCCAGCGTTCCAGGAAGAAGCAATTCAACTACCATCTAAAAATAAACAAAACCAACCGTAGTATTTGTTTTAGAGGTAAGAGGGTCTTTCAGTATAATGATGTTTGAAGAATTTAGGAACAAGCGTTTAGCTTCTATTTTCGTTATTTATTAGACTTGAATTCTTTAAGATCGAAGAATTTTATAAAAATAGAAACCAACAGAGTCTAAGATAAATATACTTATACCTATGATAATATAATAAACTTCAGCGTCATAAATCATCATGTCTAAGTTTTATACTTAGACATTACATGTTGGAACCATTTTTATTTGAAAATATATATTTATGTATAACAAATTTTACTAGTCTCTACTTTCCCAACAGTTTATATGAATAAATCAACCTTTCAAAACATAACATAATTTCTTTATCTAATATTATCACTTGCAACTCCATATTTTAACCGACTTCAAAAAAGGAGAAGGTTCTCAATTCGACTGTATTTTTTATGTTTGTTACCTCAGATTTTTTGACTGGGTGGTCCGATTTGCATGATTCTTTTTTATATGAAAGCTGGTTCTGATTATGGGATCCATGAAAATTCATGAAAAACTATAAAAATTTAAGTCGGTCATACTTTTAATAATTAATTAAATTATTATGGTTAATAGTCCACTAAGTTATTTAATTCTTCATTTGCAACCTCGATGAGGATAGAAGTTAAGGTGAGATAGATACGATATTCTGTACCATTAGAAAGAGACAGAAGGTTTCTTCTCTGCGTGCGGCCACTTCAGTATTGCCAGTCATCTTATTTGATTGTAGAGGAAATTTGTGGTGTAATTTGTACTAATTAGTGTGCTGAGGGCTATTTTTGAATGAATTATGTCAATTAATGTTATTATAACTGTTTTTCTTCTGCTTTGACTGTTGTCTTATCTGTTTTTACTATTGAAGCTAATCATTACATGATTACTTGTTAGGTAAGGATCGTTTCTAGGAAAAACTCATCGGTTTGATAACAGTAAGTAAGTTACCGTATTACGCGTTACATAAATGGAAATGTCTCTGATACCAAAGGATTTTAAATTGTTACATAAGTTCCTATTACTAAACCTTGCTTAATATATCACGTTTAACTAATCTGCTTTTATTTCAAACTGAGAATACAATAGCTACGTATTTTCAAAGTATATACTTTACTATATGAGGTAATAATGTACTAATATATTATATAATTGCAATAATAACATGTTCAACTTACATTACAGTTTCATGATAAGGAAAAGTTAACCCCATCGTTTCCGTGAAACAGCGATCGAGGTATGCGATTGCACACGTATTGTAATACAAGCTAAAATTAATAGGTATCCTTCGCTAATAACGGCAATGAGCGTGGAAAAGACGGGGCAATATTTCACCGGTTGCTATGGTAACGCGGGCCAAACAACGCCGGGCGTTCTACCCCTTAGCTAATTTATCATGGACTAATATGATCGTATTCAATTGTTTTAATCTTTTTAAAATTACGATGGGCGTTGGGTTAGAAAATTGTATAACTGTTAATAAACTATTGAGTAACCTTATTGATTTTCCTTTTAACAATTAAGTATGTATTTATAGTTTTATGATTGAACTTAAAACTCGTAGTTAGATCTTCGATCATGATTTTCTGTAGAAAGCTGTGTTCTCAGAAGGCTTCCACCTTTATAAGAATGAAAGTATACTTAAGTTTTTTTTTATATTCCCAATATTTAAAAAATCTATACTTTTATTCATACTTCTTTCATTCAGTCCTTTCATGCAATAAAAGGACATTCAACTTATTTTATTACATTAAATATTTATATAATATATATATATATATGACGACCTCTGTGGGGCGGTGGGCGAAGGTCCGCCTGCGACGCAGGAGGTTGCGGGATCGATTCCCGCCTCGGAACAAATGTGTGTACGATCTGCAGACATTTGTTCAGAGCGTTCTGGATGTTTTCTATGTATAATACAAAATATTTATCTATGTAGTGTATTGTATTAAATATGTCAGTAATTTAGTACCCATAACACAAGCTCTGCTTAGCTTGGGGCTAGATAATGCTGTGTGAATTGTCCAGGATTATTTATTTATTTATTCGCAGTTTATGGTAAGATAGAACTTAGCTAACGAAACCCCACACAATGGGGTACAAAACCTTTTGATGACTTGGTCATGGCGGACTAAAGACGGACCTTAAGAAACTACATCCAGGGGTCTCGTAAGGGATTCGGAATCCTAAAAAGGGGTCTACCATCGATAACCAGTCAAAACAATGATATTGATCGCAGTATCATCATACCCTAACACAATCATAAGCTGACTTGGAACAATTTGTTGCGTCCGGAACGCTAACAGCAACTAAGTAGATAACAATCAACTGAAGGCTTGTTCGAGACACGAAATTAATTAAAACAAGTTTGTTCGCGGATCCTATGCAAGGCGAACAAAGCCATGCTGAGTCACTAGGTAATTACACCGAGCAGACGGCGCGGAGGCGCTTCAAATCTAACATTATTTTACCGCATTATTATAAGTCTGATGATAACACTTACTGGAATACGGAACGAGGAGAACGATCAAAAACATACAGCTCTTGTGCGAGTATAAAGTCTTGATCAGCCCAGCTCACCAAGATAAGTAACTGTATACAAGGAATAAATGAATTTATCTATAGAATGGAGTGCAAAACTTATATGTAATGTAAGTCTATTGAGCAAGCAGAACCCTCAATATAATCTCCATTAAAATTACACAAAAGCTTATGACGGAAGGAAAAACTAAATGATAAAAATTCCTAATTGCAAACAGTTATTTGCGAATTTCGATGGAAATTCAGCGATGTCATCGTTTAATTATATTCGGTGATTAATTATAATCTTAGATGGCTGATTGATGATGATCCCGACTTTATCTATATTGTCTTGCGTTTAACTCGTTACTTTAAACGATTTTGTTTTTCATTGTTCCCGCGATGTAGGCGATGTAATTTGATTTATTCTGTCTGAGTCACTGTTGTTATTAATTTTATAATGTCGAAGACAAAGCCAGGGTCCTTGTTCTCCTGAGCTGACTCATTTGGTCCTAATTTAATTAATAAAGCTTTATTACACGCTAAGTAATATTTATGCAATTATGCGTAATTATTGCACAACAAATTAACGGGGCATATCAATAAACATACTCGCATTGAAGCAAGATGGTAAAACATAGGTACAGTAAATGATTCATGACACGACTGACGCATTCGCGATAAGGAATAATAAAGCTTCTGGTTTGAACGTGCGGTATTAGCCCCAGAAGATAACAATGTGGGAATTCCAAGAAAGAGGAACAAAGCTCTGTGAACAGATTACCTACAAATCTGCTGGAACGAAATCCAATCAATGAAATCCCCCGTTAAAGAACACACAGTTGTCAAACGCACACATTTTTTGTACATAAAACAGCAAACAGGGCTCGACTCGATGAATAAAATGTTATCTTGTCCTACAAACATATTTGTTTGCTTTAAACATGGCTTATCTCTTTTCACAACACAATCGCCCATCTGTTGCCGTGGTAGATGAATGACGATACACAAGCCTTACCTTAACGATAGTACTTCTCACAGCTTCTCACTTCCTTACCACGGTACTAACTGTTATTACTTCATTTGTTTTTACACCGACTTTAACGTTCAAAGTCAGCGCATAATTTAGTATTTTGTGTACTGATGTTTCAAGGTTGTCAGACATAGAATTGCGAATTTGCGAATAACAAACGCCGCAGAGTTAGTTCGGTTAGTAAACTCCGAGAACGTTCAGTCTGTTGAATGAAATAAGTAAAACAAACCTATCATAACATCGACTGAATGTATCATTCTAGTCAAAATAGTGGGAGTGTTCGCGGCATTTATTATTAAACAAGCGATTACTCTCTAAATTTAGATCTGCATAGAAACTGGATGATCGGCTAACGGGTATTTGGTTGTTTGCGCTCCCTCTAAATCCGACAGTTTGTCCAAATTATGCGCATTCATTTACACATGATGACATTAATTCCACACATCGACTAAGCACAGTGAAAAACATCGTTCAAAACGGAGATATTTGGTACCTACTACCTACATAGTTACAAGAGTCAAATATATCTACAAGTCACATTGGGTGACCTCAGACAAAAATGTTATTTTTGACGGCTCAGACGTTGTTCTCGAGATTAATGGCGTAAATAATAATTTGTGCAAACGTTTTGTAATTAAAATTGTTACATCATAATTATGTTGGTTTCTTCCCACGGCGCCCGTCGTTTCTGTTTTATCTAATCTGAGAAGGGCGGGATATTTGCACACCGATAGTGGAACGACAACGGCCCTAACGCAGATCATTTTGCAAGACTGTCCCACTTAAAATGTTTAATCGCATTAGTTTTTTCCTTCAAGTCTTACACTCTGCAGAGTACACAAAGTTTAGAGCAGATTGCGTCTTATAATAATACTTCTTCTACGGGCAGGAGCACAACACAATGGGGTAGACGAGCCCCAGCCTGTGGGGTGCCGTTCTAAATTGGCAACGGTTCACGAGGGCACTTCCCATACGTTAAATATGCAATTGGAAGCTCTGTACAATCAGCCGAATGAGCTCTCGTCGATGCAATCAATTACTCGCATTTTTGCTTGGGGTAAGCCAAGTTCAGTAGGTCATCGGGTTCCGTTTTGTGACTATTTATTTACTTATGCAGTAAGTACTTCTTACCGGGTTCAGTTTGCTAGGGAATGAGATTTAGAGATTTGTTTTTTTATTAACATACTCGCTGCTGCCTGCGGTTTTGCTAGCGTATGTCCGTTCCCGGGATACCAATTACCTTCCTGCCAAACTTTATTGTGTGATCCGTTTAGCCGTTAAAGTGAGAAAGGTTAACAAACAGACATACTTAGTTGCTTTCGAATTTATAATATTTTATGGATTTCTAGTTTTTCGTTAATGGTCCAAAGTGCTTAATGTGATTTTGCTACAGGATCCTTTCCTCTGACGATCTCTTTCATTATCGCATACAAATTACATTTTTCCTTGTTGGTATGTTATAACTCCGTGAAATGGGAATCTTATCACTGCCAGCTATCCGCTCCCTACTATTGTATGCGAAACGACTTCCAGTCTATCGCTGTCGTATCGTTGGCCTACAGGAATATGGTGATAACCATCGTTCGTGATTTCATGGTAAGGTGGTCTTTGAGAATTTGCCGTGTTATGATTTGGAGAAATAAAACCGTTATATTTAGTTTCATCAAGATTCGTTCAGCCGGGAACGAAATAAAAACTATCCTATGTTCGTTTCCTGGTTCTAAGTTACCTCCCTACCAATTTTCAGCCAAATCGGTTCAGCCGTTCTCGAGTTATAAGTGTTGTAACAAACACGACATTCTTTTATACCTCTATATATATAAATATAAGATTATGCCGTTATTCATATTTTGACTGATAACAGTATAGTGTTTTAAAAATTTTGTTTTATAAAACTTTGATAAAAAAAATGTTCAGTTACATACCGTGTTGGTAATATTTTTTTTTTTAATTAAAGTTTTACGAATAATAAAACTTTTATGTATTGTTAAAAACACTATCCCTACTGTTGTCGTCAGACTACGTCATGATGAGCATTGAATCACTGTAGGATAGGAACAGTACCGTCAAATCAGTCTCTGGATCGCTCTTCCTGTTACTATCCGAAAAGCTAAATCCCTTCCCTTCAAAAGTATGGTTCATCAACACTATCTGTCCACTCTTGACAAGTCTTCCTAATATCCTTTATGCTATTTTGTTAATTACTATCACTATTCCTGTGTCTTTTTGCTCTGTTTATAAATATGTAATCGATTCTTTTGTTTTTTAAAGTAAGTACGTAAAAATATTGACTAGGTAGGTACTTAGCTATATTAATACGTCATAAATTACGCCACCGTCAGCTTCTATAAGTACCGATCCTATCCATCCAAAGGTTGCCTGCCGCTTTTAGCGATAAGGCCGCCGATTGTGCCACACTAGATTATAGTTAGCAATAAGTCCTATTTTAATTCTTTTTTGTATTGATGGTGCAATAAAGACATAATCTATCTATCTATATATCTATCAGTCATACATACTTGTAATAGCCTCAAAATAAACTAATAGCAAAAACTGTTGATATGCGACAATACAAAAATATTATAAGCCGACACGTGTTATTTAAAATAGGTGTCGTTTAAAATCATAAAGGAAAGAGAACTTGTTATAGAACTCTACGAAGAAGTTATAACGAGTTTGATATAGGGACCTATCCACATATGTACCTACATTATAAGTTAGGGTACGTTTAAGGGTAGGATCGTGGGTGAAACTAGTTGTTGAAAGTACTGGTTGGCCTAATAATGAATGACTAGGCCATGAATGACTATGCACTGAAAACCAGCGCAGTATTGGGTAAATGCCTTATACTGCAAAATGTTGAGCTAGGGTCCCCTTTTTACCCAATGTATTGTTAGATTTAAGTACCTACTTTTTCGTTTTTTATTGTATGTACCACTCCTTTTGTTATGTATTGGGTAAAATAAACAAATTTTTATCTTTTATCTTTATCTTAATTCATAGTACCTAAGCCTTGACTGGCCTACAGCAGGTTGCTCGTACGCTGGTTAGTGTTCAATTCTTATCTTCAACTTCTTTCTTTTCGTTACGATTCTGCCAGAGTGAGAGAACAATGAATTGAAAAATAATATGATCGATTCAACAATAATATGAACGGATGGAGCAAAAAATACATAAGTAATTAATTTTACTAAGACTCGTATCAAAATGGACGTGTATGTAGTTCTTCATCTTGGCGGATTGGTATTGGAATTGGTCACAAGAGCTATAATATAGATATGGACTATAAGAGACTGATAGAGGATAGAGTGGAAGAAAAATAATGTTGTGCTGACCCCACTGATGAATTCCTTCATAGATTTTTGGTATCCAGATCAAGTCGACGGAAAAAGATTGGTGGCCAGCGTTTGTTACCTCTTCACGCCAAAACTACTGAACGGATGGGGCTGAAATTTTTCATACAGTTAATTCTAATCCTGAAATCAAACATAGGCTACTTTTATCCCATAAATCAGTTCCCGTGGGATAAAAATCACCTTTAAACGTATATAGATATAAACCATAGAAACAACGCGTGCGACGCCGCGGGGCGCAGCTAGTTGAAAAATAAAAAGTAGTTAAAAACCGATTCAAAAGCAGCATGTACAGTAAATACCATGGCTTAGTAAGTAAACGGCATTTTGTCAGGCATATTAACATTGTTGCCATGACTCGTGCCCCTTTGTTCGACACTGCTCATCAGCGGAACAATGAGTGACCTGCGCCTGCGCACGCACTTGCTACCTTGTTAACGTTTTTGGAAAATATTGACATCTTTGTAACTACCTAGTACCTAGGTGTATTAAAATGAAAGTATGGAGTAATTCTTTGCTTGGTGCAGAAATTCTTATAGATTTTTTGTTGTAGAGTTTTCAAAATGATTGTTTTGAAAATAAAAACAACGTCAAAACCCTTGATTTAAACCGTTTTTTAAGTTTTACGGGATAAATTCTATTCCCTCGGGAATAATTTTTTTAGGATTATTTTTTATAGATAGCAAGAGTTTTCAAAATCAGTTCAGAATTGATGGACATACATTAAAAAGAACATACCGACATAACATACAGCCGAATACATAACAAAAAACCTCTTGCTTTTTTTAAAAGTCGCTTAAAAAGGGCTCTATTTTTTAATTTATTAAAAACTCATTATGGAAAAAATCTGAAATTTCAAAATTACACAAATTGAATGAGACCACCCCCTGCTATGCTTAGACGCCAGGAGAGTTTCAGTACGATATGTTAATATTTTCTGTGACACCTTGTATGAGAAATCTGCGAGTACGATCGTTCTGACTGGTTACCGAGGATGCCGACTAATTATGCTTACCCATAACATTTTTATAGCTGACAAATTTGCCAACAAACAGGAAATTATATAAATTACATCATTCTTTGTGGGTTAACAGAGTAGGTTAAAAAAGTACCTACCTAATCGCAATCCAGTTTGTTGTAAATCATTACCTCTTTCACAGTAGAATGGGGTAATAACAACCAAATATATTGAATTCAATAAAAATAATTCATAAAATTATACAATAAGATCTCACAGCAATTATTATTATACCTTGCCTCGGCGTCGCCGTGTCTGTAGGGGAAATAGATAGGGGAGATCCCGCTGCGCCACTCGTTAACTACACATCCAGGGATGAATTATTCTTATCTGCCAATTTACCCCAATCTCCTCTATTGTCCAGTCGATGACAGCTATCGTTTAGTGACAAAACACTGCATTGGGAATGTGAATCGCTGTGAAAAATGGCGTCATCATGATTTCGAACACTGCTGATTAGTAGATTGTATCGCTTTTGGATTCCGGATTATTATTGTGAATCCATTACCTATTAATCATTTTGTTTAGATATTGTAAAAGCATTTTATAAAATAACTTCTGTTTACCTGATACGGATCTTATCAGATCCGTACGGAAGTGAATTATCATTTATGCAATAAGTATATTGACATCTGATTAAGTGATTACCCCAATCTTGCAGATGTGATAGGTACTTAGGTACTTACAATAAGTTAAAATATGGATCATCATCATCAAAAAAGTCAAAAAGTCAAATCGTTTATTTCTTTAGACTTACAAAATAAGTACTCAGACAAGTCAAATTTTTACTATATAAACAGCTTGATAAATAGTTATTACTATCAACAAGAAATAAGGTGCAATTGACTTTAATTCACTTCAATGTTTTGTCCACTAGCGGAAGAAGTGAAAAAGAAACCACTAGCATCATCAGCATCATCATCATCATCAACTGCGTCTTCCGTCTGTTTTTAGACTATTTAGCTAATGTTAGGTATAATAATTGTTATGGTTTAGCGAGAATAATACAAAAAAATATACTTACTGAATTTTTTGTGTAATTTTTTTTGTATGTCTGTACTGCACGGATACGGAATTTAAATTAACATATCAAAGTAGTTTACCAATATTTATCTACATTTCCAAACGTTCTGTCATAGTGGTTTGATATATAAAAAATAACGCTTGTATAAACAAGCTTATTTACCTGGCAACAAGCAGTGATCATGGCTAATTTGGTTCCTTTGCTGAGTATACTTTGAGTTTCAACGGCCTGTGTAATAATCGTGAGAAAAAAGTCAATGACTTCAATGAGTGGGTTAGCATTGGAGCCATATGCAGCAGGCTATAAGCAACATTTCATATTTCGAATGTATATAAGAATGAAAATATTTAGTCACAAATCCGCAAAAAAGAAAAAAAATCGCGGAACTGTTCCAAAATATTTACAATGGATTTCCGCAAAGTAACGCCTGAAACTATTGTTTTTTCGAATGTATTTATTCAATTCTATAGGCTAAAACTTATATTGCACGTAGAATAGTTAAATAAAAATAATAAATATACCTAGTAAAAATCTCCTTAAATATAATTATGATGTTTCCAAGCCTCTTTAACAGAAAGGAAGTCTTTTGACAATTTTTTTTTTACAAAAAGCAAAACTTAAAAAAAATTGATGGATTCGCTCAGTAAGCTCTTTAACGTTGTTTTATACAATTATTATATAATATATATTTATACATTTGAATATAGAAACAGGACATCATTTCTTTATATTTTTTTATTTCATTATGCCTTTTATCAGGACATATTATTATTATTACATTTTTGCGTCCACTTCTGAATGTGCCTGTCCATTACTTAGATTACACGTTGAATACACTTCAGCAGTTCGCTTTGCAACTAGAATAATCCCATTAAAAACTGTATGGAATAGAGTTCACTACGTAACGAGACGCTTCGAGGAGTGAACCATTCATACTGGCCACTGGCCATACAGTTTGACACTGTTCATACTTCATATTCGGCGTCTTGTCTTGTCGCAATAGATCATGGTAAGTAATTCTTACTCCAATATGATTCGATATGAAAAAATGACGATATAGAATGCTTCGTAATATTACACCACTAGTGAATATATCATTGAAAACGCTTACGTTCAGGTAAGTCTCTAACAAAATTGTTTGATCGGCCATTGAATTTCATTTCATACTACCTACATAAACATTGGTTGCTCCAACCTTTTTTGATATTACCATTTCCGTATAGGCAGTTGCTTACAAAGTTTAGTAGATAAGTAATAAAACTTTGTAAAAGTATACATTTTTATTTTGCTTTTAAATCTTATTCTAGCAATAGGCATTTTTGATATGTTAGTACTTAAGTATCACTAAATATAATTTGCTAAAACTTCGAACCCTGAGTTCAAAAAGTTTAACCCTAAAACGATAAGGGTCTGTGGGGGTCGTTACACCGATCGGTGGTCGCCGAGGCCCCAAACAAAGCTTTATCTTATCTGTCTACCCTCTCTGGCATAACAAGTGTTAAAACTCGTCAGGTGTGTCCGTTTGTATTTGATTTTATCACACCAAATATGGTTAAAGTCAAGGTTGATGCGCCGATCATAAATTGTTAACAAGTACAAAATAAACACTAATTTGAACAAGATGATTCACTTCGTGAAAAAACTAAAACACCGGTAGTGTCTTCTAGTCCTATTGGTATAAGTCCCGTGCCTCGGAAAGCTGTTGGTCCTGCGCCTAACCTCTCCCCGGTCGTGTCGTGTCGGTCTGCCGTGGCTAGTCATCGTTTAGACTGGCCGCCATGGCCGAAATTCGGCTAGGAGGGCAATATTATAATTATTATAATTACCATAAAATGCCCATACTCAACTCAACAGAATGCTTAAAACCAAAATTATATGAAAATCCATAAAAATAATTTTAACCTCTTGATTCATTGAACACCTACAACGTCTAGGGTTGCAAGATCAAGGATCTAGGTAGTAGGTAAGGTACCCTTACTGTTTGATTGATAAGATAATCATGGAAATGACAAATACATAATAATAAAAATAATAATAAATCATGCTGGACAATCCACACCTGTATCATCTAGCCCCAAGCTGAGAGCAACAGAGCTTATGCGTGGGTACTAGATGACTGATATTCATACTTAACTCGATACATGACATACATATACAGATAATGACAAATATTTTTAACTCTGTTTCACAAAAAAAAATCATCCGATTTAAGGCGGTATACTTAATTCACTGATTCTAAGCCAGTACAAAACAAATACACATGCAAGTATCACGGGTGCTAGTCCAAAAAGTTTAACCCTAAAGCAATTAGGCTTGGTCCATGGGCCGTGACTCCGGCGGCGCAAACAAAGCGTTATCTTATCTGCCATCCCCCGCCGATGAATTACCATAACTCTCATTTACATGCACCTACACCATAAGCGTGGTTCAGCTAGTTCACTGCCTAAAATAACTGACATGATCAGTCGATGATTCGAAATAGTGCTTGTACCTACGGGTGAAAGGGCTGAATAAATAATGCTCGACAATTCACACATCATTATCAAGCCCCAAGCTAAGCAGAGTTTGTGTTATGGGTTCATAATAACTGATATACAATACACTACATACCATCGCCAAAAGTAATGCCTATCCAGTTTAAAACTATTTTAATGAAGTATTGAATTTGTTAGTAAGTGTACTAGCTGGTATCAAGCCGGGTGAATGAGCGTTCTTTATGAGCCGGAGATGACGGATTTTCTTCCGTTTTCCCCGCTCCGAACGTGATTGTGGAAATTCCAAATTATCATTGTTTTGTTCCACGAAGTTATTGCCCACATATTTGCGACTGTTTCCTAAGCCCACTTGTTTATTTTATGGTAATTTGAAACGATTCAATTTTCTAATAACTCAATTTGATTAGGGTTTTGGTGGATCTCATTGTAGAGCTATTAAGTTTTTGACAGGAGCTTACGAGTTGTTGAAATGTGTTGTTTTATCTCGCAACATTATATTTTATCCGAATTCTGAGTTTAGAGAGACCTGTAAAAGGCCAGGTCAATAAAATTTTCCACACAATAAAATGTTTCATTTATTTTTCATTATTTATTTATTAATCTATATAGAAGTGTCTGTTCGTACTGTCAAAACAACAACAACATTTACATTACATTATAATAATAAACACCCGTATCTAAAATTTGTGTCCGTCTATTTGTTTGAGCTAAACTCCGAAATGGCTGGACCAATTTTGTCGCAACTTTCACTGGCTTTTGGGTGACAGACAGACAGCAACAAAGGTAGCTTTCATTATTGAAAAAGAATTGGGTTACCGCGAAAAAATCTACGCGGGTAGCCACCACAGCTAGTAAGATAAAAAAAAGTTTTTTTAACAATAAAAACGATGCCCAACAGGGTAGTGCACTAGGTGAAAAAAAACTTCTATTTAGTCCGTTGCGTCGGTAAGATAGATTATGAAAATACTGGACACATGTTTTTTATTCAATCAAACTAAACATTACAAAAATAAGCGTGTCAATGTATGAGAAGTAGTGACCCTTGATTAAAAGTATTGCAAGGTATGACGTCACGCGGAACTTTAACTGGCTACATCTTCATCATTTGTTATTTAATCAAAGGAAGACGAAGAAAGACTAACTATAAAATATCAGATTAAATAGAGGATAAAACACCTTGGGTCGGATTTTCCTACAACTAGAAAAATAACAACTAACAGGCTAAAGGTTTCTTCGTCGTTTCTTTACTTCAGTCTACATACCGAAGCGACTGAAATCAAAAATACCACTTTATTTCCGTGTCAATGTATTTTTTAATATGATTTCACCTTTGCTAAGTGTACGTTTATTGTATTTATGGAAATAAAGCATTTTTTAGTTTGAGTTTGAGAGTTTGAAAAAAGTGTTGCAAGGTATGACGTCACGCGGAAGTTAACTGGCTACATCTTCATCATTTGTTATTTAATAGAAATAATGAAAAAAACGTGTCCAATGTCTTCGGATAATCTAACCGACACCGGACTAATTAATTTTTTTAAGACACAAATTTATTCTACGCGGGCGAAGCCACCACAGGCTAGGTACAGATAAATATATTTTTTCTATAATAAAAACGAAGCCCGATTATAATTCCACTTAACCTTCTGTAATACATTTGTGCGTATTGTAGTATACAGTGCAGCTCACGGTAGACGCACCTTTTATCTCCATTTCATTGCCCGCCAGGGAGCAGTACATCTGCTCCCCCCTCCCTAACCCCCGCCACGTCCATTAGTGTTTTGTGAATGATTTAAAAGCTCTTTCGGATAACTACTCTGTAAGTGAGTAATTTAAGACTAGCTTCCCATTTTATCAGTGCTCCCCAAATTTGAGTGCGCATTAAAACATTACAGTGTTTCTGTAGGGTTTTATGGGTAAATGGATTGCAATCTGTAGTTTAAGCTTCTCGTTTTGGGAGTTTTAGAAGCTTTTAATGATATTGAATTTAATTTCTGAGTAAATAGAGCTTGTGTTGGTTTAAGTCTGTTTAGTTTTATTAATAAGCTTCGTTGAGACGTGATTCAAAGTTCTATTATAGAATTTTAGTATTTTCTTTGGAAGTAAGACGCGTATGAATTTATATTCTTCAATTTCTTCGACGATTTGAGTGAGACTACGTCACTCAAATTATTCCCTCTAAATTTTACAATACTTGAAGGCTAAACAAACTAACATCAGGTGAAATTTTACCCTAATTATAATTACACGAAGCAGCTTTCGAAGTGATTTTAATACTCGTAATTGGGAAAAAATTATACATAATATCATAACTGTAGCACTGTGACACTCCAAACCAAATAGTAAACAAAAAATATTAAGTAGTAAGAAAAGAACACCTCAACCGCGTTGTGCTACCTTGTTCCCGCGTTTTGTACCAGGATTAATAAATGTCGAGGGGTGCGTTCCGGGACGCCATTATTATTGACGGCAATTTAATTAGATCCCTTCGTTATTACCACTGATTCGCTTTATAATGCCCTTCTAATATCCAGGCGATACAAAACACAACTGCACTTGGTAATAAAAGCAATAAAATTTAGCTTTATACTTTACTTCTTATTTAAGTTGGATAAAAACGCAAACATGCGTATTTTCTCTGATCAAAATATTAGTACACGATGTGTAAAGAATGAGGTTTTTGACTCCAGAACTTTAAAAAAAAAACAGATTTAGATGAAAAAAACAGACTGCATGTAGCACTTACTAAATCATAGAAATAAAATTGGCAAAAATCAAATCTATAAACTCGTTCACTACCAACTCGTTCTGCGCATCCCGGAAATTGACAATTTAAAAATTCCATATTTCCATCAAACAGCGAAATGTTTATCTACAAGATTCGGTTTAAAAACCATAAAATTACTTTCGTAACGTCGGAATGTGATCAGCGCAGTCGAGCGATCAGCTTCCGGCTCATCGATATTCGTAACGAATCGACAAAATTCAATAATTATCCCGAACACGACTTCATTCACAAAAACTCGAAAAAAGGTGTGAATGGAAATGGAAGACGCGGTCAGTTTTCGGGTAGGGCTGCCATGTCTGTTGTAACTGGACAGATCTGAGATAACATTTTGTCATTTAGGTAAGTCGTCGTACACGGCTCTCACTATTGTGAGAGATAAACAAAAGAGACTGAACAGCTTCTTGTTAATTCCCGTTTATTCCAAGGATGCAAGCTAAAAGCGCGATGTTAGGTATACCTATACCTTTTTAATCTAATGGCAACCCTAGCGGTTGGATAAGTTTCCGATCCAAGTTCACGTGGAGTGTCCAAGTGTAGTAGATAAGATTAAAAGTGGCTAGAAGGTAATCAGTGCGCGACCAAACTGGTTGAATGGACTTCATTCATGAGGCTGGAATCCCATCACGCGATCGACCACGGATTTGTACATTGTAAACTTAGAAACAGTAACACTTAGAGAATACTCGTAGATGCGTTAAAGATGCAGAATCTATTAAATTGCGCAGGCCCTTACTGCGATTGAACTTCCTAGCTGACGAGCTGTAAACTCCAACAATTTTGCCTCTCCTTCTTCAGTATAGCAGGTCGTGGCAACACTTTGTCGTGCAAATCTCGCCGCTCATGGTTATTATAGTCAAGTTCCAACTACTCATAGATGTATCATTCATCAGCATAGCAAGTGGTAACACTGGTTGCAATCGCAATACTGTGACACCGTTCCACATGACACCACGTTCACTAACGATCTCCGTAATCTTTTCTCAGTGGCAACACTGGATGCCCCGCACTACGTCGTGCAAATCTCACTGTCGTCGACGTCCGTTGGTATGCCAATGTGTAGTGAAACCATTCCACGTGACACCGCAATCATTAACCGACGCTTATCATGTGAATTAGTCGCTTATGCTTGTGTGCAAGAACATACTGGATGCCCCAGCACCACGTCGCGTAAATCTCTTGGTCTACCGGCGGCCACCGTTGTTATACCAAAGCGCTGTGACACCATTCCACATGACACCGCGATCATTAACGACGCTTATCATGTGAATCAATCGCGTATCCTTTGTCAGTCTAAGTGCCACCACTGGATGCTCCAGCAGTACGTTGCGCGAATCCCTCGGCCCACCGGCAGCATTCGTCGCTATGCCAAAGTTTTGTGACACCATTCCACATGACACCGCGATCATTAACCGCCGCTAATCATGTGAATTAGTTACGGGTCATCGTTATCAGCTGTTTACACTTTTCCAATGTCATGTTACATTACAGTTACGAAAATGACGTGGGAATTATGTGCGTCGATCAGTTGTTGTTGTTAACCGCCAATTAGCTATTTATTTATTTTATGCTCATAAATATGCTCTTCGACCTCGATTCTGTCGTTGTGAATCACAATCCAAGTTAGTGGCAGATGTAGAAAATGACTGATTCTATAATATTTTATTCTATCCTTATGTGTGACTAACGAATTTCATAAATATCTGGTGAAGTGAACATTGGAGTGGAGAGATGGTTTAAAAGAAGGCCTGAACAGTTTTTGATACTGAGAAAAATGCAAAAAATTGTTCAGAGGGCGTGTCCCTAGGTAAAATCATGGTATAGAAATAAACATAAAAATTGCTGTGGTGTTTACTACAACCTTCGTTTGTTTCTGCGTGAAAATAAACACTAACGGACGATCTGGGTCATTAATTCTGTAAATTTACTGAGTTATGATGGAAGATTAGATAAACTTTATTTCCTTCGTCTTTGATCTGCATAAACAGGTCGAATCAAAGTGTAGGAAATGTGTTAGTAGTATTTTTATGACTTGCTTTAAATTTATAGTTTCGAGTCGAAATGCTGTCGGTGGTGGTTCGGGTTCGGTCAAATTTCGTAAGCCGAAGAGAGAAAGGGAGAGAATTTTTTTGAATAGAAACTCTTAATAAAAACTTTTGTATGGCCGTTTACGTTAGATAGGAGATACTTTCGAAATTTGTTTGTTTCGTATAATCACACTAATATTATAAATGCGAAACTTTGTGTAGATGTATGGATGGATGGATGGATAGATGGATGGTTTGTTACTCCGCGTTAAGCCGCGGGGCGCAGCTAGTCTTTCATATTTTTTCAAGAAATTTGATTCCAAAGTACGAGCTCATCGTATTAAATGACATTCTAGTGACTTCAACCACTGTCAAATTTTATCCGAAGCCGAATCAAAGCCAAATATACAACACTACGTACTCCAGTATATGTTAGCGCCTACGCAGTGTCCGATAGAGTGTTCAATGTGGTGCTGGACAATAAAATAAATAGGTCTGGAGACGATATTTCACTCCACTACGTTAAGCAAGATATCAGTCGCGTATCAGCGGGCTGCAAACGTGTTTGGCAGAAGATACACTACCTACAATTTCTTCACTAGACAAATTTTGTCGTAAAATTCTGAATTACGCCAAAATTTGTGTAGTGCAGTTAGAAGCTTCATGTTCCAAACAGAGATTTTTGAAACTTTTTAAACTTTCGCGATTTACTTATATATGAATGAGTAGCTGCGCCACGCGGCTTTGCCCCCGTGGAAATTTGTATGTCACATCCCACGGGAACGGAATGGTTCTAATCTAAACTACCTCCCTACCAATTTTCAACCAAATCGTTTCAGCCGTTTTTTAGTTAAATAGTGTAACTAACACGACTTTCTCTTATATTATATAGATTTTATTTATCGGTATATTTATAGGTTAAGTATTGACTTATCAGTACTTTTTTTATACCTACAGCGAAAGGTACGCGATACTTGATATGGTAATGGTATAATACTCGATAAATAGTTTGTTTTTATGATTTTTACTTTAAAAAGATAAAAAAGCTTCGCGTAATAAATTATTTTAATTTAAACACATGAAAACCTACTAAAGTAGAGTGGCGATCATCATTAGGTAGGTACTTCCAAATAAAAAGGTAATAAAATGAGTGAGATAACCTTTATCTTCCAGGATTCTGTGAAAAAATATAATTATAATAAATTTATAGTTACCTACACCCCTAGAACAGAGCCAAGAGGTAAAATTTCTCCGTGAGTGAAAGTTAATAAAATTATCCTGATCTTAAACCGATCAGTAAGTAATTATTTGTTTATTTCCACTTACAGCCATCATCTGATATGAAATTAACATCTATATTAAACCTTTACCATGACTCACCAGATGTGTAATTAATTCCTTCGTCATTGATCTGTTTTTAAATTAATTTATACGAGTAACCTTTCTGTCTATTATGTGTATACTGTATTTATTCGAAGGCCTATAGTCACAGCCCACACTGTCAGTTTGCCGATTGATGTACGGAAATCTGTATAGTATAAACAAAAATAAATAAAGTTTTACACACAATAGTACAAAACAAAAACTATTACAATAACAAATACGCGTCCACAGAATCAATTAAGCATTTGTCCTAAGACAAATGCCTCGCTTCGTATCATACAACTAATTCTTCGGCATTAGATTATGACGAACATTCCTTCCCCATCCCGTCACAGAATAACCAGTACTCCCTACTCATTATAATTTATACTGTGGTCCTTCGTCTCGAGTTCCTATTTCTTCTATGAGTTTCATAATCTGTGGTACTCCGGCCCGTATTCATAGCAAGTATGTCATATTCTTTGGTCTTTCATCTCGTGTTGGTAGTAAGTATTTCTTACTCCGTGGTCCTTCGTCCCGTATTGGTAGTAAGTGTTTCTTATTCTATGTTCCCGTCTAGTCGCGCGGGGAGGGGTGAGGGGGCACGGAATGCGGCCTACCTGCTCCGGGACACTGGGACACCGGGACCGCTAATCAATTTAGCTTTTATTATCGTACCAATAACGCTTCATTACTCCACTAGATTTATACCAGTTGTTTGCTTTACACTCAACTTTTTTGTTGTATTTGTATTTGGAACACCTTTATTTTTGGAACGTTGCCTAGACTGGAGTTATAGTTGTGCCACGGGGCATAAAACGAGAACTTCTAGAATGTTTAGCTAGAATCGCCGGAGTTTATTATATTTGAAGATATTTTATGCTTGGTAAACAAAATAACTACGTCGACTTGCTACGTTACGAAACGGAATTTTAGGAAGACAATATTTTCATCACGGGATGTTTAATATCATATTTTATAAGTAAGTATTAAGTAATATTTATTTATTTAATTAGGTAAAAAGTTAGAGGAAACTGTAACTAAAAAGATTTCCTTGTTTATGAACAATGCCGTTGCAAAAATTTTAAAAGAATACGCAGGTACTACTTACTTATTAAATACTAGCAGAGCCTCGTGGTTTCACCCGCGTAGTTCCCGTTCCCGTGGGAATTCCGGGATAAAATATAGCCTGTCACTTTCTGAAAAGTAAGCTTTTAAACATTGATTTAAAAAGGTTTTTAATTTAAAATACGTTTTTAATAAATCAATGCTTTTAAACAATTTTTATTTAATCGGTCCGGTAGTTTCCGACCCTATTCAATACAAACAAACAAAAAATCAAAACTTTCCTCGTTATAATATTAGTATATGTACATAAAATTTATCATATTCTAAGAAAACTTTACAAAAATATTGGCCTTAGAAAACGCGACGAGACATGGAATTATGGGTTTGACACACGCGACTTAATACGAGTAAAATGCTCTACTAACCGACTAGTTAACAACAGCAAAGAGTATTATAATAAATCCGTTGTCGTGGTACGACGCTACGTTTGTAGGTACCTACCTAGGTATCCACTTAATGTCAGGGGCAAATGCCATAGTAAAAAATCATAGTAAGAAATCCCTAATATCTTTTATTTTAGTTGAGTATGAAGAACCATTGGGGTAACTTCATTAGTTCCCATTACGTAGCGATTAGCGAGTAACTCGAAGCGAATTTATTTGACGGCCTATATATTAAGCTATTGCATAGCTTCTATCGCGGGCCTTGAGCGTGGAGACCGAATCCAGAAATTCCGTAACGAAAATAACCTAACACCCCCCACTTCGACCGGCACAGCGGTGATACTTTTTAGTTTTGCCATCTATCGATGAATAGCAGAACTATAATTGCATAAGTTGATAAAAAATGCTATGAAATAGCTTTACCGCACAGTGGGAGTGCCACACGTCTTTTTTTATTTGTATTGATTTAAAAACATTTCATCTTTACAGGTAACACCTAATGACCTAATACAATAGAGTAGTCATCCAAAAAATCTTTAAGTTATTCAACATGCAAAATAATGAAATAATAGAGCACAATAATCGAGTACAATAATAATAAACAAAAAAAAACAAATACATATGTCAAAAATCTCAATAATTTAGTTAAATAATTAAATTAATTATGTCATCAGCAAAAAAATAGTCATAATCTTTTCTTATTGATACGTATCATATAAAGTAATAATCATTTATCAACCATAACACAACTTTGATAAAATATGTCAAAAGTACAGTCGCTTAAACTTATTTGACAGCACTAAAATGGTGTTGTCCCTTTCACAACGATCGAAATAAGAAGTATGGCATAATTTTTTCTGATCAATTATTTTATTTTTGGCAAAATTAGCTTGCATACAGAACATAAATCAGGGACACTTTTGATAGATACATCATCATGATAGGTACATTCTAAAGTGCAGTACCATTAGTTTATTTACGTAAGTGGCATTATTTTACCAAATTGTAACGGAAAATAAGATAAAAATATTTTGTAAGCCTTTATGGTTTAAACTATCGTAGTTTGAGGAATAAAGGACAAAATATAGTCAGACCAAAATAATACATTATAATTCGAAAAAAAAAACGACTTCAGTTGGTTCTTTTGGTTTTTTGCCATTGTCAGAATTGATTCATCAAATTGAGAATCATCAAATACGACTCACCCAGTTAAAAGTTCTGAGATAGCAAACATAAAAAAAACAGTCCAATTGAGAACCTCCTCCTTTTTAAAGTCGGTTAAAAAGTCAGAGATTTCTGACCAATCAGCTAATTGTCCTATTATTTTTCCTTTCCCTTAGGTTGAAGTGTGTGTGCTACGAAATAATTACAATTAAGCACGAATTTAAAGTTATCAAAAGTTCGTACAAAATATAAACAACGTTTTTTTGTCTCTTTGCGTTTCTGAAGAGCATTGTACTATGGTCGGGACCTTTTGGGACCACCTGGTGACTGTCAGACATTGAATCAAAATGTCAATCAAAAGAAATGTTAAAAACGACTTATTATACCGTTTAGAATACAAAGTTTTAATGCCCTCGTCAAAACTCGTTGATGCGTGTGTACATACAGACAGACGTTGTATTTGTTAATAATTTTAACTGATGAGTTCTCATGAAACAGGCCATGATTTCTTCGGAGCTAGAGCTTTTCTGAAATGTTTCAGCATTATATACCTTTTTCTTGAATTTGACTTTTGCACGACATGCCGACATTTCTAAGTGTACATTTATTGTATTTAAGGAAATAAAGCATTTTTGAATTTATTTTAAAATAATATTTTATTGTTACGATCTCCATCGACGATAAAGAAAACCTCTACACGTGTAGCAATTAAATAAGGAAAATACCGAATTCTGTTCATTCTTCAAAACGCGGTGTCTTTAATTAGTTTGAAAACAAAATTATTTTAGTAGGCAGATTGACATCATGGCCTCGGGCTCGCTGTGCTCGCCATAATGAGCCAGTAATGAACCAGATCCACGATTACAATCCACCCATTTATTATAAGAACACGGCAATTTTTCAATGCTAAAGTCATTAAATTAATATCAGAGACACGACCATCAGTGGATAATTTGTCTATGGTCTGTAATGGCATTTTTAACGTTGGCTTTGATAAATAGATTTGAGGCGAGGGATAGCTCATAGTTGAATTGTGTGATTTAAATTCAAAAGTTTTTAGCTTGATTTGTTGGCATATTCTCTCGCTTCTATAGAATTTAAGGTCACAATTTTGAACTTTTTTTTAATTAAGCAGCTAACTGCAGGCTGTTACATTCAATGTACAGGTAGCTCAGATTCAGATTTAGATATTTTATTGATAACGCTTCTTACATACCAATAAAGTACAAAAAGTTAAACATTATATTAGTAGTACAGTAGTTCAAATTATAGTTAGTAGATTCTACGATACAATAAAAAAAACATAATAATAGTAATAATTTATAATAAACAATAATGTGTAAATGTTACACCGTACAATTATTTACATCAAAGAATTCGTCAACTCTACAGCATGCTTGACATTTAATTTTACTATTACCATGATATGATTGTTTACATTATGTATTGATTACTATTTTTATTTAATATTCATAAGTAAATTATTAATAAATGTTAAGTACTTTATTTTATTTTACTTATTGTTTCTTATGACCTGTAAATTTTGCTCTTTTACCAATAAAATGTCTTTCTGTCTATCTATCTATCTGCTTGCTCGATACGCCAGTTCTTCAGCTTGTTTTAAAAGGATTGCGTTGATCAGGCAGCGGTAATAGCTGAGCTTAGCTGATCCATTTTTATACCGTCTTGGGGACGTTTCCACCTTCTAAATTCTACAAAAGCGATAAAATAACCCCGCTGGCTGCATTGCCTCGCCGTATGACAATGCTGATGCGCTGCGCTGCACCAGATACTCACTAGCTTTCTGGTCACGCGTCGATTCGACCAGAAGTGGTGTCATTTTGGTCTGTCTATACTAATATTATAAAAAGGAAATATTTGATTGTATCGAATAGGCTCTGAAACTACTTGACCGATATAAAATATTCTTTCATCCATAAAAAGGTTACTATTCAGGGAGTGACATAGACTATACTTTATCCCGGAATCACCACGGGAACGGGAACTACGCGGGCGAAACCGCGAGGCGTATCTACTAATAAAGTCAATAAGGTTTTATGTTAGAAATAGCGTATCTGCGTTTAGTTGTATATGTAACACAACACAGGCTATTTCTGAGTTAGCGCTGGGATAACGTAATATATCTACATAATTTTAGTTATATCTATCTATGTTATTACCGATTACTATTTTCATCTATGTTATTATCGATTATCAGCTAGTAATATCGTGACTGCAAGCAATCCAAACAGTCAACTATCACCGCAGTCCGATTAACTACACCAATTGAGCAATTTGTTAAGCGGCAGAACAAAGAACGCTTGATGTCAGCTAATTAGCGGTATTTGATTGAAATTAGCTACATTCGATGTAATTGGGCCTTTGATACCGATGCCCCGGGCGATGGGATTCCTCAAAGATATTAATCGCTGGATATTAAATGATGGACGTTACACGGTTAGAAAACGGTTGGATTTATTAAGAAGATTTTCTAATTATATTCGTAAGAAACGTTTGAAGTGGGTTAAGATTGTCGTGTTTCGTTCTGTCATTGTACCTAATTGATAAGTAATTTTAACTGACTTAAAAAAAGGAGGACGTTTTCAATATCTTTGTTTAATTTAAATTAAATTTTGGGGTATGTTTTAAAAATATTATTTTAAGTCTTAAATTAGAGACTTCCATGGGTAGGTCAATACGAATGTATTTTATTAAGAAAAAAGTAGAAACAGTTGAGTTAACTGCAGACTGTTGCAAACAATCTAGAAGGTGCTCAGACAGGCATGTAGGTAAACACTGCTTTACTTAAAGCTACCTACGAAATGGTTTTGGGTATTTTTCCAATAATTACACCTTCCGTATAGGTAATTTTTATGAGTTGGCACAATTCTATTTTGTTTTTCGAATACGAACGCTGACGTCATATATCCAGGCCCTGGAGGTCTGGATCAGCGTGGACAACTATACATAATATGCATAACATGTAAAAAAATTACAATAGCTTTTAAAAATTTACCTCTCATTCCCGTTAGGATGGAAATATCATTATATTTGAGTAATTTTATGTAAGCATTTCAACAGAACTTACCTAATGTCGCGGTTGTCAACTCTCAAACATAGCGGTACCGTCACTTGACCGCTGCTTAACTGTTCCGTGTATAAAAACAGAGATTCAAATTACCAACTGGCTCACACTTCTCCGAAAACATTTACTTGGAAAATAAAAACAACGGGTCAAAATTCATAATGTACGTACCTACTCCTCCCGACCTACCTACATAAGTGAATTAAAAGCTCATGTTAAGTTGTACTTGCACTTAACTTTAGCAGAGTTATTAGAGACTTAAAAGTTTTTTTTATAGAAGTACGACTCATCATCAGCCTATGTTATTGGTATGGACAAACAAACAAGCTGAAGTGGCAGTGGGCCGGCCATATCTCGCTATGAACCAACAACTGCTGGGGTATAACGTGTTCTTGTGTGGAGACCGCGACTCGCCAAACGCAGTGTAGGACGCCCTCCGGCCAGGTGTCATCCCACCTGGCCGGAGGGCGTCTGCAGGCAGATGCTGGATGCGTCAAGCCGAAGACAGGGCGCTATGGCGTTCATTAAGGGAGGCCTATGGCCAGTAGTGGACAAATGTAGGTTGTTGATACAGCTCCCATACAGCTCCCATAATGAGTGCCAAAAACTCTTTCTTCAGCTTGCCTCATCCAGCATCTGTCTGCAGTTTTTCGCAGTTGACGATCCCACAGGTATATATTTTTATAAGCTAGAAATCTGGGGTCTACTTGTAGAAACGAAAATCACCTTTTAAAATAACTTTCGTGTAAAGGCCATCTTATGCAAGTGACATAGGAGTTGGGTTGGCTTGAAAATGAATCAGAAATTTCGATTGACGTTTTCCGAGACCCCCTGGATTTGATACGTCATGCGTCGTCAGCGTGGATTAAGTTTGTGTTCACCAAAAAAAGGACAATATACAGCTTTGTCGGTTAACTTCGACTTTAATGTATGAAAAGTTGGGTCAAAAACTTCAAATTGACTATTTTAAATAATTATTTCATTACTCATACTCTGAAAGTAGGTCGGAAGTTGCCTGCGCAGCGGGATGAAAGTTATACTTTTCGTCCCTAGGGATGAAAAGTAATGACAAGTACAAAACAAACGACAGCTGTCACTTGACCTTTCTCTTGAACCATGCATTCTACCTTTCTATACAGCCACTCAACTTCAACTTCTTGTGAGATATCTTTTGCGTCTGGTTTGACGCAATTCATACAGCCATTCAATTACAGCATGATGTAAAATTGATATAAATTAAAGGTGAAATGCAATATTATAATTTACTTTCAACTATTTCTTTAAAACAACATATTTTGGCAAAATATTTACCATTTTTGAAAAGATAAAAACGAATGGTAGAATAGATTTCGGTATTCTTCCATGTTTATTATACCATGGTAGAATAGCGAGAGCTATTATGGCTATTATGCTATCTATAAAGAAGATTGTTTATGCCGAATAAAAAGGAAGTGGGAAAACGGCAATCCTATCTCATTTGATTTTTCGAGTTTGGGTTTTGATTTTTCGGTGTTTAGTTTATTACAATGAGTTTAGACAGTGATATAGACATAAATTTAACGCCTGAATTTATAAAAGAAGAGGCTAAAGCAGTAGTGGAAAACTTTTTACCACCTAAATCAAAATGAAGGAATCAAGAACGTATTAAGGTAAATGGCGTGCTGAGTAAATAGTGAAATCGTTATAAGAAAACGTTTAACGAATGCTCAAAGACTTACAAACCTTCAATATTATGGAGCGTCTATTCTATGTTAAAGACAACATTACATTACTACTGGTACTAAACACAATGTACCTATAAAGGATTTCGAGAGAATAACATCGTTTATCATAAGGCAATTTGATGGATTTAACAAAAAAATAAAAGTTTTCACTTCTCAAGAAATAGTTGGAAAAAACCTTTCACTATAACTAATAATTGCTCTAATTTTACCATAGACTTTAAATAAATATCTTATCTAAGTTGTTGATTTATGTATTTTTTCTTTAGCTCATTAATATTTTTATTTTTACTTTCCTTGTATTCGTAATGAAAAGCAGTGTTTACCTCGGGTGAAAGAAACATTTAGTCCCTCGAACTATTAGCCAAACCCCGTCTCGGGCTAAATAGGTTTCTTTCATCCCTAGGGTAACAATGTACTATTACCAACTGTTGGTGAACTCGGATTAGTGTTTGAAAAAACAAAAGACAATTGCTTCAGTTTGAAAAAAGACTATAATACAAGTAGGTACAAATTACTAGAGTAGATAACTTGTGTAGATTTTATGCGATAGTGAATATTAAAGTGCAATGACTGATGAGCTCAATAGCGTTCGTTATCATATCAGTATAACTAATAAGATTATCAGCTAACCGATAACATGAGTGTCTTCAAGTGTCTAATTGTTAGCGGCATGGCTAACACTATAAGTCATGGCGTCAATTTACACATCTGCATTGACCATGACTGCGTTTTGTTCTGTTAGCCAAAACTAAACTAATTTGAGCATAATTTAAATTTAAAGAGATTTTATTATGAATATTACAAATTCAACTTCACTCTAATTATTATATAATTTGAATATAAAGACAAGAATAGATAAAAACGGTACTCTATTGCATTGGGTGTGCCCGTAAGGATAGATGTACATTTTTATAAATAAATAAATAAATAAATAAATTTCAAATATTTGACAACTTGATAAGGATAATAATGGTGTCTATTCAGATGTTACTAAAACTAGATTAAAATAATCTGACTAAAGACTGAGGGACTAAAAATTATGCCATCCTAATTATTTTGATCGTTATGACAGGGACAGCGGCATTTTAGTACTGTTAAATTAGTTTAGTTTAGTTCTAGCGATATCGAAATAGACACCAATGTCGATTCAGATGTCGCCAAAACTAAACTAAACTAATTTGACATCTCGAAAAACGCTGCAGTCCGTTCCGAAATAAATAAATATTCCGTTCAGCTGTGGACTTAGTGTGCTGAGAAGGGGAAGCGTCGTGACAACCAAGCCTAGCATAAATATTGTTACTCAGAAAGACTATGTAAAAACCTAGAACAATTTAATTTTATTGATCAGGATTTTTCGATTAATAAGCGTTAATAGTTCCAGAAAGTAAGAAACTCAACGGGATTTTTGACTTCACAATGAGATTTCAAAGCTCAACGTCGTCCGAAGCTATGCAAGCAATCTCTAGACGATGTACACTTATGCAGTGTACCGGCTATTCGTGTTTTTAGTCACGACAAAGCGACATAAATGTGCGACAAAATTGCCGCTAATGTGAGATTATGATCGACATTTAACATTCTTTTCCGACAGATGACAGAACTTCTCATGTCACCCGCCGATAATTGCAACTTCTTGCGTCCTTACTAAATTGATACTTGTTAGCTTTTTGCTCATCTTATCTAGCGGATCAAAACGTTACAGCCAATTATAGTCTTTCCACGTACACATAAATTAACAAGTGGAACGGTCGAGGTGTCGACGTTGGAGGTAGTTTTTCACACCACACAGCGCTTATTTTATATAGCTGAACATTAAAAATGATTCTGGGAATTATCTAAACCTCAATCAACAGCCTATATTGGTCCACTGCTGGTCGCAGGCCTCCCCTGATAAGCGCTTTTATTGGCTGTTTTCTCAAGGGGGGTAATGCCTATAAGCCCCACACTGGGCATGCGGGTTGGGATCGCAGTTTGGTGACCGAATTGTTCGTCAGGAGGCGCTGCTCCCCGCCCCCGGTAAATAAATCCCTAAGTCGGCTCTTACGACAACCGCGGGAAAAGTAGGGGTGGCGCAAATTCTATGCCGCTAAAATTTGTAATTTGTCGTCTTGTTGTTCTTGTGTCTTTTTTATAAAAAAGATTGAAACTCTAGAACAACTGTTAACCTCTTCCTGAAGAGGCGTCTAAAATTTGGACGATACAAATTTATTGTTGAGTGACTAACGCCCGAATACTCAAACACATCTCAGATATAAGCACGTTTCAAATGACGATTTTTTGACAGATGTTTATTGAATACTGTCAGAAAATCGCGAATTGAGATGTGCTTAAGTCTGAGATGCGTTTGAGTATTTGGGGTCTAAGCGTCAAAATTTTGGTTTTTTACTACTCTTTTTTAAGTATGTGTAGGTACTGAGGGCAACCTATAAGCCAAACCAATCGTGCCATGAAGCCATTACACATTCAAGCCGACGACGCGACGTTTAGCCTAACTAAGTTAGAAAGAAAAAAAAATGGTGCGCGCGTTTTTGGATCGCACAGCAGATGTGTAGGAAGTGAATGGGTTAATTAAAATTGTTTTAGCAACACCTAGTATTATTAATATCTCGAACAAATCGCTAGGATAAGAGAATGCCGGTAATCGTTTTAAATTTAGTCAAACCATAAACTTTCATTACCCAACGGAAAGGTTAACATCTCATTGCTTATTCTAGTCTTAAATTAGATGTCATATAACTCATCTAAACTTAAATTAGCAAGTTTAAATTAGATACAGTGTCTGGCGTCTCAATGGTGCATCTACAAGCTCTGTTTTTGAAGGTAAAGCAAATAATACGTTTTATACTAAACCCTCCTTCACAGCCTGTACTTGACGACCTCTGTGGCGCGTCGGGCGAAGGTCCGCCTGCGGCGCAGGAGGTTTCGGGTTCGATTCCCGCCTCGGGACAAATGTGTGTACGATCTGCAGATATTTGTTCAGGGCGTTCTGGATATTTTTTATGTATAATAAAAAATATCTATCTATGTAGTGTATTGTATTAAGTATATCAGTTATCTAGTACCCATAACACAAGCTCTGCTTAGCTTGGGGCTAGATGATGCTGTGTGAATTGTCCAGCATTATTTATTTATTTATTATTTACCCTTCTCAACAGCCTAGCCTAGTCCACTACTGGACGGAGGCCTCCTCTGGATAAGCGCCTTTGGCGTTTGTAGGCGTTTATACCCGCGTATACTCAAACACAACTCAAAACTCGCACGTCGTGATTTTTTGGCAAATTTCCTTGCAAAACCGTCTATTTGGGGGTAAAGAGTGCGCTTATTTGCTTTTTAATAACAATTTTTCGTTTCGTGAATAGAATAATAACTAAATTTTATAAACCGCCATCAGATTTTAAGTCAATTCCCACACATTCATACTAATTAAAAAACTGCGGACAAATTGGAACCCACTTCGCCCACGGGAACATAAAATATCCATTCCATTGACGGGTGGACTGGGTTTATTCCTAACCCCTCCCGCGTGAATCATTCAAACAAAGAGATGGTTAAAAAAAAGAAAAATCCTATATTAGTTATAGGATATTTCAAATCAAAAAGTCTTTATTTGCATAGATACAATCAATGTACACCTAAAAAAGATCAAATTATAAAATTAACTTTTTATAGTTTACGAAAATGACGTGATATTTTCGATTTATGGGGCTTTGGTAGGTATGTAAACTAAAGTAAAGATGCGACGAATAAACCTTTAGCCTATTATATGTTATTTTTTCGAGTCGGAGCAAAACCCGTGCCAAACGGTATTCACCTTTGAACTACCAATTGATGGCGGGGGAGCTTTCTCTGAGGTAAGAAGATGATACTTAAAATCATCTTTCGTAAACTAATGAATGAATGCCACTTTAATTTCACATTACATTAATAACGAGGTCTCACTCGGTGCTTTTTGGTGCCGGCTTGGAATTTGCACCCATGCGATATCTCTTGGCAGCAGCGCCTCCTGCAGAACAATTATACCACCAAACTTCGATCCCCAACCCACATCCCCAGCAGCGTGGGGATTATGGGCATTACCTCCTTTAAAATAACAGCTAATAAGGCGCTTAGCAAGACCTGCGCCCAGCAATGAACTAATAAGCTGTTGGGGTGAGGCGAGGTTGAGGAGACTCGGTGCGATTGAGAACTGACCCAACCGGCTGGGACTCTCCATTGATTAATTTCATCCAATCGAACGCAACTCCAAGTTTTTGAGTTAATTGTCAAGCTTCATTAGGCGAGCAACTTTGCGCTCACTCGCTCTTTTAATGCGGTGATGGGTTAAAATGGTTTGTTTTTTTTTTATATTATGTGGTTTGCGGGCTTTTAACCGACTGCCAACGGAGGAGTACTACATGTTTTTATGTATGTACTAGCTGCGCCTGGCGGTTTCACACGCCTATTCCACGGGAACTGACTTATGGGATAAAAAGTAGCCTATGTCTAGCCTATTCCAGGCCTAGAACTACGTGTATGCAAAATCAGCCCGATCCGTTCAGTAGTTTTTGGGTGAAAGAGCAACAAACATACATACAGACATGTTTACAAACTTTTGCATTTATAATACAAGTAGGATGTAGCCGATTTTTAAGTTCCCAAATAGCGCTAGTACTCTTTCGATTTCAACAAATGAGGAATGAATCGATCGATTGAATCCTCTCGATACCCGGTGGTTATAGGGTATATGAGTTTATTTTTATCTCGTTATTTGAATGAATTCCTTATATCGTTGTTCATACGTTAATCCTTTGCTATTCTGCCTTATCTTTGTTTGCAACTAGGCAAACGTAGTGTTGGACTCCAGCCATATGGGATGACGATCTGTGAAAGACTGCAGGCTGGATGCGGCAAGCTGAAAATAGGGCGCTATGGCGCTCATTAGAGGCATATGTCCAGCAGTGGACTAATATAGGTTGATGATGATTCTTCTTGATAAATATCTAGAGGGGACTAATTAATAATGTGTTAATTATCCAGCATCATTTTTTTTATATGGAGGTACTTATTTTTTTTTTTATAACTAAGTTCCGTATAATCAAAGCATGCTCAGTCATAGATCTTTGCTTGAGTCACGTTTATGCCATAGAAAAGCGTTACTTACACGTAGATTGATGACTGAGTAGGCCTTCTTATAACCTAAGAAATGAAATAAAATTAAAAAAAAAAATCTACTTTGACGGGAGTCGAACCCGCGTCCTCCCCTCAGTACGAGGATGTCATAACCGCTAGACCACATAGTCGATAGAGTCCAAAGTGTGAGGGCTTACGCACTATAATAACAACCTTATAACCTGCCGAGAATAAGAACTCTGTAGACAAAACATAGCGTGGTAAAGTATAAACAAACTCTGAAACAAATTTATGTTAGCAGGTCTCCAAAATCGATACAAATTGCTGTATTCGCATTACCTCGGTACAAGCTAAGTGTAATAATATTTGCATATAATGACCGTTAATGGGCCTCGGCATTCATCCGGCGTGACCTCAAACCGGCCGCTGGAACCATAGAGCAGAAATATTGTAGAGCGCGGAGTACCATAGACTTACATACATACTTTTTTGTGATCAAACCTTTTTTGACGGTGTATCACAAAGGTCTAGAAGAGACCTAGTCACAGTATTCTCTCTTGTCTTGAAGAGACTCGGGTTGTAATTGTTGTTTACTTTGGCCGGACGTCTTTACTTATTAGTAAATAGGGATTAAATTGAGTAAAGGTTAAATTGATAATTTATTGATTTTTTTCCTTTAATAGTGGTATCCGCCATCTTGAGTTAACTTTATAGATAAGTATAATTAATGTCAAGTATTAACTTGACAGCCCCAAGTAAAAAGCGCTGTCTTTTCAGTCGGTTCTATTTTGCATTGGGTATATACCCCTATTGGGCGTGTTCCAAAATCTGTCTTATTTCATTTCCTACGAGTGATGGCCAATATTATGTCTCCGCGACAACAACCGTTTGATCGATGTATGTACCATTCCCAGATACACAATGTTACAATCATTATTTTTCATTATAATAACAGATAATGAGCGTATTTGAACACAATTTTGTTTAAATCATGTGAACTTTTTGTGTAAATAGAACTAGATGGAGTTAAAAGAGACCAATTGTTTATGCGAGTTGGTAATACCGTAGAGTGTGGAAGGGGATTAGATAGGCCAGGCATCGTTTTGGGAGCAAATGACCTAGGCTATAAAAAAATAGGTACTTAATTTAGAGACATGCAACCATTGATTTATTAAAAACAAAGATGAGGTACTGGTTGCTCGAAAGTGGCAACCTCAAATTGTGTAAAATTGTGTTCTCCCACATCAGTCACCGTCTGACCGGCGGCACGGGCGGTCGTAATTCGCGTGAAATATTGTTGTCTCAGTCTCACTTCGGTCCTACGCACGGTCCTAGATACGTCTTTCCGTCTTTGTTCTTCTTTGTATTGCACAGGACTGGAAATATAACTGTGAGCGTATGTGTTTGCGTGTCGTTGTAACACATGCCAATTTTTGAGTAAGCGCTGGAAGAACGTAACCTATCTTCCCTTTTTAAATCAATGCATGCAACACGTTACTTCAAGAAAGAGAGGCTTTCCGCTTTGCTGTTTGGCAGAGAAACCTTTATTTTTCTTCGTATCAGATCGATTGTGATCATCAGGAAATGATGAGATTCGCCCTACGGTGTCTCTTCAGATACAATTTAGAATTAGAAGAGAAGCCGTAACGAAACCTTCCTATCCGAGCCAATATGACAACGCCCACCTATTGGTGTATCATATTATTAAATTTAACAGAGGAAATTTTAAAATCCATCGTACAGTTTTTGGTATCTATTATAAGTTACTTATTAATGACTCTGTAATAGTTTTATTTTGTAAAGCTTAGGCAGATATACGAAGTTGCGCTTTTTGACGCCTCTTTCACTCGTGTAGGTATGTGCCTTACAATTTTTAAACCAAATTTTTATGATCTCACACAAAATCCTTTTAACGTAAAGTAGATATCACTTAAGCAACCATGAAAGTACATCATCATCATCATCATCAGCCTACATTAGTCCACTGCTGGACATAGGCCTCCCCTAATTAGCGCCATAGCGCCCTGTCTTCAGCTTGACGCATCCAGTATCTGCTTGCAGTCTTTCGCAGATCGTCATCCCACCTAGCCGGAGGGCGTCCTACACTACGTTTGCCGAGTCGCGGTCTCCACTCAAGAACTCGTTTACCCCAGCGGTTATATGAAAGTACATCTCTAGATAAATACCTATATGTGGTTGGAAGTAGGTAGCTAAAGTAATTAACCAACCGTCAATGCTATACAGAATAAGTACAAGTTTATTACTTATATTGCAAAATGTCCTTGCTTTGTCCTACTCTATTTAAATAAATGACTCTATTTCATTGCCTTCAATTGGTCCAATTCTGGACCGATTAAGGAACTGCAATAATGCTGGTTCTGTAACAAGTTTATGACTAACAAAAGCCGTAAGTGCTTATAGCCGGTTAACGTAGGTTGTAGGTACTCGTATATACCTACTTATATAGCTAATAATAACAGTAGAAACATTCCATCAAATTCAAATTCAAATTCAAATTCAAAAATGCTTTATTTCCATAAATACAATAAATGTACACTGAGAAAAGGTCATATTAATCAATCATATTAAAAAAGTACACTGACACAGAAATAAAGTGGTATTTTTTATTTCGGCCACTTCGGTATGTAGACTAGTAAAGAAACGACGAAGAAACCTTTAGCCTCTTAGTTGTTATTTTTTGAGTTGGAGCAAAATCCAGACGACCTCGGTGGCGAGGCGGGCGAAGGTCCGCCTGCGACGGAGATTGCGGGTTCAATTCTCGGACCTGATGGGATGGGAATCGGGACAAATGTGTGTACGATCTGCAAATATTTGTTCCGAATGATTTCTATTTATTAAAAATATCTTTCTATGTAGTGTTTTGTATTAAGTATATCAGTTACCTAGTACCCATAACACAAGCTCTGCTTAGCTTTGGGCTAGATAATACTGTGTGAGTTGTCTAAAATTTATTTAACGTATGATTCTGAAAATTATCAAAAACAAAACCCCGTTCGCAGATAACAAGCGAACTTCCTATAACGCTCTACATTTGATGTTTCCGATGCAACAGTCAGCAACGTACTGAGGGGTGCTACAGAGTTTTGCACCCCTCCCCCCTCACGGCTCTAATTAGGCTCACATTCTCATTCCGTCTCGCGTTTAATTTCGCTGGCGGTTGCGTCTTAATTACGTTACTCGTTGTACTAAACTGAGGGGCTTGAGTGACCGGGTACGTAATGAGGAAGGTTTTTTTAGACACCTGATTAAAACTTACCTAACCTACTATGCCCTACCCTGGCTTCGCTAACTTGTTATACTATGGTTTTTATTATTATAGTGCGTAAGCTCTCACTCTAGGTAGACCGAGTGATTCTAAGACTTTGTGAGATATATATATATATATAGGTAGGTAGTGTTAAAAAGCATTTTACTTTTAAATAAAAGGTTCTCTGAAAATGCATCTATAAAAACAATGACACTCCGGATAATTTCTAAGAAATCAAATAATATCCCAAAAATAATATTTATTGTTATAGTATGTCTCTTGCAGAATTAACAAGATATCGTAATTCATTGTGAATATAAGCGGGTTAACTACGAACCTTGTTTGTTTTGGAAGAACACCAACGTAAAACCAAATACTGCTAAATACTGCTACTACTACTACTAAATACTGTGGAAAAAAACAAAATTGGCCCAGCTCTTTTCTACCACCGAACTGCGATCCCCAACCAGCATGCTCAGCGTGGGGATTATGAGCTTTCGGAGGCCTGCGTCCAGCAGTGGACTAATATAGGCTGTTGAGGTTGAGGTTATTTCTGTCCACAAAGGCAATAGACAATAACACAGTGGATAATCTAAGGATAAGAAATTTAGTAGGTCATGCATGACTTTAATAAGCGTTTTATGATATAAGTGGCAGCCCTGGAGGCTAATTCTGCGTATCACTCGATATTATATCGAGTGCAGTATCACGGGATAAAATCATGTGATAAATATCGAGCGTTCAATAATATTATTATCGAGTCCCGTCAAAAACTGCATTCTCGTGCGATAAATAGAAAAGATCTTTATCAATATAAAATTGCAGAAAAGTCTTGTTTACTACGAAGCAATCACGCGATAATTTTGACAATTATATTGTTCTTATTTGGAATCTCAATACATATTGCGGGAATTCATCATCATCATCAAAACTGCATTCCCGTATGACTTATCGAGCAAGATATCGATATTCACATTTGAGATCAAGAACTGTCATATTATCGAGTGATTTCTTCGTACTATCTCGCCGCGTATACTCAAAATCAGATATTTATCGCAATTTAATATTTATTAAGGGATTTTCTTCGATAACTCGATAACAGAATGTGAATACTTGTGCCTACTGTGGTATTAAATCCGAGGCAACCAACTCACCTACATACAACTAAGGACATAAACCTCCAAGGATTCTTCCCCATAATTGTCATATTCATAACAACCTGTCTATAACAGCCTCGTCACTACGTTTAGTGCACTCTTCAAAGAAGAAGGAAACAAACATTCACTAACAAGGATGACTTACAGTTTTACGGCAAAAATTCAAAATCATCGTTGTAATTGAAAAAAAAATCACTTAAGTTGTAAATAGGGGCTCATCGCTTTGTCGGTTGCTATTGCTATAATTAAGGTGGTTCTGACACGAGCGGTAAAAAGTGGCACGGTAATGCGAGAGCGAAATGATATAAATATCATTTCGCTCTCGCGTTTAGATTTCGATAAGACAGTGAGAAAATACTGACCTTCTTACAACATCACGATTTTTGAGGACACCGCCCACTTCAAGGTGATAAGGTTGGTTGGTAATTATAAAAACAATTATCGAAGCAACCACCCTGATTCGATAATTGTTTATATGGTTGCTTCGATGATGATTATTTGTATGGTAACTTCGCTGATAGGTAGGCGGATAGCATATTCACAAAAATTCAAAGTCATCGTTGTATTGAAAAAAATCACTTAATTTGTTAATAGGGGCTTTGTCGGTTGCTATTGCTATAGGTAATTAAGGTGGTACTTACACGAGCGGCAAAAAGTGGGACGGTAACGCGAGATCATATTCATTATTCAGATTTTCATAAGACAGTGACAAAATTCTAACTTCTTATTTCATAGAATGTAACGATTGAGGCCACAAAGTCAAAATCAAAAACTCTTTATTTCCATAAATACAATAATAGTAAAGGTCATATTCCGTGTTAATTCTGTATTTGATAAAGATAAATGTGTCTTTATCTTTATCAAATAACAAAATTTACGAAGAATAACTCTTTATAAGCAAATCTTTTTTGCTAATAAAGAGAAAATAAAAAGAAAATAGCTTTTCCTTTTATTTACTCCTTTTTTCATTAAACCTTGGATAAACGCTAATAGGGCACTTATCAGGTGGAGGCCTGCGGCCAGCAGTGGACCTATACAGGCTATTGAGGTTGAGGTTAAGTAGGTAGCTACGTTTGTTGTACCTCCATGTGTACCCACCCTTAGATTTTTAAACGACAACAAAGTACCCAATCAATGGTTCTTGAATAATGAAACCTGCACCTGCCGATTCCCAAGCCACCCCCGCGTCTAACACGCAACGGCAGACAATCGCAATACCAACCTTGAACCTATACGTATAGAACTCATTTTGCCTGTAATCTGTTTTCAGTATAGACGTTAGTTTCTGTAATATGCAGGTTGTATTGTGTCCCAAATAAATTCTCTTTTATTTATGAGCGTGCTACATTCATTAGGAAGTTATTAGAGGTGTAATATTAACTATAGTTTACCATCTATGATGGTAAAATCTTATACCTTTTAACGAGCAATTCTTGTATATGTATGAATATATATATTCATACATATACATATATATATATATATATATATATATATATATAATCCGGATCTCGGAAACGGCTCCAACGATTTTCATGAAATCGTCATACATCCATACAAACTTTCGCATTTATAATATTAGTGTGATTTAATGGAAATCTGCACAGCGCTCCAAGCAGGAAAATTACATATTTTTCGCATATCCATAGACAATAAGGTTAACGCAAACTTTGTATTATAGTAGCAGTATGCACTCGGCATATATTTAATATATGTTTTTTACGAACATACATAAAAAAAACAAATGCAGTCGAAAATAGATCCTCCTCCTTTTTGAAAGTCGGTTAACATTCGTAAGTTTTTTTATATACAAAACAGATAAATTCTATGGCTACTCTATGTTTTATGTAGAACTGTTACGCATAGCGGATATAATTAATCTTCAACGATTAAATACCCATTTAGGTTATCTTATGAAAGCAAACAAAAGTTGTACATAGGTACGTATGAAAATATAAAAATCTGGCCACATGCCTGTTGGACCACGCAAAATAAGTACATACCTATCTACCTATACGATTTCAATCTACGATTTTTTTATTTAACCGACTTTGATGAGAGTTTTGTCCTGTGCTATTTTGATCTATGCGAACAGCAAATTAATGTATAGACAAGCATTTTTTTTATAATACAGTCTAGATTCTATGTTCGCCTGTAAAAATTAATGATTTTTTATGTAAGTTCTCTGTTTTTGTATAGAATATGATCCCGGGATGGTCTCGTATATATTTTAATGCCGAAAAATTACAATTTTCCCCGCAATATAAAACAAGCAATATTTTACGTACATACATATGTATTTTACTTAGAATTCTTAGACAGTTTTTTTTTAAAACAACATTGTATTATTTAGAGAAATTATATTTTTTAGTCTACCAAAATGTTTATTCGAAGATGAATCTATGCCATTCTTCCATTGAAGTACGTACAGTAGGTACTAGTACTAGAAGTGCATTTTCAGACTAACTTTGAACAGCTAGGAACACATTCATTAAAACATCCCGTGCTTTTTACAACAGCAGCAAACCTTTTAATGAGGGCCTTAAGCTCTAATTAAGCGAAAAACCGTATAAAATTGACCAAACAGAGACATTAAAAGCTGTTCTAAGTTCGCGCCTATTCCGCGTTGATACAGTCAGCCGTGAAAATATGTACACGCGCGTCGGCATCTACATATGTATCCTACTAATATTATAAACGCGAAAGTTTGTAAATAAAACATGTACGGATCGGGCTGAAATTTTGCATACAGGTAGTTCTAGGCCTGGAGTAAGGCCTCTTTTTATCCCATAAATCAGTTCCCGTGGGATAAAGCGTGCGAGCCACGGGGCGCAGCTAGTTTTTCATAAGTTGAAGTCATCCTGTCGTCAAAATGCGATAAATGAGAATGCCATAATATTATCACAATGAAGAATGTATACACTAGTGTTTTAGCATCTATCTAACAAAAAGTCCCTAAGAATCTACCCATGACCTTACTATTCCTACGGTAGGGCACCAACTTCTTCCGTGTATATATATCTTCACAGCGATCCCCAATTTGCATGCCCATCGTGGGATTGGGCCATTATCTTTATAGGAGAGCCAATATGGTGCTTATCGTGGGAGGCCTCTATTCAGCAGTGGACTGCCGGCCTAGCACGGCAATTGTTGTCCAGGGTAGAATAGAGAAAAATGACATCGCATCGTCAAACATTTAAATTATTGAAGTTGAAGAAATTAATTTTAAATATTTTACGTATTGGCCTACTGGTATAGACTGATGGTGCTGATGTAACTATTTAGTCAAATTGAAAACTAGGAAGTAAATACATATTCTCGTAGCTGACTGTACCTACCTACTATCTAAGGAGCGCACGCGAGGGGGCTAATTAGTGGGCACGCAACACGACGACTGGAACTTTTCCAATAGAAAATGAGCTTTATTTCCTGGTCTTAAGATTCTAAAGTAGGTCGCTAAGATTATATCCTGGATGCCTGAGCTGATGACCCAAGTGCAATGGAAATTGAGCTTTATCATCCTGTATTTACATTCCATGCTGGAAAGCTTAGGGTCTTCGAGCTTGTGCCTCTATGCAACAGCTTTCATGGAGAAATAAGCTTTACCGTCATGTATTTAGATTCTATAGTTAGGTAGATAGTATAGGTAGATTGTGACATTGTTACTATTGTTACTATTGTTACGGGCTTTAGTTTCTGGCACGGATATTAATATTATTGTTTGAGTCCCTGTCGAAAATAGATCATATCTTGCTGACATCCACTTTAACCTACCACTTTAGCCACGTGTTAATGTTGTCATCAAATAAGCACCAAAAACGTTAATCAAAAATGTAGGCAAAGATACAAAAAAACGTCTGTTTGTTTACCCTCCCGGTCGCCGCCGTCGCCAGTTAGATATTAATCCAAACACTGCTACAACCCTTTATACTGTCCGACACAGAAATTAAGCAAATTACATTCAGCAAAGCAAATCGCTCTAAAAGAAAGGGCTACTGAAATAATTGTCTACTTTACTCTCAGAGAAATAGAATTACAATCTAAATTAATTACGCTTTTAAAGCGTCCGTTATTCTTAATTAGTTTCTGCACCGCGGAAGCTGGGGCCCAACTCTCTCTTAATGAAGGGTAGTTTCAAATCAGTGCGTTTGATCAACTCTGTGCAGTCTTAATTACGGCGCTCGTTCCGCGCGGGACAATCCGGTTATTTATGACTACATAAGCTTGATTATTCTTTAATGAATACTTGTTTTTAAACGTTTAATTAAGTTTTATGGCGACAGGGCAGCGGAGACGCGGGCGCCCCGCCGCTCCGCCGGCCACCAGCTAATTGGATCGGGTTGACGCACTCGCCCCCGCGCCCCTGCCCCTTCCTTGCCCAGCCCGCACCTTCACCCACTCCTAATTGTATGAAATTGCTAATTGGAAAATTTTATAAGCGGCCACCCGCAGGCCTACATCTGAATCCGGGGATTGCCAAGAAAAATTAGTTCAAGGAGACGATCCGCAAGGTCAAACTTATCCAATCCTTTTAGAGCGCCCCGCGGCGAGCGAGACTCCATTTCCTTTGATTGTTTTAGTTTACGTTGTCGTTTTGTTCCAGGGCGTGTAGTCGTGGTGTGAGTGCGAGCGGCCCCCGCTCCAACCGCCAAGCTGGCAGCGAGCGCGTTGAGTATGAACCCGCACTACCACGGGTACGGGGAGCTGAGCTCGCCACACCCGGCCTCGCCCGAGGCGGCCTTCGCCACCAACGGGCACGACTCGCAGTACCACAACAACAACAACAACAACCCCGCGCTCAAGGAATGCGCGGGCTGCGGTGGCAAGATTGTGGAGCGCTTCCTGCTCCACGCGCTCGACCGGTACTGGCACCATGGCTGCCTGAAGTGCACCTGCTGCGGCCAGGCGCTCGCGGACATGGGCCGCTCCTTCTACTTCAAAGGCGGGATGATATTATGCAAAAGCGACTACACGAGGTGAGTCTTCTTAACTAAACCTCCACATTTCCAGACGACCTCTGTGGCGCGGTGGCCGATGGTCTGCCTGCGACGCAGGAGGTTGCGGGTTCGATTCCCGCCTCGGGACAAACGTGTGTACGATCTGCCGACATTTGTCCAGAGCGTTCTGGATGTTTTCTATGTATAAAAAAAATATCAATCTATGTAGTGTATTGTATTAAGTATATCAGTTATCTAGAACCCATAACACAAGCTCTGCTTAGCTTGGGGCTAGATGATGCTGTGTGAATTGTCCAGCATTATTATTATTTATTTATTTATTTAACTTTTAGATCTATAAAATCTTATAATGAAAAACTTCTCATCACTAATTAGAACCATTTAAGGCATCGGATTCCGCTCTCCCGATCGATCTTTCCCATTGATCGATTTAATCAGTTTTTAGTCTGTCATCTGAAGATGACAATGGCGTGTCTGTCAAACGCATTGAGCACCCAAAAAAGTATACCGAGAAAGCCGCGGGCGCATTGTTATGAAAATGCTTTGAACCGTTTCGTTTCTACCTGGGAGAGGTATAAAAAGTACACAGTTTTGCACACAACGACCGATCGGCGACGGCGTCTGGCGAACAGCTATAGCAGCAAACCAGCTAAATTGGTCTTGTTAAAGACCGCTAAGGACTAATTTAGGGTGGAGGTAACAAAGTTTTTGCCGGCAGTCCGTTGTCAATTAACCTTCTATGTTTTATAGAGCGTGCTACGTATTAGGAAAGCTAAGTTATTGCTTACGGACAGTCATAGCGCTACGCTGCCAAGTCAGTCTAATGAATGCCCCTACATAGAAAATAACCATAAGTGTTATTGATAAATATGTCGCGGGTATTAAGCCCATTAAAACCAGGAACCTGTTTTATTTCCACGCGATCTTGTAAATCACTTTGAGGTATTTTCTTCCAATTATGAGTGTTTATTTTCCTTAGGTGAGCTGTGAAGTAAATTGATGTAAAATAACATGCAATTACTAACTACCTACTTAAATAATTTCAGTTTTATGTTGGTTTTATTTTATTAGTTCGTTAAAATAACTACACGTTAAATTTCATACGATTTTAATGACTAAGAAATTTCATAGAGGTAATATAATTATCACTGTTTGTTTAATATTAATAACGAACACGGTTTATTAGATTTTTTGAATTTCATAGATTTTTTTCCTTGATGGCGCAACTAAAACATTCAAAGTCCCGATGTCTTCACGTGGCTTCCAGCTGCCAAACCTGTGTTAATTAGTCAAACGCACGGAATTCCGTCCAATTATCTCCGGCGTACTCCTCCAAAAATGCGCTTTTTACCGAAGCTTTCGCTTTCAAATCCCCAAGCCCCTGATTTATCGTTACGAATACTCGTAAATAGCATCAGATACTTAAGCTCGTATTTGACATTCGCATAAATTCGTTTTACACTGATTTCCCTTGTTTACCGGCGGTTGTGAGTCAAACTAGAGCGAAGAGTGGGCCGACCGCGGCGCGGGTCGTGCGTCGTAGATTCGATAAAGCTCGTCTACAGTTGACAGAGACGGTGCGGCCTAACGAGCGGGCCCGTGCTCGGTGGGGCCTCCAGGGGTGTAAGAAGGGGGTGGCGGGGGTATGAAGAAGTGCGGTTCCGTGCATGTCTCTGCTGATTGACCCGCGTCACTCGGCAAACAACAACTAACGAGTCCACCCCGCGCCTCACCTACTCCTGCCATCACTCGATGCGACTTCACGCCGCACGATTTTCTCGATTAATACTTGCAAAAGCTTACTAATTTTTGTAATGTTTTTGTTTGCACTAATAAAATACTGTAATAATTGCAAAATACTGACCCTGTTGCCCTGATACGTAGGTACATAACATACCTAGACGTACAGATTTTTTTTAATTTACGTGATCGGAAGTCTTTTCACTTTAAATTGGAACAGTTGATTATTTCAAATGATTCTCTGCATCTCTATGCGATAGGAAAAAAACATGAACATTGTCTTTGGTAACAAAAATATATAAGTATTGTTTCTATTTAGACTAACCCCCATATTCATAATGGTCTGCTAACATAAAACAGCTGCTAAGTAGTGTTATTTCTCAGTCTGACTTATGTCAATAGAAGAAGACAGCGAGATTTCGTAGCGTGCTAAGTAAGAAGACTATTACTAATAAGGGGGATAGTCCCTAAAATCTATAAGATGTGGCAAGGCAACCAGACTATTTTCAGAGTAAGAAAGATCATTTTAAATGACGAATAAAATCATTTTACTAAACTTGGATCGTACGTACTGTACGCTGATATGTTACACTTGCTGTCAACATCACTTGCCAATTGTTTGTCAATAACGCTATTTCATACACAGAGCCCTGATTAAGATACGTTAACGAAACGTTAACGAAATTAACGCTTCACGCAACCAGTTATCCGCCTTTTGTCCCGATATGATGGATTGCGGTCCCGCTTTACAAAGACGGTGATGATGTTCCTTCTGATTACTGTGTGTATGAAATTATTGTTTGTATGAAATTATTGTGTATTTGTGTGTGTGTAAGAAATTAGGAGGTGTGCGAGTTTGCTCCACCGGAAGCATTAAATAAACATTACGATGCTTTAACACGGATTTTATAATGATTTATTACTTCTATTGTTAGCGTGTACCTATAAACAAGATTGGTGTACACTGTTTTGCAGGTAATCATCTTATATCGTGAAAACAGGCAAACTGTGCGGTTTATCTTCCAAGTTTTGATATAGTTTGATGTTATTTTTGTTTTATTCTTATGTAAAGGCAAGCTCAATGTTTATTAGTTTTTGCCAAAAGTATACGTTTTCGTAGCACTTTTCGTAGCACCTCTACGATTTTTTCGAGATTTAATTATAAAAGTTCGCGTAATAAACTAAGACCTAAAAAAGTATATATCGATTAAGATCCTGGGCACAGAAAAACTCGCATCGACTCGTAAACGCCTCGTATTCCAATACCAAGTTGAACTTCAAAAATCCAGTTACACAGCTTGCAAATCAAAAAGTTGGTTAGTTAGCGAAAGTGTTATCGGAACGGGTAAGAAGTTGGTATTTTACGGGAGTCTCGTTAGGCGGGCGGCGCGCGCGGGCGGCTGATTGCCGATTGAGCAGCAATTGCCTTGATTGACGGCGCCCGCACGCGCCCTAACGAACCTGCTTTCAACGTGGACGTGCCGGGCTACATTCACTCTCTGCTCTCTATTACTCTCATACAACTGCTTACGACTATTTTTGCATCGAAATTCAACAAATGCCTCAATATCTATCGCTGTAGAATATAGCTCTATAGTACATGCAACCCTAAAAGCATTTGCCCCTTGCAACATGCTGAGACAGGGACCCGTTTTACCATTCGTTAGTTAATAAGATTGTTTTGATGTTAAATAAGGTTATGTTCACATTTTTTCGGATTTTGCTCCAACTCGAAAAATAGCAACTAACAGGCTAAAGGTTTCTTCGTCGTTTCTTTACTTTAGTCTACATACCGAAGCGATCGAAATAAAACATACCACGTTATTTCCGTGTCAGTGTATTTTTTAAAATGATTTGTCCTTTTCTAAGTGTACATTTATTGTATTTATGGAAATAAAGCATTTTTGAGTTTGAGTTTGAGTTTGATGCCGCAACACATTTTTCATGGTTGTATTGAACAGCACCTATTTTAGAAAGTTTGTGGAGAGACAACCATTACATTAAATTTCACGTATAAGAGGTTGTGGGGACATGTTGGGAATAAAATATAAAGACAGCACCTCATAATAAACCCACAAACCATAATTCCTGTGTAAAATGTATATTTAAACGCGTGTCCAGAGAGGGCGGCAAGGGGGTCCAATTTGGGTGCTCGTTAAGTTGCAAAAGACGCACGGCTTAATTGCAACCGCCTGTCCTAATGAGGCCCAATGTCGGCCTTCTCGCAAATTAACATTGTGCAAAAATGGTGATGTCCCTGTCCTTGTGTTCCATAGATCTTTATAAATATTGACTACGTTCAAATTTTCATGACAGTATTCATTAAATTCTATACAGCGATGCCAGTCTCTCCGTTCCTGGCTAATTTGTTCAAACATGAAACAGACTGTACCAAGTCTTTATGTAAGTGAATTCCGTGAACCAAAAGACGGGCGATCGCTACCTCGGGCCGAAGATTGGGCAGATTGGGTTACGTCCTAGAGCAGAGTCCCGATTAATTTCGTTTGTCAGACTCGAAACCAAAGTCTGCTGGACGAAGGCAGTCTGCTAAATAGAAACTAAACAGCGTCTACGAAGCGGTCAATCTTGTTTGGAATTTGATTACCAATATCTATCGCGTTAAACTGGCTTGAGATTGGATAGTTTCCTTTGTAATGATATTTCCGGAAACTATCAAAGTTTTGATTGGACAATGGATGCTTTCTTTTGTTTCACTATTGGCTCCAAGGCGGAGTTGGATGCAAACTTATCAAGCTCGCACATTTCAATCTCACCCAAGATAAGAACTTACAAGATTTGTAAAGTATTGAGCTCTTGCACCTAGTAAATAAAATCAGAAAAACTTGAACATCCTGGGCTCTTTTTACTCTTAAAAACGAAAACGAAGTTTCGTTTTTAAGAGTTTCTGATTCGTTTTCGTGCCACACCGTGCCTCGCACAAAAATGGAATATGAACCATAGACAGAACGATCGTCGATCATCCATCAGCCTGACGGAGGATAGGAAATTCTTCTTACTCTATGAGTTTCTAGACGTACTATATAAACTCTATGGTTTCTAGTAAGAAGGTGCGGTGAGACCTTGCCTTATACTCGTAGATTGGATACTACGTTGTGTTATTTTAATATCGAGTAATGAAGCGTCGAAATGATATCATAAGCGTCGAAATGATTGTAAAAAACAAGACAGGCGATGTTTCGGACCTGTCCAACTACAGGCCTATTTCACTGGCTACAATAGTGGCTAAGGTGCTGGATAGTTTGCTTGACAGACACCTACGGGGGCACATTAAACTGAACGATGCTCAATTTGGGTTTCGTTCAGGCTTATCAACAGAAACTGCTATCTTGTCTCTCAAGCAAACTGTTCAGTACTACACGGCTAGAGGAACACCGGTGTACGCCTGTTATTTGGACCTGTCCAAGGCGTTTGACCTGGTGTCGTACGACCTGCTTTGGAAGAAGTTGGCGCATGAGTCGACCTTCCCAGGTGAGTTGGCGTCACTGTTTCGGTATTGGTACAGTCACCAAACCAATATTGTGAAGTGGGCGGATTCATACTCAGACATGTACAGGCTGGAATGCGGAGTGAGGCAGGGGGGGTCTCTTCTCCAAGTCTTTTCAACCTGTACATGAACAGCCTGATTGAGGAGCTCAGTGGCAACAAAGTCGGCTGTCATATAGATGGGGTATGTATCAATAACATTAGCTACGCCGACGACATGGTGCTGCTGAGCCCCTCGATCGGAGCCCTACGCAGGCTGCTACAGACATGTGAGTCCTATGCGAAGGCCCATGGGCTCAGATATAATGCGAAAAAGAGTGAGTTCATGGTATTTAGGGCAGGCTCCAAGACCTATCTAGATGTACCAGCCATCGCCCTAGACGGAACTCTTCTCAAGCGCGTGTCAAAATTTAAATATCTGGGTCATTGGGTCAACGAGGACCTAGTGGATAATGATGACATGGAAAGAGAGCGCAGGGCGTTGGCCGTCCGATGTAACATGGTGGCTCGCAGGTTTGCTCGCAGTTCCAAGGAGGTGAAGGTGACGCTTTTCAAGGCATACTGTCAGTCACTATATACCGGCAGCCTGTGGGTGACCTATACGCAGAAGGCGTACAACGCACTGCGCGTGCAATATAACAATGGGTTTAGAGTGCTGATGGGGTTGCCACGATTCTGCAGTGCTTCAGGTATGTTCAGTGAGGCGCACACTGATGGTTTTCACGCCATCATAAGAAAGCGTTGTGCGTCGCTCATGAAACGCCTTAGTGGCAGCCCCAACATCATTCTAAGCACATTGGTGGACAGGTGGGACTCTCCGTTTATAGGGCACTGGATAAACTTGCACGCAACCCTTTCTAAGGGGCGGTGCCCAGGTCACTGATGGTCTCTCGTGTCTGCTGATCTTCGTCCTTGTACGTATTTTATTATTATTCATTTTAATTTTTCTCGACATTTAAAATTATTATTATTATTATTTTTTACTGTGTTTTATTATTATTAATTACTGTGTTTTTATTATTATTAATTACTGTGTTTTATTATGAATTATTGTGTTTTTCTTATTATTGTGTATTTTTATGAGTCTTGGTACTTGAAATAATCAATTTTTATTTTTTATTTTTATTTTATAAGCAAGCGACGTAAGTGTTGAAAAAACTAAACTTAGATTGTTCTTTTACGTGTAGGCGCCCTGGAGGGTAGTTCCACCCCGCTCCAAATCCTATATTTCTTATAATTTTAATTTTATTACATTGATTCCACCGCGCTCCAAAAAAATTTAGTGGAGTTTGCATAAAAATAAACTTAGCATGAAACAGGTAAGGTATATAAAATATTATCATAAAAGAGAAAAAACATATCAGACTATGTTTATTCAGTTATTATCTAGCAAAACCTTTCATTTAGCTACAAAATAACACAAAACATTTTGAAATTTGCAAAACACGTAGATACTTCTCTCTTTGTCTTGTATGTACACAATATTTTTTTTGATTTATTTATTTATCAACTTAAAATAACATTACATAGAAAACTAATAATAACACTAGGTAAACTACAGAGGTTTGTGAAACAGTGCTATTAGCTAGTCAGCCGAATAGCTACCTATCAGATAGGTTTGACAAATATAATAGCTTAATATAAGTTTTAGTGTGATTGATTAGGTACTAAAAGAGTTATAAAAATAATATCTATCCACAGTCGCTTCATAAACTCTTTCTAACCATAGGTTTGTAAGAAAACTCTTTCAGGGTTAAGCTCGCCTTTGTACATGTCCGGTATTTGTTAACTTTTATGTATGATTTAATTTGTGTGTGCAATGAAGAATTTATGAATACTTCATATAAGTTTCTGATAAATTCTACATATTGTCAGTTTTACGTTAGATCTATACCAGAAACCGTGAGTATAGGAAAGTTCTGTACATTTGTCAACGGTTATGCGCCCGGTTTGGGTCTTGTTCGTGATGCGTGCTGGGGACAACTGACCGGTAAATCATAGCCGTGCAGATTTACTGCATGGCATTGCATCCGAGGGGATAATGGGAGTAAGTTCTACCTGTGAAATAAGTACCTAAAGTCAGAGTCAGAGTCAAATCGTTTATTTCTTTAGGCTTACAAAATAAGCAATATTTGTTCCGAGTGGTCTCGGTATTTTCTGTCTTATAAAGAACAAACATCGATATGTATTTTTTTATCAAGTATATCAGTCATCTAGTACCCATAACACAAGCTCTGCTTAACTTGGAGCTAAATGATGCTGTGTGGATTGTCCAACATTGGAATATCTTAACAAGATACCATTTCAAGAAACATAATTATAATTGTTATTTATAAATCATTTTCAAGATTTGTTTTCTACATCGGTAAGGCAAGGTCTTAAGCTCTTTGGTTAATTTAATTAAGTTACACCACTATCTTCGGAGAAAGCAAGGTATAATAACCTTAAAGTACAAAAGGCAGTAATTAATGCAATAGTAAAAGTACCTAATTAAAAAGCTTTAACCAACAAATACTGAAGTTGCCAAGTAAGCGGTTAGCAGTAATGGGCGGGTTAAAAACTTGGCCGGATTAACCTCAATTATAAGTCATAATGGACTTGCATCATTAAATTTTGCTAATTAGTTATAATTAATAAGTTAAATTGAATCTGGTTCAGTAATAAATAAATTTTCAATCAATCCTTTCATAAACCCAAACGGAGATGAAAGTTTGTACATTGAAACTACTAAATTGATTTTCTAGAACCAGTATCAAGTATAAAAGCTGGTGTTTTCGTGATCCAAGTCAACTTTAAAAACTTTTTTGACTAAAAAAATAATACACTGAATAGAATAGAAACAAAATTTATTTGGATCAGTACAGGTACATACGAAAAGAGTAACTAAAATTCACAAACGAAGAACAGTATAACATTAAAGACATTTACAACGGGATATACCATGATTTGAGTTTTGAGCTTATAATAATTTTTCTTCTTTATTTTTTAGGTTAAATCATGGTAAATATCCCGTTGCAAAAGTCTTTAGTGGTAATAAACATAATGGATTTAAAAGTCTTACAGTATAACATGGAGGTAAGTGACATGAAGGAGTGGGTGGCAGTTTACACTTAATATTTGGGTCCACATCCACGTCCCTGTGCCACTGCATAGGTTTATAATTTTTGTCCATAGGTTTAGCATTTTTATCCATCGTTTATGTATATTAAGTTTAACAAATGGTATAACTGGTCTGGTATTAATATGGATCACTTGAGTTGCTTCTAGATTGTTTGCAGTCGTGTCTGTTTCAATTGCAAATACTAGTTCGTTTCTATTATTTAATTGTTTTCTAATAATGCTGAAATAAATAAATATTGCTGGACAATCTACACAACATTATTTAGCCAGAGCAAGCTCAACTAAACAGATCATGTGTCTGTGCATAATTTTATAATTTGACCTATTCTATTCTACATTTATTGTATTCAAAGAGTTTTTGACTTGATTTGATTTGAATAGGAATCATTGAAGTGCAGTAAATCAGTACGTTCTTCAAATCTCATCGGTCCACGTCAACTACGTCAATATCCAGTATTTGTCGTCATCAATTCAGCGTCGCAGCGTCAGTACGGACATGTTTGCCGACGTCCCCACAAGTCGTGTTCGAGATATTCACGAGATGAACCCATCTTGTACAAGCCAAGTCACTGTTACTATAAATTGACGCTGTGTTTGGCTTCTTAATTGGACGGGCTGGCTTACAAGAAGGGTTGATAGGAAATATAGCTTTGCTTTCGCAGGATCTTGGTTTATTTTTAGAGGAGATAACTCTGTGACGACCTATATCTAGAATAGTATTTTTAAACACATTGGATTGAAAACCAGTGAGGCTGTACATTTATTTTGGTAGAAAGTTTTCCTCGTCGCTTCTTTACTTTAGTTTACATAATCAATGTGACAGAAATAAATGTATCACTCAGTTTCCATGTTTATTAAAAACTTTGAGCATTGGACTTTTACTAAGTATACATTATTAAAATCACCTCATCTAAAAACAATTTTAAATTATTTTTGCGCCAAAATACAAAAAGTCTCAAATGTTGTTTCTGGTTCCGAATCAACGTAACTGTTGAAAAGATCAATAAATAATAATAATATATTCTCTATTTCCAGACACGATATGTACAATACAAAATAAAAAATATTAAAACAAAATTAAATAAAATCAAGCTACAAATATCAAATGATTTCCTAACAGTCTGTGTGGGGGTTCAATTCACTTAAATAGCTTCAATTCAAACTGTTTGCTCCATGGTTGTTAGATACCTCTTATTCATCGGTACCTATAAGAGCTTTGACGCCCAATTAGAGGAATAACTTCAGTCAAATTAGATAGGTGAACCTCAATTAGGCGAGGTGCTCTGTATTCTGGAACGAGGTACAATTATCCAAAAGGGCAAAGAACATCTTGAGTTTCCTAGACTGACGCTGGTTGACGTTGGACAGAATATAGCGCGGAGATCACACTAATATTATAAATGCGAAACTTTGGATGGATGTATGGAGTGATGGATGGATGGATGTTTGTTACTTCTTCACGCCAAAACTACTAGACGGATAAGGCTGAAATTTTGCATACATTAGTATGTTTATTTTTTGGTTTGACTCGACGTTTGTAAGTTGAATAGTTTCCTTGGATTTCTTATTTATTTTAGCCGCTCAGTCGCTCAGTGGTGAGATAATGCGAAAATAATATTGGTTAGTTTAACAATATACCTACTTTGGTTTTGTGCTTAAAATAAGGATCTGACATACCTAACAATGACAAAAAGTCTCTTAAATATTTTAGAATAAAAAACCCTTTCGCGCTACTTCAGTAGCTCGTTTGGTTTATATACGGGACTGATATACCGATGACTCAAAGTCCCTTAAATATTTAAATAAAATCTATATATAATATTAGGTCCTTACATATGAAATTGGCGTTTTGTATGGGAGGAACAAAAAGTCGAATATTTTTTAATATAATATATTTAATTAATCAAAGTATGAACCATTATTTTCTATGCACTTTTGCCATCTTATAGGTAGTTCATTGATCCCTTTACTAAAAAAACCAGTCGGACGGGAATCAATAAAATCTTTGAAGGCGATTTGGACTGCCCCATCGGAGTTGAATTTTTTCCCTTGCAAGAAGTTATCCAAATTTCGAAAAAAATGGTAATCTGTTGGAGCAAGGTCCGGGGAGTACGGAGGATGTCTTAGACTTTCCAATTGAAGCTCTTCTAATTTAGTAGCCGTCTGTTGCGCAGTGTGTGGTCTAGCATTGTCGTGAAGCAGCAGTGGCGTGGAGCGATTGACCAGCCTAGGTTGTTTAGCCGCTAGCTTTTCCATCATGGTTTGCAATTGCTGACAATAGACATCAGCCGTAATAGTCTGGCCAGATTTGAGAAAACTGTAATGAACAATACCGGCACTAGTCCACCAAACGCTTACAAGTAACTTTTTTGGGGTTAATTTTCGCTTGGGGCAGGATTTGGCTGGCTGGCCAGGATCCAACCATTGCGCTGAGCGCTTCCGATTATCGTAAAGAACCCATTTTTCATCACAGGTAATGATTCGGTTTAAAATACCTTCATTATTGTGCCGGTTTAGTAATGTAACGCAGCAGTCGACGCGCGTTTGCCGGTTTGCTTCAGTCAATTCGTGAGGTACCCACCTTTCAAGCTTTTTAATCTTCCCAATTTGCTTCAAGTGAATTAAAACAGTTTTATCACTAACATCGCAGCCTGCAGCTAACTCGGACGTGGTTTGCGATGGATCCGCTTCCACAATAGCCTTCAACTCTTCATTATCAACTTGAGTCTCAGGCCGTCCACGGGGCTTGTTCTGCAGGTCGAAATTTCCAGAACGAAAACGTTGGAACCAAAAACGAACTGTGTTTTCTTTTGCAACACGACCGCCATACACATCATTCACCCTTCGAGTTGTTTCCGCAGCACTAGTGCCACGGCGGAACTCGTACTCGTAAATAATGCGATATTTTAAGTTTTCCATTTTGTAAAATGAGTGCCGCAAACAGAAAAAAACAGAAGAAAAAAAACAAATGAATGACGATCATCGAAGCACAAATACATGAGTCTATAGCTGTACAAATTTGAATTTGGAATTCCTTACCAAAGAGGAGAAATTTGTGATTAAAGTGGCCAGTACGAAAAACGCCAATTTCATATGTAAGGACCTAATATAAATGAAAGTTGTGTTAGTTACCTACACTATTTAATATAACTCAAGAACGGCTGAACCAATTTGGCTGAAAATTGGTGGGGAGGTAACTTAGAGCCAGGAGACGGACATAGGATAGTTTTCATTTCGTCCCCGGCTGAACGAATCTTGATGAAATTTGGCAGGGAGGTAAACGGTATCCCGGGAGCGGACATAGGCTACTTAAATAGAGCGTGCGAAGCCGCGGGCAAAATGAAAAAACCATTTTACTCTAGCTTGTGAATCACAACCGCATTTTGACGGACGCCGTCATGTAAGTTAAACTTGTCTTGATGTTAGGCGGGCGGGCAGCGCGGGACGCCCGAGGTGCCCGATGTGATGTTAATTAATAATGTCTGTCTCCCGCTAACGAGACCGTCATGAGTACATTATTTAGCCACCTGATTAGTTCGCAGGAGCTGATCCCAGCAGCCAATCCAGCCAGCCACTTCACCCGCAGCTAATTAACGGTTCCCGTTAAATTTGATTTGTCATTGCACTATCGCTAATTGGAACTTCGTAATTGATCATTCCAATCATTGATGTGGTCCACGCACGACGTGAACCGCTAACAATCAATGTTTGCCTTTACTTCACGACTCACTAAAACTAATGAAATATGAACCGACCGCGCCATCCATGCGTCAACAGCGACTCGTTTTATTTCTATTCTATTATTAAAACGTTTAATTTAGGGCAACAGTTTTACACACAAAACGATCAAAACGCAATCTCTCTGGATAGGGAACCTATTCGAAATTGATATGGGTGGAGCGCAGTGCTGCGTCGCGCCTATGCAGCTCGTAAACGTCGCTAGCGAGCTTCGAAACGACCCAAAGCCTATAAAAGTAGCCGACGCATCTCGCACTCTATTCCCCTCCAATCGGGTTCAGATTAGAATGGACACTGCCACTAGACGTGTTACATAGACGGACGAATTTCGTTAATAAATAAACGCACTGCCCGGCGTCCGGCCGGCTCTCGGGAAAAAGGAAAAAGCGTTCGGGTGAAAATTTGGCGCAAGTATGACAGCAACGCAGGCGTGACGTACACAAATCTTTGTTCGATACGACCGCGCTGTCAAAGGAATTTTTAATAATATTTACTGGCCGAGATTCGGTTTAGCGGGGATTCCACTTGTTACCGTCACATCGAACTTGCATGACAGCACGCCGAATTCGCAATCAAAAGATTTTATTCATATTTTTCGCACCATGATTTTACTGTCACCATTCGGAGCCTTTTCATGTATTCTGTGTATTTAGCCATTCTTTTGTTTCGAACGCGAATTCAGTTTAAAAATGCAAAAACTTCGCACTGCGTGAAGCGAAGATGAACTGAATCGTTACGTCATTATCATTACGTCGTAATCATAAGCATTGTGTCATTAAATTGTGGATACCTTCGTAGATAAACTTTAATTAAATTATATGCCGAGAATACGGGAGTGCTTATGATGACGATCAAATCGTATCAATTAAGGAGTACTCAGCAAACTGAAGTGTCGGCGAAAGTGCTTTCGGCTTGCAGCGAAAGAGCCTTCGGCTTTCTATGAAATTTACTAGAAAGTTTTATTTTAAAGAAAAATTATTTATACTCCGGACACGCCTTTATTTTCTTGGCTGAGTAAAAGAATGCAACATTTCATGGAATCTTTCGTTTCTTTTTAACCGACTTCAAAAAAAGGAGGAGGTTCACAATTCAACTGTTTTATGTTTTTTACCTCAGAACTTTTGACTGGGCTGTCGATCTTCATGATTATTTTTTTATATGAAAACCGCTGCTTCCCGTGTGGTCCCATTTTAATTTTGTTCAGTTCAGACAGTGAGATCCATGAAAATTCATGAAAAAAACTATAAAAATTGACGTCGGTTTATAGTTTTTAAAAACAAAATTAATTATTAAAAACCAAGATGTGAATCTTTCGACTCGGAAAATTGTCTGTACTTACGAGAGCTTCGATATTTACCTATCGGTCTGATACATAGCGTGTCTATGAAATATTGCATTATTTTCTATCATTGGGTCAAAGAAAAGAAAAGCGTGGGCGTAGTATAGTTTTCTTATTTGGACATGTTATAAATTTAATTATTCATCATTAATTAATAGAGCATGAGACCCACGACCCTAGAAGTAAGGCTCATTTGACATTTTTAACACCAACAAATAGCAACTTTCAATTTCAGTCCAACAATTCGGCCTCACTGAATATTTTCGGCTACACCAGCCCCTACGCAACATTAGCTAGTTATGGATCCTGATCTTAATAAACCTCATGGTTTTATTTTACATCTCTAAATCAAAACATTGCAAATTGCAATTTCAGAGCACTAATTCGGCTTCACTGTGCAATTTCGGCTACAGAGCCATCCCTACTCAACGTTAGCTAGTTATAGATCCCACTCCTGATCTTAATTAACCTCACGGTTTCACCAAAACATTGCAATTTGCAATATGAGTGCAACAATTCGGCCCCACTGTGTATTTTCGGCTACACCAGCCCCCCCTACTCAACGTTAGCTAGTTATAGATCCCACTCCTGATCTTAATTAACCTCACGTGTTAACCGCGCAATAACTACGGGTATGTGCTCTCTGCAACTTACTACTTAATAATAATGTGACGCGGGTATGTAAATTTATGCTTAACTTTATCGGAGATGCCTTAATTATGTAATATAAGCCCATATATCAACCTTAAGTGGTTTATTACTAACTAATAGATAAGCAGGCTCAGAATTAAGTTATTTGTATGGGAGGTACGGTTGAGTTGATATTTTATGAGGTTATAATATTAAGTTGGTTATGAATGATAAATTATTAGAACAGAATTTATGAATGTATACTTATAGATAGGATTAAGATACGTGAGCCAAGGAGAGGCCTAGCATTGGGAAACATCAGGTTAATTGCAATTCAATATTTAAAGGGTTAGAAGTAGATAATGTTTTCTAAAGGTTTTTACTGCAATAACTGTAACTAAATGATGCTATGTACAAGTAGGCTACGTATACATAGAAAATTATAATACTCGTAGTATAAAGAATATTTGCTGATCGTACAAAAGTTTGTCCTGAGACAGCAATCGAACTTACGATGCAGGCGGACCTTCAGACAATTCAGTATTCAGTATTCAGTATTTATTGCATTCATACTATCAGGTCTTAGTGATAAGGTGAGTTAAAGTTAAGATCACAGTATGTACGTACCCATTGTGGGTGTTGCAAATGTTGCAATGGAGAACTGGCAGGTATCGCGCAGTATCTTAAAATTAATAATAATGAACTTAATATTTACACTAATTTATAATTTAATTTGCGAGTCACTGAAAGGATCATTGAAGAAATCGTCAAGTTTGTAAAAACACTTGCGAATGCAAAAATATCCATTATCATAAACTAGATGCAACGTCTCTTAAAATTTGTCGAGACGTACTAAATTCACAACTATTTGATCTCGAATGCTATCCATCTCTTACTTCGTATTTTTTTTACCCAAAACAATATAATTTTTACCTTATTACTTTATTTTATTTATTTTATTTTATTTTTATTTTTATTTATACTTTGACAAGAACCGGCCATAACGAGTAACATTGAGGGCATCAAATAATAGAATAATAGTTCATAAAACAGTAACTGGAAGCACCGCAACCGATCCGCGGTCAGCACGCGTCTATTTCGAAACTTTCTAATGGGCGATATACATGGTTGGTTTGTTCAGACCACATTGCACCATCGCATGATCGACCAATAGTGTTTGAGAAGCTTAAGGTATAATATTACGCACCTTGGAACAATGCTCCAGCCTGTTAGGTTCAATCGTATTTTTTGACGTTGGCAGTAAAATTATTTTTGGGGATATAAATGTGAACCTTTGAATATTATCCATCGCGTCGATTGTAGTATTTTTTGTTTTTAAATTTAATAAACTTTTAACACAAAAATAATAAAAGCAAGCTACCAGCTAACAACTAAACCCAATCTAAGGTAACGTCGTTTCGTTTAGGAGTTGCTATGGCCACCTTCTGTCTCCATCAACAGTCCAGCCCGATGGTAGCATAACATTGTATTGTCACTAAACTTACACAAGTATGCCGAATTTCAGTTCAATCAATTGAAGATAACTGGCCTAAAATACAATTGCAAGATTTGTCGCACACTAACTAACCTAACTAGTGTTTTTTACACAATCTTAGGGAGAGTTAAGATTGTGTAAAAAATACTAGTTATAGAACCTTTTCTCACCTAAAAGAGCTTTCAGTTTGATCAGATTAACAAAACGAAAGATAACTTAATTATGTTGTGTAACGTGTCGCCTCATAATCAATTTAACTTTACAAAAACAATACGTAGATCCAAGATCGGACACAGACAATATCATAACTTTAGGAAGTACCCGTTAGCCTAATTGGATCGACCGCTCCAACCGTGTATTCGATGACGCCTAGTTCATCAACAAATTCATTATGTCGTAAAACGGCTTGCGCGAGACCGAAATATCGCGGGGCTCGTAAACCCGCTCGTAAAGACGTTTGTTTACTAATTCGAGAGGGCAGGTGGGCCGAGGGATGCTGCTAATAATAATAGTGGACCACTGTGCCCTTTGCCCTGCAGTGGGCTTATACAGGCTGAAAATCGGATAGGTTATAGGATTAAGAAAACTCTTTCTCTCAAAAGTATTTTTGGAAAATCCTAAGATATCATCATCATCTAGATCAGTCTAGACTAGTCCAATGCTGGACATAGGCCTCCCCTAATGAGCGCCATAGCGCCCTGTCTTCAGCTTGATGCATCCAGCATCTGGCTGCAGTTTTTTGCAGATAAAGATAAAGATACATTTATTTGGCCAAAACAGGTGACTACATAGGTACAATAGCTATAATGAAGGTAGGCTATACATAGATAGGTGCATACAGATGTTAATTTGGCGACTGTGCTGCCCCTGTTGGCCAAAAAGGGTCAAACTCAGCTCTGTGCTGAACCACTCGTGTGCGCGGATCAGCGCTGGTTTTCAGTTTGATCCTGAAATTAGTGATATCACGACCACGAAAACGAGAGCATTTCAAAACAAAATAGATCAGTAGGTGTCCAAGGATAATAATAACTATAGGAACATAATAATACAATGCAGTAAAAATAAAGCTAGTTTAAGTACTATGTACGTGCTACGTAATACTAATATTCATTATTACGCAAAGTATAACAAGTTCAACAGATCGTCATCACACTGGGATAGGATATAGGATTTCAAAATAAATAACGTAAGTTCTTTTTGAGAAATTGGGACCACAGTTCTCTGCTCCATAAAAATACATCTAAGGGTGCGTCCAGATTAACAAACATGTTTTATGACATTAGGGAACGTACCCATACTACGTGACCCGTTTAAGGGGGGGAGGTCTACAAAATATCACGCTTGGTCACAAGGAGGTGGTCTTAGCTTTTCCTCACGTGGTCAATATCCTCTAGGGAAATCTCGCGCTTTTTCGAGCTGTACTCAAATAAGACGCAACGAGCTACAAAAAATGGGTCACCTAGTATTGGTACGTTCCCCAAATAATTATTTAACAAGTCCACAGTTACATTACTGTGGACATAATAAGTAACATTAAATGTTACTTAATCTAGATGCACCTTATAGTAGCCAGCTATACCACCAACTATACCATAAAACCATTATTTATAAAGCATCGTCTCAAAAACCGTAAAAACTAACCCTTATTTGCGATCCGGTTGACTGTTGATGGTGCAAAGACGTCCAAATTGGCTGCCGGTCGCAAGTTTTAATGAGGCGAAATTCCCGTCGAATCGTCGTCTAACGCGACGTTCGTTAGCAAAAACGGGCCGCGCTAACACGCGATTAGAATACACCCCCGGCTTTTTGGCACACTGGGCGCAAACGGAGTTGCGCTGGGGTTTTCACTTTGACAAATTGGAACCCTAAATTTGTGAATGATCAACTGGAAACTTTTGGAAATTGAAGCTTATAGGTGTCGGGCTTACCTTTTCCACAGCGGTGGTGAAAAGTGTTGAATTTTAAAGAATTGGTGAAAAGGTGACGATGCTTTTACTGTGAGAACCACCTGGAATTTTAGTAGAAAATTTATAATTTTTATATTTATTCCTATTTTACTCTCTCTTTTGGCCATATCTTCAGCCCATGCCATACATAAATACAAAAAGCTTAACACATTTTTTTTCTTACAGAAACTAAGCATTTCACAAATGACCATCTTTAAAACTTTAGTTGCTATTCGGCTGAACCAATAATGGTCAAATAAGTGTATCTCGATCCTAACCCAAAAACATAGTGCCTCATTTGTGGCGGGCTTTCTCTGTTGTTGTCACATTAGCGAATAACTGCGGCAGACTTCAATACGTTAATGATGTCAAGTCTGCACGGTCCCTTATAAAGGGGCCTTGTTTTGAAGCTAAGAAAGCCTACATAAGCATACCTAATGGTTATTCTTATTTTCACTGTCAGTCTATTTAAGCAGAAACGAAAGATTTATTTGATTTCACAATTAACAGATGAAAACATAATCAAATACAAAGTAGTTGTACAAGTGTGAAAGTGTTCAAACTTTGATTCAAATCGAATGTCCTAGATCTTGAAAAAACCTACGTGTGATAATTTTTCATCATCAGCCTATATTGCTGGACATAGGCCTCCCCTAATGAGCGCCATGGCGCCCTGTCTTCAGCTCGACGCATCCAGCATCTGCCTGCAGTCTTTCGCAGATCATCATCCCACCTGGCCGGAGGGCGTCCTACACTACGTTTGCCGAGTCGCGGTCTCCACTCAAGAACTCGTTTACCCCAGCGGTTATCGGTTCTTCACGAGATATGGCCGGCCCACTGCCACTTCAGTTTGCTAATTCTTTGAGCTATGTCGATAACTTTGGTTCTCTGTCGGATGTATTCGTTACGAATCCTATCCTTCAGAGAGACTCCGAGCATAGCTCTTTCCATAGCTCGCTGAGCGACTTTAAACTGGTGGACCAGCCCTATCGTGAGTGTCCACGTCTCAGCTCCGTAGGTCATGACGGGTAGGACGCACTGATTGAAAACTTTCCTTTTCAAGCATTGCGGTATGGATGACGAGAAGACTCGACGTAGCTTTCCAAACGCTGCCCAGCCTAGCTGGATCCTCCTCTTGGCCTCCTTCTCAAAATTGTTTTTACCCAACTGCAGAATTTGTCCAAGGTAAGTGTACTCGGAAACAATTTCGAGAGGGTGGTGATAATTTTTAATAACCTAAAATTAAAATTTTTCATTTTACCTTTTGCCCGTGCGTTTTTTTTTCTAATTTTCTATACTAATATTATGAAGAGGAAATATTTGATTGTTTGTTTGTATTGAATAGCTCCGCCCCGGACCGATTTAAACAATTCTTTCATCATTAAAAAGCTTACTTTTCAGCAAAGGAAGGCTATATTTTATCCCGGAATTCCCACGGGAACGGGAACTATGCGGGTAAAACTGCGAGGTGCTGCTTGTATAGTTATATAATTACAGGTAATCGGATATAAAATTCACAAAATACAGACAGATTATTTTTTTCACGTACTATTAGAAAATTCTCTCATCTCTAAAATGTTTGTCGTCTGTTTTCAATCGTAATAATAAATGCATTCTTAACTGCTCGCTGCATATTTAATTTCTTTAAGATACCATATTTGGCACAAACCAAAAAAGGTTGTTCTTCTGTCACATATAGCGAATATCTGGCAACTCCGGCCAGCTAATGATGCTGGCGGGACGTCTATTAGAGGGAAAAAACTCCTTTTGCCATGCGCCTGCGTTGACTTTATCGGGACGATCTGATTTCTTGGCTTTGGCTTCATCAAGGGGCTATTATTGAGTTAACAACTCATTGTTTTTAACCGACTTCGAAAAATCGAGGTTCTCAATTCAAAATTTTTTTTGTTTGTTACCTCAGAACTTTTGACTGGGTGGGTCCGATTTTGATGGTTCGCTTATTATTTGAAAGCTGGTGCTTCCCGTGCGGTCTTATTTAGTCCAGTTCTGACGATGGCATCCATGAAGAACCATATAATTTAAGTCGGTTTATAGTTTTGAAAACATACCCAATTATATAGAGTTTGGTTTGTTGAAAGGTCTGAGATTGTAATTTTAAATAAGACTAATTCGCCGTGACAACGGACGGCGCGGCGTAAGAAGATTTTATTCATTTTCTAAAATCATTTGATATTAATATTATTAGGTAGAAGCGGATACACATTTTATTATTAAGTAACGAAATAAAATATTTTTAGGTTATATTTTATTATATTAAACCTTAGAAGTCGTGGTTATCCATTTTGCTACAAGCTAAATACAAAGTAATGTTATTTCGCTGGCAATTGAAGAAGAGAGAACGAGATACAGCAGTGTGCTAAGTTAGCAGACTACTCGTATATGAATAAGGGGGTTAGTTTCTTATGGAACTCAATCCATTCAAAACAAACCAGTAATTTAAAACTAATATCCACAACCTGATTGCTTTCTCATAACAAAATTCAGAAACAGGCCATTGCCGTTTTGCCGTCAACGATAATAGCAATGGTAATTTACTAAAACAATTGAAGGCCAAGTTGGCCAGGCAAGCAACAACCGCTCTAAGTACACCGCAATAAGTCTTATTATGTCCGTATTAATCGGCTAAATGTTCATGTTTATTCATAGGGAGCGATTGTTCGTAATCTACGCAAGAATCTACTCAGCAGGCAGAAACTCATTTTTGAAGTTCATAAATTATCGGCCGATATTGAGGCTATTTTCCTCCTAATGAGGTTGTAAACAACACTGTCTAATTAAACTCCTTAATCGCAAAACTCAAACGGTAACCGCATTTTAAAACAAAACCGGCCAATTTGGTAGAGACCGCGGCACGGTGGCGTAGGCGCGTGGAGGCAGCTAGATCACTTTGTTTTGCTACTGCTGAAAGCCGTAAATAGCGATTTTTGCGTCAAAATAAAATACAAAAAAAACATAATACAAAAAAATCTCTGCAAATTTCATCATACTCTGCGTCCTTCTTCAACTTATTTTACATTTTACTAGACCCTTGTCTTAATAATTAAGTTTACAACTTATAAATGAGCCAATTTTGAAAGCCTGAAGGAAAAAAAAATACTGATTTAGATTCCTGTACCCAGTTAAGATTTCAATCAGTAGAAAAGTCTGCTCAGATTTGTATCTACTTATATAAGAGACGGTAGATGTATTCTTATCCATAGAGTTTGTAACATTTGTTCCGCAGCGATAGTCAGGCATAGAGCTTTTGAAAGAATATGATAGCTATTTCAAATCATTCGATTCGTTTCCGAAGCGAAAACGTCAGATTCAAATTTGGATTCTATTTCGACGGAACTTTAGAACGCTATTTTGATTTGTCAAAAGTTTCCGTTATCGAATCCGACGGCCTTTCCGACGAATTAAAATACCCCTGCAGGTGGGGCGAATGATTGTCACCATCAGCTAGCGTTTACGCATAAATAGATAGATATATTGATAGATAGATAGATAGATAATTCTTTATTCATCACCTTAATAAAACATAAATTTACATAATTAGATAAAGGGACAAGAACAGCAATAAATAAATCACCTATCCTATACTGACATTTGAAAGCCATTTGGCAATATAAGATGGGTGAGTTTAGCGTAATTTCACAGGTGATTATATTGCATTCAATCAATTCATTAACTTTTAGGTTATATACCTCAAAAAGAATAGTTAGTGTACTAGCTGCTCCTCCGACTGCGACCAAGGTTCCCCTGTATCGGCGCGGCGATCGCGGCTCATTACCCCCGCCCCCACCCTAATTACGCCCGCCCTGCCCCTGCCCTGCCCCCGCCCTGCCCCCGCCGACGTGTTCGGATTGTTTTCTAATAATACCTTTATTTCCGTCCAGGTTAAACTCTTAATTACCCATTTATATCAACAAATCGTTCGGAAAACCGTTAAAAATTATTTGCTTTGTTTTCTGTTTCTAATTAAACTCTGAGCTTGATTAACTTTCACTGTGGTGTTATTTAGTTAGGGGCTTATTTTCGAAATTATTTTTACGAGCGCTATCAAATTAAATTTCCACAATAAAATAATACGTACTTTAATAATAAAGAAAATTTAGAAATAAATCCTTTTTTTTATTTTGGCTGATGTCTGACGCTTACAAGTTATTAGTATTATCAATCGAAATAAAAACGAAGTTATATCTGTCGACCTTATCGACTATATAGTATACCTTATCGACTCATCTATTAATTCAAATTAGCTGGTGTTTAAGACAGGCACTTAACTTCTTGTCACAATATCATTTACGAAAATAACAATTAAAAAAAAGAAACATATTAGAACGGATCTAGTCAGCTGTAGCCATTTCCTTGGACGGCCACCACCCAAATTACTTATTCGACCATTTCCCAGTTAGGCCATTTCCCCGAACGAATATTGATTTTTTTTTGTTTTTAGCGTAACTTGTAGTAGGTATTTACAATTGAAACATATGAGCGATAAATGCGCCCAACTATACGGAAGTCTTTATAGAGGTAGCTAATTTGATCGATCATACATAATACATATTCATAGTAATAAATAAATGAATTCAATACGGAAATACCAACAAAGTTATCGACTAAATAAACACCAAGTTAAAATAAATGTTAATTAATTATTTCATTTATTAAATGAAGTGGTCGCTGGGTGGTCTCGTTGATTAGTCATTGGTATTTTAATAAGCCGACTGTTGACTCTACTTACTTTGCTGTATTTCATAACAATAGTAATAATAGATAAATAGTAAGTAATAAATTGCTATATAGTAAGATATTATTATAGTGTAAGATGATAGACACTAAGACATATATAGTGTAAGATGATAGACACTAAGACATTGCTATACCAATCTAACATGGTGTATGTTCCAACTTTAGCTGTAATTAGAACTTAAGCTACCTATCAATGTACATACTGGCAATAAATGATTTTGACTTTGACTTTTTTTGAACAGTTTATTTATTTGTTTTAAGAACATAACTTTCAAATACCTGAGGGCGGAGCCAATCGGCATTCGCTATGAAGCAAATCGAAAACAATTGAAATATTCGTAGGAAAAAATTCGAAACAGATCACGTGACATATTTAAGGCATTATGTATGTTAAACCCATACATTAGTTTTGGATTTTTCTACTATCGCTTTCGACATCGATTGTTGTTACATTGTCTAGGCCCTCTGAGGGCCTAGGCCTATTGTTACATCGATGAGATATGTCACGAGATCTGTTTCGTATTTTCCCTACGAATCTTTTAATGGTTTTCGATTCGTTACATAGCGAATATCGGTTGACTACGCCATCTGAGGCAGGCATTTGTTTTCTATTAACGTGTAAGTCGAGTAACATCGGTGGCAAAACTAAACAAATATTTGACTGTTAAAGATCAAAATAAATATAATAATATTTAATACTGTCAAATTAGTTTGGTTTTAGTGACATCTGAAACTACTGTCATAAATTGATGTATAAGTAAAATCTAAGTAAAATCTGAAGGCCATGTTGACAAATATTTGCACGATCTGCAGATGTTTTAAAATAGATATCATAAAATATCTATTTAGGTATTGTATATAATTATATAGTACCCATAACACAAGCTCTGCTTAGCTTGGGGCTAAATGAAGCAGTGTGATTTTTCCAGCATTATTTATTTATTTATGTATGTCTGCTACTCAAATCACCTGAATTGTCAAGCAAAGTAGGTACAAAAACAACATCTTAGATAGTGCGTCCAACAAAAATACTTTCGAGGACCGTTTTCTTGCCAAAATTCATCGCAGCAATGAATGTGCCAAAAATCACTTTGTATTGAACAGTTTATAGCTGGCATTATGTTGAAAACAACTTTATCTAATTGAGTTTTAATTGTCTGATAATTTACTAAATGTCTGTGTTGAAAGCTTTTGGGAAATCATTGGACACTTTTTTGGCCCCCAATCTATCTAAACAAAAATGTCAAAAATGTCATGGTTATTGTGTCACAGAATAAATATCTATACTTAATTTGGGCATAAATATAAATAAATAAATAAATAATGCTGGATAATTCATACAGCAATATCTAGCCCCAATCTAAGCAGAGCTTGTGTTATGGGTACTAGATGACTGATATACATAATACAATACACTACATAGATATGTAGATATTTTTTTTATTATACATAGTAAACATCCAGAACGCCCGGAATAAATGTCTGCAGGTCGTGGGAATGGAATATGGGAATATGTGGGAGATCAGAATGGGAAGAAACCATGTCAAACGCGAATGAGCGATACTTACTTAGAAAAGATTCCATCTCTTTGTGATCTTACGACAAATGTGACGTAACATAAATTTATATAGACAAGGTTCTGTGTTATTTTTATCTACGTTTTTAAATAAAACCGGCGAAGTGCGAGTTAGGCTCGCTCATGAAGGGTTCCCTATATTAATATTATCTATGAAAACGACCAAAACAGTAATATCTGTTGATAGCCTTCGGTAATATTTATTTTATTTTGTTGTATTTGTAAATACAGCGGCAACGGAAGTTCATCATCTGTGACTATCACGGTGCATGAGATACAGCCTGGTGACAGACGGACAGACAGACAAACGACGTCTTAGTAATAGGGTCCCGTCCCTTTGTGTACTGAACTCTAAAAATTGGCAAAATTTCAATAAATAACCACGCGTTTGATCAAAGCTTTCTCTAATATAAATATATCCAATAATTCCATAACACTCCCCCATCCGAAATTGATAATAATCCCCACAAATTAATTCAATTATCCGCAACGAACGTGTAAGTAACATTAATTTATTAGTCGTAACATTTTGTCAAAAGCCACACTCGTACGATGAGCTAATCGACTATCACCGCTAATTGGCCCCGTCTGCCCCCCTCCCAAGCTAGGGGGGGAGATGACTCCCCCTCCCTAACTAATTAGATAAGTTCGCAACGCGACTGTACTTCTGGTGCCCCACTAAGCATCAATCTTTTTAATTAAACATTTTTGACACCGCGCGCCGCAACGATTAGCCATCGAACCAATTTCTATGTTAATACCGCGAATAGTTTTAATTTAAATGCAAAACGGGCGAATACGGTAAGTATACGGCTACATATGTATGAGCTGCAGTGTTATTCCAACCTGTTATTATTACGTGAATCTCGTTACTTGGTTGGTTTTCATTGATAACTTGTTCAGCCTTCAGTTTTGGTAACTATTATTATTCTAATTAGGAATAACAGACGTTGTATGATGCAAATTAAAACGTATGCGTATTTGAATAAGAGCTGAGTTGACTCAAGCGAAGATAAGAGAGAATAGACCGTTCTAGATCTTGGTGATACATCGTCGGTACCTCGTCACTTTCCATCAGGTGAGGTTGTGGTCAAACGAAGGTCCATTGATTATACTAAAAACAGTTAGAGACATTGATTTAAAAAGAGAATATAGGTTACGTTCTCCCAGCGCTTACTCAAAAAATGGCATGTGTTACAACAACTACACGCAAACACATACGCTCACAGTTACATTTCCAGTCCTGTGCAATACAAAGAAGAACAAAGACGGAAAGACGTATCTAGGACCGAAGTGAGACTGAGACAACAATATTTCACGCGAATCACGACCGCCCGTGCCGCCGGTCAGACGATGACTGATGTGGGAGAACACAATTTTACACAGTTTGAGGTTGCCACTTTCGAGCAACCAGTGCCTCATCTTCGTTTTTAATAAATCAATGGTTAGAGAACCATAGAAGTAGAATCCTATTTTAATTCGCCAAAATACGACAATTGCGTGTTCTTTTTTGTTTTTTTGTGCGAATTGGTACTTTAATTCGGTGTATTAAAGAAACCGATTGGCCGAAACGAAACACGGAATTGCGTATTTGGAGAATTTATATAAGCCCACTGTTACTTCAATGACATTGCAGTAAATAATTAATTGATCATAATTCCTATGTCCATGTCTGTGGAATTAAAAAAAAACATTATTTTATACCACCAACCTAAATGAGTTATAAAATTTATAATAACTTATTAAATTTATTTACCGATTAATCGGGTTCTAACACATTATTAACCTGTTTAAATAAACATTGAAAGACATCATGTTAGTCAGAACTGTACAGTCACCGACAAAAGTTGTTGCTCCTTGTACTGGCGCGAAAAAGACAATTAGTTTAGACAGATACCTGCTGCTGTCCTCTATAACAAGAGTGGACCATTATAGATCTCCTGAGAGCTATAAATCAGGGCATACAATGGCACATTGTCTGTCGCTCAGATTAAATAAATATAAATAGGTGGCGACTCCTGCGCCGATCTTATCACTTACGACATTTAGAGATGTGAGACGCCGAAATCACCCTTCTACGGTTAACTGTAAAGGCGATATTGATGTATGAAATCACAAGGATCTAAGCTTTCTAATCTATTTTATACCTTATTTGAAAGGGTCATGGCCTAAAACTGTCTGGTGGTGTAGACTCTAATATGGATAGTCAGTCACAAAACGCTTAAGGACCTTCCTCCACGTACTTCTGGTTTATTTTCTGCAGGTTACTCAGATATCAACCAATTAGCTTAAATAGTTATGTACTTACAAAATTGTATTTACATATTTTGATATGTATCACTAACTCTGCTTAACTTGAAGCTAGGGCTGTGTGAATTGTCCAAAATTGTTATGTATTTTATTTATTCATTATAACTAATAAAATAAAAATCATTTATTCAGAACATTTTACAGGGAGGATCAAAAATACGTATTGAGACACACTACCGAAGCTTTACAAACTGTGTGGTAGTGTCAACGCCCGACTCCTAGATTACTGAATAATGAAATGAAATTACATTTTTATTTTTTATTTATTATGAATTCGTCAAACTACGAAAGTTTAAATTTATTTTGTTTCGTACTGGCCACTTTAATCACAAATTTCTCCTCTTTGGTAAGGAATTCCAAATTCAAATTTGTACAGCTATAGACTCATGTATTTGTGCTTCGATGATCGTCATTCATTTGTTTTTTTCTTCTGTTTTTTTCTGTTTGCGTCACTCATTTTACAAAATGGAAAACTTAAAATATCGCATTATTTACGAGTACGAGTTCCGCCGTGGCACTAGTGCTGCGGAAACAACTCGAAGGGTGAATGATGTGAATGGCGGTCGTGTTGCAAAAGAAAACACAGTTCGTTTTTGGTTCCAACGTTTTCGTTCTGGAAATTTCGACCTGCAGAACAAGCCCCGTGGACGGCCTGAGACTCAAGTTGATAATGAAGAGTTGAAGGCTATTGTGGAAGCGGATCCATCGCAAACCACGTCCGAGTTAGCTGCAGGCTGCGATGTTAGTGATAAAACTGTTTTAATTCACTTGAAGCAAATTGGGAAGATTAAAAAGCTTGAAAGGTGGGTACCTCACGAATTGACTGAAGCAAACCGGCAAACGCGCGTCGACTGCTGCGTTACATTACTAAACCGGCACAATAATGAAGGTATTTTAAACCGAATCATTACCTGTGATGAAAAATGGGTTCTTTACGATAATCGGAAGCGCTCAGCGCAATGGTTGGATCCTGGCCAGCCAGCCAAATCCTGCCCCAAGCGAAAATTAACCCCAAAAAAGTTACTTGTAAGCGTTTGGTGGACTAGTGCCGGTATTGTTCATTACAGTTTTCTCAAATCTGGCCAGACTATTACGGCTGATGTCTATTGTCAGCAATTGCAAACCATGATGGAAAAGCTAGCGGCTAAACAACCTAGGCTGGTCAATCGCTCCACGCCACTGCTGCTTCACGACAACGCTAGACCACACACTGCGCAACAGACGGCTACTAAATTAGAAGAGCTTCAATTGGAAAGTCTAAGACATCCTCCGTACTCCCCGGACCTTGCTCCAACAGATTACCATTTTTTTCGAAATTTGGATAACTTCTTGCAAGGGAAAAAATTCAACTCCGATGGGGCAGTCCAAATCGCCTTCAAAGATTTTATTGATTCCCGTCCGACTGGTTTTTTTAGTAAAGGGATCAATGAACTACCTATAAGATGGCAAAAGTGCATAGAAAATAATGGTTCATACTTTGATTAATTACATATATTATATTAAAAAATATTCGACTTTTTGTTCCTCCCATACAAAACGCCAATTTCATATGTAAGGACCTAATATTTATGTTCTCCACAGCTATATAATTATACAAAATTGTTGTCAGGGCGGATAGCTAGTACTCGTAATACTAATATTTCATTACTAAGTATATAATTTAGATGAGTTTCGAATTAATCGATCGGCCGCGGAAGAGATTCAAATTGGCTCTCATTTCCGGCCGCTAGAGGGCGCACGCACCCGCCACCTGTGCCGGCATCCGGCCTGCCAGCCAATTATTGGCCTTCCCTGAATATAGGTACGAGTACGACAAAGATTTATTCCAATACCTGGTACACGACTCATTATTCAATGCTAAATATTTATTTTTGGCCCGTGGCAAAGGCTTATAAAGATAAAACCATCAGTTTTAAAGTATTAGGTATTGCGAAAATTGACGACTTGACAGAGCAAAAAACTTCTTATTGTTTTTTCGTTTCTCGTAACATTACCCCCTGAAGTCACTTAAAAACTAATCATCTTTTGGCATATGAGCTTAATTGTACCTATGTAGTCACCTGTTTTGGCCAAATAAATGTATCTTAATAATCTTTAATATAAGCCTGTTTGTCCTACTTTATTAAAAAATAATGTACATATTATATGTTTCCATAAATTGGTCTTTAATTTTATTGAAGAAACATGATAAGTCACGTGGGCTACAAGAAGATTGATTAGTGAAAGTTTAGTAATAAACGACGGTCCGTAATACTGAGATAATTAATTCTTAGCGCAACTTAATTGATATTGGCATTAACATTAATTAGAAAAGTTCGCCTCTGTTTCCAAGTTTTTGTAATTTTGCAGCCCCTACTCAAAAATATATTTCAATATTAATTTTATTGTATTAATACCCATACACGTCGACCCTATAGATATAGAATAGATGGAAATTAAAGCTTACCTTATCAAAACGTAGATTATATTGGTTCGACAATTTTTTGTAACACTGAAAAACAGAAAAAACATCAACCTGCAATAAGCAATTTTTTTTATTTTGTACGAACATGATATAAAAGAACGTTTGATGTATACGTTATTGGCGTTCCTTTCTAAGAATTAAATGAATGTAATCAATCAAGTGCCTTTCGCCTTAGCAAAGAATATATCAATGAATATCAAGTTGGCAGTTACTAGCACTATTCATTATAAAATGGACACCGCGTAGCAAGGGTAGGTGAAATAACTTCATTAGCGAGTGTAGGCCAGCCTCACTTGTCGTGTTGTACACGCTATACGAACATTACGGACCGCCCTACGACGTTCCCAAGCTTTCATGCCGTAGCTGAGCAGAAAGTGGACGTATGCATAACGAAATATACTACAGTGTAGCTATAGTTATAGTGTGACATGGGGGCCATTTAAGTATGACGTAAGCACTATAGGGGGCGGGGGGTCGTTGCTTTGCTTATTTTAGATGACATGGGGGGGTAGATGATGATAACGTCATCCGTAGTTATTAAATTTTTTACACATATGGCAACTCACACATTGTCTATGCTTAAAAACGAAACGGGGTAAGTAATTGTTATAAATCTGCTTACGTAATACTTGAACGACCCCATGTGTGTCATTTTGTTCTCAGATTTTGTCGTAAATTCAATTCACATACCCAATGATATTTTGATTATGTATGTAGCCACAGCCACTACCATTGCATTGTCCCACATCTAAGTTACCAGACTACAACGTGCGATGGTACTTTAACGCAGAATGAACCAGATAAATCTGGCCGAAGAAGGTTATCCCTCGGACGAGATAAGCGACAACAGGTCACGGATACGGATAGAGACGGATGTTGTCCGTGGGAGTGGGACTAAGAGCAGGAGGTACTGTGCTCTCATCTGGGGTAATAGTTCCGCTAAGCGTCGTCGCCGGAGTGGAACAAGAGTTTAATTAAAGGACGCTCACCTCACGGGCCTCTGTTGTCGGCCGGCTCATCGCATGCGCCTTAATTAGTTCAGACCGCCCTAACGGGCTTATTTTGTTTTTCTCGGATAATTTTTAATTAAACGCTTGATTAAAATGAAAGTTTGCGTAAGTACCGAGGAACAATCGAGCCCAGAGTTTAGGATAATGAATTGATGGTGTTACTTTGCTCGCTTGCGCTCGCTAGGGACTTAATTAAAAATCGCCGATAGAGTGTGTAGAGGGGAGTTTGGAACGAGTTGGAACTTAGTCCAGAGGCTGTTGTTTTACTATGTCAATTTGAATACGATTTTGCCTCGCGGGCGCTTGTTAACGAATACAGCGAGGAAAATAATTGATATGGATGTAATTGGTGCAGGTTTTTCTCTGCATATCCATTTCTATGCTTGATATGTGAATTCAGATCCTATTTTTGGGTGCACTTTATGAGAACATAAGCTTTACAAAACCTTCCGACACTCACAGAATAAAAAAATCCTAACAAAAGACATCAACGCGCTCACGTCTCTCGTATGTGTAGTAAATCTTTTTATTTTACTCAAGATATCTAAATTTAAATGCAATCTAAAGAATTCGCAGCTAATCCAATAAATGTAAATCAGCCGCTATCTCTGAGCGCGGTGTACGTACAAGTACAGTCGGGCTGATAAACAAGGTATTCATTAAAGCGATCTGATTTGTCAAGCCACTTGATCTATCCGCGAATGAGACCTACTAGACGAGCCCGGTTCATGCGAACAGGCGCTTCTCGCTGCGGTGACCATGATTTTGTACATTAGCTTCACGACCGACTAATACTCACACTGTCTGTCTGTCACACACTGTTGTGAAGGACACACTATTGGACTGTTGGACAGGTATGAATAGTGTTAATTACTCTCCTTACGCAACACATTTCATCTATAGGTTATATTATATAGAGGAAAGATTTGATCGTTTGTTTATATTGAAAAGGCTCCGAAACTACTGGACCGATTAAAAAATATTTCATATTTAAGGGTGATAAGGCTATTTTGTTTATCCCGGAATTCCCACGGGAATGGGGAACACGCGGGTGAAACCACGAGGCGCTGCAGTAAGGAAAGGAATACATATCGAGCCTAACCAACCACAATTTTTATTCATATCCTTCACACCGTACACAATTTTTTTTAATGGGAAATTTGGAGACTTTTGGTTAGCTGTGGATATTCAAATAGAAAACGAATACTCTAGTTTAGAAGTTTTTGAAGTAACTGTACTGTAATTTAAGTTTTTATTTTAGAACGTTATCTATTATAATGTAGGTAGTAAGTGCAAAATTAACATTTTATTTTCTTTTTTATCGTTAACTCGACAAGCATTATATACAAATACATTTTTAGATTAGAACTGCGGTAATGAAAATCACAAATTTCCAGACTTCTGACCTTAGACCACACAGTTAATTAATGAAAGTACATCTTGTCCGAAACTTTTCCTCAATCACAGCCACCGCACCGCGAGCAGCATGTGTCATTAGCAAATTCTTGGCTTGTCGGCGGCACGCGTCTCTAACGAGTTTCTTGCTAACGACGTGCTAACTCGATACCGTCCCACATCCCACGTCGCCGACGCGGGACTTGCATTGTGATTATAATGATATTGATACGGAAATCTAGCGGGATAACCCTTTTTACAAATGTATTTCTAAACGCGGTAGAGCGTCAGCCAAGATTGGAAAGAACGGGCGACGCTATAGCATGTATATTTTGGACACCCAAACCTCCTAAACCTTAACAGACTGTATTGGTCCACTGCTAGACGCAGGCCTCCCCCTGATAAGCGCCTTGTTGGCGTTTATCTAATGGGGATAATGCCATAATCCCCACGCTGGGCATGCGGGCTGGGGATCGCAGTTTGGTGGTAGAATTGTTCTGCAGGTGGTGCTGCTGCCCTTCCCCGGTGGATATCCCTTAGTCGCCTCTTACGACACCCACGAGAAGAGTTAGGGTGGTACAAATTCTAAGCCAGCACCACACAGCTAACTTACAGGCTTGCAATTCTGCACGTCGAATAAATTCCTCGGCAACTAAAATAAGATACTTGAGTTACAGAGGTTCGTAAAGTCTAATTTTTTACTACTGTCTAATTAACTTTTCCATAATTGTTGTGTTCATAAGTATATATACAATTCGTATAATTTAAAAACCTATTAAACTACGTGATTGCTGCTAAACTAAACCATTAAAAGGCGCCAAATGAGATGATAAAACTTTTACATTGAACATAGGTAGTAACGGTTTCTATTATTTTTCTTCCGTTGGAATTGCCCATTTTATTTGCTTTTACGTCCCGAGTATTCCCTATTCTTGTTCACAAAAAGTAAAGTTGTACAAATAGCGTATATGCATGGATTTCTTAAATCGACTATTTTGGTTAATACATAAACGAAAAAAAATATAACAGCCGAATTTTTTTTTAACTAAGGAGGTAAAAAACAATAAGTAAAACTACACTCTGTTGTTTCGGGTGATAAAAGCGCTGCCATGTTAGCCCTTGCATTTTGTGATGACACGGATCATTGAGTCCCCTATGTCAACTCAAAGTCAAACTTATGCTATACAAAAATATTCAAGTATGACGTCGCGCTTCAGGTGCCAATAGCATTGCGTTTAGACATTTTGCGGTTGAGATTTAAAATATCTACTTTTCAATGATTAAATTTCACAATAAAAACATCATAAAATACAATAACATACATATATACAGATATATTTCCATATCAATAGAGAATACTTGAAAAAATATTCACTTTTTTGAAGTCACATGCATATACCCTATTGTACAAACCAAAAGGTATGGTTTTCTCATAAAGAGAACATATTTCGACATGTCAAGCAGTCAAGCAGCGTTTTCACGGGGCTCTATATTTTGTTGTCTGAGCGTCCGCGTGCGACCGTCAGAAATCTGTCAAGCTCAAGCGCCAACAAAGCATTTTCGCTGAAGGCTCAGTTATGACGGTGTGACGCAGCAATCAATTACACCACTGCAAAGGCAGTGACCAATGAGCAGCAGTTCCAACAGCTGGCAGATGCGAGAGTGATGGCAACGAGGAGAGAGAAAACTTAAATCCTTAGAGCGCATGATCCCATCCTACTAATAAATTAAGTGTGTGAAAATTAGTGTGAATGTTTGCTATCGTGATCTCTGTAATTACTTTACCAGTGTGTCTACGATGAGTTGTCACATTTAGATCGCCTGACGTTACTACAGTAGTAACGTTAATACGCCTACGCGACTCATACGGCGCATTTTAGTTACTAACTATCCGCTAGAGGCGCTTTAGAAGTTTTCATACATTTTTTTACCACATTCGCTAGCGAGTATCGATTGTGAAAACTCATGGTAGACACACGGTTCAGATTAAATTTAGAGTGAGGATAGTTTGGATTCTAGAATAACACATATACTTATCTAATTTTCAAAAATTAACCTCTGAGATGAATTTAAAGGGGATAAGTTTGTATGGAAAATATTATTCCTTTATTTGATTCACTTAAAACTTGGTATATATCAATTATGAAGAAAATAACAAACGACGTATTTTTATTTTTACAAAATTACCCCAAGATGTATGCAATAATTTTTAGATTTTTTTATGATTCATGATACACGCGAGCGAAGTCGCGGGGCGCACCTAGTATTTTATAAGAACCGAATGTAAACAGAAAATATTAATTACTTACAATGAATGACGACCTCTGTGGCGTGGTGGGCGAAGGTCTGCCTGCGACGCAAGAGGTTGCGGTTCGATTCCCGCCTCGGGACAAATTTGTGTACGATCTACAGAAATTTGTTCAGGGCGTTCTAGATGTTTTTCTATGTATAATAAAAAATATCTATCTATGTAGTGTATTGTATTATGTATATCAGTTATCTAGTACCCATAACACAAGCTCTGCTTAACTTGGGGCTAGATAATGCTGTGTGAATTGTCCAGCATTATTTATTTATTTATTTATTAATGAATGCAAGGCAATATCAGAATATACTAAAGACACGGACAGGACTTTTAGGCGTAAATTAAAATGCTTTTTAAAATTCAAATGCTCTTTAAAATCCAATCTCATTTTAAATTTAACCTGATTGCATTTCCTAACATTATTGTCGTCTAAGAAGTGACTTTTGAAATGCAAACCAATAAACGAAATTAGGTTCCCGAACTCACGATCCAAAGTCCATCTGGAGGATCCTTTGAACGATTTGTAAGACCTTTTAGCAGAAAGCAAGCAACAAGTAAGGTTCGATTTTAGGGAACATCTCAGTATTATTACGATCCATTCGTCTTCGTGCGCGATCGGGTATCCAAACTTCGGGTATCCTCGATTCCTGCCACTTAGTTCTGACTTCAATTACCGGTACTATCTATCGCAAAGTTATGTGTCGATCGTCTTAATAACTAGATATCTTAAAAAAAATGCATCCTTAGGAAAGTACCTCAATTTCAACATTTTGCAAAATCAACCGAACGGTCCTAACGGCAAAAATCAATCAACACCGTTATTGTGTATGGCATCCTGACCCACTGAGAACTTATAGCTTACTATCACATTATCATTAACATGATTCTACTAACAAAGTCCAATTTGAGTGAAGAGCTCTACATTTCCCGTCCTGTGGTCGCCACGGAGTTCTTTAATACCCGCTTTACACACTTTATTCTTGCTCATTATTTTTCACATAGATCCTCCTTAACTCTAATGATCACGTCGAGTGGTTTTAAATTATGTCCCAGCACAACAATCTAAACTCGACACGTACAGAACCCGAGACATTCTCTTAATGAATAAAATAACAAGTTGAGATACACTCTTCTTCTTGAATTAATGAGGATTCGACGATTTTGTAACCCTTTTTACACGTGCTGGCGACATTGCTTGCCAAAAATGTATTAACATTATTTAGTACTAGCTGTGCCCCGAGTTCTGTCCCACGGGAACTGATTTATGGGATAAAAGTCGCCTATGTTTGACTCCAGGATTAGAATTACCTGTATGCAAAATTTTAACCCGATCCGTTCTGTAGTTTTGGCGTGAAGAGGTAACAAACATCCATCTATCCATCCATACAAACTTTCGCATTTATATTATTAGTGTGATTACTTAGTACTACTCGTAGCCTCTGCCCGTTTGCTTGCGGGGATGAAAAGTAGCATATTATGTTATTTCAGGTCTGATCGGTCAGATCTTACTGTATGCAAAATTTCAGCCTGATCTAGTTGTTTTGGTGTTTGTGCCAAACATCTTCGCAACAACGGAACAAATTTTCGCCTTAATTGACCGAAAGAAATGAAGTCTCTCGTCTCTCGTCGTGCTAATTATTAGTAGAATTTACCTTTCTATTAAATACTTATACAAGAAAAATAAAAGTAAAAGTATTTATTCTGTGCTACAAAATTACAGGTACTATTTCTATGCAGAGCATCATCATCATCATTGCAGCCTTAAGGGCCATACACTAGCTGATAGGTGTTATTTGGTGTTATTTAGAGGCTTTCTCCTCCTAGAGGAGTCAATGTTATGTGCTGAAAAAAATATATGTTATTTATTGACCTTTTATCTGTAAAGTGAACGTACAAAAAAGTTCTACCTGTTCATTTACTATGTGAAAAAAATTCACAAAGTGCAGCTGTTTTGGACTGAAAATTTGTATCTACTTCTAAACGACTAAGAATTTTGTACTTTTTTCTTCACCTACATGACGGCAAAGACTTTATCTTTAAGTTGAACGTATGATTTTGTGATGCGATGGTTTTTCACGTAGAAAATAATTATTTTACATTTTTCCGTATAATTAGTGGGCGCTTACCTTTGGAGGTGGCCGCGCGGGCGACGGGAGGCAGTGTCGCGCTGGCTGTCGTACGGGGAGGTTGTGTTCGTCCGCCTCACGCTCACCTACGTGCTTTCGCTTTACTTTGCTTTTCGATAATAATTAATTATATTGGCGCACAGAAGATTTATTTATTTTACACTAGCTGCGCCCCGCGGCTTCGCACGCGTTGATTTTATGGGATCGTTTAAAGGTGATTTATGGGATAAAAAGTAAATAAATAATAATAAATATAATAAATAATGCTGGACAATTCACACAGCCTTATCTAGCCCCAAGCTAAGCAGAGCTTGTGTTATGGGTACTAGATAACTGATATACATAATACAATACACTACATAGATAGATATTTTTTATTATACATAGAAAACATCCAGAACGCCCTGATCAAATATCTGCAGATCGTACACACATTTGTCCCGAGGCGGCAATCGAACCCGCAACCACCTGCGTAGCAGGCGGACCTTCGCCCACCGCGCCACAGAGGTCGTCAAAGTAGCCCTTATGTTTGATTTCAGGATCAGGATTATATGTATGCAAAATTTCAGCCCGATAAGTTCAGCAGTATTGACGTGAAGAGGTAACAAACAACCATCTATCCATACACACAAACTTTCGCATTTATAATATTAGTGTGATACATCCGCGCATGAGCGCTTTATTTAGGGTAAGATAGTTTGTAAAATATTGAAAATGCCGAAGATCAGTAAGCTGAAGAAATCCAGAGCTCTGTAAGCTCAAAAGTTGGAAGAAATTATGTAAGTATAACTACTTGCTACCTAGGTACATTTTATTTTATGCTATTGTTACTAATTAGCAATATTATGTACCTACATTTTTCTTATTTGTATATTTACTGTAGGAGATCGAGGAACGGGCAATAAGTCGAAAGGAAGAGAGAGAAAATATTCTGCCATCATTATTTATTTACAGATGTAAAGTGACCGGCCAAGTTGACATAGTGAAAATGACTATGCAACAGGTAAAACATCCACAATGCTTATGTAATGTTAGGTATGTATTCTGCGACGAAATAATATAAGTAGGTATGACATTCGTTCTAACCCGATTCATGATCATCATCAGAACTTTAGTAAGGTACACTTCGTGAATACACAGACGAGCAGACTGAAATCTAATAGGATACCTACCATACATAGTCACACCTGTTCCATGTCTCTCCGAAGTGAGGCACTAGGTACATGGTCTAGGTACTGATTGGAGTAAACTGAGAGGTGGTGGACCTCTCCGTTTACTCCAATCCGAGCCAACAATAGGAACTGTACAGCTACCTGCAGCTACGCTCAGAGACACATATCGATACCTCTGGGCTCAAAGAGCGTAAAGGACAAAAGGCGACTTTACAGGACAGGCAAAAACCAAAAACAAAAAGTTTATTTTGACTGTAGTTTTTTGTTTTTGGTGCTATTAAGACAAAACCTAGGAATAAAGTTCTTAGAATTTGTGCTATTTTCTAAAACTGCGTTGATAAACTGTCCCAGTGTTATATTTACTGAAATAAATTTCCTATACGACCACAGTCAGAGTCAAATCGTTTATTTCTTTAGACTTACAAAATAAGTACTAAGACAAGTCAAATAAATTTTTACTATATAAACAGCTTGATAAATAAATAGTCCATAAAATTACACAAAAATGACTTTTACGACTTTTACAAAAAATTCCAACTATGCAAGCACCTTAGTGCGTAAAGCTACTAATTTTGTTCAAAATTGTACAAATTAAGGACGTAATTGACAAATTTAATTTTTATTTAATATTAATATAGTCGTGAAGGATTGATTATTAAGCATAATTATTAACCAATTATGTTTTTTTTCTATGTATTGTGTTATTATTGTTGAATTTATCCTAAAATTGCAATGAAAGGCCATTGCTATATAAATAAAACAAAGCTTAAAATAAAATTAAAACTGTTTATTCTACATTTAAAGGCACTTAAATTATTTAAGCAATCAGAACACATTATAATAGATATTCACTGGTATTTATCGCGTTTATCTACAATTTTTTCTCAACGTTTCAACAGATTTACATTGTCGTGGTCACGGGATGAATGTAGTACTGGTACTGGCTCTGCGAAGTGGGGGCAGCTTTTTTAAACAAAAAATTCTCATCCCGCTTCGCACAGGCGGCGGTAGTTCAGTACTACAGTTCCAGTACTCTAGTCATTCAGTTACTTCGACAGAGAGTAAATCTGAGAATATACAGGGTGGGGCAAATTTTTGGCCCCTTAAGGGTAGCTACCGATTCTTTTATAGATAGACGGTTTTATTCTTTAAAACTTTCTGTTTTATTTTGAAGAAAACAATGTTGCCATTTTCAGTTTTTTGAAAAAAAGTACGGTTCGTCCAAAAAATGACATTTGTCAAAAAAAAACAAGTTGGTCTTAATCGACTCTATTTCCAACCAGGAACACTCTTCCTATATATTAAAAGGCCTTCAAAATTAGCCTACCAACTTGTGACATTGTTGTTTTCACTTACTCGTTTTTTCATAGAAAATGTATGGGAATTGTTTTTTAATTATTGCCAAAACTTACGATGTAATTTGGTATATTACTTTGGGAAAAGTGTTCCTGGTTATAAATAGAGTCGATCAAGACCAACTTGTTTTTCTTGACAAATGTCAATTTTTGGGCGAACCGTACTTTTTTTTCGAAAAACTAAAAATAGCAATATTTTTCTCTTCAAAATAAAACAGAAGGTTCCAAAGAACAAAACCGTCTAACTATAAAAGAAACGGTAGCTACCCTTAAGGGGCCAAAAATTGCCCCACCCTATATAATATAGCATAATTCAAGTATGTATAGTAGAACTATAAAGCCTACTTTACATCTATCTCGGCACAACACTGCGATGCGCTTTGGTATTAAATAATTTTTACATTCAAGATTGGTGTTTACATCCTTCTTTCACAATAATTAAATTGTGTTTAGTGTGACAGAAATGCAAGGTCGTAAAGGTTCTTTATTTGCGAATTTGAGGTAACTAAATATACAGTTCGATAGATTATTAAAAACTGAGTAAAACTGCATTATATAGGTAGTCAATTTCGACCAAATGTCCTTTACGCCCTTTGAGCCCAGAGGTATTGAAAACATATTATTATAATAACAATAAATGTTAAATAATGCTGGACAATTCACACAGCTTTATCTAGCCCCAAATAATATAATACAAAGTATTAATACATTGCGTGAATTCTAAAATACGTTTACTGTTTGAAATGGTAATACATTTCGAAATGAAAAGGAGATTGGGTTAAAACGGAACATAGCCTTTTTTTCATCTTATAGTGTTCGAGTTATTTGTCAAACATTTTTGATAAGTTTTGCCATTCATTTCCTCAAAATATTTGTTACCAAAAAAAATTTGACCGTGCGTCCTATTTATCCCAGCATGGAACAAATTAGTAAACTGGGCACGACTGAAATCTTTTGAATGAACATAACAAAGAAATAGCCTATTATTTTGTATGTTACAGCCAAAACCAATGACACCAAGATCACTAGAATCATCTAACCAGGATTTTAGACCAGATCCAATTGAAGATGGATTCGAAGTAGAGATAATTAGTGACGACCTCCAGGGCTCTGTGGGCGAAAAGAGGTTGCGGGTTCAATTCCTGCCTCGAGAATGTTGCAAATATGTGTTCTGGATCTTTTTCTATGTATAAAAAATAGTGTAGTGTATTCTGCTTAACTTGGGGCTAGATAATGCTGTGTGAATTGTCCAACAAAATTTATTTATTTATTATAATGACTTATTGACTCATATTTCAGCATATTTTTTCTCTCTTTTCCCCTCCCTTCCCTTATTTATTATAATAACTTATTGACTCATATTTTAGGATGTTTTTTTTCCTCTTTTCCCCTCCCTTCCCTTTCATTCTCTTCCGTAATTTACTTGAAATTAATGACTGTTTAATCTAATAGTTCATTGTTCCAGCCAGATTCTGCAGAACCACAGTCTACACCTATAGTATTGTAGTAAAGTTCGTGGGTGGTAACCGCATAAATATTTGTCGAAAACGATCTTATTAAACGCAGAGCCAAGCTGCAGTTGTGTCGTTTAATACTCATAAAGCTGTATCGTCAGTTGTTTTTGTTAATTGTGAGAAATATTTCAAGAGGCAAGATTAATATTCTAGAAGAAAGACGGTTGAGGAAATCTAAATTAATGGAAAAATAAAAGATCATTCCAAAATGGACAGGTCATAGATTACGGGAGAAAATGTATAAAGCCAGACATGACGCCTGATATGTATGTAAGAGAAAAAAATACTTTTCTTAATAATTTAAGAAAAACAATCGAAGACATTCTAGATCTATTCCATTAAGAGACCCAAATAATATATTAGGAGCTATTGAATACAAAAAAAAGCAATTAAAAGAAAATAAAATGATAGAAGAGGAAAAAATGGAAGAAGAAATAACAGTGACAACTAAAAACATAGATGAACTAATTGAACAGGAACCGATAGGAGCAGAAATGACGTGGATATACAGTAAAAATAAAACAGAAAAACCAAATCAAAAACAGAAACATTGAAAGCTGAGGCAGCGAAATGAAACACGTATAGAAGTCTCACAAATACTACGCGAAAGGCAATTAAACTTTTTGAAATTTTGATATGGGTCTTCATTTGTAACGGTATAAAAAATCCAGTCTGTAACAGTAGTTTTATCTCTTGTTCCAGGATGCTCTTTCTCCTCTAGCTAAGAAATTTATTGTTTTATCAAATCATTCCATCTGTATTTCTGGTTTAATTTTTATATGGGTGTAAAAAACCTAAATACCATGAAACCGTATTTTTTCTCTTGGTCCATTAATGCCCTTTTTCCTCTTGCTCAGAGATTTACTGTTTGTTACCTTACCTTTTACCTATACATTCGTTGATATCCTACTAACATTAAAAATTAAAGAAGTTGAATGTTTGTTACTACGTGAGGGATAAAACTTTTGAATTATTGAAATATAGGCTACTTTTGAAGGAAGTAGTTACCTACATCACGTTACGTTATTAGTACGTTTAATAAGTATCTCGTAATAAAACCAAACCACCAGTGACATAAATAGGTTCAAAGTAGGTACCTACCGAGTTCTGTTCCTTGATTAGGTTACTTATACTTACCATCATGGTACCACAAAACTTAGACCAGGAACAAATATTTGCAGTTATTGTAAAAATTTATCTCGTAGTGGGAATCGCATTTGCATTTCTCGCGTATCAGCCGTGCCGCTGCGCCGCCGCCGCCGCCACGAAGGAACACTTACGCGCGAAAACTATTTACCAGGCGGCGGCGCGGCGGCGGCGGCGCGGCGGGGGCTGCGCGGAAGGTGCGGGGCCGAAACGATAGCCACACCCATTCGCTCAAGGTTATCGGCTCCTAGTAGCGCCTTAAAGGCATCCTTAAAGTTATAGGACCCTGTTACCCATTGCGTTATTAATGTTCCTCCTAAAGGTATAATTAATAACAATAATGAAAAAATATTTCAAGCATTCGTAATATGTCTAACAAATCGCAGGCTCCTGAGAATATCCTTCCAAAATTTCCGTTTGCTTGAAATATACATACAAATTCATAGATGCTAATAAATTAGTAGACTTTATGAACTCTCTATGAAGATTCTGTATCGTTTTGTATATAACTGTCACAATAAAATTGTACAGAAATTGATTTGATTTCCGTTACGCCATCGCTCATTAAAGCTCTCATCGCCAAAGTTCGGCAGGTATCTTCAAAACTTCTTCATTTACAAACTCATGTTAAACACACACTCGTTAATTAATATCGGTATGAAAGGAAACCTAAAAGTTGTCGATTACAAACTTCCAAACTTGTAACTACATGAATAAAATTAAATAGAATGATGAAAAGGCTCGAGGGATACCTATCAAAACCCTTGAGTTGATTAAAGTGGGGACAAATAAAACAAACTCACATGACATACTTCTTAGGTATTTCATTATAATAAGGCAATCAACTAATTGAAGATCTTAGTTGGAGCATATTAAAACCAAACTTGGTGATTATCTGATTTTCTAAAAATATAGGGATGTCCGTCCATTTGCAAACTTTCAAAAACTTTATTGCACAAAACCACCACACTCACCTCACACAAAGACAACACATCTGAGCATTATTTATTAATTTAAGAGATTCATCATCATATGGCTGATGATGATGATGAATTAAACCCACTACTGGGCTATATCAATTCCCAATGGAATTAAAAGATTCGTTGAAAACGCAGCGGGTGAAGGTCTTATTTTAATTTGGTCCAGTTCTGACAATGGGATCCATATAATTGAAGTAGGTTTATGAAAATCAATTATTTCGCTAAGAATTGTCCCGAGTAGGTACATTACTGCGTCCAGCTATATTACCAACCTAATTCCTCCAACGCGCTCAGACTTCAATGCACTTTAGTTTACCTTTAAACATTTATCCAGTATCGACTACGGAAATTGAAAAATGGAAGCTAAATATTAAACAAGAAAGGATTTGTATCGAGAGCAAGCAATCTTTTGCATCATTCAATTAAAAGAGATAACTTTATTAACAAAGATAATTGATTACAAACAATTGATTGAAACAAATCAGAACTAGTATTTACAATTCAAAAAATTGAACTAGCTGTAGACTGTTGACAGGTAGCTCAACTGATTCATGTCAATACTAGTCGGAAGCGTCCCCACGACGCTGGCTGCATTGCCTCACCAGATTCTCACCAGCTTTCGGGTCACGCGTGGCTTCGACCTGACATTCAGATGTTTTTTTTTGAACTTGGAGAGCCTTTGTGCCAACGTACATGAAACTAGGGTCTTGATTCTAAGAGGAGCCAATAGTGTAGACTCTATAGAGACCTGCATATTGGCGCTTCTTGAAATGTTCGACCAATTCTGCCGCCGCTGCACTATCCCGATCAATAAAATGACTTAAATTAAATAATGTTGGACAATTCACGCCGCATTATCTAGCCCCAAGCTAAGCAGATGGGTATTAAATAACTGATATACATAATACAATGAACAAATATCTGCAGATCGTACACACACATTTGTCCCGAGGCGGGAATCGAACCCGCAACCTCCTGCGTCGCAAGCGGATCTTCACCCACATGTTATTTGATAATTTACTCAACTAATGGAATTAATTAATTACCTTAGATACAAGCTTATAACGAGGCTGGGTATAGTGAGCAATGAAGGGTAGTCAATAAGCCAGACAATTATAATATCGACGTTTCAGCATCTACGTATGCATGGTCTCGCTTTGAGTAAGATGCAAATTATGTCAATAAATCTAAAATGCCATGTGCATTCCGTCGAGAAATAGTTATTTGTTCAACAAGTGAGCAAAACTGTTTTTTTGTTACACGTACCGATTTTAAATCCCGAGCTAGCGAAGCAGTCTAGAGTGGATTCACGAGCGTAGCGAGTGGCTCTAAAGTAGACTGCTGAGCTAGGGAGGGATTTAAAAGGCATGAAACAAAAAACATTTGCTCTCGAGTTAAACATATAACTTTTCTACTCGATCAGGTAGAAAATTATTAGGTCGTTACTCTTAGTTGCACTGTGCGTTCAAATACCTACTTGGTCCATCATGATATTTAGTTTCTACCAAAAATTATTTTTTTGAGTGTAAAAGAGATATTTTTTTGTAGTATTTATAAAGAAATACAAATTTAACGAATTTGCAAAAGCATCCGTGTTTTTTAATATTCTATTAAATTAAAAAATAATAAAACATTGGTAGCATATAAAGTAAAGCATCGTCGTCGTACCAAAACAAGTTTTTGATAATGGCTATGAGTTATGAGGCGCCGACCATAGAGTATCAATAGCCTCTAGCTAGAGCCTACAAAACTATTGAATTACGGTAACACCATTCTAAATTCAAATTACTTTTGTCAAGTTATTGAATAATATGCTTTATTCCACTTGTGAGCAAAATTCGATTATGCTCACTATTTTTGAGCGAGAGAAAAACATATTATTTTTTATGATTTATACTTATTAAAGATAGGATCGCGAACTGTTAAGAACTTTAAATAGTTTTACTAAAATTATTTAAAGTGCTAGTATTCAAAATTATCGTAATTTGACGAATTACGGATGTAAGCGGGTTAACTACGAACCTGATGAACTTCCTCGTTTATGGATGAAACGTTCGTGTTCTTCCAACTCAAATAACTTTTGTAGTTAACCCGCTTACAACCGTAATGAACTTTTGTATACTGTTTAAAATCAATAGCAAAAAATGGTATTTGATACTACTTCGGGATACTATAGTATGATTACTTATCTACCACTATAATAATAAACTATACCATATACTGCGGGATCATTTATCTTTCTTGCACATAATTATGAAATCGAGTAGGTATAGGTATATTTTAAGGGTTGGCAAGTCGCCATTGCTTTTTATGATTTCAGCATTCGATAGGTAAGCCTTTGATATATTTCTATCGACAAAAGAAATAAACAAAGAAAATACTTAAAGTAGACGAAAGGCTCGTTACTTTTAATTAATCCTGTGAAAAACGACATGCAAAGTGATTGCTTCGATAAACATTATTGATGTTGTCCGTTCTTCTAATCCTTATATCACGTTCCGTCTAACACAAATACAAACACTCGGTGGAATGTAGAATCGCACATCTTGGATAACCGGGTAATGAAGTAGATGGTTGCGAAAATAGGTTACAAAGATGCACTGCAGGTTTTTTTTCTGAAAGTAGACACATTTGCTTTTTGCATTATAAAACACGAGCTCATTTTAAACACTATGCACTGACCAAAATTTTAAAGAAGTGTGGAGTAAGACAGCTGGGCTGAGTAACAAGTATATAGAATCTATTTCTGGTCCAGTTGTCCTCTTCACTTTAGGGTAGGTGACAACTGGCCCGGAACAAAATTCAGGAACGGGCCAGTCGTCCCGTTTACCAAACTGAATAAGATACCTCAACCGCTTGTATTGGTCCACTGGACGCCGGCCGCCCCTTGATAAGCGCCTTACTGACGTTTATCTAATTATCTAAAAGGGGGTATTGCCCATAATCCCCACGCTGGGCATGCGGGTAGGGGATCGCAGTTCAGTGGTAGTATTGTTCTGCTGGGGGCGCCGCTACCCGCTCCCCGCTGGATATCCTTTAGCCTCTTATGACACCTACAGGAAGAGATGTGGGGTGGTGCAAATTCTAGGCAAGCACCACACAGATAATACATATTATATAGAATAGAACCTACAAAATAGAAAATAGAACCCAGAAAATTGTTGTGAAACACAATTTGTGCGATTCCCCCGCCGCTGATTATAACCTCGAACGTGTTTGTCTTGGCTTGGTTTAATTAATTTTACCTTCATACGTCGATACTGCGCCGGGCTCCTTAATTGAAAACGCTCCTGCCGAAGTAAATGAACGAAATCCTATTTGCTCCGAGTGATTGAAGCGAATTTATCTTTTAAGATTTGTTAAAATTTATTTGTGGAGTGCGGGGATATTGCTTGTTTACTGTATGCAAATATAGATAGATGAACAAATTAATAACAATAAACTGAAAGTACTATACATATAAATATTATGACCTGTCGAAGTGCTTTTTTTAGCTGTGTGGTGCTGGCCAGCTGTGTGGTGCTGGTTTAGAATTTGCACCACCACAATTCTTCCCGTGGGTGCCGTAAGAGGCGACTAAGGGATATCCATCGGGGGACGGGCAGCAGCGCCCCCTGCAGAACAAATCATCCAACGAACTCCGATCCCCAATCCGCATGCCCAGCGTGGGAATTATGGGCACTACCCCCATGAGTTAAACGCCAATAAGGCGTTTATCAGGAGGAGGCCTGCGTCCAGCAGTGGACCGAAACAGGCTGTTGAGGTTAAGAAAGTGCTTTTTTACCGCCAACCCAAAAATAGGGGTGCTGTAATGTTGATGCGTGTATCTACAGTAGTGCTTTTACTGTATCGAAATCGGAGCGTACGGAGCGGAAGGATTTGTTACTTTTATTCTATGGTACAGAACGTGCTCTGGAACTGCATATCTATCGATATGTATCGACGGCAACGTCAGAGACCGGTTTTTCTGCCGATGACGTCATCGGGAAACTCGTTCTGAAAATACCTGTAATGCCAAAACAAATTCCAATAGCAGTAAAAGCATCCTATCGGCGTATTGCAAATACCGACGTCGCGTACACTCCGATTCCGATCCGGTGGACGCACTGCTCAAGTAGCAACGAGCAAGTCACAGTTTTACCCAAACGGGTGAATTCAATTGGATTTTTAAGTTTTCTCAGCTATAAAAATAAATAAATAAATAAAGCCTTTATTTCCAAGTTCTACATTTTTTACATATTTGCACTTTACAATTCTCACATATTATATTATAATATTAAATTTCTTTATATAAATGTTTAATCGGACACCCAGGATTGGGTGTAGGCCTCCTCCATGTATTTTTCCACCCATTGCGATCTTTCGCCAGACGGGACCATGTTGTTGTTTCTCAGCTATGTATGACCAAAATTGGTGCAAGTTGTTATTAATAAAGTTCAAAATAAAATGGTCGTGTTTTCAAACTTTTGAACAATTATGCTGCGTTTTAACCGACTTAAAAAAGGAGAAGGTTATCAATTCGATTGTTTTTGTTATGTTTGTTACCTCAGAACTTTTGACTGGGTGGTCCGATCTTCATGATTCTTTTTTTACATTAAAGCTGGGGCTTCCCGTGTGGGTGTGGTCTCATTTTAATTTTGTTCAGTTTTGACTATGGGATCCTTGAAAATACATGAAAATCTAAAAAAATTAAGTCGGTTTATAGTTTTTTAAAACAACATTAATTATCTTCTTTATCGCTAACCTATTGGTAGGACCTTTACATTACAAGCGACTTTTAAGTTTATATAATTTATGAAGGGCGTAGCGATACTAATATCGTTATGGTATTCAAAACGCTAGACATAGAAATTAATATGAAGTTAAATCAAAACGACGTTAAATGTTTTGAAATATTACTGCGGAACGCGAAGAAGCGCAGGTAATTAAATTTTGATTGCCGTTGGACGGATTGTTATTGCAATTTATTAATAACCCGGTACAGATTCAATTGAAGCTTTTTCTGGTATTCAATCGGACCTGTATCACTGCAAGTTTTCTTCTGAACTACGTCAAATGTTCAGAGAACTGCCTCGTTGGTCTAGCGGTCAGCTTGTTCAAATGAGATCCTGGGTTCAAATCCCGGATCGGGCCAAAAGTCGTTATTGTGGTTTTTCAACCAGGAAAAATTCACAGTCCTGCCCTGAGTCAGAAAGTTGGCGGTGTTACACCCCGTGCATCGAAAAGCACGTTAAGCCGTTGGTCCTGCACCTGACCTCTCCCCGGTCGTGTCGGTCTGTCGTCCCATCGGATTATAAGAGTGAGGGAATAGAAAGTGCACCTGTGTTTGCGCAAACCCTTGTGCACTATAATATGTCCTGCGCATATGGCTAGTCACCGATGAGACTGGCCGCCATAGTCGAAATTCGGCGAGGAGGATATCATGTTTAGATGTAGGTTAGGTACCTAATGTAACCAACAACAAATAAATGTTATAGTTATTAATTAATCTAATTGATGGTCCCGGCCATATCTCGCGAAGAACCGACAACCGCTGGGGTAGAGGTGTTCTTGAGTGGAGACCACGACTCGGCAAACTTAGGGTTAGTTAAAGTAATTTACAAACTTTTAAAACTCAAATCATGGTATGTTCACCATGATTTGAGTTTTAAAAGTTTTATGTAGCTATGGCGCTCATTAATGGAGGAATATGACCAGCGGTGGACTAACATAGGGTGATGATGAATATAATTGGCTACAATAGCTGCAATGTGCAGATTCTTTTTTTTTCATCTTAGAAGTCAATACAGAGCTTTTTCGGAAAATCTTCAGACCTAATGAATTTAATTCCATTTATTTTAACATAAATCCAAATCGTGTTGGTTAATTATATTTTTTATCTAGAAACCTCTCATCATGAGCGTTTTAATTGCCCATCAATAACTCCAAACGATAGGTTACGTATTCTTAAGTAATTTTCCATTAAAACTAATAACGATAGACCATCTCATCAAAGTTTATTTTATTTTTATTGAAGTCATGGTTATGGTACCATTGATAATAACCCAGTAAGTGGCAGTAAAATGCCTAATCATCATTTATCTTATCATTCAGCTTTAAGACAGCTATAACCTGTAGAGCCTTATTATACCTTTGATAAGTACATTAATAGGAACATATCATTCATGTACTATTTGATTTTATTACTAATTTCCTTTAAGAGGGCGCAGTGTGTGCTATTTTTACCTACCTGCTTACCTGTATGTACTTAATATGTGTGCTTTTGATATTTGTTACTGTTCTTTTTTGTGCTGTTTGTGTGTGTTCCCAATAAAGAGTCTATCTATCTATTTTGTGAAAAGGATAGGCATAGGATTTCGCGTTCTTAGGAGCGCGAAAGAGTATACGTTTTTGGAACGGCGTCAGTGCAAAAAACTAGTTTAAGCTTATTTACAATCAAACTACACAACTTATGAAGGAAACGGGTTCAAGAAAACAAATAATTAGTAACTTACGAATAAAAACATAAGTCATTTCATTTTCACCTCACGGTGTTTGAGATCTCGGCTAAATTTTGTGCGAAAAACCCTGAAATTATTGATTTTTTAACGTAATTTTACTTGCTCAATCGTATTCTCATATCAAACAATATATTTTTTTGTATCTGCTTTGACTTTAAATCTAAAAAGATAAAAGAAAACAAAAATATTTATTGGCTCCCTATGCAACTATAAAACTAGTTTCTGCCCGCGACTTGACTGTTGTTTCTCTGGAACGTGATTTGTATCTCACGGGAACTGATTTATGGATATCGAATTCCAAGAATAAAATTACCTGAGTATATTATACAAAATTCAGTCCGATCCGTTTAATAGTTTTGGCTTGAAGAGTTCTTCACGCCAAAACTACTAAACGGATCTAACTACCACAAACATCCATCCATCTATCCATCCATCCATCTAAACATCTAAACATTCGTTTTTATTAATATATAAGTGTGATTTTAAGATAACAACTAACAATTACCTACTTCTAATTAAAATAGCGCAAGTAATCGCTACGTAGCGAACGAAAAGGTTCCGTCCCAATAATGGGGGAAGAAATCCCAGTAGTTCTGTCAACAGAACTACTCAACAGAACAGGTGGGAGTAGACGGCATAATATTGCTCCACAAAAAGATCAAGTATGTTCTTTATTCCTATTAATGATGTCGGACGAGAAAATATAATATCGAGATCTAATTCAGTTTATAAATATAATTATTCAGTTTCTAAATTAAGAGTATCTTAGAAGATCTTCATAACAGAAAATTACGCGATAAAATAAAATCAGAATCAATTAACCTTTAAAATCTCTAAATAAACAACGCTAATTGGTAATTAATACAATCAAAATAATCTGCACAAAGAGCATATAAATTGATTCTTACGAGCATGCTTACGATTATTAGGTGTCGTAAAATAGTCGAGACTATATTTACCCGACATTAGACTTTGTCGGACACAAATAGATACCTACCTAGATTCAAAAGATTTATAGCCCGTGCCTTTACTTTATTATCCATTTATCAATGCTTAACGAGCAATAATCGTGGCGTTTTAACAGATTTAAGCTGGCTTGTTAAAATTGTTACCACAGATTGGGTCGAATTCTGCAAACCAACCGCTTTGCTATGAGAATGGTCATGTCGTAGAATAGTCCATAAATGCCAGAAACTCTATGGTTTATCTATTTTGAATGAAGCATGTTAGTAAACAAAGTACGACACAAATAACAAAATCTCACTTGCTCGGCGTTGAGTTTCAGATATAATTGTAAGCAATTTTTATTGAAGGGAGGATCTAAAATCGACAAGTAATGTAAATTACGTATAAAAGGACGCACCAACAAAGTGAATTTTAGGTTAAGTATGGGCGGTTTGTTTACGTTTATGCTCCATTCAAAATAGATACGATATAGATAGGGCGCGCGGTGTTATTTGCACGGAGAGATTTCAATTCAATTTAACCGCTTGCTTTTTTTTAACTCGGTTAACTTCAAAAAAAGCAAGCGGTTCTGAACTCGACTGTAATTTTTTTAATATGTTTGTTATCTCAGAACTTTTGATTTAAATGATTCTTGTTTTATTTGTAAGCTGGTGCTTCCCATGTAGTCCCATTTTTAGTTAGTTTCAAGGTTAGTTTCAAGGTTAGTTGGTCCAGTTCTGACAGTGGCAGAACTGGACCAACTAAGAGTGGCATCTATGAGAAAACCGCACAATAGAAGTCAGTTTAAAGTTTTTTTAACAAACTCAATTATTGGTTATGGCTCTGCATCTGGTTGACACAATGCCAATGTCCGTACAGTTGTGTCATAGACTTTTCTTAGTTTATAAAAAATCCAAAAGATTTCTGAAAATAAAGAAACCAGAGTGATCTGAGGGCGTGATTAGGAAATCATAACCTATAGATTGGTTTCCACCGTGACACTTGACATGCATCCCTCCATCTGTAGTTGCTTATTTATTTATTTATTTGAACCACCAACACTTAATACACATAAAAGTGACATAATGGAATATAAGAATCTTTAATCACAGGTATAGTGCCAAATTGTGTGAGATTACCATGAAATATTTGGTAAAGCTGAATAATGCTAGCTAAGAATTTTCATCACCCCATTTCTTCCCGCGTGTGTCGTTAGAGGCGACTAAAGAATATCCACCAGGGGCGGGCTGCAGCGCCCCTGCAGAACAATTCTACCACCGAACTGCGATCCCCAACCCGCACGTCCGGCATCAAATAAATAAATAATGCTGGACAATTCACACAGCATTACGAGCACATTGAAGATTGTGGGCCCCCCATGAGATATGCCAATAAGTCGTTTATCAGGGGCCTCCCCCTGCGTCCAACTGTGGACCAATACAGACTGTTGAAGTTGAGGTTGAGACGATACCAATATTATGCATGTAGCGATTAATTTAGTGGAATTAGGCTCTTGCATAGCTGGATAGTAGGTATTAGTTCGAAGTTAATTCTGACAAGACAAGAAATTCTATTTCAGTAACTGGGAATATAAAACACTTTTAATTTAGCTCCTTGACATCTTCACATTGAATTATGCCGTGGCTTTAAGCTTTGCGGGATTTTCGGCAAGTGTTCTATTAAAACCTCTATTATTGTTAACTGAAACTGCTTAATTCATTATTCTAGACTCTGGTTTCAAGTTTTTCTCGAATCCTAGAGCACTGAACTTTAGGATAGAAAGCGCTATTTTAAACCGACTTCAAAAAAAAGAGGTCAAGTAGGTTGTCAATTCATCTGTATTTTTTTAACAAATAAGATACTTTGGTTTCGTATCTGAGTAGACCCTCTGTAGGGCAACTAATGGTTTCCATGGCAACGGGAATACAGATAGTTTTGTCAATTTTTTTTAATTTATGTTTGTTTTGTTCCAGAATGTTCGGTTCAGGCGGCGCGTGCGCAGCGTGCGGGCAGGCGATCCCTGCAAGCGAGTTCGTTATGAGAACGAACGCACCACAACAACCCCTTCATGTATTCCACATAAAATGTTTTGCCTGCTCGAAATGTGGGTCACACCTTATGCAGGGCGATAGGTAAGCAAGAATTCAAATCAATTCATTTATTTATACCATAAATCTATGTATATCTATCACAGGGAACACTTAGTCAAGTGAAATAGATTCGATACATTTTAAAACACAAATTACAAACTCAAAAAAGGTAAACAGATAAAATACTATCATGGCTGCAATAGCATTAGAAGAATAGAATATAATTTATTGTCCAATGTAAACAGCTACAGCAAAATTGTCCTTAAAAAACCTAAAGCGCGGCACAATACAATAGATTCGTCAGATAAGTCAACACCTTATTGTGTTACACGATTTTTAATTCAAATAAGTAGAAAAAACTTTTTTTGTAAAACCTCTAAATACATTTTCATAACTAAAGTTCATAACTGAGTCAAAAAATAAAATCAAAAAATCTCTTGCTTTATTTGCAATGCAAAAATATTTATTTTATATTTTTTAATCATCAGTCCAGTAACTAGAGCCCTTCCCCATCCAGCTTTCTGTCAGTATTACCACACAGACAGACTAGTAGGCGATCGTTAAATAATGCTATAATAATAATAAATCGAAGTTCGTTTTGCAATCGGCCTGGCCAATTCTACACACGAGTAGGATCTACGATCCGGTAGCGTCAACTGTATAATTTTCCACTCTTAAGGATTCCCTGTAAGTAGGTACATGGTAAACGTCGTGGTGTTAATAGGCGCTGATAGCACACGCACTAACTTCGGAAGGCCTATGCTCAACAGTAGGTAAATCCAGCGGCAAATTATGATGTTATAGATGCATCGGCCCATCACTCTAAAGAGAACCCTTCCTCATTATTAAAATGCTCATAGGACAATGTCCTTTAGAAAGGTCTTTCCTTATTTTATAGTTATGTCAGGGTTTTGAAGTCTTTAAAACTTAAATGGATTTGTCAAAAACAAAACAATTAAGGTATAGAAACAAATTAGATCGAGTAACAGACATCTGTAACATTTGAACTACCGATAGCTGCAAAGATTCTTGAGGTATCTACATAAATACCAATAGGAAGCATCCCATAGCCGCTCTATTGAATCTCCATCAAATCAAATTTTAAAATTTAAAATATCCATTGCGATGGGTTACCAGCTAAACAGCTTTAGTGTGCAAAACTTATATAATAATAGCAAATAGACATGCAGATTGGAAAAAAATCTTAAAAATAATGTACAACCTATTCAAACGATATACATGATAAAAATGTAAAACATTGGTCCATACAAAATAAGAAAAAGATTAGCAAATTTCAATTAATAATAATAATAATAATAAATAATGCTGGACAATTCGCACAGCATTATCTAGCCCCAAGCTAAGCAGAGCTTGTGTTATGGGTACTAGATAACTGATATACATAATACAATACACTACATAGATAGATATTTTTTATTATACATAGAAAAACATCCAGAACGCCCTGAACAAATGTCTGCAGATCGTACACACATTTGTCCCGAGGCGGGAATCGAACCCGCAACCTCCTGCGTCGCAGGCAGACCTTCGCCCACCGCGCCACAGGGGCCGTCAAATTAGCTAAGAATTCAATTATCCACGGTCTCTATTCTTCTCCACCATGCTCCTCTTCTCTCCCTAGGTACTATATGCTCGCGGGTTCCCTTGTCTGCGAGCAGGACTGGCAGAAGCTGATGAAGAGCGCCAACGCAGCAGCCCCCGGGGCACCGGTGCGGAAGGGTAAGGTGGGGCGCCCCCGCCGCTCGCGTGAATGAGCCCCGCCCCCGCCGCACCCTCACTCGCACAGGGATTATGAGGAGGTAAGAACTACTTCTTCATCACCATTCTTCAACCACCTCTGAAAATGTTTAAAGTTTCCTGTGCCTGTTTAAAGAACAGAAGCAAACACCACATGCCGAAATGGCCACTATTGGCAGATTGGTTGGTCATCTTATTGATTTCGATTTTTTACCAGGACCACTTCTTCATCGCACTACTTCTATAGCATATCTGAAAATGTTCAAAGGTTCCTGTGCCTGTATAAAGAACAGAAGTAAACACCGCATGCTAAAATGACCATTGTTGGCAGATTGGTTTACCTTTTGACATTTAGGCTGTCAAATAAATTCGCTTCGAGATGACACGCTACGTAAAGGGAAATAATCAATTCGATCAATTTTATCGAACTTCTGTAGACGCTGGAATCTAGATGGCGATGCACATACCACGGTAGAACCCTTCCGCCTTCTACGACTTTAAGGCCCGTATTATGAAAGCTTGCTCATTCTTCAATCTCTGCTTGAGTAACGCTTTTCTATAGCATAAATGTTGCTCAAGCATAGCTCGATGACTGAGCAAGCTTTCATAATACGGGCCTAACAGTATTCTACAAATGTAAAGAAAATTGAAGGTGGTGTAGGACTAGCACATTCTTTATTTTTTTTATTGAACGAAATAAAACAGACATTATATAACATTATTTAAATTAAATTATAAAACTAGAGAGGAAGTGGGAAAAGATGGGCTCAACTCTAGAAGGAGTTCTCTTCCTGCAAACGTTATCGGCAGAGTGAGAAGGTTAAATAAGTGAATACGTTTGCATTATCTTAATAAAAAACGGTTGTCTATAAAGTCGATTTAGAAACGATAATTTTACGTGATAACGTCATTTAATTGATCTATTGAAAATCTTACTTTCTAGTTTATGTACTCTTTTTGCCATTATGGTGTTGCTATCAACGCTATCTATAAGACGAAATTACAACTATTATAAATAAATATAAAAATAAATACTTCTGGACAATTCACACAGCATTATCTAGCCCCAAGCTAAGCAGAGTTTGTGTGATGGGCACTAAATAACTGATATACTTAATAGAATACACTACATAGATACATATTTTTTATTATACATATAAAACATCCAGAACGCCCTGAACAAATGTCTGTAGGTCGTACACACATTTGTCCCGAGGCGGGAATCGAACCCGCAACCTCCTGCGTCGCAGGCGGACCTTCGTCCACCGCGCCACAGAGGTCGTCAATAATCTTCAGTGCTTCAGTCGTCATGACAACATCATCAAAAACGTGACACTTTTTTGAACATGCTACCTATCAACGTTCAACGATTTAATAGACGCGTCAAATCACGTCAAAAATATGATGTAATCCGTAACTACCCAACCGAATATAATAACATGCCTATGCTTCTTGGCATAGCCGATGTAAGTGGCATCCAATAGACGTCTGTATTCACTCATAAAGTGCATTATAAAGTGACATTGTAACTTACCTACAACGTGACAACTCCGTAAGATAGTAGGTATTCTCAAGCATTGATACTTAATTTATATCATGCCATTTACCACTTTGCATGCCAATTTAGCCACACCTACTCAATTGCCGTGAGCAATACTCATTTCATCTTTACTTAAATGCCATAGAGCTCACGACCGCACTAGGTCATATGGGTAGGAGTGGCTAAGCATGCGACCAATGCGTTTAAGACCTATTATAGTCGACAATGAAACCAAGGCTTGAAATCAATTACCGCGACCAATTATTCCTTATTTAAATTTACAGCTTCTAATCAATGCGTTGTATTAAAAGTTAAGGCACAATAAATGCCTAATAAAAGCTTATACCGTGGGCGGGTCGTAGGGCGGAGTGGGAATAAAAAAGCCGGACAATTAGTCGGAGGATCCCGTACTAGTTGGTTATGAATTTTAATAATGTTCCTAATTATTTTTGTATGTGTTTTGAGGGTGGTTTCGAGGAATCATGAGTCTTGCTCATGATTTCTTCATGAGAAAGAAGAACCTAGAAGGAGTTTGAATTGTGGTCAAACTAAATCATTTCCATGTAATATATTAAGTATAGGTTGGTAGGCTACAACAATAACAGCAAACTGATTAAATTGAACTGAATACAAGATAAGAGTATCTATCAAGATCACACAAATCTTAATAAGTAAACTAACAAACATGAGCCTCTCCGAACGAACAGATAGCGGTACCCCATGCATGCAAGGAAGTCATCCTGCGACTGCTATTATGTCGTCAGTCCGCCGAGTCTTCCAACACTCCGTTTCGCATTACGTAGATCAATAATTTAAAAAATCATCTTATCGTCATCAGCCCTTCTTAACCTGGGCATACTGAAAACAATGACTGTTCTCAGTATGCCCAGCAGTGATGCAAAATATTTACCTCCAAAAAAAATACATATATTTAACTGCTTATTTCAGAGTAGCCGGATAAAGTAATCCGGCTATTACCCTCCCTAGCCTTGTGACCTTTATCGGTGTTAATAACACTTGTGTCGTGACTTCGCTCGTAAGGAGTTTCCTAAGCTTAATTAATTGCGTTAATTATGGACTGCCTAGCGGCTAGCGAGTCCGTTCCGTGTTGCGTGATTATAATTATAATTGATATTGCATATTTAATTTTTTTTATTTATTTTTTATGACCCGTAGACGTTATTATGACGGGTGGGTCAATGCTACCATAAGGTATAATGTTCTGGTATTTCATTTATTTGTTGTTTTTATATCCAAAGGTGTTAAATAATCCATAAAAAGTGTGAAATTCACACAATTGCTGAATTAAGTATGATTACGTCGATTTTATTTACTCTTATCTACTCAAAGTGTCGTTATTACCCAACCGTCCTTATTACCATGAGTTTAAACCCATTTTTAGACGGAAATGGCATAATTAAGCGTAGTCATTTTACTCAGAAACCAGGTGATTGTAAGCGTTAATTTGCTTACAGATAAGGTGTTGCAAAACAGGTGACTAGTGTCATTTGAAACTAGAACTCAAGTGGGGAATAATCAGCACCATCATCATCATCATCATTTGGTATACGTCCACTGCTGAACATACGCCACATTTATTAGCTTATTGACTAATCTTCCGGGTATACTTCTAAACAACTTTTGCAGAAAATAAGGTTGAAAAGATCGCGGTTTTAAATTCATGGCACAACGCTGTGTCGCCCTGGCGTCTGTTTTTGATTATACTTATATTTTTATCAGATTGAAGGAATTTAAAATAGTATAAATACATTTGGCGTTATGCCATTTTAGTAAGGTTTTGATTTGTTATAATACAATATAATAAATACGAAAGTTTTGATCAATCCATATAAAACGATGCTACCTCTTCACGCCAAACTTCTGAACAGAAGTTGCATACAATTAGATATACATTATATAAATCTATGTATGTTCCTATTGCATAGAAACAACGTTAAAACGTTTCCATATAAACAACACACAGTGTGCGAAACTTGATAAAATCTTGTTAAAAATATTTGATATACTAGAAGCCGTAAAAGCTTTATCGCCATTGCAAATAAACCATTAGTCTTCACTGTAAACACTACACTACCATTACTTTAATAAAAATCAGAACAATCTGCATTTTGAATATTGTTAGTATATTTCCATTGCTCGCCCACAGCACAATTCGCCACTAGATCCTCTCACTGGCGTTAAAAATTCACAAACCATAAACGGAACAGTGGGATGAAGGAGAAAGCTTCTCTGTACCATTTGCACTCACGGCGGAACCACTCTGCGATGATGGTTGGACTATATGCAATACCTAGTTATAGGCTAACCAAATGGTGCCTTGAATTAACAATAGTTAATCAATAATGCTGGAGTTTACGCTGCGCCATCTATTCATTAACTATGTAACGCCTAGGTGATTAAATAATTTCAAGAAATAAATAAGGTTGCTCTTATGTCAAAATTCAGCTCTTTAATGATTTTAAATGAATGTTTCCACAGTAGTTAAAGCAAAAAGACAATTGTGTTGTGAATTTTGGTTTAGCTTCAAAACGGCTAGACTGATGTAGACGAAGTTTTCACTGACAAGACTTATAATAACTGATGTAAACATTCACGAATCATTAACGAAATAGTGGGGTGAAGGCGAAAGCTTCTCTGTACCATGGGTATCATTCCATAAGTTTTTGCAGCTAACGCCATCTCTTGTAATTAATTTGAAGTGTATTATTATTATTATTATTTATTATTAAAAAAGACGATAACATTACAGTTGTCTCCAAATCGTTATGTCTAGTACACTAAATAATTAATTAAACAATCTTAAAACTAAAAAAAAAACAATTATAAATTTATACAACAGATAGAATAATTATGGAATTTTAAAAATGTAGGTATAGAAATATTATGGAATGTAAAGTAAAATATATCTAGTTAAATTAAAAAGTAAAATATAACTATGTTAGTTAGCTACCTACATACAAGTACAAGAAGACATTAAATTAAACGCGCTCTCACAATATTGCAAGCACACTCTTTCGATCATCTCCCAGCCATCCGCAAACACATCTAACTGAGGGTGGTTGGTTGTATCACTTAGTCATCGAGGTTTGTGTAAATTACAAAATATAGAATAACATTCATACATTTTATCATTTCATTACTTTCGATCACAGATATAATACTACTTTCGATGATTCCTGGTGGTCTTTAAATGAAGTTATTTTATTTCGTATAATAAATAGTAAATACTATTTCCTATTTATTCCGCTACTCCTTGATAGATGGTGACTCGGGTTTTTTTTATTGAAATGCATTTAGTTTTATGTTTGATCCATTGTCTCTAAATATTTTTCTCCAGCTTGGATCGATTGTGTGAGAGTTTTTTTGTTAAGATTAGAAAATGGCTACTTACAAGTGCGCTATATTAGTTCTTGCGGGCCAAGTCTTGCGCCATCTAGTGAATTCAACTCAATAACTGGTTGGCCCGCAAAATCTCTCCCGAAGCGTGTCCCATTTCTTACTATGAGATGAGGCATCAGAACTAGTATTGTTTACTAGTATTATATTATCTTACTAGTATTATATTTCTGTACTAGTATTATATTATCTGTGTCTGTCATTGATTAATTAAAAAGGGAAGATAGGTTACGTTCTCCCAGCGCTTACTCAAAAATTGGCATGTGTTACAACTACACGCAAACACACGCTCACAGTTATATTTCCAATCCTGTGCAATACAAAGAAGAACAAGAGGGAAAGACGTATCTAAGACCGAAGTGAGACCGAGACAACAATATTTCACTCTCGACTCGATGTGTCTCGAATCACGACCGCCCGTGCCGCCGGTGCGACGGTGACTGAGGTGGCACACAATTTTACACAATATGAGGTTGCCATTTTCGAGAAACTGGTACCTCATCTTCCCTTTTTAATTAATCAATGGTGTCTGTACCATTTGCACTCAAGGCAGAACCACACTGCGATGATGGTGGGTTTACGTGCAATACCAAATTGTACGCTTACCAAATAGGATGTGGTTTTCTGTAGGTGAGTAGAAACAACTCATGAGTAAGTCTATAGGAGGTAATGAGAAATGATCGTGGTTACTTCACGTCTGGTCACGTCACATCACGTCATCACGTCTCCTTTTACCATCCAGGGGGGTTATGCTCTATGACCAATTCAACGTCTTACACATATACGACAAGATATCGGCGGGGAATGGGACAACACCAATACAGTTTTGTCCCATTCCCCGCCGATATCTTCACGTATCTGTGTAAGACGTTGAATTGGTCATAGAGCATAACCCCCCTTTTAGTACAACGCCTCTATCGAGTTGACAGGGATCTACGTATATCCCATACAAAAAGCATACGTCAGTATCAAGATGTGACGGTCAAGAGTTAAATGCGGACTGAATCGATAAATGCTCAAATCTTATTTTGTCCGGTTATTCTTACACCAGTTGTCAAGTTTGTAAATTATCAATTGGAGTCTGAAACGGAGATAATGGATTAGTATGGTCGAATGTCGAATTAATTGACTATCCAACACTTGGTCTATCCAGTCATCCTCTTCTCTATTTCCGTTCCGTTACATTAGACAATTTATAAACTTCTTAGTAATCAAATTTATCATCATTCATTTATCCATCAGACTATATTAATCCAATGCTGGACATAAGCCTCCGCCAATGAGCGCCATAGCGCCCTGTCCTCTGCTTGACGGATCCAGCATCTGCTGCAATCTTTCGCAGATCGTCATCCCACCTGGCCGGAGGGCATCCTACACTACGTTCGCCGAGTCGCGGTCTCCACTCAAAAACTCGTTTACCTAGTGGTTGTCGGTTCTTCGCGAGATATGGCCGGCCCACTTCCACTTCAGCTTGCTAATAAAATCTATACCAACCAATATTATAAAGTGGAAAGATTTGATTGTTTTTTGTATGGAATAGGCAACTGAAACTACTGGACCGATTATAATAAACTTTCATCATTAAAAAACTTACTTCTCTGGTAGTGACATACTTTTCAGGGTATATTTTATCCCGGAATTCCCACGGAAACGGGAACTACGCGGGTGAAACCGCGAGGCGCTGCTAGTCAAATATATTTATCCAATAATATACCGATATATAATAATAATAAAATATAATAAATAAGGGAAGAATGCGAATTCGAGTCCCGTCAAAGTCAATGTCAAAGTCAAACCCATAGAGTAAACTATAATAACAAAAACCTTACAGACTTGTACTATAGTGAATCAGACAAAGGTATATTTTACGTTACCGGCATGAACCACTGCACTTGCACTAAAAGACTGCGAAATAATTCAATTAAAAGACGTGTGAATAACAAAGAGAAGTGGAGAAGAAACGCAATTAATCTGTTCATTGAACAACGCACAAAGACCGGCTTTGTTTAGATATGAAGAAGTTACTCGCCTGGAAAACGCTAACCTGCCTCTGTATAATATAACTTTTACGGTTTCAATTATAACTAAAATTAATTAGTTTAATTATTAATTAGGTAACAAAAGCGCTAGTCACACAAATAAGCTAATACAATCGATATGTGAGCTAGCAAAGCGAAATATAACAAGAATAACGACGAAAAATAATAATATTATCAGAGAGTTTTTAATTTTCTCGCTTTGTTGGGACACATATGGAATAAAGATGCGTCTTTTTTGAGCATCAGGGTTTTTTAAAGAAACTATAAACCGACTTCAATTTTATAGTTTTCTGCTATTGTCAGAAATAGACCAAATTTAAATGATTACACCTGCTTTCAAATAAACAATCATCAAAATCGGATGACTCAGTCAAAAGTTATGAGGTATCAAACATAAAAAATAACTATCAAGGTGTGTTGCTCATAATGAATATAGCCATCAATTGTAAGATCCTATATATTAGAGCCGTTATTGTCCAACTCCTGGACTGATTTTGAAATGGATAATAAATAAGTTCTTATTCTAGTACTTAGTATTAAAATGAGCACAAACACCAATATTTTATGAACCTGCCGCAAGATATACACCAGTGTAAATGTTTATAAGGCCTTCAAGCTCTGTAATTACAGGAGTTGGACAACAGAGTAGTTGATAGAGTTAATTATGTAGTAGAATCGTGTGAGTTGAGGCGACTGGCCCGCAGGCTCCTTCCCATCGTCGGCTCTGGTTGTGCTTGTTTTCCACTGCAAGCTAAGCTACCTAAAACCATGCAATGATTCGCATACTTTGTATGGAATAAAAAATACGTAGCGAATTTTATTCTATATAGAATTCGCTACGTATAGAACCGGTGAGTAGTCCGAATAGGTAAACGTTGAACTCCATCGCGTTGTAGTGCTTTTTTTACAAACCAAAATGTAATATTATTTTTGTCCTAAATAAATAATTCAATTTTTTTTATCGTTTCTTCACAATCTATAGTCCTTATATTAGGTAATTCGAGGCAGTTCAGAATCATAATAGTAGGTACTAAGGAATATGTAAAGGCCATTAAGGTCTACATTTCATATAATTTGATTATTTTGATGTGATTATTTATATACAACTAGCTGCGCCCCGCGGCTTCAAACGCGTTGTTGCTATGAAAACATTAAAGGGTGATTTTCATCCCGCGGGAAGAGATTTATGGGATAAAAAGTATCCTATGTTTTATTGCAGTATTAGAATTACCTGTATGCAAAATTTCAGCCAGATCCGTTGAGTAGTTTTGGCGTGAAGAGGTAACAAACATCCATACATCCATCCAAACTTTCGCCTTTATAATATAAGTGTGAAAAGTGTGATAAATAAATAAATACGTTAGTTGTGAGTGCGAGTGCATGAAAGCTTAATCGTGGAATTGTAGATTGAGCAAGGTTGCAAGCATTGAGCTCTACCAGGAAGTATTGGGAGGTCAACATCATATGTAATTATTTTGTGTTGTTTTTGTGCTACGATTCATAATTAATATTATCTTATTCTGATATAATTGATAAGCTGGATTGACGAATGATTTAGTTGCCTATTATGATAAATATGTTAGATTCATATGTTAGTCACGATTGTAATATAGTAAGCTTGATTGATTTGAAAATGTAGGCTTTAGTGATCCGGAGTTTAGAAAAGTAGAACGCTCTCTCGTTTTCGGTTGCAATGGAAGACCAGCTTTACAGCTTCAAAATGCACCGACTAATTCTGAACTTTAAACTGGTAAACTTATTTCGGCAACTCATAAAACTATTGTCCAGTGTTGGTAATGAAGTAACCGCTTCGCGAGGTAACTGGCTCGTTTAGCCTAATTGCCTTTGTGAGTGAGATAAATTTGTTTTGAGGCTTCTACTTTAGTGTTTAACCTTGCATCTGCGGTATTGTATGACCTTGGATACAAAGTGAACCGGACAGATTCCGGATTCTAATTTTCACACGTTTTTCATATAATTTATGGCATGATGCACTGACAATATAAAACCCAACATTATGCAAACTTCTTCATGAATATCAACGTGATTAGGTATGTCCTTGCCTTTTTGGTGTAGTAACAGCTAAAAGTAAATTAGGCTTTGTTTCAGTAGGTACATATTCAATTATTATCTTAATTAACCGTGCACACAGCATGTTTATCTAAAATGCAATCACCAGATCCCTAAAATAAATCGCAAAAACGACCCTACAAACACCCCTTTATTTAAACTACGCAGTTAATAACAGGGGCGGTAGTTGGTATTACTTTGAACGGACATGGTCAAAGGCACGATGTTAATTGGAAAACACCTGAAAATGACAGCGCCTTTTGTGGGGCCACGTTTGGCGTAAAAATGAAGTGCCCCGCCGGCGAAGACTGACCCGGCTTTGTAACGCGATTACTCAGACTTGTCGAAAGTTAATTAAATAACGTTTTTCCCAATTACCTGTTGGAGATCAAAGTGCCCGCGGAGATCCCTCTACAAAGGGCTGGTCTCTAGCCCACAGCGTGCACTGGACGAGTCTTCAGCTGCTCATTGGTCGGGGTTTGAACTCAGTAAAGGGACTATAAAAACATCCAAATCTTTTTCGATTTTGTAGGGGCAATCCGAAAAAGGTTGGTTTTTGACACGTTGATTCTTCTGATCTTTGTTTTGGTTAAGTACTGAATATTAGACAGGTTTGTTTAACAAAGTCAAAGGTGGGTGGATAGATAAATTAGTAAAACGAGACTGTTTTTTTTACGGCGTTGATGATTATCAAGCTAAGTAAGTCTTTTATAACTGGTTGTAATTTCTCAAACGAAGCAATTTATCACATTTGGTTTTTCTCGAATATGTTTCGTGGTTGCAGCATTTATGTGCGTAACAAGTATATACTTATTTAACTAATGCAGTAACTAGCTTATGTAGCTAATTGCGCAAAATTTCGTATAACAAGCTAATCTCAAAATTTAATGTAGGTTATTCTATTAGTGCTACTTATTCTAATTATTCTACAGGATTTACCATTTCAAAAGTCGACCTACCTGGTTTTTTAGTACAAATACCTAGTTGACAAAATGATATAAGGTTTGGGAGACAGATAGTTTTTTTCTTTCTTTTATTATAAGTAGCATCCCAACCACTTATAAAAAAAAACTGAGTAAGTACTTATTATTTCTAGTATGGCCCAATAGGCGACCCTATACCTATAACCCACTTCCGTTGTTAGTTGGGTGAAAAGCGATCACTTCCAGAGGATTCTTGATATAAGCGCCTAACTAACGGTCCCTGCCCGTGGTCCACCTGCATAGTACACCTGGCTGTACCAGTGGCGTTTTTTTAATTCCGTGGTCCACCTCAAATAACTCAAATAACTGGGTATTCCATCAAAATACCTTCCCTCTCATAAAGTACCTACTTGTTTACTCAACTTTCACTTTAGCCGGGAACTAATACAAACACTGGTGCAATTACTCGCAAGGCAAACTGCTCCGAACAAAGTATGTCAAGAAATTAGTATTTAATTTATTCATTGGGTTCGTGTCTAGTTTTGATATAATGATCGCTGTTATGGTGGCTCAGTCTAAATTTGTGGCGTGTTTATTTTTTTAGCGTTCTTTTGTTTTACGTCAAACAGGAGACCTACTCTGGAAAACGATAGCAATAATTAAGGGTGAGCGCAAACCAGCGATCGACGACCACATAAACTCCTGTTGCTGAGGCATGTAAACTCACGACTTACGGTACGGAGCTGAGACGTGGACACTCACGATAGGACTGGTCTACCAGTCTTAAGTCGCTCAGCGAGCTATGGAAAGAGCTATGCTCGAAGGATAGGATTCGTAACGAATACATCCGACGGAGAACCAAAGTTATCGACATAGGTCAAAGAATTAGCAAACTGAAATGTTAGTAGGCCGGCCATATCTCGCGAAGAACCGACAACCGCTGCGGTAAACGAGTTCTTGAGTGGAGACCGCGACTCGGCAAACGTAGTGTAGGACGCCCTCCATCCAGGTGGTGCGAAAGAAGACAGGGCGCTATGGCGCTCATTAGGGGAGGCCTATGTCCAGCAGTGGACTAGTATAAGCTGATGATGATGAAAGTTACCTATTATATTACAACTAGGATCGACTCCTAGATAATGTTGTATGTACCGAAATCTTTATTTATAAATAAATATAATTAAATTTTTCTAGTAAAATTGTGCACATGTGCCAATCTACAATTCACTTCTTATCTAATTTAAAATTAATACTCTCAGGGTTGGTGGAAAATTTGAAAAGTTTCAACGACGGCCCGCTTTGGCGATTGCATTTTTATACCGAAGACAACCTCATAGCTTATTAGGGAAGCGGTTATTAGGTCCGGGGGATTTCTCTGCGGGCTCGCTTCAGTTAATTAGTTAAATGGATACGTCGTAGTAACTAGTGGTTTATCTGTGACGGCGTGTAATAAGGTAGGATTGTCATAGACGTAATGAGTTGGTTGATAAGACTTATGTTAGACGTTGTGTAACTGGTACACTTCAAGGTGCTTTGCTTAATCCTGAAAACTGTTCAGGAGAGCCTACTTGGAAAAATCGAAGTTTCTTTTTCTCTGTCGTGCAAAAACAACTCTTGTGTCGCTTGCATAAAATTAGCGTTTGCACGAAAACGAATCAAAAACTTATATTTCGTATTTGAGAATACAGGCGCTGATCCAGAAAAACTATCATCATTTTACGTATTCATTTGGAATGTAACCTAGTTACGAACTTGAGTTGTGTTGTCACGCAGAAGTCTCCTCGATAAGGCATTAAAATATGGTCTACCGTCAACACAAACCAAATTCGTCATTAACCCGCATATTATAATAAAGTTTCACAGAGTTTAGGATTTCTATTAATATTAAAACTATGTCATATCAACATGCACCAGATTGCAAATTTTGTAATTTATGTCAAACACAAATTTAATTGGGGAACACTATATAGGTACTCGGATTTATCTGCAAAATTTAAAACAACTTTCGTACCTATTACAATAGCAGCCTGAAAATAATGGTTGCTTAGATGCAAGTTATTACTAGCAAGCAATAAAAACTGAGGCTTTTTCTTAGGATAAAATATTATATATCTTTACTGCGTGGAAAATAATCTATGATGTGGATTGTAAATCAAGACGCTCCTTCCGTAAGACGCTGGGAATGCTTTTCGTGAGACAGTGGCCAAAAGTGCGTTTTCACACATAGGACCCGCTGTTACACACATAGTACCCGGCCTTACACACATAGTATTCGGTCTTACACACATAGTACCCGGTCTTACACACATAGTAGTATGTCTTACACACATAGTACTCAGTCTTGTTGCATGCTATTAATTTAATTTAATTTAATTATGTAGGTACCTTATATTCATACACGATGTAAAAATTGTTCTTGACTAAAATAAACTGAAACTAAAACTGAAACTATTGCAGAACTGCAGAACAAATCCCAGCATGCCCAGCCTTGGGATTGTGGCATTACTCCCTAATAATAAGAGCAATTAAGGCGTAGAGGTGGCTATTCCCTGCAATTGACTAACACAGCTTTAGATCATTATGTGTGATAATTTTGCGTTATACTTTATAAGCTATTGTAGTTTGACGAATTCATTTCGGATGTAAGCGGGTTAACAACGAACCGTTATTTGTGTTCCGTAATGAATTTTGCGTAACTAGCAATTTAGCCAACGGTCCTCTCTCAGCTAGCATGTAGCCTAGGCTAGCGGTGATGCACTTATGCACCGGCACATTCACCGGATCCATCCACGACAAAGGGCATCCGCCCACAATAGCTCCATTAAAATAATGCAAGTAAATGAGGATTTGTGGAGACGGGTCCGCCGAATCCGCCCGAGCAGGGGCGGGGTAAGGACTGGAAAAAGGGGTAATGTATTCACAACAGATTTTCTTGTGAGTGGCACAAAGGGTTCCTTTATGAATAGTGTTGTAATAGGTTGGCCTTATTTCCATATTGCAACTTTACAGCGAATGTACTTTTATAGTTACAGCAGACACAAAAATCTGTTCAAATTAATTACTTGCCATGCCACACATAAAACAATGTCTTATTGGTTGTTGGAGCTTAGTATACAGTTAAGTCGTGTACTGAATAAAATCGAACATTTACAGTTCAGTTGACGTTTTTGACAGAATTGTTCATTATATATACGTCTTAGTTAACCGACGAAACAGCTAATTCCCTGACTATCTTCCGAAACACACCACTCAAAATCCCCGTTACAACTTTATCTGATAATAAATTACTTAGATCAGATTTCATAAAATTTGAATGCCATGTATTTGCCTAAACGCAAAAGCCTAGCACCCCTTTCTCTATCTTTTTTGCCCTATAAACTACCCCTAAGTCCACCCCTGCCTGCGGCTCAGTTCCGCCCGCGCACAATACTCTCTGACGACGCTTAAACACTATACAGGAACATGTTTCATTAGCTAAATGGAGGCTTTTGGTGCCTGAATCTGTGTAACGCAGAGACGCAGTCGCTTTTACTTAAACGCCGTAATTAAAATGTTACGGACACAGTTTTAAGCGACTGACCAATTTAGTTTTATAGTCGGTTATAGGTCTGTGAGTTTTGTTGCTTAGAGGTCAGTGCAATCTTTTTCACAGAACACCTTAAAAAAAGAAAGAAATACCTATTCTAGTGTAGCATATTATATATTATATTATCAGAGACACTGTGTGCCCAGCGTGGAGATTATGGGGCATACCTGCCATCAAGGGGGAAGCCTGTGTCCAGCAGTGGACCAATAGGGGCTGTGAGGTGATACAAGTGATGGTCCATATCCAACCTCCTTCACCGCGGACCTTTTGATTACTCCTACTCTCCTACAAATACAAATTAATTTATTAGCTATAAAGATTTACAAAACACTAGGCTTGGCCTGATTCACGGTAGACCAAGAGTGTACTCTTGGTCTCTTAATTTGTATCTGTAGGAGAGTAGGAGTAATAGATTGATTATACTTTTACAAATAAAAACTGATTTTTCCAGTCAGTTGATTGTCAGAAGGTATTGCAAAAAAAATATTTTGACGATTAAACATAAGATGAAATTTTTTTGTTTACCCTATTTAGGTGCGTTTTATCGAATCAAGTCGGAATCGAAAGGTCTCAAATCTCCATTTATCTATTTTCCCTAAAAATAGACAAATAAACGTGGTATATACCCGTGATTATTTGTAATTATCAGTAATAGAGATAACCGATACGTAAAACTGTAGCAAAACTAACCTCAGCGAGACTACCTTCTAAGCCCCCCACATGTTTATCCAATAATAAGTTTATTGATAGCTAACGAGTAAAATTGATCGGTATTAACGATCTTAATCGAATCGCGGTTGGCATCGATTCATCGCGTGTCGATGCCCCGATCTCGAGTTAATTTAATTGAAACCGAGTTGAGTAATTAATTAGTGGCGAATGAGAGCTCTCGGGTGGATGAAGCGTGCCCCTACTACGATGCTGGAGGGATGACGTAGCTAGAACTAAATCTGAACCTCGATAATAGATTCCTATAGAAATTAGAAAAAAATCGAGTTGGCAGGGTTAAAAACGAGAAAGAATTTATTCCTGAATATATCAAAATAAATTTGTGTCTGCGAATTAAAAGAAGACTATAAACAATTATATTTGACAAGAATGTAAATAGTAGTTATTTTAAGTTTTGAAACGCTTTAAATTATGTTGGGGACAAATTTTTATGATAAAAAAAAGTTTATACGAAATTCTTGGTGATGATTGCTGATATACAAACCAATATTTCGTTTTTAACAAATGTGTTAAAAGATCAGAAAATACCCCGCATTTCTCTAACCATATTAAAGTTAAGGTTACCCATAAGTTAAAAATGTAAAAAAACAGCATATTGCGTTAAACTAACTTGAATTAATTTGATATTTTATTTCAGTCTATAAGGTTTATAATGGGCTTTGAAAGAGTTTTTACAATTCACCTGAAATAAATGGTATTAATTATCTATTCATGATATTTTCTGCACTGAAACTTTCTTTCCCATCGCGTGTAAAGTGCAACATATTAATTATCGCACTGAAGCTTCTATGCTCCATAAAATGCAAAAAAAAACACTTGAAGAAACAAGCTATTTTCATCAACAGTATTGATCGTAGCGTCTCGCTTTAATAGCATTTAATCTAGCTAAAACACTCTGTGATCCAATATAATGAATATTTATCCTACAGAAGTCGGCCATACTTTTATGACGAATACATATTTTAGTAGACGTAATTTCACTGATTACTTTCTTTAATCTGAAAACGCTATGCTGTGGTGATGGTAATAGGGAAAGAGCAAATACTGAATAAAATTACCTACGGCGTAGGTGTTTAATGTAACTGGATAAGCGATTTTTGCGGGCATTTTTTCAGGTTTGGTATTGTATATTACTACGCCAACGTCTGTCTGTCTGTATAATTTATCCGTCACATTTTTCGGTTAGCTTTAAAAAAAAGTCAAGTTTAAGGTTACCGCTCCAATTTTTGACTTTTAGAAAGAAATAAATATTTTTGAGACGTGCTTAAATCGGATGGAGTTCTGTTTGAGTATAAGGAGTTACTCTGCCATAAAAATAAAATAAAAAATCTACTCACACTCACTTTTGTGTGACCCTTCATAACCTAAAAAAATGACCTTACAAATTGTTACACAAGTTTTTATACCCAATTAAACAGCATGCGAAGGTATTTCTAATTGGGCCAAATACACACTAATCCCGAAGTTTCTCGCGCGTTATAGGCACTTTGTAATCAAATATTTTCACCTTCGCAATGGAAGGTTTTTAATTATAATAGTTTTAGAAGCAAGAAAATACGTAAGGGCACCTTTCACATTTTACTTTTAGGCTAGAATTGTTCGTAAGTTATGGATTTTATGAAATAAATCACACCTATATTTATAAAAGTGAAAGTTTAAATCTATGGATGGATGGATGTTACCGCTTCACCAAAAAACTACAGCACGATTCAGGCTGAAATTTTGAATACCGATAATTCTAATGCTGGAATCAAACATAAGCTACTTTTATTCCATAAATCAGTTCCAATGGTACCTATTTGAATCCTTAAACGTTTCCTTAGAAACAACGCGTGCGAAAGTGACTGCGGGCATAAACATATTTCTTACACATACTCGCCTTTATAGCTATTTTAGACCGGTATACCAAAAAGGACGTTGATCGGCTGATATAATGATGATGATAATGATACCAAACAGAAGTACCTACGCTAAAATTCACCTGGTCTGCCAGACACATCCCTTTATTAAATAACTATTGCAATGCCTGGGGGCTTACACCCACAAAGGACAACAAATGTAATCCGCAATCACAGCAATAAGCAAAATGTCTTTTTTCTATATTTAACGTCGCGTCCATTAGTCATATGAAACATGTGCCAATACAAATGATATGGAGGTTTATGAATGACAGACGGGTACGAGCTTTGGGAGGTAGGAGGGAGGTCGGGGGGGGGGGTTAACTAATGGATTACATTCGCGCGAGTGAATTAGGATATTGTCGTACGGTCTTGTTCCGGTGCAGTCCTTTCTGATCCCTTTATCATTACACTCATAGATTGCATGTAATATTGATGAATGGTAAGGTACTCGGGATATTGGATGACATGTTTTGTTTATGCGTGGGGACATAAAAGGGCGGATGTCTTCATGGACAAAATGGGTGTCTAATATGCAAAACAATAGAGATCAATTTTCTACATACTGGGACACATCCTAAAAGGGTTTTGTTCCTACTTTCTGTTATGCAAGTTGTTTTCTTTCGTTGTTTTTTTCTGTTATTAACAAAGTAGTACAATATCTGAATAGGTAAGCAGAGACCTACTTGATTTGCTATTTAAGCACGAGTGGCTTAGTTAGATTTACATAGAGTTTTGTTTTTCTCATTTAATTGAACTGTTATTTGAGGAAAAATAAAGAATTTATAAACCGATGAAGAGGGGGTTAAAATCTCTACACAATTAATCAATTATCACTGATCCACTTTATAGGTAATCTCATTCCATTTCGAGAATAATGAAGAAGTGTACTAGCAACCCGTTGAGATAAGTGTGATTCGATGTTACACAAAACCCGAAAGAACAAAGTGTGCATTGCCGAGGGTGAAAAAGACGTTAATAATATTCGTCAAAGCACTCTGGTTACATTAAATCAATTTGCCCTTTCCGCGCGGTAAGTAGCGAACGGTGTAATTGATAAGTTGAAACCCTTGTACCGTTGCGAGCTCGGAGTACAGGGCCACAGTTTGGCACCAACTCTGGGTTTTCCACGTCACGTGCGGTGTTGAAGCTTTCTTCTCACTCTCTTACAAATGAAAAGTTTTATTGGATTGCGAGCATATTGGGGGTTACTTAGCTGAACTGTCAATGGGTGTTTTCATAAGGTTTTGTGGAGGAAACAGCTCTTGCTACTTCCGATTTGCGACGTTCATACAACCATGCCTTTGGTATACATTTCAATATGAATTTGAAATGTCTACTTAGTTTGATACAGACTGAACTGTAGTTATTCATATGGAAAATAAACTGTTGCTGAAAGTAAACTAACGCTTTCAAGGAAAATCTCGAATGTGAAGAAAGACAGATTTCGATTTCTTATAGTGTAAAGTCAAAAAACTCATTCCTTGCAAATCGAGTTTTATTTTACGATCACAGAAGTAAAAAAAATGGTTTCTAAAACCTATATAGTCAATTGCCAGTCTTATTTTACCAACTAATTTTTATTTTCAGCCTTTACATCAGTTAAGATTCTTTACTAGAGATTCTCGATTCCCACTGCAAGGCAAAAAAGCTTTCGTATTACAAATAAAAAACTTATACTAATACAATAAGTTTATTTCAAATACCCTTCACTCCTTGCAGTTCAACAGTAATAGGTATAATAACCTCAACGTACAAAGCTCGTAATATGTATAGCTCAGTACAATTTGCCAGCACTAAATGCTATAGCATTATTGCATAAGCCTTCAAGGCTCGCACGCATAGATAATCGGCCGGCCAGTTAATAAATACGTCGCGAACAACTCCGCTCATTAGAGCACATAACTCCTCATTAGTGGGCATGCTAATTAATGTGACGTTTACGAGCAGAGGCTATCGTAACTCAGTCCTCTCCCATTCGAATAGTTTTCATACAAGACGAGAGGAGACTTGGAATAGTAGCTACAGGATTTTATGGGAAAGTTTCGTTTATAGGGTTTTTGGAAGGTGCTCGTTAGGATAGATGGATTTAAACGACGCTGGTTAAGCTTGTTCATTGTTTGAAAGAAAGAAAATATTTATTAACCGACTTCAAAAAAGGAGGATGTTCTAAATTCGACTGATTTTTTCTTAAATTATCTCGTTTTTTTTATGTTTGTTCCTACAGAACTTTTGACTGGGTGGTCCGATTTTCATGATTCTTTTTTTATTTGAAAGCTGGTGCTTCCCGTGTGGTCTGATTGTTGGTCAGTTCTGTCAATGGGATCTATAAAAAAACTATATAATTGAAGTCAGTTTATAGTTTTTTAAAACAAAATCCATTATTTACTTATGCTACTAAATAAAGCTATAAACTTTCTCTCAGCAGATTCTAGGGCAAATATGGCCTCCACTCAGCGTTGTGCTGGATGAATACTAGTGTGTCCACCCAGCGCTGGTTTTCAGTAAGGGCCACAGGCGTTTGCGTTTTAAGGTCTGGTTTCGTAGTTAACAATTCTTGCTTCCATGGCGTTTAAGGAATAGCCGTGTTTCCACTCAGACGCACGAAACGTACAATAAGGTATTTCTTATGTGTTGAGTTTTGTTAATATGAACTTAGTTTTGATATTTCTCCTCTTTCAACTGATTGGCAAATAAAAATAAAAGGTGACTGCTTACTGGTTGAGACCAAATATAAATTCATTTTTCTAATCAATATAATATCATTATTTTTTTTTAGAGTGAGTTGAGTACTTTTCGTAGAAACGTTACGTTAAACTTGGGGAACCAGACTGGAATTACACTGAGATGTGAATACCCAGCAATTATTCTTAATAGCTGACTTGAGGTGAGAGTTAAAACAACCCAAACGGGAAGTAGCATGAACAGCTTAGTAAATTAGAAAGGTAAAGGAATGCAGTAAAGGAATGCAGTTGCTGTTTACTAAAAGGTGCATTTTATTGTTAGTAACAATAAAATATTATCCGTAAATCGAACATGGCAACAAACACGACACTGCCTTAGGAGCATAGCATGCTTAATTTTACGATATTCTGATTATTATCGCGAATATAGTACGGACCGTTTGCATAATTTGTCGCTAAATACTTGTGTCATAAAGACCAGCAATAACATAAACATTAAATCTAACTTTTATACTGTCAAATGCAATAAACTTTGGTGCAGCTGCAGCGTTAAAGGCAGGAAACCGGCTTTTACCAGGTTACCGGTTACTCGTACTCAGTTATGTTTGTAGCTAAATATTTAACCCTTTTACTGCCCAGTCCTTGCGGTGCGACCTGAAGGGGCGCGCCACCCGCGGCAATACGTTGCTGAAACTGGATACGTGCGTCTTTGGCAATAAAAGTGCTAACAGAGATCAACTAAAACTGCTCAATATAAAAAAACAAACGCAAAACAAAAAAAATTGCTGAATTTATATTTGGTCTCAACCAGTAACTAACGTCTAACTTTTGATTTTTATTTGCCAAGCAGTTGAAAAAGGAGAAATAACAAGACTAAGTTCATCATTAAGAGAACTCAACACTTAAGAAATACCTTATTAACTACGGAAAGTTAATGTGCTGATTCCTATCATCTTAAATTAATAGCTTATCAAACAATCTAAGAAAAAAAGCTAAAGATAAAAAACAAATAAAAATGGCATACACGCCTTTCAACACAACTTCAACGTAAAGCATCCTTTAGTTTTATGTCCAAGTTTTATTAGCGTCGGTTATAATGGTATCTCAGTCCATCGGGATCATAATTAAAGCTTAAGGGTGAAAGTTCGACGTGAAGATTGTATCGCGAACACAATTTTAAATCAAATTAACACTTCGAGTTTAAAAGGTCGTTGCATTACCACGAAACAATATGGAGTCGTGACTGGATCGACTTATATCTAAATCTATCAGTGGGAACGTAAAAGTAGACAGTTTTAGATGAATAAGAACGTAACAGGGGTAAATGAATCATTTTGGTCACAAAATTTAAAGCAATTGTATTACAATAGATTTATGACCGAACTGTAAAAAAAATATAGTTTTAAATGTATATTCGAAATGTCGCCTTGGAAATACGGGTCGTCTCATGCAAGATGGATTAACGTCATCAAAGTTGCAGGCTTGTATGTGAGAAACAGAGTAGAGAGAGGGCTTGCAAAAGTTTAAACAGGCTTCTGCCCAGCAGGTGAACTTGGACTAGAAAGGGGACAGTAAAAATATAACAGAAAAAATATAAACCTAACAGTTCAGCTAGATAGAACGGTGATAAACGAATATCAATTACCTAACTCAGAGCATAATAACAGGAGTAAAATCACGGACAATCTAGTAATCACTAATAAATATATAGAAGGCCGCTATCGTGCGGCGCATCTCCTGTTAATATTCGACGGTCCAGTTTTATAATTAACAATAAATTCGCTATGTTTTTTGTACGAGGGTTCACGTTGCATCCATTTTTCCACCCCCGATATTGATCTTAATAACTGTGCTCCGGTGGTCTCTATTGCCTATTTGCACGTGATTTTATTAAATTTTACATCCAATAAAGCTGTGCACAGGCAGCTGCACATTCCAATAATAGTAGCTTCTATGGAGAGAGGCCTAATGGATTTGCGTGTGGGTTCGCCTATCAAAAAAGTTTTAGTTCATTTAAATTTTTAGAGTTGTGGCAGCGTGGAATTTGAACTTTGATTTAAAAATAGGAATACCTGGGTCGTATGAAAGAACGCTGCTTTTATCATCCTTCGTGGATTTAAAGAATGAAGAGATGTGGAAACACTGACATAAAAAATACGCCACTAAATCCTACTCGTGTCTTTCGAAACACTTCAAACATCTTGGAAATAGAATACTCGGAAATAATTAGCTGTTACGCACCCCTCGATTCCTTGAAACGTTGAAAAACACCAAAAACGCACAGGCCCTACTCGAGCGGGCTCCGTTATCTCGTTATCCTAATGAAGTCTACGCTAATGACGAGTAGGTAAATAATAGGGCGGCTAATGGGGGCTTTATCATTCTCGAGTGCGCTCCAGGTAAGGGCCAATTAGAGGCCGACATCGGTCCATATTGTTCGGCGCAACTCGCTTCGATTACGATTATTTCCGAATGGCTCTCGGAGCTGATAAATTGGACAAACTATCGCGAAATGACGTCCGCGGTTTGCGGACTTTCATTTCCGCTGCTCGTGTGGACTATTGGCCTGTGACGTTTGTAATTGATGCGATTTGATTGGCTGCTCTAGTCTGCTGTGCCGATGCCATATCTATGATCTCACCGTTTTTGTTACAAATTTTGTTAAAATTGTTTAGTCAGTTACAAATTTAGAGTAGGTATTGAGTGAGAAAAGACTGTACGAGCACGTACATTGTGCATTGCCCTAATTAATGCGATCCGCGCATTTACGCCAGTCATCAATTTTAGCAATACTTTTTATTATATTCAGTTCGCGATCACCTGTCAATCGACACACGCGTCTCACTATCATTTCATTAGTAACTACAGTTTATCATTAAATATATCAGTTAAAATTTATCTCTTGGTTTTACTGATGTATCCAGCTTAGTTACTATAACCTGGTGTACGACCGTACATCATTTTTTTTAAATTTTAAAACTGGTATATCAACCTCGCGAGTGCGTAAGTACCGTAAATCAGTGAGGACTTCCGCTAACAAGTGGAAATATCAGTGTGAGCAAGCAGTTCACTGGAGCGGGTATCATCCGATACCTAAGGACGTAAGCCAGGCCGGCTCGCGACCGCCTCCGCAGCATCTGCAGGAGTCAACAGACACCGCAGGAAGGACACAGCATCAGCAGGGCGTCAACAGACACCACACGGACGGACGTAGGAGTAGCAGCACCGCGTCACCGTTCATCCAGTCCAGAAGATATCAAGTAAGATCTATCCATTTTTATCTTATTTTACTCTCATAACTTAAGAGTACTAAGATGTCGACTATGGAAGAATTACTATCGGCTCAAGAGCGAATCGCTTCTGCGATTGAGCAACTTTATACAAATTTCAAGAAAGACGGTTCGGATAGGAAGACCCCAGACTATATCAAGCGAAGGCTAGACACTCTAGGTAGCTACTGGAACGAATATCAATCGAACCATAATACGCTGTGCGGATTAGGTATTACGTCTGATCCATACTTCACTACAAATCAATTTGAAAGCAGTGGAGAAAGATACACCTACATCAGGACAGCTATTCAAAGCTCAGGAGCGAGGGAAGGGACTCCCTCCTCTTTTATCAAGCCAGCAACCTTTAGGCCAGGGACTCCATCGCAGGAATCCTCGTATCAGGCTCGGGGTAGCAACAGCAAGACCGATGAGATGCTGCGAAAACAAAGCAGTAATTTTAAGGCATTCGAGCATACTATTTCAAACGTCGACTTAGATTCTATATCGGAGAAATGGGAATTTGATCACTTGTTGCGTACCATTCAATCACGCTGGTCTACCATCGACACCCTTCATTGGGAGCTAGATAGCGAATCGGCTAGTCAGAGAAGCCCGGAATACGAATCACACTTTTTCCAAGCTGAGAGAAAATTTAATGAGATCATAAAAGCTATCAATAGAAAATTTTCCTCTGTCTCTCACCGTGAAAACACTACTCCAAAAATGGAAATTCCGACCTTTTCTGGCAACTATCATCAATGGTCTAGTTTTAAAGATCTTTTCACTGAAACCATTCATGCCAATCCAACTCTATCCCCCGCTCAGAAAATGCAATTTCTAAAAACGAAAGTAAAGGGTGAAGCGGAAAGGCTTATCCAGCATCTTTCCATCTCAGCTGATAATTATCAAATCAGCTGGGAGCTTCTGAATAATCGCTACAATAATAAGCGTCTCATATTAAATTCTCTCTTCGATTTAATGCTCAATATCCCAGCGGCGCAGCAATCGTCGCTAAATCATATCAAAAAAATCCATGACGTAACTCGCGAAAGTCTCAATGCTACCAGAAACTTGGGAATTAACGTAAAGTCATGGGATCCTCTTATCATTCATCTCATGTGTCAAAAGCTCGACACAGAGACCTTCAGCGATTATCTCTCTTCTGTGAAAGAACCTAAAGAGGTGCCTAATCTCGAAGAATTTCTATCATTTTTGGAGAAGACATCCACAACAATGGAATCCTCACGAAGGAAGTCTGATCCAAAACCTGCTCAACAAAATCATAGAAATCAAAATTCCATTCATAACTCTAATACGAAGCCGTCATCGACCGGACGTATTGAGCAATCCTCGAACAGCAAAAATGTTTATGCCGCGAAATATTATAGGTGTGCAATTTGCAAAAATAATAATCATTCCATTTTTATTTGTAATAAATTCCGTGAAATGTCACCTTCGACAAAATTTCGAACAGCCGAGAATCTAAAATTATGCAAAAATTGTCTTTATTGCCACAATGGAAACGAATGTATTTCCGAAAAACGCTGTCGCGAGTGCAATCTTGCACATAACACGCTTCTACACGACGCGTTTTCGCTAAACTCTAATGAGGCCGGGGCATCGACTTCTAGTAGTGCGAATGTCAGCGAACATAAACAGGGTCAAAAGCCAACTACTAGGAGTTCACACGTGTCTCAAACTGAAATACCTGAAATCCTTTTAGCAACAGCTGTGGTAAAAGTTGAGACATCCAACGGTTCCTTTATCGAAATGCGCGCTCTTTTAGATCAGGGTTCTCAGACTTCTCTCATATCTGAGAATGCTGCCCAACAGCTAGGGCTGCCTCGTCAAAAATGTCAAGGCGTGATCACAGGAATAGGCGCGAAGCAGTCGAACTGCAAAGGAGCTATAAATATCAAATGCGTTTCGGCCAATAACAACTTTGAGTTTCAGACGGATGCACTTATCATGAAAAATCTTATAAAAAATTTGCCAAGCTTTTCTTTTGCCAAACCTACTTGGTCTTACTTAGACCATATCACTCTAGCCGATCCTGAATTCAATCAAAGCCGTCCTGTAGACATCTTGTTCGGAGCAGATATTTATTCCTTGATCTTATTAGAAGGTATCTGTCGAGGCGAGCAAAATCATTCCCCTATTGCGCAAAACACGCGTTTAGGGTGGATCTTGAGTGGTAGCGCAAGAACTCTTCAATGCAATGTGATCATTAACGATTTAGAGGAAATCCAGAGATTTTGGGAAATCGAAGACATTGCGGAAGAGTCGAATCTATCATTAGAAGATCAGGAGTGCGTAGAGTACTACGAAAACACCACCACTCGACGAGAAGACGGCCGGTATGAAGTACGGTTACCTATGAAAACTGATTTTGAGAATAAGTTAGGATTTTCAAAAAATAAAGCGGTTGCTCAGTTCAAATCATTAGAAAGAAAGTTTATTAAAAATCATGAAATGGAAAATCATTACAAATCATTTATGAAAGAGTACCTATCAATGGGCCATATGGCACCCGCTGTCAGTAGCACCAAACCCGATTTTTATTTCACTCATCACGGAGTGGAACGAGCGGAATCTACAACTACTAAGTTTAGAGTAGTGTTTAACGGCTCAGCCAAGACGTCGTCAGGCTACAGCCTTAATGACGTCATGAAGCGCGGACCTAACCTTCAGCAAGACCTTCAGTCGCTAATTATCAAATGGCGGCAATTCAAATTCGCATTTACTGCAGACATTGAGATGATGTTTAGGCAAATTTGGATAAACAAAGAAGATCAAAAGCTGCAAAAGCTCATCTATCGAACTTCCGAGCAGGAAAATATCAAAGAATGGGAGCTTTTGACTGTTACTTACGGTACCAAGGCCGCGCCTTTCTTAGCAATGATGACCCTTCGTCAGTTGGCATCAGATGTTAAATCTCAGCAACAATACAGCGCAGCAGCTGCAGTCCTCGAAAGCTCCTTCTACATGGACGATCTCGTTCATGGGGCTCATCAGTTAGAACACGCAAAACGATTGTGCGAGGACCTTATCAATCTACTTAAAACCGCCGGATTCAATTTAAGAAAATGGAAATCGAATGTTGCCGAACTGTCAGATGCAAACATGCACAATACTCAAGACAGTTTCGACTTCAAGCAACCTGAATCTTCCAAAACTTTGGGTCTTAGCTGGAATCACCAGCAAGACATGTTCATGTTTAAGTCTAAAATTGAACCGAGGGCCGAGAACGAAACTAAAAGATCATTCCTCTCGGATATATCGAAGCTATTTGATCCCCTAGGCTGGCTAGCGCCAATATCAACTAAGTTTAAGATAATTTTTCAGAAAGTATGGTTGTCCGCAATCAAATGGGATGACCCCCTGCCGGAAGAAATTTTATCTGAATGGATCATAATAAAAAACGATATCATAAACATTAATAAAATACAAGTACCTAGGTGGCTATCAACTAACGAAAATGACGTAATCGAATTGCACGGCTTTTGCGACGCATCGACTAAAGCCTATGCATGCGTTATTTACTGCAAAATAAAACGGGGCAATCAGCCTATTATCACCATACTGGTTGCTAAGACAAGGATAGTACCATGTGGGAAAAATATCTCTCTCCCCAGGTTGGAGTTGATGGCGGCTCATCTTCTCTCAAAGTTAGTACTTAAAGTGCAACAGTGCTTAAGTACCTACCAGCTTGAGATCTATGGATGGTCTGATTCCATGATTGTCCTAGGATGGCTTAGCGGAGACCCAACTAGATGGAAGACCTTTGTGGCCAACAGGGTCACTGATATCAAAATGACAATGCCATCAACATGTTGGCGTTACGTCAAATCGGAAGAAAACCCGGCGGACTGTGCCAGCCGAGGATTAACAGCATCACAGCTGATCAAACATGACTTGTGGTGGCAGGGACCATCATGGCTATCAGACTTTGATGGACAAGGCAAGCAGCCGGCATTTACCACTGACCTGGAGATGAAAAAAGTCCGACAAGTGAACGCTGTCACCGAACAAGATTTAGAAAACAATATCATTTCTCAGTTACTTTCTAAACATAGCTCTATAACCAAAGTTACCAACATTTTATCATGGGTGTTCAGATTTAGAGATAACAGCAAAGAAAAATACCTTTCCCTATCTGAACTTCATAGAGCTGAAATATGCATCATCAAACATGTACAGCAAATTGAGTTTTCAAGTGAAATTAAAAACATCACTGAAAACAATCAAGTACATTCCAAAAGCAAACTGTTACAGTTTAATCCATTTTTGGACGAAAACGGAATCCTACGAGTTGGAGGACGGCTAAGAAATTCCAATCTTTCGACGGACATGAAGCATCCTATCATAATATCTGGCAACAGCCGCTTAGCCGAGCTTCTGATTGATCAAGCTCATAAAGCTTCTTTTCATGGCGGAGCCCGCCTGACATCAGCTTTCTTAAGAAAGAAGTATTGGCTCGTAGGAGGAAATAAAATAGTTAAAAAACAGTTACGTGGATGCGTTAAATGCCGCCGCCACGATCCTATCAAACACGAACAAATAATGGGAGAATATCCAGCAGCCCGTACCAGGAAAGCCCGCCCATTTCATCATACAGGGGTTGACTTAACTGGATTTGTCGATGTCAAGTCTAGCAAGGGTCGCGGCATAAAATCAACCAAAGGCTATATCGCAGTTTTCGTGTGTATGGTCACCAAGGCCGTACACTTGGAACTAGTCTCCGACTTAAGCTCATCGGCTTTCCTAGCAGCCTTACGAAGAATGGCAGCGCGAAGGGGCGCACCTAGTCACATATACAGTGACAATGGCACCAACTTCGTAGGCGCTAACAAAGTTCTCAACAGAGAATATTTAGATCTACAAGCCACTTTAGATCCAAGCTTCTATTCGGCTATCACCGATATGAAGATCCAATGGCACTTCAATGCTCCAGGCTGGCCTAGTGCGGGAGGTCTATGGGAAGCAGCGGTGAAAAGCCTCAAATATCACCTAAAAAGAGTCATCGGCGAACAGAAGTTGACTTACGAGGAATATTCAACGTTGCTTTCTCAATTAGAAGCTTGCTTAAATGCGAGGCCTCTCTGCCCTCTAACTGAGGACCCTGAAGACATGGAATATTTAACACCAGCACACTTCTTAGCTAGCGGTCCCACACTTACTATCATTGAGACCGAGAGGGACTTGCGTACTAGATGGCAACTCACTCAAAAAATCTTCGAAGATGTCTGGAAGAAGTGGCAATTGGAATATCTAAGCCAACTATCGACGCGAAGCAAGTGGCGTCAACCACAAGAAAACCTTAAAATCAATGACGTCGTGATCATTCACGACGCCAACCTGCCATCTGGGAAGTGGCCCCTAGGCAGAATAACAGCTCTCCATCCGGGGAAAGATGATTACGTACGCGTGGTCACCCTAAAAACTAAAAATGGTGAGCTAAAGCGGCCTATCTCTAAAATTTCTAGGTTACCTATACATGGTACCGATACAGTGCAACAGGACTGTAAGTTTCAACAGAAACAAGATAGAGTTTGCTCAGCTACAGTCACCAATCGAACAAAGAAATCGTACCTATCACACTATATATTTATGTTTACGCTACTTTTTACAATGATGGCAATTCCCGTCCACGGCAAATATCAAGTTACCAACTTAAATTCGAGCCAAGGATTTTACTTCGATCATATTAGTAATATTCGACTTCAACGAGATCAATGGAATCTAGTCATATATTACGACATGGAGCCCTATTGGCAAAGCCATGACCTACTTATTAAATACATTAATCATTTAGACGGAGTTTGCAACGATCAAACAAATAAAAAGATAGCACAATGCGACATAGTACTTCTTCAGTTACATCATGGGCTCAATGAACTCGCACACTACAACCACATTTTGCTCGGTAAGCAGCTCCCACGGAGTGCGCGCTCGCGACGACCGCGCGGCCTCATCAACGGAGTCGGGTTTCTAGCTAACAAACTGTTCGGCGTACTTGATCAGGATTTTGCAGAGCAATATGAGCGCGACATTGAAACTATTAAAGATAATGAAAAACATTTAGCAGTACTTTGGAAAAATCAGACTTCTATCGTCGAGGGGGAATTTAATCTTTTAAAAAGAGTAGAATCTTCTATTGATAAGCAAAGTAAAATATTTAACCAGCATTTAAATAATCTTGAAATTACGTTTAATAAGCAAAGAGACGATTTACAAGTAGTATCAAGTTCCTGTGACTTCACTTTATCATCAGCTATCGCACAAGGTATCCTAGCCAGTCTACAGAATATACAAGAAACCGTCATCGATGCCTTAACGAATATTTACGCCGGAAGATTCAACTTTCACCTTGTTACCCCTGAGCAGCTACGAGACGAGATGAACACCATCACTGGAATGTTAACCAAGGACGTATCATTGCCCTGGAATCTTCAATCAGATATAGCGAAAATGTATCATCTACTCTCCGTCAGAGCTAGAGCTTCGAATAAGTTTATAATATTTGAAATCAAAATTCCCTTAGTTGCCAGAGAGAACTTTGAACTTTATAAGCTTATACCAACCCCACAGCAATTTGGAAGAAAAATGACGAGCCTAGTTCCGATATCAGAATATGTAGCAATAAATATGCAGAAGGACTCGTTTGTACCACTCGCTGAAAGAGACGTACATAGTTGTGTAGAGTTGGATAAGGACTCGCATCTATGTCCTCTACACCAACCTATTTATCAAATGAAATTAGACGAGAATCTTTGTGTCAAAAGCCTATCCGACCAGTGTCAATCATCATCATCACCATGCATGAGTACCTGGACTGGATTGAACAAAATAAACACCTACCTATATTCCTGCTGCGGTCAATGCTCTGTACGTATCATATGCGAGCATCAGATTACCGCTGACCAACTACATAGGTCAGGAATAATAAGCATCGATGAAGGGTGTATAATCAAGAATGAAGCTATCACGATCTTCGCTCACAAAACTCTAGCAAATACTCTTCGAGAAGAAGCAGACGTGCTGAAGATTGAGATCCCTCCAATCAACAGCATATTCAACATATCAACTCCTCTGTCTCCCATCCTAAATAAATCTGATTACTCTAATCACCAAGAGTATTTTGAGGAGATAGACAGGCAGCTTAAACAGCTTAAAGCTAGCGCAGCAGAAGGAGTACTGACTGACAGAGTCAGCTATCATGACGTCCATCACTACGTCGCTATCTATCTGGTGTTGTTCGCGGTCGTCGTCGGAGTCGCAGTCCTGCTGTGGCGCCGCTGGCGGGCGCGAGCGCAGCCCGGAGCGCCCGCCGCGGCGCCGCCCGCCCTGGCATCGCCGCCCGCGCCTCAGCCTCGCGCAGAGGGAGCGCTGATTGAACTACGAGCTACAAGTTTCGAGCTTCCTACGAAATGCGTCAGTGAAAGTGCAGTGCATGAGTGCTGTGTTCGTAGTGAGCCTGAGTTAGAAAAGTCGTTTAGTGCGCGTGTGATCTCAGATAAATCTAGTTCGCCCGTATTTTTCGATCAAAAGTTCAATTGTACCGCATGAACTATCAATCAATGAATCAATTCAAGACAACAAGACTGGACAATTAGTTATTCTAAGCAACTATAATTTCATCATTTTGTAAACTAAATTGTACCATCAGCATCACCTTGTATCACGTCATTCACCTATCATTTTCTCCAGCATCTTATCCTCAATTTCTGGCCCGGGAATATGTACGAGCACGTACATTGTGCATTGCCCTAATTAATGCGATCCGCGCATTTACGCCAGTCATCAATTTTAGCAATACTTTTTATTATATTCAGTTCGCGATCACCTGTCAATCGACACACGCGTCTCACTATCATTTCATTAGTAACTACAGTTTATCATTAAATATATCAGTTAAAATTTATCTCTTGGTTTTACTGATGTATCCAGCTTAGTTACTATAACCTGGTGTACGACCGTACAAAGACATTACTTTGGGAAATCACACAAATAAAATATGTGAATATACAAAATAATTATTCTGAAATATTTTTTTCCATCAATACTACTTTGTATATTCGATAAAAGAGGGTCCATTCAAATCCACAATTGCCGGGCATATTAGCGTATCAAGCTAGGGGAAACGAAGCCCCATGAGCAGGGAAGTACCAACCCCTTCAAATTGACCGAGAGACAAATTAGCTCGATACAAGGTGTAACTGACACGCTGTGCACATACACGCTATAAACTTGTAGTAACAGCATTTTAATTATTACTGTAAAATAAAAACAAAACCTCGAAACTTCATAATTGCTTTCACAAAGTTTCGCTCTACTAATAAGTTTTATATTATCTATGCTCGTAACAAGATGAGTTAACAAGGACGTTGAAGTTAAACAACAAGAAATAAGGGCCTCGACATCCTATTCTGCGAGAGCTCTCGATACGATGAGGCAATTGCTTGCACTAACAACCGCCGCGGAGCTCGAGAGCTCCCAGCGATGCCTTTCGTGGTAGTTCCCTCATAAAAGAATTATTTTATTAGTATAAATGGGTCGCAGATTGTGAAAAGTGCGGGCCGGACCAGCGCGCCGGGCCTCGGTCCCGCCGCTGTGAAACTTCCCGCCGCCGTTTTTTATTGCGCAGAATTTAAATGCATTTTTGATGTTACGAGATGACACGCGGCGGACGTCCGCCCGCCCGCCGCCCGCCCCGCGTCCCGCGCCCTATAATTTCCCAACTCGAAACTTCACTACGGTATTAAGCCTTGATTGCTTGAAGAAACTTGGAACATTTTGCAGTATTCTTCGCTCCCGAGATGCTGCGGCGCTAGCGCAGACGTTTATTACCAACATTTGAGTTTTATTTTATGCGCTAAATTTATTCGCAATTTGGCGGGTCGCCCGCCGAATCACCGCTACATTCGTATTCCATTATGAACCAATTAAAGGCACGTCAATTAATTTCGTATCGCACCTCGAATATCGGTTCGAAAGGGTTGCCGTGTAATTTGGACTCTCTATTACGGTTTCAATTGAGTAGTTGGGGCTTAGTTTCGACCGCATCAGAAGCGGTACACGACTATACGTTTAGCGGGGCCGCGGCGGCGGCGGGCGGGCCAGGTGCCACGCCGGTTGGCGAGACGTGGCCCGCGGCCCGCGGTTTGACTTGCCACTTTTTAACGGTACTAAAAGGATTGCCGTGTTCTTATCGATAGTTCGAAGGAAGCTTCTAGAACGATGGAGTTTTAAAGTTTGATTGCATTCGCTGGGGGTTTATTTCGTAATTTGTAAAGTTCCACGTCCTCGTATGCGTGGAATCAAAGACGCGGGGAGGCGTCCGAGCATCCCGGCCGCATTAATTAGCGGGACAAGAGGGGGAGGAAGAAAGGGGTGCTCATGAAAGTTTACCATTTAATTAGAACCACCCCCACCCCCTTACCTTTTGTAGTAATGCCACGAGAATGAGCGCAACGTTAACGTTTCTCGTTAATCACGTATCAAGTTACTTATTAATTAATAATTTGAACATTCTTGAGTTTGTGAACTTGTTACGTGTAATTTAAAATTTAGAAAGTCGTAACTTTACTTGGAAGTAATTAGGGAAGAAATAGGTGTTAGTCTGAGTGCTTCTACGAAAATTTTACTAGATTCAGTAAACCCACGGTTTTTTTGAAAGGGAAACCCGCTTCTCTATTTTGGGACATATGTCTTGTACGTACAACGTTAATAGTGTCTTTGAATTTAATCAAGTTATTTCTCTGAAACTCATACTTAAATACATACATTACATACTAATCATGTATCGCGAACAACCCAGCTGTTGAAGTTCAAGTCCCAATTATAGAAACTTAACAAGGACTCCCCAGCATCTAATTTGCAATGAACTAATTTGAGCTCTGCGAATTTGGTCTCATTTAGACAAAACTCTCTCTAACCTATGGCTTTCCTTGTCTAGCATTCATACGTAATTTGAATAAGATGTAAAGACAAGTCATCGCACTAATATTATAAACTAGCTGCACCCCGCGGCTTCGCACGCGGTGTTCCTATGGAAACGTTAAGAGGTGGTTTTCATTCCACGGGAAGTGATTTATGGGATAAAAAGTAGCCTTTGTTTGATTCCAGGATTACAATTACCTGTATGCTATATAATTTCAGTTGATCCGTCCAGTAGTTTTGGCGTGAAGAGGTAACAAACATCCATCCATCCATACCTTCACATTTAAAATATTAGTGTGATGTGATGCGAAATTTTGGATTGATGGATGGATGTTTGTGGACCTCTTTACGACAAAACTACTGGATCGGGCTGAAATTTTGCATAAAAAGGTGTACTACCTATACGCAAAATTTCAGCCCTTTTTGTACTTTTTATATAATTAATCAGTTCTACAGATATAGAAAAACCCTTAAAAAGTTTTCATAGAAAATACACTTGCGAAGCCGTGGGCAGAAACTAGTAATTAATAATTCTGGTTTTTGTTTTGTTTTTTTATAATTCTCGATTTTAGGTTTTGATTCCTTCGGTGAGGCAAAACGCTGCTTAGAAATTTGTCAGTCGAGTTTAAACTTTGACGACATCAGTGGCGCAGCGCAACAACACCAGGGAATGCAGGAGGTACCCCTCCTGCATTCCCTGGTGCTTCCGGGGAATGCAGGAGGTACCCGGTTGCGGGTTCGATTCCCACCTCGGGCCAAAATTGCAAAAATTTGTTGTTCTTGATGTTTTCTAGCTGTAATAAAACAATATCTTGCTATGTATGGTATATCAGTTATCTAGTACCCATAACACAATCTTTGTTATGTTTGGGGCTAGATGATGTTGTGTGGATTATCATTATTTATTATTTATGTATATGGGGATACGCATTTAAAATTTAGCTATGGCTTTCTTGAAAATGCCCTTTTTCTTCTATTTTTGCCTCTATTAGGCCTACATGTCCGTCTTATTCAAAAACATCTAAAGAAACTTTATAAAACTATCATGGTTATTCCAGAAGCTTAGATAAACATCCCGTTCTAAGCTCATCAGGTAAATTCACTAAACACCTACCCTGTACGTAACGTTCGCTACGTTACGTACGGGAAATACACACGAGAAATAGAGTCATTTAATTTAGTATCTTTAATAACAAAGGGTCGTGTCGGGCGGCGCAACATCTGCAATTAGGCTAATGGACACACACTGCATACTGGATCCACCATCAAGCTTCAGCTAATTTCCACCTTAAACGCCCCGGAGGCATGGACTGGCGGGAAACGTCTGAGTTAAACCACGTTCAACTACTGACGGCCCGGGTAGCAGAGATATGGGAAAGATTTTGTTATGCACTGTACCGAAATTTTGGAAAGTTCAAAACTCTAATGGTAAATATCCCATTGTGAATGACTTTATTTTTATGTACACTTAGAAACAAAGAAAGAAAATGATCTATAATACTTTACACTACACTACAAATAAAATAAAATAAAAGACTCCTTAGTAACACGAGCGAACAATTATTGGGAAGCTGAGGCCCGTATTTTGAAAGCATCCTTAGTCATCGACCTATGCTTGAGTGCTGCTTATGTATAGTTTTGAGTAAAGACTTTAAAAAGAATTTTAAAACGATGCTTGGGAACTGATGTCATCTACACTCACTCATGTAACCCTCAAGTAACGATGCCCTTTTTACCACGTTATTACGTATTGTGGAACGGTTACCAAGCATTACTTGAGTAATTGCATTTTAGATCTATTTCTAACCTTAAAATCTCTGCGTTGTGATTCTTTGAACTCATCTTTACTCAAGTGTGGTTTGGACCACGCTTGTGTCATATTTAAGAAAATGAAATGAAAAGATACATACCATTAAAATAACCTCAAATGTTTGATATTTATATCGTTGAGTTACGTTTTCAGTTGGTTCTAGCTACGCCGTAGCACCGTAGACGCTGTAGACCCGAGTGTATGAATGGACTAGAAAAAAACATTTATTTGGACACAGGTACAAAAAGAGTTACAAAAATAAACAAATTTAAAACAAAAACAGTATAACATGGAGGTAAGTGACATGTGTAAATAATTATGTCCAACGTTTTATGTACCCTTAATAAATAAAATAAAATTTGTGCTCGTTTAATTAAGGGCAGAGAAAACGTATATAATAATATTAGGGTTTCAGTTTTTTTATAATATTATTTTTTATCCCAATGTCGTTACTTGTAAGATCCCGATGATCAGACGCACGACGATTAAAAAAAACAAATATGACAAAACATTACAACCTTTAAAAATGTATGGTATAGGCCTCCTGAAGGCTATATTAATCATCAGAACTATAGAAAAAATAAAACTATCAAAACTCTCATATTTTTAGGCATTTTCCCTACAAAAATAGCTAGTTTGCTCCCCGACCGACATGCATCGCGCTCATTACTCGACTAATGGAGGCCGTAATGAACCAATCTAACTGATTGCTCTCGAATCTTCCAACACCGCTGATTTGAAAGCCTTGCCCTGCGACGCCACTCACTATCTCATATAGGCTACTTACACGACGCGGGACGATAGAACGATCTATGTAGGTCGCAACGTAGAGTTTGTTTGTTTCTATAAATGTGATGCAATAGGGTAGTCCTGGGTATTTTTTTTTATTCTATACTAGCAGTGCCTCGCGATTTACCCGCATAGCTCCCGTTTAGTGAATTCCGGGGTGAAATAAAGCCTATGTCACTACCTGAAAAGTAAGCTTTTTAATGATAAAATATATCTTTTAAATCGGTCCAGTAGTTACGGAGCCTATTCAATACAAACAAACACTCAAATATTTCCTCTTTATAATATTGGTATACTATAGATAGTCCGTTGGTAAGACTACCAGAATGAAGACAGAATATCTAAACAATAGGCTACTGTCAAAAAATATTCTAATAAGTCATCGATCAGGTATTTCGCGGCCTAGGGAGGCCAGCGAAAACTTTGATCGATGTTGTGTTAGATTAGTCTGAGCTGAGTCAGGACCTGTTAAACCTACACACACGCGCTCGTTTGCCTGCTGAGGGGGCTACTTAGTACCAACCCAATAGGTACTTACGTAGGTACCTACCTACTTGTGTTAGTTTTAGCTTTCCAATTATTGTTAACTGTGTTTGCTCTTGTTACTAAGTAGTCTTTTATTTTATTTTATTTGTAGTGTTGTGTAGTGTATAATAAATCATTTTCTTTCTTTTTTTCTTTCTTTCTAGTCCATCAATAGACGATCTAATTAGAATTTTGTAGGACACCAGTCTATTGTTTTGGTCACATGAAATTCATATATTATATTTTACTAGCTGCCCATGACTTAGATTGAAAAAGCTAGATACATAGAGAAACTCAAAAATAATTTAGAAACAAAATAAAAATGACAAAATATGTGTCATTGCGATCCTACCCTCAAGAGCAATCTCTAACTCTTTTGTATCCTTTAATCCTTTTGTAAAAGTTAAAGATTGCTCAAGTATTTCCCAGAACTTGAGTCCAGTTTTCCATTTAGTGTGAAACGGCCGCAGGTAAAACCGGTACTTGGTGAGCAGAACCAAAAGTTTCAGTAATATTACTCAAAGTAATTAAGAGTTTTAAATTTAAAGTAAAAGTATTTAAAGTGCTTTGCAGAAAGCCAATACTTATTATATTGCCGTGGAAGTAAATTAAAGAAAACATTTAAACAAATATTTTCTTCTGTTTCATGACGTTGATGGAAATGTTCTTGCAACCAACTGGGGTTGCAAGAACATTTATAATTATTTAGCGAATAAATTATAAACTGTTGTATATACTGGGTTCTAAACTTTTTTAGCAACTTTCCGGCTCTTATTAATGAGTTTTGTGTAGTTTTAATGATCCGCATTAATTTAGCACCAAATTAAATCGGTTTGTCGGCTCGACACGCGCTCTAATCGCCAAGGTTGAGCCGCGACTCCAACTTGTTCCCAACTCCAATTTGTAGCTCCGTTTGTGAGTCGCGAAGTTATATTAAAAGGTCCACAGTAATTTTCTTGACAAACATAATGAATAATGAATGGCGCAATATAAAATTCGGATTGAGGAAGGCTCCTCGCCACGTGTCCCATGTTTGCCTCTCTTAATTCTGTGTGTTTTTGCTAATTGAGTCGCGCGAGTACTATCACCTGAGTACACCTCCGCGGCACCATTGCGCTCCATTTAATCTAATATTCATTACGTGTTCCTAATTAAAACACTCCTGACACTTGTTCCCTCTTCTTGCGTGACGCTCGAATTCAATCAGCTCGGAGCCCGGCATAAGGCGCAAGATTTATGATCGACACAAATCGAATTCGCTAACAAACAATATCGTATTCGCAGCCGTACGTAGGATACGAGTATATCAATATTGCAGCCGCTATTAATACGTCCGTCTCATGAGCGGGCGGCCCCTTCCCCCCACCGCCCCCCACCCCGTAGTCGCCGCTCTTAATTGAATGAGGAGCGGGAATTGTTTCCCAAAATGAAACAATTAATTGTGCAACGGCTATTCCGCCTTACATGGATAATACGTTCGTTTATGGCCTCCTAACGCGGCTGCACGCCGTCCTTTATTGGACCGACTCTAGGAATTTGTGTTCATTGGAGCTCGTATCCAAAATTTAATCGAGAATTTACAAGGACATTTCTCTGTTGTTCCTTTAGAGTTTTTGCAGCTGGTTTCCTCGGTGTATTGCGGTGGTGAAAAAAGATTTAAACGAAGCTCCAAACGAAGCTTTAAAACTACGGAGCTAGCGGCGCCGTTTCCCGAAATACGATGCGAGAACGAGCGCTGCTCGCGAGCCTTTTAGTTTGAACGAGACGCTTAAAATTTTCATGGTCAGGTCATAGCACGTGTAATGCGGTTAAACCCCGCGGAGGCTCCATCGAATGCGCCAACATGTGGCGCATCCCACAGACAACGCCTCGTAAACCGCCTTTACGCCTCTCCGCGAGAGCTGCTCAAAACTTTTCATATTCGCCGACCGTAAAACAAGCCAAAAAATACGACCGTCAAAAACATTGTAAATAGCGGGTAATCGGCACCGTCCAAAGATCCGCTGAAAACAGCAAAAATAGTCTAGACTAAGACATAAAATTCAATTAGGTTGTTTCAGCTTGAAATCCTCAATTGATTTACCCAAATTGGAAGATCCGGGTATAAATTACAGAAATACGTAAGACAATACACACAGACGCGGTGTGTGCGCGCCTGTAGCAACGAGCATTGGTGAGGGCACACATTCAATTTGCTATTTATCCGGGAATGGATCTAAGTCATTACTTAGCTGAGCGAGAGAGATGGGATGCACTGGAAATAACATTGACGTAGGTACTATTCACTAGAATCCACTTGGAATGGTGTACAACAATAAACCAGTCCCGGATCCCAGTCACGGAAATAAAATCTTATTAAATATCGCGTAAAATCATCTTGCCCCAATGTAAGCAGAGCTTGTGTTATGGGTATATCAGATTACTGATATCCTCCGTCATTGAATTCGTCTTATTTCCTCTAAAGGAGCGTGATCTGATAGTCTAAGACAAACAACCTTACCCCGAACTTGCTTCGGCCGCGTTTCGCACCTTTAGTTTCGGGCCTCTAAAACATATTTATGTTTTAGAGAGAATAACTTGCATAGTAAGGTCATCGAAAGAACGGATCGGCTGGTTCTTTTTCTGCAATCCGACGTCGTCCGTCATTTCCTTCATTTTTCAAAGTAGACCTCCTGATCCCTATCAGTTCAGTTAACGTAGCAGGCCATTACCGCATCAAAATGTGGTCATCACATGCTTCTACGTACGCAATATAAAGATTAACAGATAATAATTAATTATTCGAATGAAAGTAAGTACCGTGTTGAAGTTTCCTCATCAAAGTCGGGTACAATTACCGCACCGATACCAAACTGTATCGAGTAATAATAATAATAATAAAAATATTTATTAACGGATAGGTTTACAATTTTTCAAATGATCACTGTCTATTTATTTATTTATTTATTAAAAAGGAACGCCAACAGCGTATACATAAAGCATTTTGTTTTAACTTAATATCTAGGCAGGTTCTAATATATACGTCTGTCTAGTACAAACTGCTTAATATTAACCAAAAGAAGTCAAAGAAAATGACTCCTCGCTCTCACTGAGTTAGAATAACTTGTATAGAGACACAAGGGCAACTAATCTAAAAGTTCTACTCCACTAAACGAAATCGATATATCGCACGAATAAAAGAATGGACTACAATAAGCGCAAGGCAAAAGTCAATATATTCAAAAATAATTTAATTTAATTTCCGTAAACGCAATGACTTACAAGAGCAACAAGTCAAATACAAACGAAAATATATATATATTAATTTGAAATTGATGAACTACTATGATCTAGCTTAGAATATCGTTTATACCAACTGTATCAAATGCGGTTTTATTGATAACATTTGAATCATATGACTGTTTAGCAGTACTTTGCGGTTTTGCCCGCGTAATTCCCGTTCCTGTGGGAATTCCGGGATAAAATATAGTCTATGTCACTCCCTGACAGCACCCATTTAATGATAAAAGTTTTGTTTTTATCAGTCCAGTTTTTTCGGTGCCTATTCAATACAAACAAACAATCAAATCTGTCGTTTTTATAATTGTATTATATTATATATAATTATCAAATAATATTGAAAAAATATAAATAGATAACATTTGATTGAATTACTACGAGTATTTTGTTCGCTTGTTTGAATAATGTGTTGATCGTTTAGCTGAAAATCTAGCTTAGAACGTCGCAAACTGTATCAAATATGGTGAGAAACTTGAAGGTAAAAGTTCACCAGCTAATTATCCTAACACAAGTAACGTGTCGGAGCTCGCGTTGACGCGCCAACGGCCCCTCAATCACAGGAAGTGCGCCATCTCATTGCGGAAGTGGTTTCGAAGCGGCTACTCTGAAACCGCAGCTGAAAATGTGCGGAAAACTTTGTATAGCGTTTGGGGTTAGCATTGGTTACTTAAAGATATAGGTAAATTTGTTTTTTTGTAGCTTTTCCGTGATTTGTTTTGAGAATTTTAAAAAGGAATCATGGAAAATGTGCGGAATAATTTGTATAGTCGTTGGGGTTAGCATTGGTTATTTTTTAGTTTTTCCGCAATTTGTGAGAATATTAAAAGCAACGAACCATAATTTTTATTCCTTTTCAATATTTTTTATTTGTTATAATTGTATTGTATGATAAAACTATTATTATATCGACAAAATGTTTCAGAATTTCGCGGATTCCAATCCAGTAAGTTCTCTTAGTTTTTTATACGGTGTCATTCAGGTATTACATTTTTTGCGCAGAAACCCAGTATAATATAGGATTTACTTTCCAGTTTAGCAGTAGCACCCCATTTTTCGTCCCACTCACTCCCTGTGTAAACTATGCCCATAATGGAGATGTTAGTCTGCTTGATATGAGATCGAATGCATTTCGTGATGAAAAAACCTCGGGCGGCTATACAAAGCGCAAATATATAAAACTACAGCCGGTCTTGCCGACTGACTGGTGAATTGGTACGTTGGTACTTTGATTTTGGAATTGTTTTTCGCAACGCGTACGTAAAACATCAATAATAAATTTATATTTACCAGATTTCTAACTTTCCTATACTTCAATAATTAATTACTAGTATTTGTGATGTTACCTACCTACTTTAAAACTCAATGCGGGTGAGAATCCGAAAAACTCAAAGAGCTGTGTAACGTAATCAGACTCTTACATGCAGAAATGGAACTACGCAAATCCCATACATAAATTAGAAGAGACGAAAACGAAATTCAGAAAAAGAACGATGACGTCTCGATCTCGATATACTAAAAAACTATAACCGAACATGACCTAGGATGCTGAAAGTGTACTGTTTACTTTTAAGGCGCATACAGTGAAAGTGGTGCCGCCACCTATTTTATCCTATTATTATTATGATTGAGTTAAACACAGGAAATTTTAAAAGTCTATCGTACAGTTTGTTTGTGGTATATATTACAAGTTATTTATTCATGCGTCTGTAATCGTTTCATTTCGTAAAGCTTAGGCAGAGATATGACGTTGCGCTTTTGGGCCTTATCTTGTATATTTTAGGTAGAGATGCGAAAATAGAGTATGGTGGCCAAAAAAGGCAACTTCGTATCTTTAAATAAAACTATTAAAGAGGCATTAATAAATAACTAGTAATAATAGATACCATAAACTGTACGATGGATTTTTAAAAATTCCTGTGTTTAACGTAATAATAATAAGGTGGCGGCGCTACTTTCACTCGTGTATGCGCCATAATAGTAAACAGTTTCGCAGTTCAAACTAAATAATAAATAAATAAAATGTATATTGCAATTACTTAAAAACTATACATACAGGTTCTGGAGTCACCCTTTAAGCAAAATTTGCTTGTGCTGGAAGACCCCGCTCTTACCATAAACTCAGCATACAAACACAGAAGTAAAGTCACGGGTCAAAGCTAGACTAAAATAAAATATAAAACACGGAATGTAATCACACTTTCATTCCATATTCGCGTGTACCGAAACTTTTACTGCAATTTTAGAGTAATGACATGCCATGAAAACAACCCAAATTAATGGCAATACCCACTTATGAAAATACAGATGTCTGGTTAGCGTAAAACCTACAAGAAATAACACGATTTTTCTTTTTGATCTAAGTAACAATTTGACGTTTTTAAAAAAACGAAGCACGAGTCGGACTCTCGCACAAAGGGTTCCACACCATTATCTATAAAAAGGGTAAACAATCATGTCTGTTGTATGGGAGCCCCCTTAAATATTTATTTACGAGTAGATCTGTTTTTTACTCTGATTCGTTGTTATAGCGGCAACAGAAATAAATCATCCATGTAAATTTACTAACACGGTTCATGAGATGCAGCCTGGTGACAGACGGACAGACGGACAGCGGAGTCTTAGTAATAGGGTCCCGTTTTACCCTTTGTGTACGGAACCCTAAAAACTTTTAATTCCTTTGCATTTTCACTTTTCCTTAAGGTTTACAGGACAAAATTAGTAATCGCAGGGGAAGTCACACTAATATTATAAATGCAAAAGTTTTTATGGATGGATAGATTGATGTTTGTTACTTCTTCACGCCAAAACCACTGGACGGATCTGGCTGATATTTTGCATATAGGTAATTCTAATCCTGGAATCAAATATAGGCTACTTTTGATCCCATAAATCAGTTCCCGTGGGATGAAAATCATCTTTTAACGTATCCATAGGAACAACACGTGCGGTAAATTTATATGGGACGACGGCGGAGTATCAAAATCGGACAACATTATAAAAAATATATAATACATATTATACATATGTATAAGAATCACACACCGACAGCCGAACACTATTTTCGAAATCGAACGGTTTATAAACCGTGTAAATGTGTTATATTTTATGTATGGCATAATTGTATCATTGTTATTTTTTTAACTCGTTAAAAGCTTTCTGATGTTTTCCATTACGATATCGATGTCTTCTCACGCTTGCCTCTTTCATTTCACAATGAACCATATTTAGATTACTTAATGTGTCACAATAACTATGTATTCTTTTCGAGATGGCGAAGCAAACATCCATTTTTATACCAATATCCATTAACCCAAATGTTTCTGTCTTAAATAACCCCGCCATTCTACTTTGTAACATTAAAATAATTGAATTCGTCTTGGAATGGGTCGGGTCTGATTAATTCTTATCGTCGGGTTGGGCCCGCTTCTCTCTTGATTTGGATAAACTTCGTGAATGACACAACATACCCTTTTCCCAGTTATCCAGCTTTTCGCTGTTTTCATAGCCCCATCTGCATAGAAGAAGAAAGAAAAAGGGTTAGAAATCAAAATTTCAAAATTCAAAATTAAAAAATGCTTTATTTCCATAAATACAACAAATGTACACTTAGAAAAGGTTAAATCATATTAAAAATTACACTGACACGGAAATAAAGTGGGATTTTTGATTTCGGTCGCTTCGGTATGTAAGAACGATAGTAGACACCAAGGAGGTAGCCAAAAAATCGGGACAAATTAGTCTCAATTTCCTAATCGTATAGATGCTCGGCAATGTAGTGTAGGGCGCCCTGCGGCCAGATGGGATGACAATCTGCGAAAGACTACAGGCAGATGCTGGATGCGTCAAGCTGTAGACAGGGCGCTATATGCTTTTTCACGCAAAAACTACTGAACGAATCAGGCTGAAATTTTACATTTTACTACAACGGCAAAGATAAAAAAAACTGAAAATCCCCCATATACGTTTTGAAAATCCATAAAAACGTCGTAAATCCCGCTCAATTTCCCCGTGTAAAATACTCACACGCTGCATTGATAAGGGCGCACGATTAAAATGAATCACATCGTGCTAATTGGGCGCCCCGACTCATCCAATTAGCTGGGACTTAGAAACCCGCCGGCCGCCGGGACCTTCCTGTCTAATCTACCCCGCATGGTCTACTATGAAACGACACACACACAACGTAGCCTGTTCTTGTATGAACCGTCACTACAACCTGTTATATGAACCATCACTGGACTGTAATTATTGTTACATCCATATTAATATAAATTCTAAAGTAACTCTGCCTATATGTCTGTCTGTTACGGTTAAAGGGCTGCACAGATCGCAATGAAATTTGGCAGGGAGGTAAACGGTATCCCGGGGATAGAAATAGGCTACTTGAAAAGTACGTGAGGGGGTAGTAGCTAGTTGAATAAGAGTTTTATTGTAGACTTGCACTTGTAGTAGGTAAGTGGATAAAATGTAGCCTCGACAATCAGGTTTATTGAATCTAAGTATTAGGGGTTATTCTGGGGACTACCCATTATTAAGAACCTACTTCAAAAATAAGTTAACACCTGATCCTTTAATACTCAGATGACGCACATCTTAAAAGACGTATATTAGTCAGATTTTAATAGAACACGGTCTAAAAGACGTTAGCTTCAGTCTGCTTGTGAGCGAGTTGCTTTTGAATATTCGGGGATTAAAGACTGGAATCTATAACAAAAATAATTAATAAAATCTGTTTATTTCTTAAATAGGTACGTCGGTCGGTAGTAATTTTGAAAAACCCGGAGAGTATCTCAATTGTGAAACAAAAGTAACCATTTCAAAACTGAAGATCCAAAAACAAGCGCAAAATATTTGGTACACGTTGTCATGCCTACAAAAGCATGCCAACAATAGATGAAACAGATTTTTTCCATAGAAATAATAATCCTGAAAAATATTACCAAACGCCACACTCTCTATGCCTTTACTACTCCATGGAGGGAAAAGTTCGTTCCATATTCCTTGTGTAGTACGTAGGTACTTCATAGCATGCATGACAAGCACACGTCACCTAAATGAGTGCCTCATAATGAATAGAACAACATCATTTATTTATTAAACGAATGTGTTATTTCTGTACACAGCTTGTTAAAAGAGGAGATCTGATAAAGCTGAAACGTAACTTTTAAGGCGGCTAAGAACAGATGCCTAATTTTCGGAATAGGTTCTAGTGAGTGAGGTACTCTACATACCGTTATTTGTTACTACAAAGTTACTCTATACTTTGCCAAAATGTACTTCCAGAATAGGTGCAATAAATGTAACCTAAACGTCTTTTCCGCAACTGAGATTGCTAAGTAATTTTAAGGGTACGTTTTGGAATGTTGATGAAAACTCAGTTGTTTAGGCGGAGTGCGGTAACGACTCAAGACTTCGCGACGCCTTTAATGACACCCAAGTCAGTGGGGCGGGTTCGCGTGCGCAATTCTTGTTATTTCTTTATTACAAAGGAGTGCCTCATTAATTTGGCAGCCCCTCGGGGTGAGAGTCGCGAACCCTTGACCTCGATCGCGAGAGCCGCGACACTGAACCATTGAATTGAAAATCTTACGCACCTAGCGATACATAATTAACGAACCTCATTACCGAACTGAGTAACAGATATCTTGAGTCCCCCCACCGCCCACGCCGCGCTCTCTAAACCAAAACATCCTGCGAGCTCACGCCTCGCGAATACTTTGCACGGACTTAAAACTCCGCCCGTGAGATCGACATTAAGGCCAAACTTAGATCATTCCAGTCGCGAACATAATTCCTTGACTCATCGTTCCACTAGACGGGTTTCTATTATCCTTAATAGCGTCCGTGAGAGTTTTAAAATGGCTCGAATAGTGAAACTTGTTCCTGGAAGTGTTGCAGGCCATGCAGAGTGCGGAACTTCGATATTGAATGTCGCGTTTTATTGCACTAACTCGATAGGGGTATGCTGGCGGAAAAAGAGTTGTTTCGGAGCGGAGAATGCCTTGATATAACTTTTATTGAAAGTTTGCAAGGATTGAGCGGACGGTCGGCAACCGCGGCTAATGAACGCGACCGCGGCCGGCAGTGGTAGCCAAGGCAAGTCGAGGCGCGGCGAGCCGTGTCCGCGGACTCGTGCATTTTTAATGGCGCACGCTAGCACACTCACTATTAATATTTACCGAACACGTCAAGAGGGTGCACTTTACCTTTTAGTTAACTAGCGTCCGGCCGTTCATTAAATTTTCACGCGCGTCAGTTTCGGGCGAATTTTCCGCGGCGCTGGCCGGCCGATAACGAGGCTGGCCCTCGTTACTCGCCGACAAGCCGACCAAAATTTTATTAATAATAAACTGTAACTGAAACGGCGGCTTTGAAGTAAGAGAGCTCGAATGCTCGTTATCGAGAATTATGCGAAATCCTTTGACGTTAACTCGGTAAAGTTTACGCGGGTAAGTATAACGTTATTGTTACTATTGTGAGATTTACGATAGTGAAAATCAATCCAATTTGTATGCTCCGTAAGCAATGAAGCATTCCAGTTCGTAAGAGAACCCTTTCTATTTCCTAACGAGGGGAGAATGGGAGAATGGGTTCACCGAGAAGAAGTCAAACAAGTAGGTAAATATTATCGGACGATTATTTCCTAGCATCAAACAGAATACGAGTTTTAGAAGTTTTAGGCGCCACGGAGAAGGTCGATCGTTATTCGTCAATTGGTACGTTCAATTGAAAGTGCAAATGATGGAGCTTCAATCGACTTGTCAATTGCTTGCCCACATTTGCTTTCTGGACATTCGTATAGGTAGTCTAATGATATCGAATTCTGTTAATTGCACAACTAGGCCTTCAATTAGAGGCGTCATTCGCGATTGTCAAACAAAATTTCCATCATTTGCCTTCAGTCACGTAATGACAAATGACAATGACTTCAATTGCCTCTGTAGACGATCATTTGGTCCATAAATGACGTTAAAATTTACGATTGCAAATGACCGTCTCGGGGTATAAGGAACCTAGCTTATACTGTCGCGATTTTATTTTGTTTTTTCAAACAAAATATCCTCTCCTTTCGTCACAAATCGTCGAGTATCGAAAAACAAAAGGATATCGCGCCAGTTTTTGAATATTAACTAGCTATCCGCCACAATGATTGACAGGGTAAATTACTATGTGCACTAGACATTCTGTTTACCGTAACTGTATTATTCCAACAGATGTTAATCAACTGGTGCAATTAGCTGGTGGATGGTAAACAATCGGCGAGCTATGAAGACGGCAATGCAACAGGTCCGGATGGACAGATGATTAATGCTTTATGTTTCAATTGTTTTATTACTTACAACACGACAGTTTTGTTCTTCACCTGACGGGAAATAAACGGGATATGAAAAAGATATCAGCAATTGGTGTAAAGTACCGGGACATAATGCTGGATGTACCTATTTATTTTGACTTTTTCTTAGTTATATTATTGTCATTAGCCTTGAACGTCTGAATTTTTTTTAAACGTCGCGTACGTTTAAAAAAATTTCATCAGAAAATAATATTTAAAATATTCCCGTAACCACAACAAAGTGTAAACCATAAGAAGTCAGTTATATACCCTTCATTCGTCCCCGTCATTAATACCCATAGTGTAAAACTATAATAACCAAAATCTTTACAGTGTAAACCTGTTGAAACGTCCGAAAAAATAGGTAAATAAACGCGTTAACGTCTGTTTAAGACTACATAGGTTATGCCTGTAATTTAGGCCCGTATTATCAAAACTTGCTCAGTCAGAAAGATGATAATCTCAGACTAAGCAAACCTTAATATTGCGGAGTAATTATATTCTTTGGCAAAAATGCTCAAGGCTTGAGTGACGTTTATGCAAAATAAAATCATTACTCAAGCATAGACCGATGACTGAGTTAACTTTCATAATACAGACTATAGATTAATATACATTGTTTTGGTAGGTTAGGTACCTATGTCTGTACTGTGCATCAGTCTTATCAAAGCTAAAGTGCATGCGGTAGAAATTGACATACATAATAAGTATCTCAGTTATAAATAGGTACACTTCATAACCATAACGCATCCTGGCACAGTCGGTTAATGAAAACGTCCGCGGAACAATAAACCTAGTTTAATAAACAATGGAATAGGGCGGCATTTGATTGTCATGTTTACTAACGTGTCTCCGCGTGAAATTAACCTAGGATGTAGCGATCAGTCTACCAATACTCGATAGATCAAAGTACAGGGTGGCGCTAAATCAACACCTTATCAGAAGATGATAATTATTTTTCTCTGTCTCGATGTAGGTACCAATTTCTATCCACACTTGCTTCACAAGCTCTCTTTATATCCACATTTGCTGTAAGAAAACTCTTTCAGGGTTAAGCTCGCGTTTGTACATGTCCAGTATTTGGTAACGTCCATGTATGATTTAACTTGTGTGTGCAATAAAGAATGTAAGATGATTACAAATAATAAATAGGTTAGTAGAATCTTTGGAAGTTGCCATAATTTTTAGAAATGGCTGCAAATATTAATTCTTCTTTGACTTTGTGAAGCGTCTTAGATAAAAATACAAAAATAAACGTCAACAAGAAATAAATTTTCACTATAAGTAAGTACTCCTAAAGAACCTCATCCTCAACAGCCTTTATCGGTCCACTGCTGGACGCAGGCCTTCTCCTGATAAATGCCTTATTGGCGTTTTACTCATGGGGGGTAATGCCCATAAATCCCACGCTGGGCATACGGATTGGGGATCGCAGTTTGGTGGGAAAAAAAATCTGCAGGGGGCACTGCTGCCCTCCCCCCGATGGATATCCCTTAGTCGCCTCTTACGACACCCACGGGAAGAATTGGCGTGGTGCAAATTCTAAGCCTAGCTAACGTTAGACCTCAAAGAGAATATCGTCAAAAATGCGAAGACCTATCGCCGGAAAAGTGATGGAAAAGGCCATAAATAGGACCCGACAGGTCGTCAATACTGGGGGCGGCCACTTAGCCAATAAGTAACATTTTCTCAACTTAACAAAAAAGGAAAGCATCAAATAAACACAGCCAAAGTTTAATCCATCAAAAAAATTACAGCCACACACATACAGAACATCGGATATGTTTTGCGCCACCCTGTACATACAGTAGACTTGACATATGTCCGCGTATCTATATCAGTGCAGTGCATTTATCATCATTACCTACGTCTTGTCTGTCGCCGCTCGTGTCGACCTGTTGCAAGCAGATGTCTTTATAATGTATATTTATATATTATACGGCTGTTCGAATATATGTATGTATGTACGAACATATGTACGTATCGATGAAAGTATTAGTAGTTTGAATCAGATTAAAAACCGTCAGGAAGGTAAATCCAATCCACAGCCTGTATCGGTCCACTGCTGGACGCAGGCCTCCCCCTGATAAACGCCTTATTGGCGTTTTACTCATGGGGGGTAATGCCCATAATCCCCACGCTGGGCATGCGGGTTGGGGATCGCAGTTTGGTGGAAGATTTGTTCTGCGGGGGGCGCTGCTGCCCGCCCCCAGAAGATATCCCTTAGTCGCCTCTTACGACACCCACGGGAAGAATTAGGGTGGTGCAAATTCTATGCCGCCGGCACCACACGGTAAGGAAGGTAAAACCGGTAGGAATACATTGAATCATATTATAGACCTAAAAACACCTGTACCTACATGTATTTCATGCAATAAATGATACTTTACTTTACTTTACTTTATTATTCAGTTCTGAATACTTATTTCATTAACAAAGAAACTTACAATCATAGTATAGAAAAATTAACTAGTAAGTATTTAAAATCGGTTTCAGTGTATAATTTTATACACCATTGACCTGTTTTAAGTATTAAGTTGTTGTATTTATGGAAATAAAACGTTTTTGATTCGATTTGAAACAATTGTGCTACCTGTAGACTATTTCGATCGTAACTGGTTCTTAAAATGTACTGATATACTTTCAGTACCTACAAGTTAGGTAATTCAGCTGTGTTGAAATCTCCTTACAAAATTTTAAAAGGAAAAACACAAATTCATCCGTCAAAGTTTTATCCAAACTTTAAAAAGAAAACCTCTGAAAGTTCCGGAGAAAAATTACTTTGAAATAATAAAATTTGAATAAAAGCAACACTACAACCATAGCGTGATGAAACCCAGAGATATGATACCAAGAGATAGCTTAACCGAGCGGTAATAAATTAAGGGCGGCGTTGGGCGGGCGGGGCAGGTTGCAAACAGGGGCAAAAGGGGGTAGGGGGTGGGTAGTCGCGTGCGCTTCGGCCGTTTGTCGAGTGGCGTGCGCGCGCGCTCATTGCTTATTCATACGACCCCAACACGCACAGCGCGTGACCGTTTCAGTTTGAGTGCGGAAAAAGAACAAGTGTCATCGCGTTTCGGCAATGGGCGTATAATTGTTTAAGCAGGTTATGTAGGGGTTGCGAATTCTTGTAGATATAGGTAAAAGCTAGGAAGTTCTGAATTAAAATATTGTGTTACTAGCTTTTTACATTCCGTTCTTATCAACTCGTCAGCTTTCTATGAATCAGAATAAGAAATCGTTATAACATTACAATTTTAACCATGATTTATGAAAATTTAGTCCTCAAAAAAATCAGTAGTGTCGTGAACCGAAAAATCCAATAAATCGTTTTCAAAGAGATTGTCTGTTCCATTTCGCAAACTATCTTAGACAGAACTTCGTCCTATTTCAAGCAGCATCGACTAGGTCTATATTTATGTAGGGCTCTGGCTATTAAATTATTTAAGCTGAGTCTTGCATTGTCTCGCGACGACCGATTGTCGTGCGATCAACCCGCCAGTATAAACAGTCGTTAGTGTTTGGATGGCCAAGTAGATGTGGTAAAATGAGATATGGTATTTTAAGAGATCAAATAATATCACAATTTTTTTTTACTTTTGTCCTTCTCTCAGTATGGAAATGTGCTAACTACAACATAAGATCAAGTCACGTAAGAGTCGAAAACCTATTACTAATATGGTATTTTATCGTTCGATAAATTGTACATATTTTAGTATCGATAAAATTGCCTCAATCTTTCTTCTCTATAACGGGTATCAATCTTGTTCATAGAAATTTTTAGCTTAATTTGAAGAAAAATTATCGTAGACCTTCTACGATGTAGAATATTGCTACGCCGTAGGTAGTGTGTATTACTATGTAGCATGATTTGTTTTTTGTTGTTTTTTATTCAAGTCTTAATATCGAAAATATTGCCTACAATTTAGCCGACGTTACATTACCCAATCTATAGCTTACCTTTCACTTCACAGATTTCGCCTTATATTAATTAGGTTTTGTTTGTTTTGAAAATTAGAACAGTTAAAAGTTTGAGCCGAAAAAATGGTCCTAATATTTTTTTTAGGCGTATCGAGTATTTTACAAAAAAACATGTATTGTTTGAAACATAGATTCCCCGATCCGCGTTGCTTACAATCGAATAGGAATGTGCGAGTATCGCTCGCCAGGAATCGTTCCGAATTGAGTTAGTGCGACGCGGTGTGTTTGCTCTGGTAGTTAATGGAATGCTGATGGACCATTGTGCCCTACCGTTTTCTATTCAATACTCGATATTAAACTGAACGCATATTCGTATAGGTTCCTCGAGAAGCTTTTGTTTGTCGCCTCGATTGTTGTTGATAGGTATATGTACTATTTATTAAGTAAGTGAAGATATGACCTAAGATGGAGCACGCTTTTCCAGAAGAAATTTATTTACCCTGGGTTTGAAGATCCACACAGGAAGCTCATTCCACTCTTTGGCCGTGCATATTATGAAAGAAAAGCAGATTTTTTTGGTTCGATACTGTGGTTATACCTACTTATAAACATGTTACCGCTAGTATGCAAGAGCTTTTTCTTAGAAAGCTAGAACAAATAATTCTTAGGGTTTAGTAACAGCATTACACTCTGGCTTTTGCCCGCGGCTTCGTTTACATGGTACAGTCAGCTACAAATGACTTTCACTTTTGTACCATAAGATTACAATCTCTATGACTTATAATAGCGTGTCAATGGTGTGGTGGGGCAAGTGTGGCCATAGTCATCATTAAATAAATTATTATACAGGGAGTTTAATACGACGTTTGCCTATTTAGTTGAACTATTTAGCCGCCAAGCTATTGCATTTGTTTCCATCCACTTTTCACTTTAACGTCGACTTACTTGACTCCCGTGTTCCGTCCATCAGTAAGCGCACCTTGGTATGACAAGGTGCTAAAGTGTACACATATTAATGCATAAAAAAGTAATAAATGTAAGTTTCGATAACTTATAAATTGAACACAGGGTTTGTTTTTACAGTACCTCTACAAAACCTAGTCTAAAGCGAATTCTAAATTACCAATCCTTGGGTAAACAAATAGCAATCTACCATTGTCAAGGATTTTTAGAGTCTGAATAAGTCGTTACAGAGATAACCTGTACATCCAAACGTACCACTTTTTTAAATCTTAAATTATTTTATACTTATTTTAAATCATTACACATTATTTATACATTTTGCTGTATACTCAAAGATAATAAAGTATCAAATCCATCAGCCGATAATGTCCCTACAATATCGAGTGTTGGTTGGTGATTACGGCGCGGTGCAGCGGGGTCGCCCACCGCGACCCGCACGCTGACCCCGCAAATTGCACCTTCACACCCTGACCTGTGGGATGCTTTTGCAATTACTCGCCGCTCGGTATGTGTTTATTATATTTGTGTTCATTAAGTAAATGAACATAAGGATTTTGGTTGATGGCAACATCTTAGAAACAAACAGGTTGTGTGTTACAAGTCGCTTGGTACCTTTTGAGATAAACACAAGTATATTTTTGTTTGTGTTCATTTGATTTAAAACCCTAATGCTACAATATTAGCAAAGTAAAGTCCTAGAGTCATATTTTTAGCATGGCGTAATTTTAGTTAAAAGACAAAACCACTTATAAGAAACATAATCGTTTTTTTTTTATTAGCCGTTGCTGTCCCACTGCTGGGCAAAAGCCTCTCTTTTCTCCTTCCACTCCTCGCGATTCAACGCTGTAACAGGCCATGATGGATGATGTGCATCAAGCTCGTCTCGCCATCTCATCCTAGACCTTCCACGTCAATAATAGAATTAGTCGACGATAAATGTTCTTTCATTTTATTGAAATGTAGAATTTGTTAGATTTTATCGCAGAATGTTTTTTTTGCTGAATTGTTACGATATTTTTATCCTTAGATTCATTTAAAAGAAAACTAAAAGTTTTGACAGAAAGTTTAAAAGTTTTGAATTGACACATTAAGCCGCAAAAGACACTTGTGCACTGTAACATTCAGGTTTATTTCAGCACGGCTCTAGTGGTTGTCCAAGGCCCATAACCTCCATACCACAATGGAAAATAGTTTCTAAAGTTTTCCAAGTTTCAAGAGAAACGGATAATTTCGAACGCAAACGACACAATAGCCGTGTTTGTCCCCCGAGAGGACGTTCCACCAGTTTCAGGACCGTATTAGTTTCAAGCCTAATTGTTTAGTGCAAACAAGTAACCCGGACAATAAGTAGATACCCGGGAATGTTAGATGCTTCCATAAATGGAATTGATAGGAACATCATAGTAATCACTCACTAAACTAAAGGGTTCCTTAAGTTTAGGGAGTTGTTGAGAGTCAAAGTTCGCACAAAATGCGGATGAAAAAAGCCAATGCCTTGAGGTATTTAGCATGTAATATTATAATAGGAAAGGTGCTCTAGGTACTTATTCAAGTTGCCACCTGAATTATTATACACGTTCAATTAACGCCGTTCTAATTCATAATCCGACAGTGATAAATTAGACAGCTACGTCCGCTCTTAATTAGGTAGGCAATTATCGCCGGTTTCAATCCATTTATACCGGAAGCAGGTAAGTGTGATTTATTACATTGTCTTTGTAAGCAATCACAAATGCACCGTGCCACCCCTACGTCGATCACACGCTTGGTATTTTTAATCGGCACGAGTGCGCGTGTAATAATTAATCAGTGAGATCCCTCGTCTATTATTAGGCAATAAGCGCGTTTTCCGCGGCTACCGGCGCACGTAATTGGAAACCCTATACGGCTATTTAATTTACCTAGCGCGCCACCTGGCTGGATGGCGATGGCGAAACGATTGCCGGCGCCTAATTATATTTTAATCGCAACCTGCCCCTTCCCCCGCCTGCAGCCATAGAAGGAACATAGGGGGGCAACACACCACTAATTCATTTGTGCGGCGGGCCTCGTCCGGCCGCCTCCGGCCCTGTTTATTCTCATAGGAGAGTTTAGGTCTCCTAAAGCAATAGCGACGCTTAAACATATTAACCGAAGCGTTTACGTAAAGGGTTTAATTATGCACTTTACATTCTGGGCCACAATGGCGTCAAGTTAATTAAGTTCTGCTTGTTTAAAGACTTAACGCAGATTGTAGCTTTTGACTAAATTAAATGTATGCATGAATTTGGTATTTTTAATTCAAGTTTCACGTTGGAGCCCGTCTCGTATGAGCCGCGCCGACACAATAACTCGCTCCGGGCCGATCAAGTGCAATAAATATTAAAGTTAGGATATCATTGTTGGAGCACTCCGTACGCGAACAGCTGTTGTAACGAACTATGCCAATTGTGTTGAGGCTTTTGTTCGCGGCATCAACTATGAAACTGTTATTGCAGTCCTACGTAATTCGTGCGGGCTCCTATAAATCAGTTCGAGTTTCAATTCCATTGTTTCTTCGGACGTTTCTATTAGCGCTACACGTAGTTAAATGTTTACAAGTAGATTGGGTCGGCCCGCGCCTTGCTGGCCGGAAGCCTCGTATATTGTACCGGTGTCGGAGGGTAATCAATTTTACAGCGATGTGTGAAAAATGGACGCTACCCGTCTGTATCGCTCCGTGATATATAGCCACTAAATGCTGTACTTACAACTTTTAGACGTATTAGGGTTAGAGTGACTAATAACCCAACACCGTTTGGTTATTATAACTTTTGTTGCTGGCAAAAAATGTAGATACTTTACGATTGTTGTAACATGAAGTGTTTACCTTCATCTAAAACTCAATTTGTAGATTGTATCGGATGTTTCCTCGAGCACGGAAGTGTAGAGTATAAAGCAGTCTGTTTGCCGGACGTGTGATACAATTTAGAGCTGAACTCCTGCGCCCACCATATTAGTGTGAAAGCCTCGAGCCGGGGGAGCTGCGCATTCGCCATTAGCGTGATTAGACTCCCCTCTCCCCACCCCGCGCCCGCGAATTCTTTAGGCCTCTCATCTCATAATACTACATATTTCATTATTTATGTAAGCTCTGTTTTTACCGTACTCTCTTAAATTACACGCACAATCAACGTAATTGGGCGCTTGTCTTTCCTAGCTTATTGTTTCAACTGCTGAGAGACAATTTCGCGGCGCAGGCCCGCTACGAATCATTGTCATATCCCCGAGGAATACGGGGCTGACTTACAAAAAATTCAGCCTTGCTTTGCGAATGTTGTACATAATCATTCGAGGTCATTTGTATAATTGCTCCGTAGAGCTTCCGTGAAAACGTTGTCTAGTTTTAACATCCATTCAACAAACTTCGCATAATGAAAAGTAACCCCTTTAATATGTTAATTGTCCCTGTTTCTAAGTTTTTTTTCTTTGTCCGCAGATAATGGCATGTTCCTACCTGAGCGCTGGTGGCATGAAGAGTGATTCTTCGAGTGCGGCTTGCTGGAGTCCCCCAGCCATGGCGGGTGTCGCGCGTGACACACGGCTTCCACTACCCCCTCCGTCAATGACACTACCCAACGGGCCAATGGCATTACCCAGTGGACCAATGGTACTACCCAGTGGACCAATACCACTACCCAGTGCACATGGCATACAGCCCGGACTGGCAAACCTACCCAATCCAATAGAATTACCCAGAGCGCCTATAGCAACATCCCGTGCGGCAATTTCACAGAAAACTGGGCAATCAGAAATACCTACACGGCCGATGGGGATACCCTGTGCAATGGGACCAATGGTACTACCCAGCAGGCAAACACTACCTAGTGGAACAGGAATACCCTCTGTAATAAATGCGCAAATAGGGTTACCTCCACCGTTCACGAGACCACTTCCAATAGAGTTAGGTGTTTTGCCTCAATCTGGGATGTCTTCGGAACCAGCTCTCGATCTCTCTACGTCAGCGTTATCGATGCCGTCTTCTCTGAAGCGCCGGCTGCCATCATCTGAGGACACCGAGTGAAAGTGTTGTGCGAACAACTTAAAATGAACTCCAGACAGAAAAAATATTACGGCCCGATATGGCAGTAGCATTTTTTCCAGTGTCGAAAAACTGTTAAATTATACTTTAGTACCTACCTATTACATATTTAATTTCGGTTGTGAAAATGGCAATTTATGTAAAACTTAACTCGCTGTAGGTAAATTTCCAATTACTGGTACTTATGTATTGAACAAGATAAATGTGTTTAACACACGTGTTTTTGGAAGTGATATTAAATGGCTAAATGGACTGCATATCTTTCAAATAAGTAATACTTGTTCACTTGACATTATTCATAAGTCGCTTTTTATTCCAAAAATAATATTACCTACTTAGTCAATGTAAAGAATATTTAATACCTTCGTATTTATCAATCATCGAACAAATAATTGATATTATAAAACGTATCTTACTAGCAATTTTTAATGTTTTAAAATTGTAACCACCTTAAATTGCTAAATTACGCAAATCACTGATTTTTAAATTTACAAGAATACTACAAACTATTGTTATTGTTGATTTTGAGCTTAACGCTGTCCTTTTAAATAATTCTTGCCAATATTTTGCCATCATTAAATTATATATTATGTATTGCTACAGCGCACTCCTGTGATTTGCAATATTGCTGTGTAAATATTCTCGAATATTCGTTATTCTTTACAACGAGCTGTTATATAATTTTTCTCGTTATCATTATACTTTTACTTTGTAAATATTAGAAAGTAACTAGATATAAGTAGACACATGTTGTACCTAAATCGTTGGGCGCAAATTTTCGTAGCAATAACAATGATGCCAACTATGAATTTGAACTTGTTATTACGGTCTCTGTATATATTGATTGATACGTACCTATAACCGTAGGTATTTTAAATTGTTCAAATCGATATGTGAAAAAAATATTAATGTTTGTAAGTAATCTTAAACGCTAACATTCCTTTTTGTGTATAAGAACAAAGAAATGTCTACACTTCTTTTTAACATCCATGGGTTAACATTAACCAATCAGTGTACTACAAATGAAATATATCCTATAATATACAGTAGAGGACACAATAAATTTTTTGATGTATTGAAATTTTCACGTAAATGTCTAAAACTCTGTACAGAGTTGGTACAATGGTGTCATGATTTTACCGAAAAAATATGTTTATTTTCAAATGCAACACCTAAATTTAAATCAATCTGTACAGGATACAGGAATACAGGTCTACCTGATGTTAGCGTTTAGTGTATCTTGCCATCTCAGTTCCATCAAACTGCAAAGGTTTGGGGTAAAACCAGCTCCTAATTCAAATCTCCCTACAGTTTTACCCCAGACCCCATCAGTTTCGTAGTACAGTTACAGTTGCGGTGTTACCAGTACACAAAGAAACATACATAATTAGCCTAAGATTGGTGAAAGGAGAAGAAAATAAAAATTTTGTAAATTATTTCGGTTGTTTTCTTAAATCTAATAAATAGAAAAAGTATTGATTTCTACACGGTGTGTCCGTGAAGCAATACTTTTTCTACTTTGACACGAACATAAAGAAATAAATAAGTAAGTAAGGACTAACTTAACTATTTCCAAAATCTAAAAAATACAAACTCATATTTACTTACCTATTTATTTTATATAGCCCAAGATTATCAATAGGTCTTTTCCACATTTAAACACGAACCTTCAACTTAAAATTAATTATTATTTTACCACGTAAAACTTCATCATAAATATTCTTCAACGATAAACAAAACAAAATTCATTGATATTATAATTTATTTCTGACCCTGGCCAGTCTGTTTTATAATTTTAAATGTATAATTGAATTAGGTAGGTAAGTACAATCGTGAAATAAGCAATTTGTAAAACAATAAGATAGGTAGTTAAAAGGAGGTACACTCTAAATTTTACGCATTAGCGTTCATTTTAGAAAACGTTAGTCCTAAATAATTGGGAAAATTACGAACATAGCAGCACCTTACCTCAACAGCCTGTATTGGTCCACTGCTGGACGCAGGCCTCCTCCTGATAAGCGCCTAATTGGGTTTTGACTCTTTCTAATGCCCAGAAGGGTGTCACGTTTCGAAGGTTGACTGGCCGCCTGCAAGGGGATACCGCCGCCGTGCACCGTCGTCAGCTGACACCCAGGGCCCTAATTCCACTATTTTTTAAACAAAATGCCATAATGGCGACATACGATTAAGATAGAGATTTATTCGTAAATTTATTTGGTATTCCAATACCATAAGATTACAATCTCTATGACTTATAATATCGTGTCAATAATGTTGTGGGGCATTTAATCATAATCGTAATAGTCATAAATATGGCAAAAACAAAAAAAAGATCGTGTTAGTAGAATACCAAAAGGTGTCAATGGCGGTGATTGTAACGCGATAATGAAGCGATAATATTGTCATAGTGAAGCGATTGTGTTAGTGGAATCAGGCCCCTGATTGCGTCATCTATACGTTGTCGCCATTATTATTCAAGTTTTTATATTTTATGTATGTTAGTTTTTAGGTATATATTGCTGTAGACTATAAAAAAAGTTAAATAAGATCATAAAAATGAAAATGAATTATGATTATTATTATTATTACTTAGACACAGGGTTAAGGCGGGTTGGGGATCGAATCGTACCAAATACGAACGTAATAACGTTGTTGGTATAGTCAGTCTCTACACAGGACCGACTGAACTATTGTGAAAAAGCGGCTTGTAATAAGACTACTATCTCTATCTCTATCATATCTGAGTATACGCAGCAGTCAACAGGTTTATGAGAAAATTGGTGACAAGAGACCGTCTGAATTCAAATATTAACAAATCACCTTTAGGTCTGTGATCTGGGGCTACCTATACCTACTACTATATACCTACTTAACTAACCACTTTACCACCAAAGACAGATTTTGATACTCAGAAACTTTGTAGGTACCTATAGACCTCAACCTCAATCTCAACAGCCTGTATTGTTCCACTGCTGGACGCTGATAAGCTACTTATTGGCATTTGTCTCATGGGGGTAGGGTAATGCCCATAATCCCCACGCTGGGCATGCGGGTTGGGGATCGCAGGTCGGTGGTAGAATGGTTCTGCAGGGGGCGCTGTTACCCCCGATATATACATATCCCTTAGTCGCCTTTTACGACACCCGCGGGAAGAGTTGGGGTGGTGCAAATTCTAAGCCAGCACCACACAGCTATATACTATAGATAGACCTATATGTAGTCAAAGCACCGTTTGAGTTAGATTAATGGAAACATTCCGTTTTCGCTATCCGGGATTTCATGGACATGGATCCGGGATTTCCGGGATTTTATGGCGATTGTACGAAGCTACCATTGTCATAGTAAAGCGATAGGTTAGCAGAATTAGGCCCAACCACCCTAGCCGAGAGAGTCTTATGTCTAGCTAGCCTTATCTTACTTCCCTAATTATTCGAACATTTTATATAAATAACTACTCAGAGGTTGGTAAAGAATTTGTTTTTGAGGCGGTATTACCTTGCTACTTATTTGATTAAAAAGGCAAGAAAACAGAACTCTGTTTTACATTGCAAATTGAGCGATTATGTAAACAAGCCTTCCTTAAAGCCTTTTTTGACGATATGACGCTGCCGATTAGTATTCAGAAATATTAAGTTCAGCGTTTCATATTTTTAAAACAGTTGTATTGCGGTAACAGACGGTAGGCCTCGAGGTATGGAAATAGAGAATAATGGATACGAAATTCACGTTTTTAATTGTGAGTCGAGTTGGATCGGGATACGAAGATCAAAAGAAGATAATGTGATTGTTTTAAAAAAACGGTAAATTGATGTCAATATCCTTAAAATTTACACCGTTTTTTTTTTTAAGTTTGGCGGGACAAATACTAGGTAATGCCTTAAGAATAACATTTTTATGGGGGCTATCTCGGGATCATTTTCTATAAGTAGGTATGTACGTAAGCGAAAGAATCATCGAAATTGATACGCAATTAACGGAATCTTGGCACTCTGCCTTTTTTTGAAGAGTGTTGAGTTGGAGTTGGATGGTGGATAGTGAATAATGAAGAAATCGTGCCGATCCCCTTGAATGTGGTTGATGGAAATTATAGTCTTTCCTTTCGACTAAAGCCGGCTTTTGATTATAGGATGTAATAAATCGCACACCTAGATTAAATCTAATACAAATCAAAATACCATATTTTTCAGTAGAGTAGGTAAATGTGTAGGATGTTTGCAGAAAATGAGGTAATTTTTAGTGGTCTTGGGTTTGATGATGTGATTTGCAATTTTTCTTGCAGATAATTTGAATTGTTCTAGAGGTAGTATTGTTGAATCCACTAACTGACAAGGTTTAATTTAAAGCTATAATATTTTCGGCAAAATTCACTACCTAAAATGCTTTTCGTTTTATAGTTTCAGTTATAAAAGTTATTTTAGTCTACCTACTGAAAAATATGGTACCTACCTATTTAGATTTGTCCTAGTTTAGATCTAGGTATGCGATATATAATATTACATCCCATAGTCAAAAGCCGGCTCCAGTTCAACAGTAATAATTAATTTTGTTTTAAAAACTATAAACGACTTATGTTTTATAGTTTTTTCGTGGATTTTCAGGGATCCCATTGTCAGAACTGGACCAAATTAATACCAGATAAACGGGACCACACGGGAAGCACCAGTTTTCATATAAAAAATGAATCATGAGAATCGGACAACTCAATAAAAACTTCTGAGATAACAAACATTGAAAAAAATATACAGTCGAATTGAAAAACTCCTTTTCTTGAAATCGTTTAATAATAGTCCATACCAAGGTCCATACACATATGAAAAGTGTCAATTAATTCTGTCACTGGGGTTCAGTCAAACCGTTGGATTCCATATAGAGTAGAGTAAAACCTATTTCGTAATACACTACCACAAATCCGTGCATCATATTTCGTAGTTCGCGATCCTACTATTTGCTGCATTAACTGATAGTTTAATGAACGGCTACTGAAGAACATAGTACCTCTATAATCGAAGTCAAAATATATACAACGAAGTCCGACAGTTTCAAAAGGGGTAATGAAATTACCTATTTCAAATTACTTTTTAATATTTTTCAACTGCAAAGAATCGACTGCATAGTTAAAGTACCAGAGAACCAAGTAAAATATTAAAATGGGACCACACGGGAAGCACCAGCTTTCATATAAAGCCAGCACCAGCTGTCGAAAGTTCTGAGGTAACAAACATTAAAAAAAAACAGTCGAATTGAGAACTTACTCCTTTTTTGAAGTCGGTTAAAAACGATTGTGTTCGTCTTTTTGGTTTGTTAGCTTTACATGAGCTCTACATGGGGCTCTTACAAGGGTGGCTTAAAATAATGAGTAAAAAACAATTGTCTACTACTACTACTTAATATAATACATAACATAAAGACACAACTATTTCTCAATCTCTCTCAATCTCAATTTCTGGATTTTTTCCCAGTATAATAGAACCTCATTGATTTTTCCAGTAAAAATAAACAACCAAGTTCCCATTTACCGTAGTAGGAGCTACGGTTTTATTGAAACGCCGAGTAAAGCAACTCACGCCTGTTAAACACGAGTTTGGACCACCAATTGGATTATGTCGTTGTATCAGTAAGCCGTTCACAATAGAAATATGTGGGAAAACCGGCATGTTTATAAGCTTGTGAGGAACCAACGAAGTCTGAAAAATATATTCAGACAACAATAAATTGATTCCGAGTCAGGCGAACATTTATAAGTATCACACGGGACATGGAACACATCATTAAATGTTTTCTTCCACTTCTGTATATTAAGTATACCAATAAACTACCTTGACACGAATACTACCCTTTCTTCAAAATAATAGAGAACCTAAGCCCATAAACACGTGCATTTATAATTCTGCGAGCCAAATCTACTGTCTAATCTTTTTTTAGTGGTAACGTTCGTAGCAAAAGACAAAAAATAGTAGATCTGTATGTCTGCCATTAAAAACTCTCTCGCATTGCCTACAGTTATTTCGTGATAATGGCGCATGAAACTGTGCCGAAACATTGGAAAGCTCTAAACTCAAATTATGGTAAATGAGGTTGTGGGTTCGATTCCCGCTTCGGGACAAATGTGTGTACGACCTGAAGATATTCAGGGCGTTATTCTGGATGTTTTCTATGTATAATAAAAAACATCTATCGATGTACTAGTGTATTGTAATAAGGATATCAGTCATCTAGTACGCAAAACACAAGCTCAGCATAGCTTGGGGTCCGATGATGCTGTGTGGATTGTCCAGCATTATTTATAAATAACCAGATCTTCGCTTTCCATCAGGTGAGATTGCGGTCAAACGAAGCTCTATTTAAAATAACCCATTACAAAAAAAACTACTCTCATTCATGTGGTTCGTAGGACGAAGTTCGGTCCAGTGATCCACATAATGGTTCATGATAGAAGAGGAATCCGAAATCTCCAGGCTGCCGTCATCAAAATCGGTAGAACTTCTAATTAAAGACATCTCCCAGCAAAAACGCCCATGCGAAAGTTTGGAACTAATAAAATAGCATGAACTAATAACTAATAAACTGCATGAAATGCCACATCAAATGTTTTTGGCTGAAGAACAGCGCTGAGCGGGAATCGTTCAGCACATGCTGAGCCAACACCTATTTCGGCACAGGGTCATGGGGGCAAAACTCGATTTGACGCCCAGCATAGGTACTATGTTTAATTGAGTACCGACCTCCTTGTTCTTTGTTTTAGTTTTTTGTATGTTTTATCTGTATGTTTTTTTTTCGTTGTAGGTACCTATGTGTGTGTCGAAATAAAAGATGTTCTATTCCATTTTGAATGATTTTACGGAAGTGAATTCCCCATCCAAATCCATCAATTAGTCAAACCAGTAGGCGAATACGAACGTACGAGAAACACAAACCAGAGTAAAACCAACCCTACCCAAGCTCAGATGCAAAGCGACTCTACCAATTAGAACATACTTCCTTCCTGACGGACAGACATAAATTATTAACCCTTTGGCGGACTGCGAAAAATTCCCGAAAACTGCCGAATGACGCGTGGACATCTATGAATGAATGATGGCTGGCTCTGACTAATCAATAGAAGCTGCAGGCGATGCAATATGCAGGCACGTAATGGGCGCGACCACTCGATTTCTAAACGGGATGTAAGGTGCCGGTGTGGACTGGTAAAAGCTTTTTCTAGTGGGAACGAGTGTTGGTCGCTGAAAGCCCATTTACCTTCTAACGTAAAGATCGATGTGAAAATTGAGTAATACTCTTTTAAGTTAGGCGTTCACTGGGGGCAGCAGCGCTCCCTTGCCACCTGCGATCCCAATCCGTATGCCCAGCGAGGGGATTATGGACATTAAAGTCAATGCCCTGCGATTCAGGCCAGCGTCCAGCGGTGGACCAAAACAGGCAATTGAGGTTGAGCTTGAAGCATCGGTATCGAAGCTTACGCGGCATCGGCGTCGTCGGTATTCTTTTTTGCATCTACTGCTTAGGATTTTGCATCGGCAACAGGTATAGGTATTTTTAAAGCGCTCGAATTTGCTGTGAGCTCGAATGACGTCATCCGCAACAACATCATTCAACATCAACAACAACAACACCGTTCTCTGGCATCGGTATCGGCAGAAATATTATATAAGTTCCTCAATATTTAATTCACATAGACTCTATGTGAATTAAATATTGGACTTCTGTAATTTAAATTAATGTACAAACTGTTGTTTACACCTTATTGTTTAAGATCTTTTTATTCAAAGTATGTCTATGGCATAGAGTAATAGTACTTAATAATATATTAATAATATTCATAACGATTAATAATATTTATTATTGTTCACTCTTTTAATACAAAGATCACAATAAGGTGGAAACAACAGTTTGTACATTGATTTAAATTACAGGCGTACAATATTTAACTGAAATAACTAGGTAAATGAAAAAAAATGATTTTATAAATAATTTCCGTAGGTACGAGTATGTCGAGGGAACTGCGAAACCCAGTTAGATGCAATGGTTTTGAGATATTTGATTGATTGACATTATTAAATGGCCAGTCGCTTGTATCTCAAAAAAAACTAATTTATAGGATAAGTGAATAATATTGCATTTTTCCCAATTTTGTGTGAGGCTATACAGACCAAATAGGATCTCTATTAATATTAATAATAATTTATGTTGATCATTATACCGGTCAAAAAATAATGTTCTTTTACAAAACAACCGAAACTGAGAATGGTTTCATGTTGTACGCAAAACATGATAACCGGATATCAAGACTCCTGCAAACACGAAGGTCATTATTTTTCATGTCTTTTCAGAGAAATCTAAACGAGATGTCGTCCCGCAGTAGTTGTTAGGTATGTTGGTACAAAGGGTCACTCGTGGATTGTACAGTCGAGAACTAAAGTGCTTATGGAAATTTATTCAAATCACATCGCACTATCACATCACGCTAATTCTTAAATGCGACAGTTTGTACATCCATGGATGAATGCTAACTATTTTCTTCACGCCAAAAAACTTCTAAACAGATTGGACTGCAATTTAGACATACATACTTTCCATGAACCTCATTTCGATATTTTAAGACAACAGAGTATTTACTAGCTAGTTTGTAGGAAATTTTACAGAGAATCCAAATATATATAGATCTTCCTAGGTCTAAGTACAAATTAATTGAGAAATCATCGAAAGAATGCATCATAGCCAGTTTAGGCATCACGTTACATTACAGGTCACGCCAGCGGAGAGGATTTAGCCTGGAATAACACATAATCTTATAATATACGAGTATATATATACCATAAATGAGTTCCCGTGGGATCTAAATAATTTCATCTTTAAAAGTTTCTATAGTAAAACGAGTGCTAAGTTGCGGCAGAAACAAGTTAGGTGCATTTATGCAACAGTGCGGATGATGATAGTTTTATGACTTAACTAACCTTTAACCTACAAACTTATTGCGGTTTACGATTGTAGGTAAGTTGCGTTTATAATTTATAGGTAATTACTTAATTACCTCGTAGTCGATTGATAGGTAGTAAAATTAGTAATCTGGGTAAAGTTGTATGTACTTTATTTCAGCAGTGTGCTCCAAAACGTTATGGAACGTAGTTAGTTTATAAGCCAGTAAATAACAAATAGATTGGTACCAATGTACCTACATACTATTTATTATCTAAGCATAATTTTTATTTTATGATCAGCCATAACTTTCCCAAATTCCAAAATCTGAGCAAATGCCTTGCTTTTCGTATTTCATTCATCGTGATTTTGATATAAAATACTAATGCACAGTTATATCGATAGAAAGCAAATAATTTAAAAACTAACCCCCTTATTCATAATGGTCTGCTAACATAAAACAGCTGCTAAGTAGTGTTATTTCTCAGTCTGACTTATGTCAATAGAAGAAGACAGAGCGAGATTTAGCAGTGTGCTATGTTAGCAAACTATTATGAATAAGGGGGTAGGGGTATGTGACAAGTGGCATTATTAGCGCCGTCACTATACAATATACATACCTGTACAATAGAAAATACTTTATTGCAGACGTTAATTGATAGAAACAAAACAACTTAAAAACTAAGTGACAAGTGGCGGTCTTACCGCAATCCCTATGACTAAGTAGCTGGGTACGTTAAATAACGACTTTTATATAGTTTTTCTGCCAAAATATCGTTATAATAATATAACAATAATGTACACAATTCACACAGCATTTTCTAGTCCCAAGCTAAGCAAAGCTTGTGTTATGGGTACTAGATAACTGTTATACATAATACAATACATTACATAGATAGATATTTTTTATTATATATAGAAAACAACCAGAACGCCCTAAACAAATATCTGCAGATCGTACATACATTTGTCCCGAGGCGGGAATCGAACCCGCAACCTCCTGCGTCGCAGGCGGACCTTCGCCCACCGCGCCACAGTGGTCAAATGTGGTTCATTAAAATATTCCAAACTTGTAAAACTTGAGTTTACGAGCATACATTGTTCTTTCAGTTACAGCTTATTATGATACACTTTAGCATACATCATTATGCGTCTGCCCTCCACTGGGCAGCGTGTACGGGCCCTAACGATACTAATGGCCAGTACACACCAGAGCACATCAAGTTTGCTTCATATTTTTGCAGTATTTTAGTTTATTTTACAATAAAAACTCTCGTATTCATTATGAATGTAAGCGGGTTAACTACGAACCTTGTTTGTGTTGGAAGAACAGTTTCTATAGTAAAAAAAAACTCTCGTAGTTTGACGAAATCATTATGAATGTAAGCGGGTTAACTACGAACCTTGTTTGTGTTGCCACCAACGTTTCATCCCTTAACGAGAGACATCTTTAGGGCAAGTTGTTAGTTTAGTTTAGCAATTTTTAGTGTAGTGACGGTAGGTTTTTAGTACGTATGGCCAGTAGCACTTACTTATCTTTAGTTTTAGTTATAAATAAACTAGTATTCTTTGCGGCCTAGCCTTGTGGAGGTCAGCCCACAATTGTAAAACCAAAAATTGAGAATTCATAGATAGATAATAAAGTGAATCAGAGTCAATTGCACCTTATTTCTTGTTTGATAGTAATAACTATTCATCAAGCTGTTTATATAGTAAAAATTTGACTTGTCTAAGTACATACTTATTTTGTAAGTCTAAAGAAATAAACGATTTGACTTTGACTTTAATAGCTGGTTTATTTGGTTTCCAAGGATATCACAAAATCCAGTTAGATATAGACAAGTAGGTAGGTATATAAACAAGCAAAAAACTAGAATTAGAACTTATATAGTAATCTTAGAACTTTAACTAACCCACCACTACTACACTCATAACAGGTGCCAGAGCTGCCGAAGTGAGCCAAAACGGTTCCGTCACAGCTTTACGGTGTTTTGCACCAGCCAGGGTAATGAGGTATTTTTATAAGCTTTTGGCATTGATTAATTAAAAAGGGAAGATAGGTTACGTTCTCCCAGCGCTTACTCAAAAATTGGCATGTGTTACAACTACGCAAACACATACGCTCACAGTTTCATTACTAGACCTGTGCATTACAAAGAAGAACAAAGACGGAAAGACGTATCTAAGACCGAAGTGAGACCGAGACAACAATATTTCACGCGAATCACGACCGCTTGCGCAGCCGGTCCGACGGTGACTGAGGTGGGAGCACACAATTTTACACAATATGAGGTTGCCATTTTCGAGAAACTAGTACCTCATCTTCCCTTTTTAATTAATTTTGTCTGTTTCATAGAGAGTGATGTTACATTATAATATTTATAATGGAGGATTTAGTGATACCTACGGTGATATAAGATCAAGACAAAATCAGGCTTAATTATGCTGGATAATTCACGAGCCCTAAGCAAAGCTTGTGTATCGGGTAATAGATAACTGATATACAATACATTACAATAGAAGACTTGACGACCTCTGTGGCGCGGTGGGCAAAGGTCTGCCTGCGACACAGGAGGTTGCGTAGGTGTGTAGATATGTATTACGCCCTGAACAAATATCTGCAGATCGTACACACATTTGTCCCGATGCGGGAATCGTACCCGCAATCTTCTACGTTGCAGGCGGAGCTTCACCCACCGCGCCACGTATGGTGATTTCTTTCTCACGGGCACTGATTTATGGGATAAAAAGTAGCCTATGTGTTATTCCAGGCCAGTTTTAGGCCTGTTTGGCATTTCAGCCCAATCCGTTCATTTTGGCGTGAAGAGGTTACAAACATCTATAGGTACAAACTTTCGCATATGAGTGTTATCTACACCGACTTAGTTACAAACTTAGCCGGTATTTTCTTTATGTAAATCATTTATGATACTGAGTAGGTACCTAGCTTTTATTTAAATAATGTTTATCTTGAATTAATGTAGAGCCTTCACCAATGCTTCACCAATATTTATTCTAACGAATATTTGGCTTGTATGTTTGCGGTAGAAGATAACTTTTGATGCGGTTAGTGAGAAATCTGCTGTGCGGTGTTGGCTTAGAATTTGCACCACCCCATCTCTTCCCTGGGTGTCGTAAGAGACTACTAAGGGATATCCACCGGGGGCGAGCATCAGCGCAGCCTGCAAAACAATTCTACCACCCAACTGCGATCCCCAAACCGCATGCCCAGCGTGGGAATTATGGGCAGTAAATAAGCGCCTTAATGGCGTTTATCTAATGGGGGTCCATTAGATAATATCAGGGGAAGGCCTGCGTCCAGCAGTGGTCCAATACAGGCTGTTCAGATTGAGCTCATGTACCTCTGATATTTGACTATAGGGCAGTTTCACAGTCAAATATCAGAGGTACCGTTTACAGCAGGGAAAGTACCTTAAATATTGTAGATAGGATAATTTGCTGAAAGGAGACTTTATTTTATTAACCGACTTCACAAAAAGGAGGAGGTTCTCAATTCGTCTGCATATTTGTTTTCTCTTTGTTACCTCAGTAACTTTTGACTGGTCGGTCCGATTTTAATGACTCTTTTTTTATATAAAAGCTGGTGCTTCCCGTGTCGTCCCATTTAATTTGGTTCAGTTCTGACAATGGGATCCATGAAAATCCAAAAAGAACTATAAAAATTTAAGTCGGTTTATAGTTTTGTAAAACAAAATTTTATAATTTTGAAAAGGTACCGCTTTCCAATATTATTTTAAATTTCATTCTTCATCTAGAAATCGAACCGACTCAAATGTGGAAAAAAACACCCCGTACTTTTATGATGCCACTCGAAATAATAGACAAAAAATAATAATTTCTCTTCAGAAACATCCTACTAATATTATAAACGCGAAAGTTTTAAGTTTATACTTACATGTCTGTATGTTTGTCTGTTCCTCTTTCACGCAAAAACTACTGAACGGATCAGGCTGAAATTTTACATACAGGTTTGATGTCAAGCAAGAACTTTTTTATCACATAAATCAGTTCCCGTGGGATAGGAATGCGGAGACTCGGGGCGCAGCTAGTAGTGTCATAAATAACATAGTATCATCATTATATAGAACATCGTGACTAATGACTAGATGGTGGAAAACCAACAAATAAATAATTCTATGGACAATTCACACAGCATTATCTAGCCCCTAGCTAAGCAGAGCTTGTGTTATGGGTACTAGATAACTAATATACTTAATACGATATTTTTATTATACATAAAAACATCCAGACCGCCCTGAACAAAGGTCTGCAGACCTACACACATTTGTCCCGAGGCTGGAATCAAAAACGCAACCTCTCGCGTTGCAGGCGGACCTTCGCCAACCGCGCCACAGAGGTCGTCAAATCTGTCAATGTCCAAAATCAACCGGTTTTTTTTGTTTACACAATTTACCCTGACACCTTTATTACTAGGGCCAAAATAAAAAGAAGAAGAACATGTAAGAATAGCTACCACATAACAAGCATCGCACCCTTCTTCATAATTTAAAAATAAGGCTCGCATTGCGTGTCTGAAACTTCAGAAAGTAGGCGCCTAGTTAGAGGTGTTCGTTAGCAACTTTGTTCGCATACAATCAGGCCATTCTCGGTGTTCATCTACGTACGAATATTAAGCTCTTTGCATATCGGGCGGGGAAGACCGCAACGAGTAAAAAGGTTCATTACTTCTGTCTCGTAGATATTTAAAACAGAAAGAGTGAAAACAGTGAAATAAGTAATACGATAGCATTTTTTATTTGCTGATTTTGAATCTGTTTCGAATTTTTTTCGGTTAAAAACGGTAGTAGTATTTACTTTCTAAGCTATGTGGTGCTGGCTTAGAATTTGCACCACCCCAACTCTTCCCGTGGGTGTCGTAAGAGGCGACTAAGGGATATATATCGGGGGGCAGCAGCGCCCCCCGCAGAACAATTCTACCACCGAACTGCGATCCCCAACCCGCATGCCCAGCGTGGGGATTATGGGCAGTACCCCCCATGAGAAAAATGCCAATAAGTAGCTTATCTGCGTCCAGCAGTGGCTGGACGCAGGCTTATAATAATACAGGCTGTCGATGTTGAGAGTGTTGAGTTGTGGTACAAGGCAAAGTTGACGGTACAAGAGCTCGCGGCAGATCCCCGCTGGACGGACCAAATAAAAGCTGCAATAAACGGTCCCCTACATGAATGTACCAGGAAAGCAGCGGTGCGAGAAGCTTGAGCCGTATTGTGCAGCGTGCCATCCTCCCTGACATGGCGACCACGACCTCTCTGTCAAGAGTGTAGCGACTAAGAAGAGGTTGAGTTGAGGTTACTTTCAATGATGGCAGAACACGTGTCTTCTAAACCTTCGTGATCGTAGATGGAGAATTGATGATACTCGTACATTATCGCCCACATGGTCACTTTCCACTATGAGATTGTGGTCAAACGTCTATTGTTTGGTAAAAGAGAAGTAAGGTCTTGTTTACAGAGATGCGGGGCAGCAGCGGCGCGTTTAGTGACGGCCCGTACTAAATTCAAACATATGGCGTCGGTTGAGTGTGTTTACGGAGAAGCTTTTTTACACTCGTTTGTTTGATTTGACGCGTCGCACGCGGCGTGAACCGCCTCTCTTCACGCCCCGCTTTTCCATAAACATCAACGTTCATTGCGATATGTTTGTGTTAACGCGTGCGATGACGGGGCCGCTGCACGCCCCACGTCTCTGTAAACAAGACCTTAGTCAAAAAAAAATTCCGATGATGTAAAACGGAGATTTTGAGTAAATGTGAAATCTAACGAACCTTTTATTAAGCACCTACTAGTTTATGCCCGCGGCTGTGGGCTGTTTTCCCTGGAAACGGTTAAAGGTTATTCATATCCCATGGGAACTGATTTATTGAATAAAAAGTCAAAACTATGTTTTATTCGAGGCCCAGAACTACCTATACACAAAATTTCAGCTTGATACAGTCAGTAGTTTTTACGTAAAGAGGTAACAAACATCCATCCATAAATACATCTGAACTAACCACGAAACTTCTGCATTTATATTAGATTGATGCAAGGAGATTGAGCCCTAACTGCCAGCACTAAATCAGCATTTGCTGTAGGGTTCACTCAAATCAAACTCGGCCAAGGAGTCTGAGTAACAGCATATCCAGTTGATCCCACAATCAACTGTGTAATAAATTAACGCCATTGCTAAATTATACCCAGCTCTAGATTAATCTAGAAGTCGGGCCGGGCCGCAGTCCGTCGGCCGCTCTTACATTATTACAGCATTCATTAGACTTCGCTAATTACTCCTTGCTTTAATGAATAAGCTCTAATGAACCACTTTCTGTTAATTAAAGGCGGCGTGGGGAGAGGGTGGCAAGGAGGAACTTTTCTCCGGGCTCTGATTGCAAATGTGAATTTGTGTAAGTCTGAGTGGAAAGAGTGCTCTGAAAAGGGTAATGAGGCGCTCGACTGAGGCCGAATTAGTTGCAACTTGAGCTACATAAATTACGTTTTTGAGTGCAAATTGCAAGCGAATTATTTGATTGCATTTGGGTGCTTTGTGAAATGCTATTGCGAGTATTTCCGCTGGTTTTCGTAAACGGAACACCTTTTTTAGCTCTACAAATTTCAATGACATTAACGTTGCCCAAGAAGACTTTTGACTAATGTGCTTTCTGCCCTCAACATTGTAAAAATATTTTATTCCGATGTTCACCTAGATACTCCTTATAAAAAACAGTCCTACAGGAACACAAAGGTACACAATAATTTCAATAGATAAATTGAAAATGAAGACGCGGGACTTCTACTAGTTCACCCTATGGCCAAACGAGTTTCGTAAATTCGCTCGTTGCATATCCCTCGAACCGCAAGATGCAAAATAGGTACTGATAAATATTCACAATATTTGCCTGTAACCTAATTGCCTAAACACGAATGTCGTAAAACTAATGAACTAGGTATAATGTATTGATATTAATGCAAGTACTGTTTATAATTACGGACGCCAACGCAACTACCTACGTGAATTCATTAATATTTTCTAAACGAGCAATCAAATTAAATGCTTATTTGCGATGCTGGTTAGCAACAAATTAAGTTTAATGAGCTGGTTGAATAAAATTGATAAGTTATTTCATCAGCCGTTTTATTACATTGTTCTAGCAAGTGTGCATGTGCGTTTTACCAGGCGGCCGCGACATTGAACCTTTCATTGACCGAACGCGCTGGTTGCAATATGACGTTGCAAGTTGACGTCCTCTGTCGCAGCGGACCAAGGTCCACGCGTGACGCAGGAGGTTACGGATTCGATTCCCGCCTCGGGACTAATGCTTGTACGTTTTGTAGATATTTGTTCCAGGTATTCTGGATGTTACTATGTATAATGCACATGTAATTTTGTAAAACTTAATAATATAATCTATATCATTCGAGCTACCTGTAGATTCTTTGCAAAACAAACAGTGTGCAGTTAGCTTAATTGTTTCAGTTGTATAAATACGAATTCTAATTTGTAATATTCTTTATCAATAAATGTATTCTATTACGGATATTATCTGTTAATTCAATTGTGTAGGTACATTATATGTAATATATTAATAAACATCTATTATAGGTTATCTATCAGTAACTGAAATGAACTGTGTTCCGAGCGCCCTGAATAAATTAGAAAGAAAGTTTCAGAGTCGGAGCCAGAGTCAAATCGTTTATTTCTTTAGACTTACAAAATAGGCACTTAGACAAGTTTTTTTTACTATATAAACAGCTTGATAAATAGTAATCACTATAAAATAAGAAATAAGGTTCGTTATAATATTTCTCAGGCTCATGACAAAAATGGCAGAAATATGTCACAAACTTTTTTCTATGAGATTTGTGGACATGAACATAATCGTTACGTATTCCGAAAAGGAAAACGTCTTAACGAAAAGGGAAACGGTTCAGCTAATCACTAACAAAAAGCGGACAAAAGGACTACCGACTCATTAAAGAGTCCGACATTCAATAGACCTGCTAAATATCGACTAAAACTCCAGCGGAACAGGAATCTGATGAAACAAACGCAAGAGTTAGAATCATTGAACAACACGCCACTTTGCTAATTAGGCATTTTCAGGACACGTTAAATATGCTGTCCTAATGTGCATCCACTGTGAAAATCAAGGATAACTAGGGATTGCCAATCGTCGGTATATAATCGAAGCGCGGGGTGTTTGGTTATCAATTAACGGAGTTTACGTAGAGTTAGGTGTTCAGTGCTTGAAAATGTTCGCCTTTATCACGGTAAGTTATACCTACCTGTAGACAGTCATTCTGGATTCTAGAGGCACATGTAAATAGCTAGAACTTCAAAGTTTGTTGAAATTGCACAAGTACTAATTGAACAAGCACAATAGTTTAGATTTTTTGAGTTTTTCATGAAATTCTGTCCTAAATTCTTCATATGAAACGTGCTTAAATCTGAATTGCATTCGAGTATTTGTGGGTTAGCACCGAATACAAATAAGTGACCAATTTTTGACTGATTTTCATTGAAAACTATCAAAAAATCGCCACGTGCTCCAACGTAAGTTGCGTTTGAGTATTCAGGCTTGCGTGAGAAACCGTTGATTAATTAGTATTTTCTATATACGCGAATTTAATTTAGTTTATTTGTCCCTTTTCGGATAAGAGCATACTAAACTGAAAGATTGTACCCTTAACTCTTCATATAGCAGGCGGATTTCAATACGGGCTGGTAATAAATAGGTATATAAATCGAAGGACCGAAGGTTTAGGAATGAAATAGATATAATGCAAAAATCTATCGATTTCCTTAAGTACCTACAGCCTAAGAAAATGGATAGATCTCTGCTCGTTACACGAGGTAGATAAAATAGCTTGACCACTGACCTGAATTCTCCAAACTGATCTCTGAATGAATTCCCCGAACTGGATCCAGTTTCCAGAACAAAGCTCAAGACTTTCACTCGCGAGTGTAATGTTTTTATTAGTCTGTAATTGCACGGCAATACAAATAACAGTAAGGAGTATAGTTTGTACAAAGTTTATGTAAGGAGTAATTCGGGATTCAGCTTTCCAAATATACGCGAATTTGTCCAACTTGTACGTATGAAATCGAACAGGCCGAAACGGGTCCCTCACAAGTTCCTAGTCAGCAGAAGATGGAACGTCACATCCAGTTCAGTCACGACCACAATGGTTTTTGATTTTTAACCGACTTCAAAAAAAGGAGCAGAAAATTCATGAAAAAACTATAAAAAATTAAGGCATACACCAGCGAAAGTGGCGCCCCCAACTATTATATCTTATTATTACGTTGAACGCAGGAATTTTTAAAAATCCTACGTTCAGTTTGTGGTATCTATTAGGTCCTTACATATGAAATTGGCGTTTTGTATGGGAGGAACAAAAAGTCGAATATTTTTTAATATAATATATTTAATTAATCAAAGTATGAACCATTATTTTCTATGCACTTTTGCCATCTTATAGGTAGTTCATTGATCCCTTTACTAAAAAAACCAGTCGGACGGGAATCAATAAAATCTTTGAAGGCGATTTGGACTGCCCCATCGGAGTTGAATTTTTTCCCTTGCAAGAAGTTATCCAAATTTCGAAAAAAATGGTAATCTGTTGGAGCAAGGTCCGGGGAGTACGGAGGATGTCTTAGACTTTCCAATTGAAGCTCTTCTAATTTAGTAGCCGTCTGTTGCGCAGTGTGTGGTCTAGCGTTGTCGTGAAGCAGCAGTGGCGTGGAGCGATTGACCAGCCTAGGTTGTTTAGCCGCTAGCTTTTCCATCATGGTTTGCAATTGCTGACAATAGACATCAGCCGTAATAGTCTGGCCAGATTTGAGAAAACTGTAATGAACAATACCGGCACTAGTCCACCAAACGCTTACAAGTAACTTTTTTGGGGTTATTTTCGCTTGGGGCAGGATTTGGCTGGCTGGCCAGGATCCAACCATTGCGCTGAGCGCTTCCGATTATCGTAAAGAACCCAGTTTTCATCACAGGTAATGATTCGGTTTAAAATACCTTCATTATTGTGCCGGTTTAGTAATGTAACGCAGCAGTCGACGCGCGTTTGCCGGTTTGCTTCAGTCAATTCGTGAGGTACCCACCTTTCAAGCTTTTTAATCTTCCCAATTTGCTTCAAGTGAATTAAAACAGTTTTATCACTAACATCGCAGCCTGCAGCTAACTCGGACGTGGTTTGCGATGGATCCGCTTCCACAATAGCCTTCAACTCTTCATTATCAACTTGAGTCTCAGGCCGTCCACGGGGCTTGTTCTGCAGGTCGAAATTTCCAGAACGAAAACGTTGGAACCAAAAACGAACTGTGTTTTCTTTTGCAACACGACCGCCATACACATCATTCACCCTTCGAGTTGTTTCCGCAGCACTAGTGCCACGGCGGAACTCGTACTCGTAAATAATGCGATATTTTAAGTTTTCCATTTTGTAAAATGAGTGACGCAAACAGAAAAAAACAGAAGAAAAAAAACAAATGAATGACGATCATCGAAGCACAAATACATGAGTCTATAGCTGTACAAATTTGAATTTGGAATTCCTTACCAAAGAGGAGAAATTTGTGATTAAAGTGGCCAGTACGAAAAACGCCAATTTCATATGTAAGGACCTAATATTATAAGCTATTTATTAATGCCTCTGTAATAGTTTCATTTTGTAAAGCTTAGGAAGAGATACGAAGTTGCGCTTTTTAGCCACTAAACTCTATTTTTGCATCTCCTCCTAAACTATATGAGATAAAATTATAAAAGAGGTATTAAAAAATAGTTTATAATAGATACCACAAAGTGAACGTAGGATTTTTAAAAATTCTCATGATAAACGTAGAAATATGATAAAATAGGAATTGCTGTCAGATTGGCTCGGGTATGCGCCTTAAGTCGGTTTTTTAGTTTTTTAAAACAAAATTAATTCGACGAAATCGCACGATAGCCTTACTAAATTAAACTACCCTGTTTTGTATCAGCAGAGACCGAACAAGTTTTATATTACCTTTTCGTCAGAATAAATCTTTACGAAATACGGCAATGAGATTGTATCCCTGAGCAGTGAGGTTATAAAATAGTTTATTTAGTGAATTAAATTACTGTATCTGTCTCAGATTGCCAGCCTCATCGGCGCTGCTGCGGCCGCACCATCCGCCATCGGCGGTTATGGTCTTGGCGGCGTCGGAGTCGGCGGTGTAGCCGTCGGCAGTGTGGTGAGTGTACCAGCAAAGAATTCTGTAAAGTTTACCTATTTTGTTTATTGCTCTGTTCGATGTATGAATACAGCTACGATGACAGATTGACAGCGTCCTCCGTAAATGTTATGCGAGACATACGAGTTATACTCGTAATATGAGTTACGAATACTGTAAAATCACATCACATCACACTATTACACTACTATATTATAAATGCGAAAGTTTGTATGGATGTATGATGGATGCTTGTTACCTCTTCACGCCAAAACTACTGAACGGATCCAGCTGAAATTCATACAGGTAGCTCTAATCCTAGAATCAAACATAGGCCTACTTTTGCTTGCTACTTTTTATCCCATAAATCAGTTCCCGTGGGATAAAAATTAAACGTTTCCATAGGAACAACGCGTGCGAAGCCGCGGGGCGCACCTAGCAATTAATAAAATAAGCGTAGTTAGGTATTGTACAAGTTAAATACCTACTAATGACTATTAAACGTTGACTACGGTTTGGTTACAAGGAATTAGGTTTCCTAAACGCCCCAATATAAATATGTAAACTAATTGACATCTGTGCCCTACAAAAACTACCTTCCTCCTCAACCTATACAAGATACCTATCACTAAGTATTTCAAGTTACAACTATTACTATAAAATAAATAGATAACAAGTCTTAACTTACTATTCAGGATATTCCTCGTTACGGCTTCAACTACGCCGTCAACGACCCAACCACCGGCGACAACAAAGCACAGAGCGAGTCTCGAGACGGCGGCGTCGTCAAAGGTTCCTACTCACTCGCAGAGGCCGACGGTACTATCAGAGTGGTTGACTATGTAGCCGATCCTGTCAGAGGATTCAACGCAGAGGTTAAACGCATCGGATCTGCCGTTCACCCACAACAGCTTCTAGTCCAAAAGCAGATAGCTGTCGCTGCGCCCGTGGCCGTCGCCGCGCCTATCGCTGCCCCAATTGGTATTACCAGTACGATTGGTTTAGGAGCGCCTATCGGCCTTGGCTTAGGCCAAATAGGACTCGGAAACCTCGGAGTTGGAAACATCGGCGTCGGTAAACTTGGCTTGGGCGGAATCGGTCTCGGTTGGGGAGACTTGGGCTTAGGGGGAGTTGGCCTTGGCTGGGGAGGACTGGGCCCAGTCGGTCTTGGCGTTGGCGACGGCCTTGGGTGGAAACACTGATTAAATAAAATGTAGGACTTGGAATAAATGAACCGACTAGCTGTACTTGTAAATAAATCAGACTTATTAATAATTATTTTGGTGTTTTTATTTCAATGAGGAAATTCAATTCAAATTTAAATATAGAGTTACCAGTATCTTGATTTCTAGAAAAATATGACCATATCATTTAAATCATATTACATGGTTCCACGGAAAAGGTACTGTGTACTATATACTAAGCCAAAGGGGGTGATTCTGGACCCCAAGGGGTTTAAATTCAAACAAAATTAAAACAAACGTTGACACTCTCGATGTACAGAATTTCCCCATTTCCGCTTAGTTTCCATGGCATCCTGTCTAATAAATATTATGGGTTATTTATTAAATATAGTCATACTTATGAATCAATTCGTTTATAAATAGGACCAAAGAGATCTACGGGTAGGATAGTGTGTCTACCAAGAGTTTTCACAATCTATACTCGCTAGTGACTGTACTAACAATGTATGAAAACTTCTAAAGCGCCTCTAGCGGATAGTTGGGTACTAAAATGCGCAGTATGAATCGCGTAGATAACTATGCGTATTTACGTTACTACTGTAGTAACTTCAGGCGATTTAACTCATGATAGACACACAGGTTGTTCATTTCAAATCATTTAATGAAAAGTGAAGCTAGTCTCATTTAAATCATGGACAACTTATCCAGCAAGCAATAACTATTTAATCATCAAATGGTTAACGGCATGAATCCTATCAGAGTAATAGGCAATAAATCAATCAGACATAAGTTTTTACTACACAATATATTTTATGAACCATTAAAACATCAATCATACTTAAATGCACATAAATTATTTTTGAGCGGTCACATTTACGTGTGGTCTGCATCAATAACAAATTAAATTATTTACAACATAATATACAATGTCAAATTATACTATTTCCAAGATCCGACGCGACTCCCTCTCTCTATCAACAAATTAAATAAAATCATGACCATTTTCGTAGAAAAATATCAAAGGTATTCAAATTTATTTATTCGTACCTATAATGTAGGTATAATTAGGAGTCGGCCAAACGAAAATGCAAAGCAGAAAAACAACAAATGCTAATCGGAATGATGGTTCCTTGTAAATAATGATAGAGCTATATTATTCCCCATGATTATATTTATTTAGCTATTAAATAGGGAAACCGAATTTTATAAATAAATTGTAACAAAGTTTTTTAGACTTAAAGTAAGCGATCAGAACAAATTGTTATGAATATTCACGGGTATTTACTGCGTTTATTTACCTCTTTATTAGTTTATTTTCCCGACGTTTCAACAGGTTTACACTCTGTCGTGGTCACGGGATGACCATCAACATTTCTAATAATTGTGACAAAGTACAGTAAGTAGGTATACTATAAATTGTTCATGGGCCATGTTAGGCACAGAGTTCAAAATTATGTATTTCACTAAATGCGCGAGGATTTTACAGAGATCCAAGTCAAGTCAAGCCTACTCAGACTTTTCCTAGTTCGCTCGTGTAAATGATTTTTATAAGAGTCTAGAAAATACAGAACTATGTATTGAAATTACAGTAATGCGATAGGAAGGTCCAAATGACACCAATGTTTAAATTTCATCCAGAAATTTTTATCAGAAGAGTAAGTAGACTTAGGCGCAATGCAGACAGAGTAACTTTAGTCGAAGAAACTATCAACATCAACTTTTTAATATTTTACGTTAAAGGTTCCCAGTTCTTCTTCTTTGCCCTGGCCGTATGTCCCATTTATTTTGGAATCGTCTTTTATCGTTTTTAAAATCCCATTGAACGGTTTTTAATCCAAGTGGTCTGGGATCTCCTTGGTCTATTTTTTGCGTTCAACGTTACCACTTGCAGCAACAAAACGACCAAGAAGTTTATTATGTAAACAGCTAGTTGCGAGTTGCTAAAATTGGTCTGTCTGCATAGAGCCTTAAAAGTTGGAAGAGTTTTCGAAGATGGTACAAAAACTACATTCAACATTTCCTTATGTCATACAACAACTACTTTGCGCAGTCTTATTGTTTTACGGCTAATATTTGTCTAGCAATCTATCAATCTGTATAAGGCTAACATACATTTTGATTATATTTATTAGATATAGTATAACACAACTTTTACAAAATTTAAAAACTTTCTAAAATATCCTTTCTGACGCAGTATAATGGGTCGATTTTTCTTTGGATCTATCGGATCTGTATTATGATTTGCTAGTTTCGGCAATCAAACCTTAGTAAGTAAGTATAGCCATGTTGCTAGGAAAGACATATCATCAATATCATGGATAGACCAGACAAGATTTGTCTAGGCTAGAATATACAAAAAGACTTTGAATTCGATAACGATTCAATGTAATTTTTTCCGATTTGTTTCATGTTCGTCTCACATGTACATTTCGCAAAATTCTGCTTCTGCCCTACGCCACATGGCTTGAGTTATGTTTTCGGAGTGTTACTATGATGTTTGGACATTATTTATTACTTCCAAGCATTAAAATAGCTATAGCTATTTTGATGAATGAGGTATCAAAATACTCGTCTGGTCTTCTTTATGGATCAATCTATAAGCCTTCGCCCTCATTTGGCGAAAAAAGTAAAAAAGCAAGTACCAAGTTGAACGTGTTTTTTTATATGTCGATAGACCTTCGTTTGACTACAATATCACCTGATGTACGAACGACGATGTGGCCGAAGATGTATCACGAATATATAGTTATATCTAGTTTTCAATTAACTTGTTGTCTCTTCTACCCTAGACAACGGTTTGTCTAGTCTAGGCTTCCATGCTAGGACTTTATGTCTATACATTTTACTAATTACTAACATCATCATCTATGCATACAGATTGTCTATACTTTGCACCTTGGTATTGTATTTACTATAAGTTTGGTACGTGCCGTACGCTGCCGTCGCCGAATAGATACAGGCAGGCGCGGTCCACGATGTACGCGAAACCAACGTCCGCTAACACCACTTGAACTAGTATGAGCCGATACTGAAACAAATAATGCACGTCGGTGTAGGAATCGCAGCGTGACTCGACGACCTCTGTGGCGCGGTGGGCGAAGGTCTGCCTACGACGCAGGTTGCGGGTTCGATTCCCGCCTCGGGTCAAATTTCTGTACGATCTGCAGACATTTGTTCAGGGCGTTCTGGATGTTTTCTATTTATAGTAGAAAAAAATCTATCTATGTAGTGTATTGTATTATTTATTATATCAGTTATCTAGTACCCATAACACAAGCTCTGTTTATCTTGGAGCTAGATAATGCTGTGTGAATTGTCCAGCATTATTTATTATTTATTGGCTTGCTCTTTCCGGGATGCTTAAACGCCGAGTTATAAGTACAAAAGTTATACTGTATAACACTACGATTAATATGATGTTAATTAGTTCGGTTTGGATGATTGGTGCCGATGCACTGAACTCCGTTGGCGCCCGGTCCGTGCTCGCGGCTCGAGCAACCTCATCAGCATCATCAACTTATACTAGTCCACTGCTGGACATAAGCCGCCCCTAATGAGCACCATAGCAACGCATCCATCTGCCTGCAGTCTTTCGAACGAGCAACCTACTTAGGTCAAACTGCTGATGATCTAATAAGTTCAAGTTCATTTATTTGATAATGTGATGTGCATAACAGGTCATAAATTGTTGTTAAGTTTAGCTTGTTAACATTGCAAGTACTCATAATATTTTATTTTACTAATTTCAGGCTTGTGAGCTCGTTGAAGGTGTAGAATGTCTGCTCGACAAGCCAGCGTTTTAGTTTGGATTTAAACGTCAAATAGACTCGCCCTTCTAATGTCTTTACTCACCTCATCTGGGAATTCCACAATCTCGAACATTGTAGAAAGATCTGGAAAGATGCCGGCAGCCAACGCGAGCACTACCCCGCCAGATAGAACCACGCTGTACATCAACGGCTTGTTCTGTTTGAGACCTTCCATGAACGGCTCACCCTGTATAATGATATGAAGATTTTGAATGGGTTATAAATTAAATAAATATTCGATAACTGAACATGTTTAAATTTTCATTTACTAGTAACCAGCAGGCAATATTTAGTACTAAACTAGGTGGCAGATGATATGGCAATGCAGGTTGTTGCCCTATCCTCCTTCACGAAATCATAAAAGCTTACTTAAAATTTTGCTTTTTTAGGGTTCTACATATTTTTGGAAACTTATTATTATTACCCATAAAATTATAGATCTATATTATTTTGAATTTAACGACGTTTTCGATTCTCCTCCTACTCCGTTTCTTATGTTACACACAATTCATATAATATATTTAATATTTAAAACGTTTTTCAGTCATGTTGATGTAATTTGGTACTCCTAGCCATACTATAATTAATTAAATTGTCGCCGGTTTAAATTAATCCGGTAATGTAATTCACGATTGGACGGGACATAATAACTTCTCAGTCCAAATTCACAAAAAATTAAATTCTTGGTTTTCGATTTATTATGACGATTCTATTTTTTATTGTCATCTAAGGTCATTTCATTCCGTCGATGCTTTTACATAAAGCATAGGAGGAAACAAAGAACCCTGAGCTTGTTATTTTTCGATTTGGATAGGAACCCGTAAGTACGGTAATCGAATTCATACCCTATAGTTAACTGCGAAGGTTGAAATCTGCAGCGCCATGGAAATGATGTAAACGGTGCTGTTGAGAAGGTCCGGAGCGAAAGGCGCAGGCTCTTCGTCTTCAGACAGATCCATGTCTAGTTTTGGTTTGTTATCTCTGGAAAATAAGGTTCATTTTAGCACAAATTATTAGATTTTTCTGTGTTTCAACATCAACTAAAGTTAATTATAGTGCAAGGTTTCGTTTTTATATTTTAAAAACGATATCTATATAGATATATAACAGATCTGGACCGCATCACTGCCGCACAGCACCAACATGTGCATTCAAATATGGGCTTTAGCTCGTAATGTTTAGATACATTTTATATTGACAGCATGTGATAACAGCTCGCGGGCCACTCTCTTGAAGCTTGTGGTGAGCCATATTGTTCCTGTAAAATGTATTTTTATGTACTTTTTTGATTGCGGCAGTGTGATAAGACCTGTAAGCGACAACTTTTTTTTTCGAATGGACTACAATGCTGTTGACCGCAGATGGCTATGACAGCGTTACAGGACTTTTGGCGGGAGGCAAAAGTCGCAGAGGGCGCCTCGCCGGTAAAATTAGGTTGCGAGCGACCCTCGGCTTCGGGTATCGCCATATGCTACGAGAGGGCATGGAGGTAATACTTTAGGTGCACGAATTCACCTGTGGGCGGAAGGAGGGAATTCTTCGACCCTGCTATCGGCGGAGTCGGTTTTTAGTCGGCTATGTAGTGGGTAACGAATCGGTTGACGTCATCTCCAGGTTAGCGACGGTGAGAGGGTTAACGGGGCCACCGAGATCGTGTCCCGGTCTACGGAGGAGAGTAATAAGCGACGACCTTTACGCCTCGTACTTTTACAATGATTGCAAAAATGTGCCGTGTTGATCTGTTCAAACGCAGTCTGATTTAACTAATCTGATCTGGATTTGCAGTCGCAACACATTTGAATAGGTACTTAAAAAATCAAAGGCAAAAAGAATCTCACCTTCCCGGCGACCTGAGTGTAGCTTCCCGTACCAAGTAGACGAGACAGATGAAATGCACAGCGAACTGAGACAGAACTGTCATTATTGTGTAGAGATTGAAGATGTTCGGCAGAGGTCGCTCTTTGGATAATTGCTTCAATGGCTGAAAGTGAATTTTTATTCGTCATAAAAAATCAAACTACACACTAATATTATAAACTAGCTGCGCCCCGCGGCTTCGCACGCGTTGTTCCTATGGAAACATTAAAATGTGATTTTCATCCCACGGGAACTGATTTATGGGATAAAAAGTAGCCTATGTTTTATTCCAGGATTAGAATTACCTGTATGCAAAATTTCAGCTAGATCCGTCCAGTAGTTTTGGCGTGAAGAAGTAACAAACACCCATCCATATATCCATACAAACTTTCGCCTTTATAATATTATTAGTGTGATGTGATACGTAAGTTTCGATAAAATATGGATGGATCAAATAATATCCCAAACATTTTTGACTTCGACGGTACTATAACCTCAGGACCTAGACAATGTAACAGTCGATGTCGAAAGCGATAGTAGAAAAGTCCGATCCGATATGTCATGTGATCTTTCAATAGTTATCGATTCGCTTCATAGCGAATGCCGGCTGGTGGCTACGCCCTCTGCATCATCCCCTCAGTACGGGAATGTGCTAACCAATACACCACTAGGTCAAGTGACGTAGGAATCGAAAATCTCTGGGACTTCATACGTTCGTTTGACGAGAGGTGTCGCGTTTGCTCAATTATAAGTATGTATGGATGTTTGTTACCTCTTCACGTTGAAACTACTGAGCGGAACGAGCTGAAATTTTGCATACAGGTAGTTAAGCCCAGAATAAAACATTGGCTTGCTATCCCACAAGCAAATTCCCATGGGATAAAAATAATCTTGAAACGTTTCCATAGAAATAACGCGCGCGAAACTTAGTATAAAATTTAGGCACGAATCTTGATTAAATTTGGCAGGGAGGTAAATCGTATCCCAGGGCGGACATAGGCTACTCGAATAGAGCGTGCGAAGCCGCAGGCAAAAGCTAGTTAGAAATAAAATCAGTTTTATTGGTTGTCACTAATATGTCACTGAATGCAGTGTAGGGTTAATCCGTAAATTATTAGTATAATGTAGTATCTACCTTCGACCGTGATATAAAGAGGAAACAAGCAGCCAACAGCAAGCTTTGCAGCGTCGCTTGTGAGTCGCTGAACTTTATTCCGTCGAGATACAGCACAGATTGGCTGTACGCGAGTATCAAGGCATTCAGGGCTAGGATCTTGAACATCTGCAGCGTGGTGACCAGCGTGCAACGGCCTTGCTTTATGATGTGGCAGACTGGAATATACAATGTGGCGGTAAGTTGATTGTGCTGCAAAAAGTAGCTAAGGTTAAAGGCAAATTGATAGGGAATCGAAGATATTTTGTGTATATTTTAATAGGATATTGAACCTTATCTGCAGTACGTAATGTACCCAATTCTTTGAAGATAAAATTATCGCGCTCACTTTGACGGAATATCCGCGACATTAAGCACATATTATGGTCGTCCCCTCTCGGCTTAACTTCGTGGTCCTAGACCCCGAGGGCTAAACTAATAATCTAGGACTTTATTAAAATTACTATTTTTACTATTTTATAAGCCTTAGGAAATAAATTATAGATTTTTTGAATAAATATCGACATTTTTTCTATATTCCTCTTAGGGTTAGAATGACACCCTTCCGGATTAGTAGGCCCATTAAAATGAAACTTACTACACAAAATGCTGGACAGTCTACTGGTAAACGGTGCCGCAACGGAGGCGTCACCCAATCGCACCAACTGTGGCTGATCAGAATCCTCCAACTCCTTCATAGCTTTCCTCAGCTTGGCGGCGGCGTCGGCCCTTGCGGCCTCGCGCGGGTTCAGCGGCCTCTCTCGTCTAGGCTCGGGCTCTATGGACCGTTCGGGCCTATCAGGCCGTTCGGGCTTATGAAGCCGCTCAGGTGCATTGGCTAGGATTGCTACTCCGACCTGAAATTAAGCAAGTAATCAAATAAAAAAATCCTGCTTTCGGGGCATTAGGGAGGCATGGGCTTACAGAATGTAGCTAAGAAGTATGGTAGTCAATACCAAACATTTCCACTGACTTTGGCTGGAGTATAGTTTAATATACTGACACCTCTTTTTTCATGTTCACTTCATCGTTTCGATGCTTCGCGGTAATAATGAGTATAAGATAATCACTTAGAATAAATTAATAGAAAAATTGTTTAGATGATTTAACTAACAGGCAGAATAGAGTTAGGCTGATGTTAAATTATAGAGTGAGGCTTATGTTAAATTTTGAAGTAAATGTCGCAAGGGAAGAAGTTGGTCAGAATGTACTTACATCGGCATGTTTCAGTGCTCCCACGTCATTCGTACCGTCACCGCACATCAGCGTCGTGTAGCCAAGGCTTTTCAGAGTCACAACCACAAATTCCTTCTGCTTCGGGGCGAAACGAGCGAATACTTTGATATAAGGCATCAACTGCAGCAAATACTTCTGGTGACTTTCATTCAAATATGTGAGACCTTCACCAGTTATACAGAGATCAAATTTGGATACCAGTTGCTTGTAACTTTTGAATGGTGCGACGGGTAAACTCAATTCGTCGTCTATGGAGTTCCATCCCCATTGATCCTCTGTATGAGTGAATATGAGCGTTTCAGATTTTCTCGTAAACTTCAGCTCTTTGGCAACGTGACACGCTGTCAGTGGATTATCGCCAGTGATCATAACAACAGAGTGAGAGGCGTGAACAATTTCTGCTATGGCTTTCTTCGAATCGCTCTTTAGTGGACACGATATGATAACGAATCCGACAAACGTCAAATCTGACTCGATATCTTCGCGAGACAAGTCTCGAATTTCTTGAGAGCTCAGTTTCCCCAAATTTCTGTATCCTAAAGCGAGTACTCTAGCGCCTCGCCTTGATAGAGTTAGGTAGACTTTATCGTAATGACTAGGAACATCTTTCAGCATAGGTTTGATGGTTTCTGGCGCGCCTTTTACACTGCTAATGTAGTGAGACTCAAGGAACCCACGTTCGTTCACTTGGTATCCGGCTATTACTGACATTCTCTTAAGAGAACTAGAGAAATGATTCCTGTGCACAATTTTAAGGCCAGGTGACTTTCCTTTCTTTGGCACGACTGCGTCACTTTTCGTCAGATTCCATTCTGCGGCTTTTAGCGTAGCCTTTTCTAGTGGATCGCCGACTACGCCATCGTCGAGTTGTACAAGCGAATGACAAGTGGCTAGCACCTGAATAGTTTCTATAGGAGCTTCTGATAGAGATATAACAGAAGCATCTGTGTGTTCTCCGATTCCCGCTACTCCTTCAACAACTAAATTATCACTCGTAAGTGTTCCAGTCTTATCAAAGCAGCAAATTTCAACTTTTCCAGCAAAGGGTATCCTGAATGGTTCAGTGCAAAAAACTGATGATTTTGCTAGCTGTAGCAATGATGTATTCACTGCTAGAGATAACTCTATTGGCAGTTCTGGAGGTATAACTGAAGTCAGTATCAATGTACATTCTAGGAACAGTTTGTATCTGTTCCTTTCGGGGTCTTCGCAACCCTTGATCCACACGTAAGCAGCGGCAGCGATCGCGAAAATCAACAAGAACATGATAAACCCAAAAGTTTCCAAATTGTTTGCAGTAACTCTCTTGACACCAAATAAAATGGTCCTTAGCAATTTTCCTTGTGACGTGTTAAAGCCATTGCGGATAACGTAGCCTATGCAACCATTATCGGGCGCTTTGAGGCCTGGTGAGCCAGTTTTGCTCGGCGACGAATGCTGCACAATTTTAGTGCCACCAAACAGCATGTGAAGTTTACCATCACCTTCAATATTCAGTATCTGCTGTAAGTTCTTTTGGCTTTCAATGGACTCTTTCATCTGTGGTACACTTTCTCCTGTCAACATGGACTCGTCCACAATACACGATCCTTTAAGCAGAAGGATATCACAAGGAACTAGGTTTTCATTGACAGAACGGGTGAGAGATACAATATCGCCAGGTAACAGACAATCGCTCATAATTTGCCTCCACCTACGATTTCTGTATACATTGATGTTGTATGGTTTGTTACCCATTTTCCTTATCTCAGACATATTTCTAAGTTGCTGCTGAACCAGAGTACATTCAAACATGATTAGCATGATCAGAGTGAATATGGAGTAATACCAGTACTTGTCAAGGCACCACAGGCAAACACAAAATACTTGGAACACAAAAAAAGGTGCAGTAGCTCTTTCCTTGAAAAGTTCCATAAATTCTGGCACGACCTGAAATAATAGATAGCAGGTGAAGATTAATTTATAAAAAATAAAGATATAGTATGTGTTTAATTTTTAATATAAGTAGCTATTTTGTTTTGATATCCATTTTTTCCGCACCATCAGCATACATGAATGATGTAATGGTTCAAAGGCACAATCAGTTTTAATGAATTAGTAGGCAAAATATTTTTTTCAAACTTAAAAATGTGTTTATTTTGTAACCAAAACACACATAATGACATACAAAATATATAGGTACCCAAGATATAAGTTAAAAAATGGCCAACACTCAGCAGGCCGGAATTCCTGTCATAGCGCTGGTCTTCGGTGGAAACATACAATAATTACTCTAACTATAATATTATAATAAATATATAAGTTATGAATGTACCCATGTTATGAATGTAAACGGGTTAACTATGAGCACAGTGCTCGAACGGATGCGGTACGCGCGCGTCTAGGAAGGCACTCGCCCTGAAGATTTCCCTCAGTCTTCTACCCATAAGTCAAGCTCTGCTAACTTTGGGGCTAGATAATGCCATGTGGAATGCCCAGCAGCACTATTCATAATATTTATAGCTTTGTTGTACATACCATAATCATTTCATTCTTTCCAAACTCCTTCTCTGTAAGTTCAATGGCCTCCTCATCAGAGAATCCCTTGGATTCCATGAAGTACTCATAGGGCTTATTAATCGGGAACTCAACAGTATGGAATGTGGCTTTCTCCCAGTCATAAATATATTTGCTCTTTTGGAATATGAACCAGACATCTGGTTTGACACTACTTTTTTTAGTGGCCTGAAAAAAAAATTTTGGAGTTGAACAAGAAAACTATGATAGAAATTAACCGATAGATGATTTCATCTTCATCTGTGATAAATTATTACAAACTTTTCATCATCAACCTATATAAGTCCACAGCTAGATATAGGCCTCCCCTAATGAACGCAATAGCACCCTGTTGCAGTCTTTTATAGGCCAAGTTAATATGAAAATTCAAAATTGAAAGTGCTTTATTTCCTTCAAACGTTACAGGACTCTAGGTCAAACTAATAAATTTAAGCATTTTATTTTGTATGTCCAAGAAAACCTAGCTTTGGAGTAATACATTCTTGCATGTTAATTTAATTGCATCCATGAGAGCTAAGTAGAACACTAATGTTTTGAGTTGCAACTGTAAACATCTGTTTAAAAAAACAATACTATTCAATAGTGACATTATATAGTTTTCTGTATTGCTACACATGTCACAAAATGCTTTCTTGCATTAAATTAGTATATGCATGCAAATAATTAATCAGCCTTGGCAGTTGCAGCCTAAGAATGAACCCCTTCCCAGCCTGTGGATTTTGTGGGGGGAAGGGCTGCAGCTTCCTGTATCAACACCCTTCTTGCTTGGACAGCAAAACCCAGCTAGTTCGGGGAGGCATGTTAAGCACTGGACATATACTTTGTACCTACTTAGCAAAACCTCATTATGTGGATCTCAACAAATTTCTTCTATACCTTTGTATGATGGAGCTTGACAATTTCTGAGAATCCATTGTTGGTTGTCGGAACAACTTTCACAACTTCTGCTTGTATAGGATCTTTTACCTGTAATGAAGGAATACATTTATATATGTATATTCAAATAAAGTCAAGTCATTATTAGAATTTTATTATAATGAATTCATTTATATTGACAATTAATTAAAAGCTGTAGGTATCATTATTTGGTTAAGGTAACAGTAAAACAGAATGAGTTTTAAGGAAACATATATAACTAGCAGCCTGGTGGGCATATATTTTTTAAACATAGCATAAGTTATTCAGGGCTAATGAAGCATTCTAATGGTAATTAATCAAATAAAAAGAAGTAAATCGGTCCAGTAGTTTTTGAGTTTATCCGTAACAAACATACAAATCTGTTCACTATAATATCACTGGAGACAAAAATACTTACCGAACTGCATGCCAGGAAGCACTGGACGTGAACACTCCAATAGCAACACAGGCTGATGAGGATCTGTATGACCGCCACCACAGCAATTGTCACGAAACCGGCCTCGTAGTGCTCCTCTAACCCGTACACGAATATCCACGAATAGAACAAGATCGGGTAAATAATCATAAAAGGCAGCACGGTGCCTTGTAAAACAGTTGGAACAGGCTTGTAAAGCTGAATATATTCCACCAGATCGTCCAGTGACGACGGCATCTCTTTTGATACCATTGTGACGATTTATCGACTTAGGTAAACATTTATCCGTGTAATAATTAGCGTAAATTTTGCCTATAACCTGTAGTCTATGAAATACCCATTATTTAATTGAGAAAATATGCTAAGAAAAGAAAGAATAAAATTCCCGTACAACAGCTAATCGCGAAACGAAAGAAAACTTGAGTTTGGTTGGAGTTAACTTGACGGACGGATCACGGACGGACGGGAGATTGATTTCTTTCGTCCGAAAATGATCGATTAATTGGTGTCACGTTGTCAGTTGTACACTTTGAACTGACAGCTTGATCATACTGAATGAATGACTGAAATAAACATTAGACCAAAAAAGCCTCAAAAAGCAAATGGCGTTAAGCCTTGTAGCCCTCCACACACAGACGACATGCCGCGACTAGTTAGCGCGTCTGGTGAAGCGCGATTTCGGCGATTTTCTAGAGAGATTTCTTACACACAGCGGCGTATTATTAAGTGCGATTTCGACGGCGCGGTCGCGCGCCTCGCGGGTCGACGACCAAATAGCGGCAGTGTGCGTCAAGCAAATATCGCGAAATCGCGCGACACAGGTCGTGCTTACAAATTAGCGCCACCACCGGTGTGAGTAGGGCTTAAATTCCAATGTTCAAAATTAAATTATGTAGGGTGTAGATCTCCATCTACAGCCTCCATCTACAATGTGTAGATGGAGGCTGTAGATGGTGATCTATATGTATTATTGTATTTATTTATTTATTCAATAAAGGTTCACCAACAGTATACATATAATAGCTTAATATAACTTAATTAATGGCAGTACTTATTGTTCTTATACATATACCTATAATAGGTGGACACAACATTCTTAAGAAATTAACTTAAAGATAATTACAATAAAAATTGTTGAGATCAATTTTAGACTTAAAAATAGAAGTTAAACAGGTTTCTTGAAAGGTAGTTTAAGACTGACTTAAAACAAATAAAAACGAATAAAAAAAATTAAAGACTAAGAGATATCTCGGTGATAACAACGAATAAAATTTCACCGAGTGCTCCTGGTTAACAATGTTAGTTCTCATCTAATGAGGACTGCTGAAAATGTTTCAGCAGCTTATTTTTAAAAATAATGGGATTATCATAAAATATGTCTGTCTTTTATTTTGGTATTTATAAAATTGTATTGATTACATAGTCTTACAGTAGGTGCCTGTAGACCAGTGTTACTGTTACAGAAAGGTGTGTGAAGTATTTTAGTTATAGTATGTCGAGGGTTTCTAGTGGGCACAGCTAGGCCGAATTTTTCAACAATAGAAATGCTGTCGATTTTACCATTTAATATTTTATGCAGAAAGGAAAGTTCAATTATTCTACGGCGGGAATATAGAGATTCAGTGCTGAAGTGCTTACATCTAATGTGATATGGAGATCTATGGGATATATCTGGAGAATGATATGCTAAGTGTTTTGTAAATGATCTTTGTATGCTTTCAATTCTTTGAGAGTGGATGCTGTAAGTCGGATTCCAGATAACGCATGCATATTCGAGTATACTCCTAACAAGTGTGTTAAATAAGAGGGTCTTAGTGCTGGATTTCTTAAAGTCTTTAGTATTACGCTTAATGAACCCCGACATTCGGGCAGCTTTTTTTATGATGTTGTTGTAATGTGCAGAGTATTTAAGTTGGTGATCTAATATGACCCCTAAGTCTCTTATTTCGGTAACTTTGCTTATTGAACTGTTGTTAATATGATATGTAGATTCTAAGGGTTTCTTTTTCTTGGAAAACTTTATGTGAAAACATTTATTTGGATTTAATAACATGCCATTTAAATTGCACCAACTAACAATGGAGTTAATGTCTTCCTGAACAGCATTTACATCTTCAATTGATTTAATTTCTTTATAAATTTTAAGATCATCGGCATACATAGAGAGTTTACAATTACTAATATTATTAGAGATGTCGTTGATGAAGATAACGAAAAGAATAGGTCCCAAGTGAGATCCTTGTGGTACACCAGATTTTGCATAGAATATCCTGGAATCATAGCCTTTAACTGATACCACTTGAGGTCGGTTCTCTAGGTATGAACTAAACCTACTCAACAATGAACCAAGAATACCATGAGAATTTAGTTTATGTAGAAGTGCGGTGTGATTAACTTTATCGAAGGCACTACTGAAGTCTGTATATATGACATCTGTCTCTGTTCGTTTATCTAAACTCAGACACAGATCTGAAACGAAAGTAGTGAGATTAGTGTCTACTGAGCGCCCTATTCTGAATCCATGCTGTGAGTCGGATAAAGCAGTTTTTGTGTGCCTGGCAAGGATTGGTGCAATTAATGATTCAAAAATTTTTGAAAAGCTAGAGAGGATTGATATTGGGCGATAGTTTGAGACGCAAGTGTGATCGCCTTTTTTATAAATTGGTACGACTCGAGCCCTCTTCCATTCTTCAGGAAAGACACCTTCGGCTAGAGAGCGATTTATAAGCAGGGTTGTTGGTAAAGCTAGAGCTTTTGCGCAACGTTTTATGAAAACTGGTGGTATGCCATCAGGGCCAGCGCCTTTTGATGAATCGAGGTTTTTGAGTCGGCAATGAACATCCTGAACAGTGAACTTTAATTTACCTAAACAATTAGAAGACGAGGAAAAATAAGAAGGGAGATTTATATTAGTATTCATGTTATATACCGAAGAAAATTGGTCAGCAAAAAGGTTGGCTATATCAGGACCATTATCAGCAGTAGAGGTAGATGATACCATAGTAGAGGGAATAATAATACTATTATTACGCTTGTTTTTAATATAGTTCCAGAATGATTTGGGATTTTTGTGTATGTTCTCTTCTGCTTTGTGTTTAAAATCACGATAAAGCTCTTTTAGATAGACATCACAGCGGTGCCTCAATAATTCATATTCAATTTTATCTCGTGGGTTACAGTACTGTTTATATTTTCTCCTTATTTTATTTTTCTCTTTTAACATTTTAACAAGCTTTTTGTTGAACCAAGGTGGATATTTGGTACATGAAGGTTTACGTTTAGGTACATGTTTGTCAATGGTAGTTCTCAATGTTTTATAGAATGTTGTTACCATGTCATCAATATTTAAAATACCATCATCAGTTAATATTTCAGTCCAGTTGGTGTTACCAAGTTCACAAATAATAGTATCATAATCAGCTTTGTAAAAATTATGGTCCACTCTAGGATTTGGAAGAAGGCTTTTTTTAAACTGTAGTGGGATAGTAATCAATATAGTAGGGTGTTTAGGGTCTAATTTACTAAGGGAAGGTTCACTAGTTACGCTTACAGTAGCTATATTGGACAGTACTAGGTCTAGGAGAGCATTATCACTGTTGTACAAAGAATTATATTGGTCTAAAGAGTTTGTTGACATAAAATCAATCAAGGAGTAACCTAGAGAACAGTCATAGTTACTTGGTGCTAACTGCGAGATGCCATCAGTCTGAGACCAATTAATGAAGCTCATGTTGAAGTCACCAATTATCAAAGAGTCATCAAAATTGTTGAGAATATTAGTTGAGTTTTCTAAAAACTTATTGAGAGCCTCTAATTTGACTGGCGGCGGTAAGTATAGGACACAAAGTGCTAGTGTCTTAATACAGTTGTTTGTAACAATATTGAGGGTAATCCACAGATCCTCCAAATAGGTTTCACAAATAGAAATCCGAGTTGACTGAAATTTATTCTTTACTGCGACAAGAACTCCACCACCATCTTGCTTTGAGTTTTTAGACGTAATTCTATCTTTCCTATATACTATGTAACGTGGGTCAAATAATTCACTATCAGAAATATTCGAGTTCAGCCAAGTTTCTGTTAAGACTACTACATCATAATTATTATTTAAAATATTGGAGTAAAATATTTCTGTTTTGGTTCTAAGACCTCTTGTGTTTTGATAATAAATTTCTAGGTTATCCATAATGAGAAGACATGCTTTATAACACTGAATATAACTACTCCAAAACATGAGAACAGAGCTTACGTAAGGTTGTTCAGACAATCTAAGTTTCGGATGAGGTAGGCAGGGCTAGTAGCATCCTTTCTGATGCGAATGCCTCCATTGCGCACCCACACAAATTCGTATCCAAGTTCCTTGGCCTTCTTCCGAGTGGCTGCATGTAGGTGCTTGTTGGCCGGTGTCAAGTGTTCCGCTACATACACAGAGGCTCGTGATCCACCAATGCCCAAGTGCTCGGAGCTCAGTTTGTCCTTATTGTTATCCTTGTTGAACTTGGAGACGGCAGCCAGCAAGGTGTCCCGGAGCCGGGGGCTGCGCAGCTTCACTATGACAGATCTAGGGGTCTTATTATCCTTATTCATTTTAGCCACACGAGTGACATGCAAGATGTCAGCGTCAGCTATGTCACATTTGACTGTACGGGCTAATTGAAGGACAGTTTTGGATAAATTCTCGGTGCGGTGTTCTGGGATGCCATTTATCTCTATATTACCTTCCCTCAGATGTTGCTCTGTAAGGTTCAACCTGTTAGACAGGTCTAGAACAGTTGTCTCCAGTGTTGTATTCTTTTTTTCCAAAGCTTCTATGATGTTAGTTTTTTCATTTAATTTTTCCTTCATCTCTTCAAATTGTATGTTTACAAACTGTATAGCTTCCTGGAATGCGCTGAATTTGTCATCAATGACTTTCAAGTGAGATGAGACAGAGTCATTTTGGGTTTTCAGCGACAACAACTCACTTTGTAGGATTTGCCTGAGTGTGACTTCAGAAAGGAACCCACCTTGTGTTTCATCAGAAGAAGCTACGTTGAATGTTTTATCAGCAGATTTGGACGCACCAGAAGGAAAGGCAGGCGGCACAAGTGATTTAGGTGGTTTTGCGTGGCTAATTACTGGGGATTCAAAGCCACTTTCGCCGCCATTGCGCGCGTTCGTAGATTTGCTGTCTTCTGCAGTGCTTGACACCGCCGCCACCGCTGCCGTGGTTTGTTTCGGCGTTTTGGATATGCATGGTTTTTGCTGCTCGCTCGTGGGACATCCATCAGGGCATTTCCATGCATTTTTCCGCTCCATTTCCGTGTTGTAAAAACGAGATGCCGAGATCTTGACGCATTCAATGTCGTAGATACGAGCACACAGAAAACATTTCACGAATTCTTTAGTTTTGACATGTTTGTTGCATTTGCTGCAGAAGATTAGTTTTGGCGTCATTGTGTCATATGTAAAGTTTTTCAGTGCGAGTGAGGTTATATTTTCCGATTTGGGAATTATTTCACAGTCAGAGTGTGGTTTTGCAATCAGTAACTTCTAAATGTTATTTAATTAGGGATTATACACTTTTTACGATCTCAAATCAAAGAATTACTTACTGTAAAAATAAGCAAAAGTAGATTTTGGCAAAACTTGTCGGTAGTGTTGTATGTTGTATTATTATTTAATTTTGTTAATTTTAAAATATAATAATTATATTTTTATATATAATTTATATAATATATTTTTATATATTTGACGGCGTATCGACAAGCTGAGTGCGCCATCTATGCAGAAATAGGGTGGTGAATGAGGGTGAACTGTGGTAGCATTCACTCTCGCTCGACAGTTGACAGTTCACCCTATTTCTGCATAGATGGCGCACTCAGCTTGTCGATGCGCCGCCGTCATATAATGACAGTGACAAAATAAAAAATAACGCAACTGTCAAGAATTGGCGGGAAAACAGTAAACAAAACAACGAACGTCGAACAACTTTTGTTGTTTGGTTGGTTATTTTGTTTGTGTACTTTTATTTTTCAGTAAAGTTATTTAAGATTAAAATGGACCTGAATATTCGAAGAAAGTCTTCAAAGATTCCTCTAACAGGGAGTCTCGTTGAAAGTTATCCACACGATCTGCAATTATACAAAATCCCTCCAACAGAAGACATAACCCTTCAAGAATTCGAAACTTTAGCTCTAGAAAGAGTAACTTTACTAAGAACAGTGGCTACAGCTACAACGCTAAAAGGACTGCGACCATTCTCAGAGGAATGGACTGATTGTGTTTTAGCAGAGCTAAGAACACAAGGGCTGAAATATTACGTCAGACTTTGTGAGAAGACGTCATGTGGAACCGCGGAGGCAGATCTCCAAGCGAGGAAGAAAGACCATGTAGCCCATTTCATACTGCGGCTTGCTTATTGCAGAACAGAAGAGCTAAGGCGATGGTATATCGCCAGAGAACTAGAACTGTTCAAGATGAGATTTGTTATCATGAGAGGCGAAGCAGTGGACACTTTCTTCAAACTAAATAACCTGCGCTACACAAATATCTCCGACGAAGAAAAAACTGAAATTATCAGCAACTTACGAGAATCAACAGCTCACGCAGATGTGGACAACATGATGTTCTACAAAGTGAAATTTTATGAGGTTCTTGATCTTGTCAAGTCAAGGAAAGTCTTCCTCAGTGGGGGTTATGCTTATATTTCACACAAAGATTTTGTATCGGTTCTTTCTGCTCAATACAGAACACACTTGAAGCAAAGTTTGGCGGTTGCTTGCCATCATTTAGGTGAGATAGAGCAAGATGAGAGATTAGTCAACTTACTAAAAGGTCTACATCAATCATACTCAGGCAATGATTACACAAGTGACAAAGCAGCTGTTCCTATTGAAACCCTGGACGCTTTATCTGTCAAATCATTCCCATTATGTATGAGACAGTTGCATGAACAACTCAGATCTGCTCACCATCTTAGACACGGAGGCAGGTTACAGTATGGCCTGTTTCTGAAAGGTATTGGGGTAACCCTAGAAGACTCGCTCAGATTCTGGAGAGATGAGTTCACAAAGATCATGGAGCTTGATAAATTTGAGAAGAGTTATGCTTACAATGTGCGGTACAACTATGGAAAAGAGGGCAGTAAAAAGAATTACACTCCGTTTAGTTGCTTGAGAATAATAAATGAGACAGTTGGGCCAGGGGATTGTCATGGCTGCCCGTACAGACATTGTGATCCTAGTAACTTGAAGAATAAACTGCAAGGATATGGTTTTGATCAACAAGGTAATAAAATCCATCATCATCAACTTCTTTCTTTCAATCAATGCTCATAATCCCCATGCTTGGCCTGCAGGTTGGGGATTGCAGTTTGGTTAAGTAATTGTACTGCACAGGAGGCACTGCTGCCTGCCACCTGGATATCCCTAGTCACCTTCACAACACCCGCAGGAAAAGTTGGGGTTATTTAAATTCCACACAACATAAGAAACATCCAAATTTTCGCATTTATAAACTTTATATTTATATTGTTTCAGCTGTCCATGACATAGTAGACATGGCCAAAAAGGGCCACTTCCAGATTGCATGTAGCAGGCACTTTGATGCCATGCACCACAATGACTTAGGACTGGGAATAAATCACCCCAATCAATTCTTTGAAGAGAGCCAGAAGATACTCAAAGGAGATGTCAAAGTAGAACCAAAAACAGAAACGAAACCTAAATCTGTTAAGAGTGAGGTTAAAGATGAGTTTGAGGGAATGGAATTTGATGAGATGTACTGAAGGATCTACTGATAGAACAATCTATCTATCTAATTCTGTAATTTTAAAATAATGTTAGAGAAATTCATTATTTTTCTACAATACTAAATAAAATATAATGTATTATTACATTGACTTTTTTATTGATTTAAAACTTATTTATTACAAATATTGCATAACTAAATTTAATTATTTCCTTTTAACATACATAGCTTTCTTTGTTATACGGCCACAATATAAACCAAATATAAATATTAATCCTATAATAGACATAGCTACCACTATAAAGTATTTCTTAGAAGGAGACGAGGAAAGTTCATTATACACATCGCCTAAGTTTTCTATAACATTCATCTGAAACAAAAAACACAAGTTTTAGTTGTTGTATGTGTAGTGTTCTGATGATATTGTATCATCAGAATACTACACATACCTCCACAGCTGAACAAAAGCAAGGGGAGGGGGGGGATTATCATAATCACGATTTGATTACAGTACGAGTACAAGTGTTAAAAATACGTATGTAGAAGGAAGCAGCTGCCCTCGATCATATACAAATACATCCGTCGTCGAATGCAGCATTCGCCGACTTTTTTTTTCGAATGGACTAAAAAGCTTTTGACCACAGATGGCCATGACAGCGTTATCGGACTTTTGGCGGGCGCAGAGGGCGCCTCGCCGGTAAAGGTTGGAGCAACACCGCTCGCACATAACATAAGGGCCACCATTTAGGTGCGAGCCTAGGCTTGGACTGTCGCCAGATGCTACGAGAGGTCATGGAGGTTACGCCTTAAGTGCACGAATGCACCTGTTGGCGGAAGGAGGAAATTCATCGACGGTTTTTAGTCGCCTATGAAGTGTGCGGTAAGGAATCAGGTTGACGTCACCTCTGGGTTAGCGGCCGCGGTGGGTGGGTCAACGGGTCACCGAGACCGTGTCTCGTTCTACGGAGAGAGCATTCGCCGACTGCAGTCAACGTTAAAGAAAAACACGTTTACTGTGGGTTCGAGAAATATTAGTGAATAGAGAATAAAATTGACAGTTTTACCCTCTATCGACTTTTACGAAGGAATGACAAACAGTTTTTCAATTATTTTTTGTCAAACGTCGACTGCAGCGGCGGCTTAGTCTGCACAGAACCTATAGTGAACCAGTAAGAACCCTTTCGACTCTTACAATATCCACGGGCTGAGTTTGAGGGTTCCATTCTTACGCTGCGACCGCTAACGGTCAAGACGTGCAAAGAAATATAAGCATTATCTAATGGTCTTTAGATTCTAATTCTATTTAGAGTAACATTAGGTTTTGATTCATCAAAAGTTGTTATTATCATTCAACAGAATCAAATTATTATTAACAATAATACTGAACCTTTTTAACCACAGATAACAGAAACTAAACTAATATTGTTCTGTGTTTTTAACCGACTTCAAAAAAAGGAGGAGGTTTTCAATTCGACTGTAATTTTTTTTTATGTTTGTTACCTTAGAACTTTTGACTGGGTGGTCCGATATTAATGATTATTTTTTTTATATGAAAGCTGGTGCTTCCCGTGTGGCCTTTTAATTTGGTTCAGTTCTGACAATGGGATCCATGAAAATCCATGAAAAACCTATAAAAATTGAAGTCGGTTAATAGTTTTTTAAAACAAAATTAATTATTACATGGCATCATCTGTCCCCACGGTAAGCTGGGCTTGTGTTATGTTAGGTATGACTTATGAGTACCAGATATCTGTTAGTAAAAATTTATAAAACGTATAGACCCAAAACAATGCTGGCAGATCATACAAACATTGTTCCGCGGCGGGAATCGAACACGCTACCTCCTGCATCTTCGTCCAGCGATACCAAAGCGTTTAATTTCTTTTCCAACTTAATGAACTTGACTTATTTACAACGGGATATTTACCATGATTTGAATTTTGAGTTTTCCAATATTTCGGCACAGTTTCATTGGTAGTGGTAACGTTCGTAGCAAAAGACTAAAAAAGAGGGTAGATCGATATATCTGCCAATAATAACTCACTCGCAAGACATTCAGTTATTCCGTGATCATGGCGCATGAAACTGTGCCGAAATATTGGAAAACTCAAAATTCAAATCATGGTAAATATCCCGTTGTAAATAAGTTTAGTATTAATAACCATGATGGGTTTAAAAGTTTTATTAATGAACTTGGAAAATAAATTAAATGAATACTTACTGCTGCTACATATCTATACATTTCTAATCTGCTAGAGAGCGCTTTTTCGCAGTCTGCTTCCAACTTCCTAGTGCTGTCGTTTAGAATTATCTTCAGACATTTCAATCCTGAAATGAAACGGTAAACTATATGAGTGTTACTCTTATCTCATAATTCAAATAACGATAGGTAAATATCTTTTTGATATAATTGGGTTTGCTTTAAAAAAAAAACTATAAACCGACTTCATTTTATGGTTTTCTTATGGATGCGATTGTCAGAACTGGAACACGCGGGAAGCGCCAGCTCTCAAATAAGAAAAGAATCATCAAAATCGGATCACCCAGTCAAAGTTCAGACGTACAAACAAAAAAAAATACAGTCGAATTGAGAACCCAGTGGCCCAGTTCTGACAACGGCATCCATGAGAAACCATATAGGTAATTGAAGTCAGTTTATAGTTTTATTTAAACAAAGGGTACGTCCCGATTAACGCTTAAAGTGCTGACGCACTGCACGAGCTATGCGCGCACGAAGCCCCGTTCCGATTCATCTGAGCGCGTTGGTGCGCGTTGGCGCGATTAATGAAACGAAACGCTCAGACGGCGCTCACAAAGAAGTTGAAGGAACGCACGAGCTGCCTTGTCTCGAAAGGTGAGGCAGTTCATGCGCTCGAGGGGCGGCGTGGCGAAGTGGGCGTTGCCGTGCGCTCTGTCAGCGCGCTGAAATGAAACGACTTCATGCGCGTCAGCGCATTAAGCGTGAATCGGAACGTAGCCAAACTCAATTATAATGGATCGTTTTACAGACACATTGTGTTGTGGCTGGTGTTCTTGAAAACCTAATCAGGCAATAACCAGATTTCGTTATAGGGATACCTACAATTCCCCAAGGAGTTCGCCACAAACCTCCATACAATACCTACTTCAACTATTTCATGGCCATACATACTTGTATAATAGTGGTCAGTATATACTTAGTTAATACAAGAACGTAAATATTTAGCACAATTCCGCGAAAACCTCCGATAAGATCTAACAAATTGTAGTCCGCGTTGTAGAAGAGACAACACCAACTACAAAATGAAAGAAAGAAATCTATCAAAGTAAGTCTTCTAAAAAAATAATTTCGTCTTCCACGAGACATCATCAGGACGACTATAAACACACTACAACTACAACACTCGATCTTGACACTTAACAGCGCCAAGCAAAAACAAAAACAACGGCAGAGTCCCACTAGAGATGTTGCCACTCTGAGCTCCCGAGTGTCCCTTTATGTATACATTCGTAATTAAAAATGTAAACTAGTTTTAAAGATTACATAAGCCCTAGAGGAGTATGGAAGTAAAATCTTGTTGATAGCCTCAAAAATGTGAAATATCAAATAACTTAACTACAAATTAATTGCTCATAAGTTTAAAAAAGCCTATGGCTAAAAGACACTGTAAATGTTTTATGATGTATTGTTTCTAGGTCTTCAAACTCACACTGGAAATGTACTCTACTATTTATATTTAATAAAGAATAGTTTAAATTCAATTTAATTGATTCAGAGCTCCGCGCGCCTAGTCGCGAGTTACTTAATATTTTCGTCCTTATATTTACAATCATAATGGATCTCCGCAACATAACGCCTGCATCTTTTATGTACTTATATTAGTAGAGTTTGCAGATCAGCAGAGGTAGGTATTATAATTCATTTCCGTAGCCAAAACGTCAGATTCGAATCCGAATTCTATGCCGACGAAACTCTAGAACGCTATTTTGATTCGTCAAAAGTTTCCGATATCGAATCCGACAGCTTTTGCGACGAATTAAAATACCCCTGCTGAAACAAAAGACTTACGTCTTCCAGCACCATGCTCCAAGTCCTTGCAATACTTCAGAAGGTCCAGGGCACAAGCTCTCTCCAGCAATGGATCAGCCTCGATATCCACCTCAGCCTCTTCGATTATTTGTGCGACCTCACGCGCGCATTCCGCAGACACTATTTTGTGATCCAGTAGCGCGTTTTTGAGACACTCTTCTACCTGTAACATTTAAAAAAAAATTATAAGGTGGTAGGTCTTACAGGTTGTTATACGATTTGATTGTTTTGATGAAAATAAAAACCGACGTAGAATCTGTGTTGAACTCTTTTTTAGGGTTCCGTACCCAAAAGGTAAAACGGGACCCTATTACTCCACTACACGTCTGTCTGTCTATTTGTCCGTCCGCCGCCACCCGGCTGTATCTCATGAACCGAGATAGTTAGAAAGTTGAAATTTTCACGGATGATGTATTTCTGTTGCCGCTATAACCACAAATACTAAAAAACAGAGAACAGAGAAGATAATGGTATGGAACCCTTCGTGCGCGAGTCCGACTCGCACTTGGTAGGTTTTAAGTTTACGGGATAAATACTAAACCTTTAAATCCCGATTTTTATTTATTGGATCACCTTGGGATTATTCTCTTACTGACATGCGGCAGACATAGACTGAACCTTAGAGTGGCGCAAAATCTTCCGAGTAAAGTTGTGTGGAAGAAAGGAAGGCCGCCCTCCTCGAGCGGCTAATTAATATCTTATTGGTGGTGGCCTACCGGGTAGCAGCAGCATCAAACTGACCGTTTAATCTCGACTCTCAGAACCGGCAGGAGAAATAAACATAGTTTTGTATAAATGTCACAATCAAAGCTTTATATATTTGGATAAAGAGTATCCAAAATACCGCTTTCATTGTGAGCGGCGATTTAGAAAAAAACACACCAACATCGGCTACTACCGCAGTAATCGTAATAATAGTAGCTTCTTGTCTCCCTCTAACACAGGTATCTCTCTCTATACTTAAAAGAGGGTCCCAAACCCATACATTTAAATTAATTTAAGTTTACTTGAATAAATATTTTGTATTTTGGTATTTGTATTCTTGTTACGATTTCTGTGGCTACCAACAACAGTGTGGTATTTTTTGTATTTATATAAACAAATTTTAACATTCTCTAAACCCGTCAGGATTTGTGCAATGTTACATTCCTCGGGTTAGGTACAAATATTGGTAAGAAGTGTACGAACATAATAGGCACCTACGTGCGGGCCATCTTCATAACCATTAGGTACACGGTGGTAGCCGATGTTGGAGCCCAAATCTTTAATAAAACTCACCTGTCCCTCAGAATTAGTAATTTCAGGCTGTAGAGAGCAAATCGTCTGTATCTCCGCTTTGCACAAGCGCCCCAGTAGCGGATCAAGTCGATAGTTCAGAGCTTGCTCTTTCAACACGTTAGCGAGTTCGTTTTCGCATAGAGTCGTTAGTTTCGATTCTCGGAATTTTTCCTTCAGACAGTACAGAACTTTGCCTTGGAATTCTATGTCTTGTGGCTGGTTTGCTGTAAAATATCAGTGTTTGTTTTTGTTTGCTAGGATCATATGAAGACAACATCGATGGTTAAATAACAATAATTATAATAATAATAATGCTGGACAATTCACACAGCATTATCTGGTCCCAAGCAAGCAGAATTGTGTTATGGGTACTAGATAACTAATATATTTAACTCAACAAACTACATATACATATAGATATTTTTTGTTATACATAGAAAACCTTGTAGAAATCATCCAGAACACCCTGAATAAATATCTAACACACGTTTGTCCCGAGGCAGAAATCGAACCCGCAGCCTCCTGTGTCGCTGGCGGACCTTCGCCCACCGCGCCACAGAGGTTGACAATATGATATTTAATCATTACTTTCTTATGCAACAACCACACTATAGTGGTCTATAAACATACTCAATGTTTGAAACCTATTATGCTTCTAACGATGCACAAGACACTACACCACAAAAGTGTAGTTCTAGCTTTATAAAATACCTATTATGATTTTTGTCTCATGAGCTGAATTCTTGTATCTTACCAATAACTCCAGAACAATGTTCTTGAATATCCAATTTACATGCATTCTGCAAATTACTGTTGAACCTGTAGTCAGTGTTTTGTTCAATCAATCTGTTCACAATAACAATATTGCAATCTTTGTTGAAATCAGGTTCTTTACGATGAGCCTGAAAAAGATGATAATAATGTGAACTTTATCTCTATTGTTATAAAGGTTCTACCTTGTCATAAACATACCTTCAAACAGTCAAGCACGTTCGTAGAGTCAGAGCCAGCATTATAACAGTATGTGGCAATCATATCATTACAACTTGAAATCAAGTGATAGTCAATAGCATTATCAATGAATTCTTGTCTCTTCACCACAAACAATGCCTTTTGGCAACCCTCTGACAGTTTTTCATTGGCTGTCTGAAGGCATTCCAGTGCAGCAGACTCTCCATGAGGTACTTTAGGGCAAAATAGCTGTAAATCATTCTTACAAGCCTCTTTAAGCTCTGGATCTAAGTCTATGTTCTCTTTCTGCTGAAATAGCTGAGTTCTTAGCTGCTGCCTACAATCTTTTAGTATTGTATGCTTTCTTCTAGCTATAGTGTCATTCCTTACAATTTCACTTAGGCATGCCACCACCTGATTCTTGGTTTGAGCCTTAGGGCAATACCTTATAACATAAGACTTGCAAGCATTCTTAAATTTACGAGTAAACCTATAGTTTTTTAGAGAGATCAATTGTTCATGTTCAATAGCTGCTCTGCATTTAACATTAGCTTTTATTTCTGGATCATTTTTATGGTTTATTAGGCATTCCATCACTTCATCTTCATCATTTTTGCTCTGAAGTTCTGAGGCACACAGCCGTTCCATTGGTACCTTACAGTTTACATTTACAACTACATTTAGTTCAATATGACCACTCTGCGTTTCAGTAAAATTATTAACTACATCTCTACATTTGGGTGACAGTTCTTTTATTTTATCTTGTAGGCAGGATATTTCTTCTCCTTTCCCAGAGTTTTCTATACAAAGCATTGCCAGATCATCAATGCAGACATCCTCAATCTCAGGCAGCAAGCCAACACTCATAGCTCTCTGCCTCATTGCTCTGCGAACTTGGTGTTCACAGTTCGGCTTGAGTTTCCCTCTTTGCTCAGAGCTGTATGCATAGTTGTACAGACAAGGCAGTACAAGGAGATCTTTCTCTGATCTAGCATCACTTGCATCAGGCCAATGAAACTTGGACTTGCAGAGAGTTACAGCATCATATTTGCATGCTTTGTACAACTGGGGATCCAGTTTGAAGTCCCTTGATATAAAATACTGTATTTGTATCAAAGCTGCTTCACAGTCTGAAGACATGAAGGCTGTGCCCAGTTTTTCCGTAAGACAGGACATTACCCTGCCGTTGCCTCCTACTACTTCCTGACAAGCTTTGTCCACAACTGGTTTACATGCTTTGCGTAAAATTGGGTCAACCCTCCAATCTTCACCAGGATCTGCTTCCTGGACCAGTGTTTCAAGAGATTTCTGACAACCCATGCTAATTCTTTTCTCTTTTCGACGTCTTGGACGAGCATGGTCCATAAGACAGTGTATGGTTTTCCCACCAGCTTCTATTCCTTTGCAAAGTGTAAGAATATCATTGGCACAATTCTGCATCAGTTCTGGAGATAATCTGTAGTCATCCATAAGCATTTTTCTGTGATCTGTCATTTCTCCTGCACACTCAGGTGCTAACTTTATGCTGTCATTTCTTGTGATATTTTCTAGACACAGAAGTATTTGTGCGAGCCTTACATCTTTATCATCAACAACACCTTTTCTGCAATGGTACTTTCTGATGTCCTCTTTGCATGATCTTACCAGTCCTTTGCTATTTTTGTAATTCATGACTATATTTCTTTGATCATAGAAAAGTTGGTCTTGACACTTTTTCCTCATTCCTGTAAAAATAATAATAAGGAAATGTTTATATTTAAAGCAAGAAACTATTTTACAAATAACTAGGAATTTAATTTAAGATTTTTTACCATTTTCATATTTATGTTTCAAAAGACACTTGTACATAAGCCATGATCCAGGCACTTCATCAGCACAGAAGTTCTTTTGTTCTACATTACAAGCTGCAAATATTAATCTGTCTAATTGAAGATTATTGTATTTCATGTCCAGGAGTACATTCATTTCAGCTATGCACTCAGGGCGCAGTTTTTCTGTTTTACTTTGGAGGCATTTGAGAGTTGGTATCTGAGATAGGCTAGTGTCATCTGATGGCAGTCTACCACAAGTTTGGGCTTGTATATCATCATAGCAGTTCTTTAGAAAGCTTCCTGTTATTTGCCAGTCATTGAAAATTTGAGATTCAATTTTGTGGATTATTTTCCAACAATTTTTGTCATTTACACTTGGTTTCCTCTTTAAAATACAATCAATTCCCAACTCAGTAGATTTCAAGCAATTAAGTATTCCTGGTTCATCTTCACATAGTCCTTTTAACTTGTAGTTCAAATAAGCATTGTCGAGTAAATCATTCTGATGGGTCCACACAATTTGCTGACAAGCTGGTGTCACCTGCGTCGTAGTATGGGCTGCTTTAAGAGTGCAAGTCAAAACAGAGAGGTCATCGTCTAGATAAGAGCAGAGCTTGTGGAACAATGAACACCCAGCCACATCCAAGTGGAAACGGTCATTACCAGATTTTAAATTGCTACCCAAACACGTTACACCGTGTACGGCGATGATAATGAACACGACGCATCTCCGTGTTATTGTATTTGATAGCATTTCGCCGCAGTGCCTACCGGTCTGGGTCTTTTGAGATAATCAACAACTTTTATGCATAACTTGCATGCATAGTCCACACAAATTTCTATAGTACGCGTTCTACCTATTTATTATTATTTATCAAACAAGCCGCTTGATTGAAATAAAGAAGTAAATAAAAAACTTTTCTCTAAATTTTTGCGGACATGTAAACATATTTTCGATTCACAATAATTTACATTTTTAATCAAACGAACTGTCAATGTCAAGGAAAGGAAGTGCCTGTCTATGGTATGGTCACAGAACAATAATCGCGGACGAAAGAAATCACCCTCACTAGGGATTGGTTCTAAAATGTTCATCGACGTCGATGAAATATGTGAGTCAGACACTGGATACTTATGAACGGACAACTGTCTTTTCATAATTCTAGCAAAATTGACTCTTTGACTTATTCAATAATTCCCTGATCGTAGATAATTATACGCTGTAATCAACCGTGCATGATGGTTTGATGGTGTATCGCAACTTTATAGTGACTTCCGGTGGTCATTCATTTCATTTTTTAGTGTTTGACGTTGTCATGTCATCCATCGTTGTCATCTGTCGCGTTTGTCCAAAAGTCACGTCACGTCAGTCAGTCAGTCAAACAAACAAATCAAAGCTTTCGTTTTGAGAAAGGAGATGCGGTCACTCTTGTAAAAATAGTGTTATTCTTATTCATTGTGTACTAATCGAAACGATAATAATGGAAGAGTTTGTGGAAGTAAATCAGATATCGGATTTTGTTTCATACCTGCGCAGCGTGAGTACTTCCATAAAACCAGTTTCTAGAACGACTACATCCTCCAATCAAGTACCTATTTACTGTAGTATTTCAGAATAAAGTTCTTTTGTGTATTTAATATACTATAAACTGCCTAAAGCAGCCTATAATAACGCAAAATCCATAAAATATAGGTCAAAATTTTGTACATGTACCCTTCCTCTTCAAACCTTCATGAAGAGTACCATCCAGGTAAATAATATTATACTTGCCTGCACTCAACTCAGCTCATGCAGTGACCGTGCAGATATCGTGTCGCGAACTCTATAATCAGTGGGCGTCATGAATTGAATTATAGGTACACAGATAAATGTGGGAAGAATGAAGAACAAAATTATACTTGGTGGAATTACTAGTTTGGTAGATACCAATTTGAAACTGTTTGTTAAAATAGAGGCTTATTATGGGAACTTGTTCATAAAGACAACATGCATGTCTAAATAGAACTGGTATAAGTTACTCGATTTCCTTAAAGTGTGTGATCAGTGCTCCCTCAGTGAACTCTTTCAAAAATAGACTGGACAAATATTTAAAGTGTATTGACAAAGACTCAGATATACATGCATCAGCTTAAGAGCTGCCTGTGTATCACACATAATAATAATAATAATAAAGGTAGCCCAACTCTTGAACAAAACCCTTCCTACCACCAAATTATTCAGTTACTTCTTTACTAATTAGGTAGAATAACATATATAATAAATTGCATTAGCCTGAGCAAACCATGTCTACCTAATAGCAGGAAAATTTATTCTATTAATTTATCTAGTTGTAGGTATGTCTGTAGGAAAAGAAACCTTACAAGTCACATCCTTAGAACAAAGTATTATGAGCTACACAGCAGTAGGTAGCTTCAGCAGCAAACAGTTGATAATTTGATTAGAAAGATAAACAGTTTGGTCAAATGAACTTGGGCATACCTTAATATTTGTTTATCAAGGTCAATATTAATGATATTGGCATTACCTATTTTCTATTATCTGTCTACTTAACAAAGATTCCTAATTTTGATAACTTACTTCTGGTACCATATTCCGGTACTATATTTTAATAGGAAAAATGTGTGCGCAAGGCACTGCACAGCTAGTAATCGATAAAGTTTGTCATTCTTTGTTTATCCGCAATTCCACCTGATGGAAAGTGAATAAAAATGTGGCAGACAGTGTATCACAGAGTTCGAGAAGACTCACTCCGTGACCTCAGGTGGTTATTGGCCGACAAAAGACTTCTTCAAGTGTCTTGGTTCTGACCAGTTTCTCACCAACTACGAGTATAGTTAATTTCATTTAGGAACCGTTTCCTGAGAGGTCTTTGCTTTTAATACACAAACTAAAATTAGCATTCTGATTGTTTATGCCTGAGTTAGCAAGAATTATGATAAATAATACTCAAGCAAGCCTAACTATGAATAATGATTTTTGCCTGGCAACTCATGAGGTGTATGTGTTTAAACTTTGACCCATATGAATATTTATCTAGACAAGTTAATTTATTTAATGCCAATGTCATAAGGTACTCTTATACAACAAATAACACTATGTTTTCTTAAATGAAATAATATACTTATGTATATATTTTCTTTTTCAGATTGAATGGGGGGACCCGTGGTTGATTGCACTAATATCATTCCACATAATGGTCACATTCACATCAATATCTACTAGGAACTATGGGAATTTTCAAGTGGTTCTGTTTATAATATTGTGTAAGTATACATGTTTTAGTTAGTAAAATATAGACAGAGCTAGGAGTATAGATGAGATGGAGTTATAGGAAATATCTTGAAGCATCACAGAAAAAACAATTTTAGACATTTCTGTCAATGAAGTATGTACCTATTCAAAATCTCATTTGCCTTTGAAGTAGCTTGATTATGTTAAACTAGCTTCTAGCCGTTTCGCACGCGTTTTTCCAATATAAAAGATAGCTTTTTAGTTAATATAGACCTCAAACTACATCTAAGAAAAGTTTCATACCAATCCATTCAGTAGGTACCTACCTAGTTTGGTTGATCAGGTAACAACAAACATCCATACATCCAAACTTTTGCCTAGTGTGGTCAAAGTTTTAAATCATTTTTGAGTGTGAAAGTCTTTAATCATAGGTAAGTATGTGAAACACTAAAACAAAAATATGAATGTTTACATTATATAAGAGTAAAACATTCTTTTATCTAAGACAAACAGCGCCTGCGTCACCCGCGTAGTACCTACCCATTCCCGTGGGTATTACGGGATAAAATATAGCCTATGTCAATCCCTGAAAAAAACCGAGTACCTACTCGATCGAAAATCAGTAACTTTGATTTTAGTCTTCCGAGAGCCTTTCCACAATCGTTTTCCGATTTCCCCAAAGTAAACCAACAACGAACACTCAACGTGAGTGGAAGGCATTGGTGGAAGGTGATCTTTTTATTGATGAAATAATGTTTTATTGATGAAAGAATGTTTTAAATCGGTCCAGTAGTTTCGAAGCCTATTCAATACAAAAAACTACATAACCAGCAACGCCTCGCGGTTTCACCCGCGTATTTCCCGTTCCCGTGGGAATTCCGGCATAAAATATAACCTTTGTCCCTCCCTGAAAAGTAAGCTTTTTTTTAAATCGGTCCATTAGTTTCGGAGCCTATTCAATACAAACAAACATACAGTCAAATCTTTCCACTTTATAATATTAGTATATACTAGTTTCTGCCCGCGGCCTCGCACGCGTTGTTTCTATTTCTCCCACGGAAACTGATTTAACTGATAAACAGCCTATGTTTGATTCCAGGATCAGAATTTACTGTATGTAATTTCAGCCTAATCTGTTTAGGTATCAGTTTTTGCGTTAGAGAGTAATATCCATACCTACATACCTACAAACTTTCGCGTTTATAATATTAGTAGGATAGGATGTAAACATAACTGTTGCAATTTATTCCTAACATAAAAACATTTATAGGTAAATATTAAACCAAAAGCAAATATTCCTCTACAAATTGTTATTATAACTCACCTACCTATTCTGAAGTTGAAAAAAACTGTTCAAGGATTACAAGTTTTAACCTTATTAATGCAATTCCAAGGTTCTTGCTGTGTAACACGTAACACTGTGTGGAATCGCGATAGCTTTGCGCAAATCTTTTTAATCACTGGCAATAATAATAACAGCGCATTACTGCGTTTAATGTTTACTGCAGCTAGCGATAACTCTTATGCCCATCGGCAATAAATGCCATAATCCCCCGAATGTGCCAGTGAATCAAACTTAGTTTAATCATGGTATCATAGGAAATAGTTTACGATTTGAAGCTTTTTTTCTGCTAGATATATCACATATAACACAAAAAAATTAAGAATAATAATTTTACAGCAGAACAGCCCTTAAATTGCCCGTGATTTTTTTTTGTTGTGAATTTAACGAACGATGTCGGCCTGTGTGAGACATTCAGTGTGAAGCTGAGATGCATTAAATGAAATGTTAGATTTTGTTTTGTTTTAAGATTGTTCAGCCTAACGCTGGTTTAAATTAAACCAAAACACATAACACTGCATCTGTGATATACCTACACGTAGTATCTGATAACCATGGAACATTATTTTATGTGTGTAGGTAGCATGTTCATTATCTTATCTACGATAAGATATCCTAATTTTACCCCCAACATAAAAGAGGGGTGGTACTACGTAAACGGTAAACGTTTCTATAAGTGCCTTTTTAGGGTTCCGTACCTAAGGGGTACCTATTACTAAGACGCTGTCCGTCCGTCGTCGTCAGACCGGTCTGTCACTAGGCTGTATATCATGAATCGTAATAATTAGACAGTTGAAATTGTCATCATTATTACTAAAAAACAGAATAAAATACATATTTAACTCCCATACAACGTGATTTTTTTGCCGTTTTTATAGATAACTAGCTGCGTCCCGCGGCTTCGCACGCGTTGTCCCTATGAAAACGTTTATAGGTGATTTCTATCGCACGGGAACTGATTTATGGGATAAAAAGTAGCCTTTGTTTGATTCAATTAAGAATTATCTGTATATAAAATTTCAGCCCGATCTGTTCAGTAGTTTCGGCGTGAAGAGGTAAAAAACATCCATCCATCCATCCATCCATACATCCATCCAAACTTTTGCATTTATAATATTAGTGTGATGGTATGGAAACCCTTCGTGCGCGAGTCCGACTCGCACACTTAGCCGGTTTTATTTATTGTCTCTGTCGATTTTTTCAATACCTAGGTACCTAAGTATAATGATGAAAGCAGAATGTTTACTTCAACATAACATTTTGTTTCAGTACTCCTTGTATACTTCTCTGAGAACATAAACGAGGTAGCTGCACGGAACTGGGCCCTGTTCTCAAGACAGCAGTACTTCGATAGCAAAGGGCTCTTCATATCCGTTGTTTTCTCTATGCCTATTCTTCTCAACTGTATGATTATGGTGGTAAGTGTTTTAACCTATTTTATCCTACTCCTTGGCAAAGGCCTCCCTGTTAATTTTTAATGTTTGTCGTACCACGACCACGATCAATGAAGTATTATAGTTAGTCCCCAATAGACCACGATAGGTTAAAAATAAATCTTCTTTTCTCATGTAGTTAATAATATCGCAGAACTTTTTTGCCTTATATCGCTCTATTCTATAATATAAATATTCAAAGTTCAGGTACTATCAAGAGAAAAGACTAAACGTATACATATGTACGTACGAAAAAAATTAAGGCAGAAAGAACGTCAAGTTATTAGATATTTTCTACTTCCCCACCGTTGGTTGACCTTTATCCTATCGATTCTGTTCAATAATGATAGACCACGGATAATGTGTTTAAGTGCCTAGTAACTACTTCTTCGACCACTTTATGTTCTTACGTCATTCCTTTTCTACATCCAATCAATAAGGCACTAGTTTTTCTAGAATGTGTGTCAAACAATTTCCCTACAGGTTCCCAACATGTTTAGATTTTTTGATTTCTTATAAATAACCGAGTGCATGATAACAAAACCGATGGTTACGATTATCTACTAAAGTATTGATGCGGCAGCCAGATCGTATAATAAGTCTGTTTATTTTATGGCTAAGCCGATGACAAAACGAAAGCTCAATTCTTGAGAATACCTAAAATTAACCTCATCCGATGATGGCTACGTGACGTTTAGCCATATCGGCATAGCGCCGTTTTGCGATTGCCAGCCTATGATGATATAATTATGTTTATCCATTTTGAATGAAGCATGTTAGTAAACAAAGTACGACACAAATAACAATATCTAACTTGTTTGGCGTCGAGTTTCAGATATAATTGTAAGCAATTTTTATTGAAAGGAGGATCTAAAATCGACAAGTAATGTAAATTACGTATAAAAGGACGCGCCAACAAAGTGAATTTAAGGTTAAGTGTGAGCGGTTTGTTTACGTTTATGCTCCATTCAAAATGGATACGAATTAGACATACTACAAACGGAACATTTCAAAGATTCGGCGGCGATAATGATACCTCCTGCCCAGCCAACCCAAGTCAGAAATTCTGCAATCAAACTTTATAAACCAAACATAATTTGGTCAAAGAATTTGTAAGCAGATAGACAAACGGACAAGAACCTAAATGTAACAACTAAATGTTTAATCTGCTGGCAGATTCTGAATGTAGCTAGCGGAAGAGAGGTCTCTCGAATATACGACCAGCAAGACTGTATGATAAACTTAAAAGTGGCTCTGTAGTCACAGTAGTGTAGGGTGCCTTGTGGCAAGGTGTAATGACATTCAACTAAATGTTTAATCTGCTGGCAGATTCTGAATGTAGCTAGCGGAAGAGAGGGCTCTCGAATAAACGACCAGCAAGACTGTATGATAAACTTAAAAGTGGCGCAAACATGCAAAGATTTTACATATATGCAAAGTGGCGCCATTTTGGTTACTATTAAATTTTGTCGCGCACCTACCTACTCCCCCTTAGAGTCTGTTGAAAAAGAAAAGAGTCGTGGCGTTACGGTGAACTAACACTTTTAGTCGTACTGCAAGAGCAGTGTTGTCAACGCAACAAAAGTTGTCAATTGGCACATGAGCGCCTTCAATTCCCACGACTCTTTTTTTTTAGACTCTACTAGAGTCCGCGCCACGACTCAAGTCCTGTAGACGCGGCGCTGCTATCGCAGATCTATAGTAAATAAATCAAAATATTAGTTTTATTTACAATAATTATGGTCTTCTGGTCTAAGAGGTCTTGTTCCGGAAATTTCGCGGACAAATTCGCTCGTAGGTAGGTATCCATTATTACACGATAGTGTTCGGAATTATGTAGTTGTCCTCTTTTGCCGTAAGACTTGAGTCGTGGCGCGGACTCTAGGTAATAAAACTAGCTTGACCTTTCGGTCCAAGTAAAGCAACTTTCATAGAGACGATCGACGACGTAATTACACAATTTTTCATACCAAAACGTTTTTTTCAGGGCTCGTGGCTGTATCAATCGACTCAAGTGATGACCAACATAAAGACAGCACAGCTGAGGCAACGCCTCAAAGAGCTCAACGGCAACAAGGAACACCAGAAAGCTGAGTAAAGTCAATTATCTAGGTATGAAGAGTCATTATTTTTATGTACTTTATGACGCGGGAACGAGCTATGTTGTAGTGCAATCGGCGGAGTTGATTTTAGACGAAATAGTACGGTTGGCGAGACGCGAGAATAAATGTATGGTAGTGCGGTTGGTTTTCAACCTTATTGAAGTTATATAATAAAGCCAATTTACAGTGTCTGAACTTTGCCAATAATCGTAGTAAATTGGCCTGTACAAATTTATGAGAAGAAAATGTCCCTGTGTTTTGGCGACTTTGAATCGAATCGAAATTTTATTACATGAAAGCCTGAGCTTTTCCTTTGCCGCTTAGATTCGGTCTGACAATATACCTGACACGTCCCTTAATGACTGGTAAATCTGTTACTAAAATTATTGTGATTTCTGCAAGAGTCTCTAATGAACTCTACTGGTTGTAGACTGATAATGATAGTTTGTAAGTTGACATGTGATGAACATAGAAATAGGATATGCGACATAGAAGTTGACTCTACAACTAAGGTTGAATTGAAATATATTTGGCCACCTACCATGGAAAAAGCGGCTTGGATTAAAGGAACTTTAGGCTGTGTGTAAACAGTATCTTTTAAGTTTGTAAGTAAAATATTTGACTTGCCATAACGTTATTTGTATGAAATCTGAATTTAAATAATGTGTCACACAACTATAGGTTCGTTTGAGCAATACGCCTTTATTCTGCAATGGTAGACGACCAAATATATTTGTATTCCTAAATTCTTAAAATCATGTCGTGATTGAGGCCTATTAACTTTCCAAATTCTAGTCTAGTTTAAATCTACTTGTCCAAGGTTAAGGAAATAAAAGTTAGAGAGGCAGTTAGGTATGGCTTAAGAAATTAAACATAATACAATGGTTGATTGTATTTTTGCTGTGTTCTATTAAATCACTTTTTGCTGACTTCACTGATTGCTTCAAATGCTTTTTTTATATTTATTTTTGTTTATAATATATATCCAATGATAAAGATCTAAGATAATAAATGATACGACGTGAGCGATATGCATTTAATAATAAAAAACAATTACAATCTTTCAAGTGATACTTTGTGAAAATTCTGAATATTCGTTCACCCGTTTAGGCGTAAAAAAGGTAATAAACAGATATAATTTACTTTCGTTTTTATAATATCAGTATGAATTGAGAACCAATTCAACTTGGTTACCCTACAATCTACATATTTTTTAATATACAGTACCTACTACAAAATTTAACAAAGAAACTCATTTTTATATAAAGTTTGAAGCGTTACTTAATAGATCAATTGTTTCTGCTTCGATAAGCTTGCTTGAGTGTATTCGCCAATTAAATTTATCGAGACTAAACGTTGAATTAAAACCAAAACAAATGATTTTTGTTTGAACAATTTTTGTTTTTCCTAGTGGCACTCATGATTTTTGCTTGTGCAATACTTTCATAGCTAATGCCTGCATTCCTTTCGATATGGTTTATTGAAAATTTGGTTGAGTTTTATAATGTTTTCATTATTTTGCAAAAAAAAAATGATCGGGAAAGTATAGATGCATTGTTTACGTAATCTTTTTACAAAAGCAATAATAATGATAATAAATTAAATTAAAAATTTATGGATAGGTTTCGTGATCTACTGAAAAATTGTATTGTAATTAATGTTCAAGCAGTTTATGTAGTTAAAGGTATCTAATTATTATGGAAAATCCTTGGCAATATTATTATAAGCTAAATAGCACGCAATTTGCCTTAAAATAGCTGTTTCTCCAGGTTTGCATCCTGCATTTGTAAAATTTACGAAATAAAATTAATATGTTCGCTTTTTTTGTCTAGGTACTCTATAACAATGGTATCCTTATTTATTATTATTTCGGGGACTGGCTACTAAAATACTAAAATGATTTAAGCATAACTTTATTGTATGTTTCATTATTTGTATTAGGTTCGTTATTAATAGGTAGAGGTACGTTCATTGTTAGCTGGTCAATAAGTTTGAAATAAATTCCTATGAATGAAGGTAAAATGAAGATAGATCCCTCGTGTCTTCAAACAAGATTTATTCTTAGAAATAGCGAGGATTCGAGAACTTACTCTACATCCAGAGCTACACTGTATAAATTCATACATTAACGCTTAAATGTGAGTTTTCAGTTGGTGTCTATATTTTAGTCAAGAAATATTTTTTGTTTATTTGTTTGTTAATTATATAAAACCAAAAGATGTAATTGACTTGGAACCTACCAGGTGGGTCAGCTAACGATAAACGATTGTTATCTACGTATTTGTATTTAGTATTCCATTGAAATCGTTGCATTTTCTATATTATTTACTTACTTATGTATAATTTTATCTATTCTTAAATCTAAATGCCTACTAGAGTATCCAAAAAAATATTTGATTGTAATTTGGCGTACTTATATATTAACTAGAGATACTTATACAGATATTTTGATTAGCTTTATTCTATTATAATGTGTTCTTTATCTTAATTATTGTATTGACCCTGATTGTATGTGTACATTTTGTATTTTAATAATTTGGTACTTACCTACACTTAATATAGATGAATAAGTTTAGGTCAATTCAAAATCATATTTTGGAAGAACCATAAAATTTTACAACAAAGTGCCATTATACTTAAAGCCTAGATAGGTAAAAATCTGTTTTTACAAGTTTGCCATTGTCTAAACCTGGCTTAGAACACCAACAAATTGTTATAAGGCGTTTTGTGATATAAATAACTGATAGTGCAATACAATAATGTCCATGAAATTACGATTTTTATTTATTGTAATAATATCCACATTATTTTGTTTATCAATGTACTGTTAGGTAGGTACTTTACTAATCATAGAATACAATCCAAGAATCTAAAAAACAATACAATAATAATCATGTATTTATTGGTTGGTATGAAAATTAAAATAGGCTTAAACACAGATACAGTTAGGTAGGTATTAATTATTATCACAATATTAAATTGATGACAATACATTTTTATTTTTTTATTCCGCTGGTTTCCGTGCCTATGTTTCTGCATTTTTTTAAATGAAGGTGAAAAGATTTTGGTCCTCAAATCTTATTTCAACAAAATCTTCGCGCACGACAAATAGTATATACTTATATTATATATTTGAATATATTTGGATCGCTTGTCATAAAGCATTAGGTTTCTGAGATATTCACATAATAATATATAATTATGTTATATTGTATCGTTCCATATTATGGAAGAAATTAATTAGTGCAAATTGTTTCAATTGTAAATATTAGTGTTAATTTATTTCTTTCATTTGAATGTAATTTTCTTCTTCAATAAAATATTAAATTGATAATTTTCAAGTTTTCTGTTGACATTAGTGCAGTAAGTTATATTCATCTGTGAATATGGCCGATGTTAGGACCCAAATCTTTAAAACCTTTTCTAAAATGCTCTTTTAAACAAAAAAAAATTAATCTTTTAACGACTTTTTTGTTCAAAACAGGCGTATGTTCGGCGTCATGGTTTGTCCATAATTTTTAATTAATTAAATGGGGTTTCGATGTCGACCACCCGTTGATTTGAGATCGTGGAGTCTGAATATATGTATGTAGTTGTATTCACAGAGTGTGTGAAGTGTGTACCACAAAAACCAACACACAGCATTTGCAAATGTCCTGCACGCTTTTTAACGGATGTTTTTACTTTCTACAACGTTTACAAGTCTAAAAATGTAGGTTTTAATTTACTATACCTATTTCTCTGCAATTTCAAGTAAGTATCAACTACATAGACGATTTAAAATTTGCAAAATTCTACCATGCTTATATGATGGGTAATATATTCTCGTTTGTCTGCTATAAAGTTACTTTTATTTAAAAATCGACCTGACGACATGTCGGTAGGTGAGTAAGGCAGTCCGCCTTACTCACCTACCAGCAAAAGAAAATCTAGTGAAGAAAGTGAGATCCATACTTTATAAATAGGGTATTTTACTCCAACCGAGAAAAAATCTAAATATGTATTTTTGGGATAGCTTACGCAAAAAGCAGTCAAAAAATATTAGTTTTAGTTCATAGAACAACAAAATAAATTTAAATCTGATTTGATTAAATTATTTTTCTCATATTTAAATCCGTTGGCACTAGTGTTCTTGCATACAGGTGTTTTTACACTAGTATTCTTGCATACAGGAACAGCACACCAACGATAAGTGGAAAAATAACTCATTGTTGGGTTTGCAAATAAATATCAAACCTACGTACAGACAGCGCATTTGTTTACACAGCCAACTGACGTCATTATCACAGGGTAATAATGACGTCATGTCCACTGCGTCTAGCGTTGTTGTCAAATTACGCGCTAAATTTAAAAATTTAATATTTAAATACATTTTATGTCGATTGAATAAAAAAATTGTGTATTTGTTGTGGCTTATTATAAGCCCAATAAAATCTGATTGAGACATTTTTATAAAATGAGTGTAACTAATACCCTATTGTGGAATCAATCTTTATTGGTTAAAATGAAATGCCAGTGTAAATAAATACACATCGTGCGGTGATTATTAACGAAATAAAGACTGAGTTGTGAAATGTAAATGAGTCATTATTTAACAGTTTCATTTTAGGGGTTTAAAATTTTCACAAGGTTTTTGCTATACCACTTTTGTGGCTATACAATGTAAGTACTACATGATTTGTTGAAAAATTTTATTAAGAACCATATTAATGTTTATTTTATTATCGCTTATCGCAAACTAACGAATATTTTGTAAGTAGATAAGAAAAGTTGTTTTATTTTGTGTACGCTTAATAAAGGAATTGGTCTTAATATTACTTATTTTATTTTATTTGCTCTTTGTAGGATCCTAGTAAAGTTGGTAACTTAACTCCGTCGTCAGTAAAAGGAAACGTATTTAACAGTTTATTAGATTTATTAAAATACTGTTAACATCAAGGCCAGATTTCTCCTAATATCTGATATCATAAGCAAAACTTACAGTATACATAATTAAAGCGAAAAATCTCTATTAAAAACTTTCAGTAGTTGCAACAATCGATCTTTTATAGGCCAGTGTCTCTACCATGAGTTGTCACAGTTAAATTGCCTGACGTTACTACAGTAGTTACGTAAATACGCATATAGTTATCCACAGCGCATTTTAGTACCCAACTATCCGCTAGAGGCGCTTTAGAAGTTTCCATACATTTTTTTAACTACAGTCGCTAGCGAGTATAGATTGTCAAAACTCATGGTAGACACACAGCTATAACAATTTACAAAAAAAACTCGTAGAAGAACTTCAAAAAATTAAAAAAATTAGGTACGGTAGTTAGTTTTATTCAAGGGCCGAAACCGTTAGCTATAATTTTCTCTTTGACCTCCTTCATCATAAGTTTGACTAGGTTATCTAAATCTACCTCTGGGTTCCAACCCCAGTCCCTTCGGGCTTCGCTGTCGTCGAACACTTGAGGCCAGGAATCCGCTGAAAAGAAACATTTAATTTAATTTAGAGAATAACGACATTCCAATATGGCGTCGTAATAGCCGACATTAATAATTATTTTGTATGCTTTTGTCGGTATTTTAGCTGAGCTGATCGCCCGTTAACCGATGTTACGTTTGAAGTAAATTTCTGTGAATACAAAACTATTTCATAACCAAAATACTTATTTCGGTAAAATGAAAATAGCAAGTCGTTTATTAAAGAAACTAACTGCGCCCCTCGGCTTAGCACGCGTTGTTCCTAACGAAACGTTTAAAGTTGATTCTATCACACGGTAAATGATTTATGGGATAAAAAGTAGTCTCTATTTGATTTTAGCCCGATCTGTTACGTAGTTTTGTTGTGAAGAGGTAAGAAACATCCATCCATCCAACTTCAACCATTTATAATATTAGTCTGACTCAAAGTTAATTGTTACATAATTAATTTTGTTTTAAAAAACTATAAACAGACATCAATTTTTACAGTTTTTTCATAAATTTACATGGATCCCATTGTCAAAACTGAACAAAATTAAAATGGGACCACACGGGAAGCACCAGCTTTCATATAAAAAAAGAATCATGCAAATCGGACCACCCAGTCAAAAGTTCTGAGGTAACAAACATAATAAAAAAAAAAACAGACGAATTGAGAACCTCCTCCTTTTTTTGAAGTCGGTTAAAAATACAAAGGGTGCCAACCTCTATGTATTTTGTACCCTCCTCCGTTGGTGGTCGGGTAATAAAACCAAAACAGATGTAATTAAGAGATCGACAGAGGAACGGTCTGCTAACTATAAATGCCACTGTACTGATATTACCTACATTGCATTATAGAAATAGAAATAACATTATTAAAAAATAATGTATATTATGCTTAAATAGTTTTAAGCATATACATTATTTTTAAGATGGCTAAAAGTACCTCACTTATACTATACATTAAAAAAACAAAAACATGTTTTTTTTACAAAAAGGTGAAAACATTACGCATAACAATTCGTTTTTATCTATCATCTAACTGTACCTAACTATAAAATGTCAGTTATCACACTAATATTATAAATGCGAAAGTTTGGATGGATGTTTGTTACCTCTTCACGCCAAAACTACGGAACGGATCTGGCTAAAATTTTGCACACAGATAATTGTATTCCCAGAATCAAACATAGGCTTTTTATCTCATAAATCTCTTGGTTCCCGGGGTATAAAAATCACTTTTAAGCGTTTCCATAGGAACAACGCGTGCGAAGCCGCGGGGCGCAGCTAGTTTTATATATAACTAGCTGCGCTCCGCGGCTTCGCACGCGTTGTTCCTATGGAAACGTTTAGCCAGATCCGTTCAGTAGCTTTGGCGTGAAGAGGTAACAAACATCCATCCATCCATACAAACTTTCGCATTTATAATATTAGTGTGGTTATAAGACTTCAAATAATTAAGGAAAAGGTTAAATGGTAATCAGAAAAACTCCACCTTTAACACCAAAGGTGGGCATAGCAGTAAATGCTTAACAACGTAAAATAACATATACCTACGGAGAATTTGGCTGATAGGTACAATATGGCAGAGTTGACAATTCTCGTATTACCGTTTCTTGCAATGTCTCAATTGGCTTTGTAACTGACCTATACCACCTATACCTACATATTTAGGACCATTTTATGAGCTTGTGTGCCGTGGTGCTGCACGGCATAGACTCGTACGACACCCACGGAAAGAGTTAGGGTGGTGCAAATTCTAAGCCAGCACCACACAGCACAGCAACCCGCATAGGTATAGGGAAAATTCTAAGAATTTATAATATCCCAATTATTTATTTACGACTAAAGACAAGGGACAAAGGGTCCCTTTGTCTATATCTAGTAAAAAGTGTATGTAAAAAAGTTCTTTTATCATTAAAAAGTTTACTTTTCAGCGCGTGACATAGGCTATATTTTATCCCGGGAGGAGAAACGGGAACTACGCGGGCGAAACCGCGAGACGATGCTAGTTGTTATTAAATCGAAAGTTTTATGCTTATAAAGAGGCTTTAGTTATGTTATGAATAATAAGAAGAGAAGTGGAAAATTTTATCGATCGATTAAAGCCAACTATGCCAAGGCCTTTCCTATCTTAAACTTACGTTAGTTTAGCAAAAGTTGCCAATCTCTTGGGAAGCTGAATTATTATTTGACACTTAAAGTTAATAAAGTAAGACGCAGTGGTTCGTCATTTAGGATTATACATTACTTTTCTATTACAATTTAAAGAAAACATCTTTAAATTGTAATAGAAAAGTAATGTATAGTTTCACTTATCTACTAATAAGGTAAAATGCTCCATGGCGCGGGTTATCATGAGGGTAGGTCTATGCCCTGCTTTGGACTAGGGATGATGATGATGATGATGATGATGATCTAGAAGCTAGAATAAATTAAAAACTTACCGATATCCTGTCTACTATCAGGCTGATACGATATTCTCAACTCTGGCAGATACTGTGACATCTTAGCTGCTAATTCTTCTGGCGTGAAACTCATTGAGGTCACGTTATAAACCCGTCTGAGCAGCTTATGATTTGGCACCTCGAGGAAGTCTGATAGGGCTCTGAGAGCGTCCCTGAGATGCATCATGGGGAGTCGAGTGTCTGGTTTGAGGTAGCATTGGTATTTCCCTTTTCTGAGGACGTCGTGGAAAATTGCGATGGCATAATCTAAAAAAATATCATGGTAAATTTAAATATTATTCTCGCCTCTAAAACGACTTTACGGTGTTGTTTATCAACGCTTTGATTGCGAGGCAAGTCAGGTTATCGGCGTAAAAAATTACGATTAAGTACGTTTCCAGGTGTCGTCGCTAGGAAAATAAATAATGGATTTTACAAAGGCAATATGATGAGACACTGAGGCTAGATGATGCTGTGTAAATTTTCCAGCATTATTTAATTTTATTATTTTACCTGTAGTGCCACCACCAGGCGGATCACTCGAAATAACTCCGGGGAATCGCAAGCAACGGAAATCCAGTCCGAATTTGTAGTGATAATACTCCCCTAACAACTCTGCATGCACTTTTGACACACCATAAATAGTCCTTGGTCTTTGAATGGTTACGTTAGGCGTCGGAGACCTTGGAGAATCTGGCCCAAAAGCACCAATAGTACTGGGTACGAATACCCTCAGTTGATACTGCTTTGCCAACTCTATCACATTATGCATCCCTTCAATGTTCACTCTCACAGCCAACGGAACGTTTTGCTCTCCTATAGCGCTGAGGAGGGCAGAGAAATGAATCAGCCAATCGACTCTATGATCAACCACAATTTTCTGGAGTCCTTTAAAGTCCAAAATGTCCACGAACATGTAAGGGCCATCGCTGACGATATCTTCTGAGGGTTTGATGATATCAGAAAGGATGACCTGATTTCTGCCGTATTTCCCCCGAAGGTACTTGGCACATTCGACGCCGAGTTGGCCTAGACCTCCTGCAATGCAAACAACATTGTTATGAATAGATAATTCTTAAGGTAAATATAGGTTAGGTAGTTACACAACTAGTATTGTTCAGATACGATTATTACTAGGTCTCATTCGTTCGACTCAAGGTTTGTGTATATTAGGGATTGCAAATTCCCGGTTTTTCGAGGAATCGAGAATCCCGGGAAATGTTGAAGTCGGAACCGGGAAATCCCGGGAATTCCCGGGAAATATATTTATTTTGTATTTTTACTGAAATTAGATAATTTAACTGCCTCTTAAGCCATGTCGCTTATATCACCTGATATAACATACCTTTTATTGCATAGGTATGCGATATAAGGTATATTAGAGCTGTATTTCTATACATCTGTTAAAATGAATATCAAGTTCTTAATTCAATGTGGTCGATGTGTTTTGTTCCCTCGTTCGACAACAAGCTTTAAAACTTTTCATTTTAAAGAGTCGTGACTGAATCCAGCACCTTCATTTACTGCACTACCTACAACAACACTCTCAAGGCAGCAAAACTCCATGAGGCTGGACTTGATCTTGATAAACAGAAAGTATCTTTGTGTAAAAAATCGCCGAATATATGAGTTAATTGTTACAAAAAAGCTATTTTAAATCAAATTAATCGGTTTAAAATTGTTATTTTTATCACAATCAAAACACGCTTTGGTCTATCCAGTTCATAGATTTATTACGAAAGGTTGATTCAATTTAAGGTTCAATCACTTAAAGTACGTAAGTTTTTTTCTTCAAAATGGAGGTACATTATGCATGCACACGGAAGCTTGATTTAGGCACTCTCTTATACATTTTGGACTGTTTCCATTCATCTTTACCACCCTGACTCTACAGCCGCGGGTGGGCTTAGATCTGGTAAAATGCGCCATTCTCTCCTATTCTTGGCTTTTTTTACTGCCAGCCGGACACTGCAATTGCCTTTAGGTCTTGTTGGACTCCATCGACCCACCTGGGTATCAGTCTTCCAGGGGGTCGTCGGCCATCAGGTTTGCCACCAGTAGTCACCATCCAGGTACAGGTCATTTTCGTGGCTTACGTAAGAACTGGACGTTGTAGCGTTTTGTAAATGAGTAGTTTAGATCTTCTAGATCAACCTAAAGCGTAAATATTTGAAAAGGTTGAAGAAGAATCTATTAGCGGCTTGAATTGTTCTATTGATTTCCGCGTCCACCTTGTTTGTATAGGCTACCGTGAGCCAAGAAGATAAACGCTGTTATAGTTTGACCGAAACCGCTGTACCGCTCCTGAGGTATGCGCGCGGCGAGACGGGGGGGGGGGGGGGGGGGAATATAGGCCCTCGTCGGTCGCTGAGATCCATCAGTATGCCGTCAACGCTCACGGCGGCAATAGGTAGCTTTTGTACCGTACTGTATGTCAGATGCACACGAGATTAATATGAAAAGATGGGGGAGCGCTATCTCGTGATGTCAAGACCATCAAAGAAAGCTTTGAATGTGTCGATCCATTAATAATAAATTTGCAGAATGACTCCAATTCAACTTCCAATGGCGAAACTGAAGTAGAATCTATGTCAGAATATCTGTAGAAAATTTAGTTATAGAAAAATATAATCGTTACATAATATAAACATTTCGTTTACCTACGATATCCTAAGAGCTATCCGACAATATCGATCTCATGTGTACTCTTGCTCTTTTTTCCCCGGTCCCCACCTCGCCGCACTTTCCTAAGGAGCGGTACAGCGGTTTCGGTCGAACTGTACCAATAGTTATGAAAAATTTAATGAAAATAAGAAGCTTGTATAACTATTGGTAACACCAATTTGGACACAGAAGGTGACTACGTTTAATTTAGCTTTTTCCTGCCTTTCTTGACTCTTATTACAAGTCGTGGTAAGCATGTTTTATGGCAGTTAATTTCGCCCTATCAGATCCAAATCATCGGCATAACCCAGAACTTGAACTGATTTGAAAGGAATGGTATCGTTCATTTAAATTTTTGAGTTTTTCTGCACTTGTCAAGTCTATATTGAAGAGTAGGAATGAAAGAACGTCCTTGAATAGGACCACCGAAATTTCGGAAGGGCTCTGATATATCGTTCTGCACCCTGACAACACTAGCCGAACTTCTGAGTCATTTTGGTGAATGCTGTTTACTGTTTGATTGCAGGAAAAATAATTACTGATTGAAATCAAGTGATATAAATCATGTCAACCCTGCCCAGTACCGCGTAGGTACCCGATATATTTGAAATGCTATAAGACGAAATGAAATATATTAGGTTATGTCGTTTCGGTATTAGTATATAAATTTCCCGAAATTCCCGAAATTTCCGGGAAATGAATTTGGATTTCCCGGTTCTTAAATGGGCCAAAAATTTCGGGAATTCCCGGGAATTTCGGAACCGGGAATTCCCGGGACCAAACCCTAGTGTATATCTAGATACTTAGGCAGTTAATTATCTATAACTATAGTTACTTAAAAAAATCCATAATCTCAGCTCTACTTAAGTATAAACCTATAGATCAGTTTTGGTTCCCATTCTTTTCCATCCTTATTACGTATCTCGTAACTATAATTTAGCATTAGGTAACAGATTGATCTGAGCATCTTAATTATTGCTTTGATTTTGTTTCATCTTTATAAATATAAGAAAGTCGTGTTCGTTACACCATTTATAACTAAAGAACGGGTGAACCGATTTGGCAGAAAATTGGAGGGGAGGTAACTTAGAACCAGGAGATGGACATAGGATACTTTTTATCCCGTTCTCGGCTGAACAAATCTTGATGAAATTTGGCAGGGAGGTAAACTGTATCCCAGGGACGGACATGGGCTACGCTACTTGAATAGAGAGTGCAACGCCGCGGGCGAAAGCTAGTTTGATTTAAATACGAAAATACTGGGAAATAATCTTGGTAAACGGATTATCATAAGTTTGAAAATAAAGCAATAAAACTTAGGTGCAAAGTGAACCTATGTTTTTGAAAACAAAACTGGTCTCCGAATAACAGAACAGGTTTTACCCTAGTGTTGAAGCTGAAAAAAGATACCTTGCTGTTTTTTTACCCGCGACGGAACGGAGACGGTATATTTCAATAATAAACACCTATCTTAATTTCGTTAATGTTCAATTTGTATGGTTGGGTTCTTTTTAAATTTTTATTATTTTTACTAGAGCGGCTGATTTTTTAAAGTAATGCTTGTTTCAACCTTACCGGTTATTAGAATTTTCGGAGGTTTTTTCTTGATCGCTTCCACAGAATAACCTCTAAGGCTAAGCTGAAAACTAGACACTGAAGTCCTGACGAAACTCTTAAACATCCTGAGATCCTGAACACGCTATGTCTCTAGGTGGCACGACCAACAACTGGTGCCCACATGAACGTAGATTAGGTAACAGTCTGTCAGGGGCTCGTAAACTGGTTATACCACATAGGCATTAGAATGGAACTTGTAAACAAGAGATTCTTGATTGAAAGGACGTGTTTTGGTAAATTAATCCGTATAGCTACACACAGAGATTTTCATGTCCTTTGTGGAGGGAAAGTGGGTGTGTAACGCAAATAGTAAAGCTGGCAAAATATTTTGAACACACCACCTTATTCGTACCTAACAACCACAACCTAAGTTGACAATACACAAGGATCGGAAAACCCTCGGAAGATTGATGATAATTAAATCACTTTCTATATTTTATCTCTTCCCTTTGAAACCTAATGGTGGTGTAGTGTAGCCATTTTTTTGTGTCTCGTATCAACTCTACCTCTACGTACGAATGATATGCAAACTCTTTAAATTAAATGGTTTTCCTCCTAGCTAGGTAGTAAATCAAGTTTTCGATGCCTAAATAGTACCTAGGTACATAGATATAATAAAAAAAAAAATTGACTTAAAATAAAACTTAACTGACCTAAGAAAAGTTGAAATTGGGTACCTAGAGATTGATAGAGCTAAAATTCAAATACCTATGCATGGGCCAAAATTTCAAGGCTAACAAGTTATGAGATCCGCGAGTTCGCATGTAGGTAAGGTACTGATGACTTCTCTGCCTACTTATGACTTTTTTGCCAAATTACAGATCAGGTGATTTTGTATCTTGACTGGCGAGTCTGGCGAGTTAGGTACCTACCTACTTAGTTATCTATTTACATTTAATAAGAAACCGTAACACCTACCTACTATCTTACCTTCTGGTTTAACAAGATTCCAAAAACGTGCAGTGCAGTCTGCACTGCACGTACCAGCTAGACATACCTACCACAGCAAAAATGCTTTTTTCAATACTAAGTATGCCCGCAGTTCATCAATGCCCGGAGCTTCGCAGGAAAATACTCTGCCAACTTATTCATCTTGTTACAGACTTCACTAGTTTCCTAGACCGTAAGTTACGTAAAGATTTTTTCCTACTCTACAATTTCATTAGAGACATATTACTTAGAAAGGACAATGGCCTAGGCTCTATAAATTGTCGTTTCAAACAAAATCGTAAAGTGCAATTGGGCAATTAAAACGACAAGTCAATTTTATTGTCCAAGCCACCCTTCCTTGTTACCACATCGTGATTTGATCGAGATAACGCACCTTAGCATTCTTTATTTTGCAATTTGCTAACAAAGAATATAAAAGGTGTCTAGTAAGGTCTCCTTGTTGTAGGTATGAAAAAATTGTTGTTTGCCTTGAAAACTACACAAATGTTAGGTAGTTTTAGCTTTTTTTCTTTATTCCTTGGCTCCTGTTCCCAATGAAAGTATCCAAGTTTAACAAAACCTTACAACCATCAATCAGTATAAAACAGTTTTTAGTAGAGTCCTTCACTGTGTCGACATATCGTACGTAACGTAAGCATCACATGGAAAAAACTTGTGCAGATCGTAGTTAGCAACATAAGAACTTGGAGCCTAACCTCAACCTCAACAGTTTATATTGGTCCACTGCTGGACGCAGGCCTCCCCCTGATAAGTGCCTTTAATGGCTCTTATCTCATGGGGGGTAATGCCCATTGCCCATAATCCCAACGCTGGGCATGCGGGTTGGTGACAGAATAGTTCGGCAGGAGGCGCTGCTGCCCGCCCCCCGGTAAATATCCCTTAGTCGCCTCTTACGACACCCGCGGAAAGAGTAGGGGTGGTGCAATTCTATACAGCCGGCACCACACGGCCTAACCATCAGTAAGTAAGTAGATGAAGTCAAGCTGTGATGACGATGAGATTCACTATTCCGGTTTCAGTTTGAATTTGGGTATGGTATCACTTCTTGCATCACACATTCTTGCACTTTTTACAGCATTAACAAACAACTATATTATTTTGCAGCATGATAACGTGCCTAGGCATCGAGCTAGAATTTTATTCTAGCTCGATGCTTGTAGGTAACAAACTGCAGCTGCCCAAAGACCTGGCCCATCTGAACAAGCTAGCCACTGGCACGAGCCACAATGGTGAAAGATAAGTTACTTGGTGCGCATCCAACTGTGAACCGAAAGTCTGTTTACATGCGAAATAGACTTAGCATCCCAGTTCGAGTTTGGCTACCATATGCCACGCGCTGTTTGGAACTTTAGAGAACTTCGATCCGAAGTGAAGAGTGTAACAAAAGTTAGTTTACTGTGCTGTGTAAAGGATTTACGAGGTTGTTAGGTAATATAACTTACTATCGTTACGTTTTCACAGAAATTCTCTGGTATTTCTAGAGGGAGTTAATGTTCTCGGCCGTTTCTGAAATCTAACTAAAAATAGGATTATGGTTTCGAATACTACCCACCTTGTGAATAACAAGCAAATTAACGGCTGACATAGCGAATGTTCGACAGATAAGTTTAAGAGCATCGTAAATCGATTGTGTCATCAACCCTACAAGAACATCTGTGCCGCCCAAACGATGAAGGATTTGAAAAGGATATACTTACTTATCTATTGCTTACAAACCCCAGTTATTTACGTGAATGAAGAATCTGCATGCAAACTAATGCAAAGTTATTATCAAAATCAGTCAATGCAATCGTCTATCCGATTGAATCAACCTATGTAGGTCTAAAAGAGACCAACTATTTGCTGTTATGAAATCAAATCCCTCTTTTTAAACCCAACACCTTACTTTCCACATATCATATTACCCAAAAAGAATACAATAACTTGATATTATCATAGTTATCTTTACCTACATCTTCTATAGTCATAGATGCGTAACCAGAGCATTATGGTAAACTGGTTTAAATGCAACCTCATTATGCAGGTGGCTCGTAGCAAGAGCACGTACATAGGTACTGTTATGGGTTTATTATGGTGGCTTACATATTGTACCTCACATTATCTGGGGTAGATATGAAGATAAGTGTACCCACCTTTATTACTTATTATTAGGCGTCTCTATAAGTTTTATCTTACAATAATTGATACATACGTTTTACAGTCTGACGCTTATTCTTATCGAACCAGTTAGATCAGGCATGGGTAAATTTAAGTATATTTACTTATTGTAAAATAAGAGTTTAGACCATAGGTAAAACTTAATTGTGTACGAGTTAGATTGACAGACTATACAGACAGACCTAAGGTTTCAAACATGTACACCTTAGTTAGTTGGTTATGTATAATGTACAACGACGACACCTAACAAAGCACCCTGTGGAACTATGGCCTTTAAATTTATAGGTAGGTCCTACAACCTATCATTACCTAACCAGCCTGCATTGGTCCACTGCTGGACGCAGGCCTCTCCCTGATAAGCACCTTAGTAGCATTTATCTCGGGCGGTTTTATGCGGGTTGGGGATCGCAGATCAATTCCATCAAGACTATAAAAAGTGGGACGAAAGCAGAAACTCTACTCTCTAGAAACTCTAACTCTCTATGAGGTTACCAGGCCAAAAGGGCAGAACAGAAACTCATAAGCATTTCTTGAAGCAAATCCACGTTTTCTAGTACGGCACGAGATGACAGTTTGCGACAGTTAAGATAAATGCGATAACTGTACCACAATCATTGCCTGTGCAGTCAATGGTTCGTTGGTTTAGAACCTTTATTCTACGTTTCACTCATATCTACTGCAATGCCTTCTTTAATGGTTCAAGAGCGGTTTAAGTAGGTACCTACATATTATTTTCCGTTGAAAAGGTTTCCCTTAAAACAAATCTACTTCCTCATATTTGGAAAAGCGTGAAATCATTCGCAGAAATCCTTTGATTTCCGTCTACCGTATCCAAAACACCTTGAGCTAATTATCTCATTCTTTCAGAAATTCCTCACGCAAGACTGATCCCACAATCCCACTCGTCGAATCCCACGCTATTGTATTCTATTCTCTAATGATGACCTACATCAATAGCGACCGAAACCTCCAAATGTGAGGTACCTATTGTGTAATGATGACGCAGCCATGGATCGCCAATACAATGGGGGTAGTGAAAGTGCATCTTAACCACCGGACCGTTCTGTCGGCTATTGTTTCCCTTTTGCATTGTTTTTAACAGTGTCGGTCGATCCTCGGTGCTACTGAGTTACCACAACTTTACGCCCTATTATTGCTTAATTTACTATTCAGTTCAACAATTACAAGCCTTAAAAACGGCAGTTAAATCTGACACTTCAAATAGGTACTAAATTGACTGATATTTTGCAGATACGAGGTTGGAAGGAACCGGTACAAAGTTGAAATGCTACAATGAATTTCACAGAGGATTGGGAAGAATGGTTATCATGACAACAGAGATAGCCTTATGGCTAACACTCGCAATATTCGTGGCCACATTCGGGCAAGCAAAATCTTGCCCGAGTCCAGAATCTATACTGCCATGTATCTGCACAAACAGACATGAAGATATACAAATATGGTAAGTTATTAAGATATGAAAATAAACTAGTCAGTTCAGCTTGAATGAAGAATACATTAAGTTGTTTTTCAATTCCAGGTGCACACATAGCGATTTATTGCAAGTCTCGAAAGGCATCCAAAAAATAGGAGAACTCATAAAGAAACCAATAGACGAATTAATAATAGAAAATAACTATTTGCCGTCGTTGCCGGGGAAAGTATTCCAAAATGTAAAAATACTAAGGCTAATGCTACGTCATAATGGACTCGAAAGGTTGTCAGCAGCTTGGTTGGAAACGCAAGAGAAAGACTTGGTAGAGATATTCATAGTAGAAAATGATCTGAGAAACATACCATCAGAGAGCATATTGAAATTACAAAATATCCAGGCAATAACAATACAGTCGCATAACTTGAAAAGAATACCTGCATTTACAGGCATGGAGAAGTTGCGTTATATAAACATTCAATCGGGCAGTCTTATTGCGATAAACGAAGGAACATTCAAGAACTTACCAGGTTTAGAAAGACTGTTCGTACAAGGGAGTCCAGATCTCCGAATTATCAAAGAAAACGCGTTCTACAATCTTCCAAGGCTTCGTAAATTGGAGATTACAAACTGCGGTATTAACCAATTGCATATGCGAGCTTTCTCTATGATTCCCTCTTTAACTGAACTTTCTTTGAGTGATAATATTATATCAGATGCCACAATGGTCGGAAGAGCCATTAGAGACTTGGTCATGCTGTCAGTTCTAAATCTAAACCACAATCTCATCGATAAACTTAACGAAGGAGCCTTTGTCGATCAACCTATGTTAGAGAAGATTTCATTATCAAATAACAAAATACACATAATCCATCATGGCGCTTTTCACAGAGTACCAAAGCTCAGAGTGGTCGATTTGAACTACAACAAAATAAACAAAATACATCCAGAATCTTTTATGCAGCAATCAGGAAGCGGCGTTGAAGAACTCTATCTCATCGGAAATCAGATTATGTTTATTTCAGAGTTTAGAGCTTTACTAGAAGCTTTACCCCGACTAAAATTCTTAGATCTAAGTGATAATTTGCTGCAGGAAATACCGAGAGGAGCACTAAGGGGTCATCCCAGTCTGGAAAGATTGCACTTGAACAAAAACAGCATCAAGTTTATTCAAGCTGAAGCATTCATGGCAATGCCTGCGCTACGAGAGTTACATTTAAGCAATAATTCCTTGACGGATGTAAACGAAGGACCATATTGGAATCTTCCTGCTCTTAAAGGATTGGACCTATCATACAACTATTTGAAACGACTGCAGCCAAAACTTCTGTACAATCTCCCAGCTTTACGAAGAATCAATCTTAGCAATAATCAACTAACATTGGTGGATCCTATAACTTTTATGGAAACTCCGCTGCTGGAGTATGTAAATATCTCTGGTAACGCTTTAGTTTCTCTCCATCCAGCAACATTCAGGAATTTAGCTAATCTATACGAAATGGATGCCAGTTCTAATAGACTGATAGAATTCGTGCCCGGCCTTCCGAGAGGTTTGGAGAAACTCTATATACAAAGAAACCAAATGACAAGTCTTCCAGTGACACCATCACCAGATCTTGATTTACCCGCTTTGAGGACTTTAGATATTTCGAGCAATGGAATACAGAAAATCCCTCGAGGAAGTATGAAGACCCTGCACAATCTGCATAGACTGTACATGAGTAGAAACGGATTGCGGCAAATAGACGCATCGTCTTTTGGAGATTTGGAACATTTGGAGTTTCTTGATTTAAGTGAAAATCAAATTCTCTCCGTGCATCCAAAAAGTTTCAACAAACTCACCCATCTGAAACAAGTTAACTTACATGGAAATACGATTGAGAATTTTGATTTTATGGCAATCCAAGAAAACGCCGCTCTTCACGCATTAGACTTCAGCAAGAACAAATTGAAATCCATTAGTCCTAACATTGTAAATAGAGCTTTAGATGTTGAGACTTTAAACATATCGTCCAATAATCTGAACGAACTGCCTGTATCCTTAAACATGTTAGCTAAATTAAAAATATTAGACGCAAGTTTTAATCACATAAAGCATTTCGATGGAAACTCTATAAACAACATCAATACATTGAAGAGTATTAAAATGCCACACAATAGAATAACGGAGTTACGCACTGGTAGCTTCAAAGACCTAAGGAATCTAGACTCTATTGACTTAGATAGCAATAATATAGAGGTGATTCACCCCAATGCAATATCGAATCTACAAAGCTTGGTGTCGGTCCACATGGGAAGAAATCACATTATAGATATACCAGATCATGCTTTTTCTAACCTCCCGAAATTAAGAATCATAGAACTGCAAGGAAACCGATTGCAATACATATCAGCTAGAGCATTTGAGAATATACCTCTGGTGCAATATCTAAACTTGAACAACAATCAGATCACGAACATCGATAACTCAGGCCTACGACAGCTGAGTTCCCTTGAAGTATTGGACCTAAGTTTCAATAAATTGACAAAGATTACAAGAGCATCATTCCAGTATATGGAATGGTTGGTGGAGTTAAATTTGGATAACAACATGATTTGCTATATCGGCGGACAGCCGTTCGATTTCATGACCAGATTAAAAGTATTGTCTCTGAGGCAAAATAAATTAGCATCAATATCTGAAGGTACTTTCGCGAAGTTGAGGAATAACATCGCAATTTTTGACATTGATGGTAAGTTTTGGAGAAAGCTACAGTCAACTAATCTCTTCTGTGAACTTTGTCCGTCTTTCCTGTAGGTATTTTTTTCTTAGAGTTTTCAATAAAGTGTACTTATTGTATTCTTCGCTCATTAATCCTGATTTTATATTGCAGGAAACCCACTGATATGCAACTGCGCCATCATCTGGCTTAAGTCCTGGCTATCTGAATCTTCATCAATCGGTCCTAAGTGCGCTGACGGAACATACGTTAAAGTGATGCCGTTTTCACGGACTGACTGCCCAAACATTTCCACCCTTGACGATGATTACAGATCGTGTATGACACATGAAAACGAAGCTCTTTTACCAAATCTAGCGACATCGCAGGTGTTCTCTTCGCTAGACAAAATAAAAGACTACGCAACGCAAATAAAGAACAACTACCAAACGAATAAAATAAACGGTAGACCATCTCCCGAAGAGTCTGATTACTTTTACGACGATTATGTGGACTACCCTGTTAATGAGACTGTTATTGAAGGAATGAAGACTGAATTAGGGATGATGAACAACAGAAGCCATGGACATTTGGGCGGGATACCGGTTCTTTACGCAGGAACTAAGAATACAACAGTTAAGAAGCCTACAGCAACGCCTAAACCACCCGGAAGTGGATTTACATTCTTCGGTATGCCTTTACCCGCTATTGACGTCGGGAAATTCCTGAATACAGGACGAAAGATGGATTGGCCTGTTAGCAAAAATGCTGAAGGCACCAAAATTTATGAAGTTACAGAAACGCCGAAATTTGAGACTGGGGGCTTTTCTCCAATGCTACCAACAACATCAGGAGGCTTTATGCCAATACCTGATCCCACAGTGCAGATGTCAGAGGCAACATTCAGTCAAGAGGGGGAAGTAAGGTACAGCAGCCAAGGAAGCACAGAACAAGCTTTAATAGAAATCTCAACTAAGCCAACAATCAATAAAGTAGAACATAACACAACAAACCACAAGATGAAGAGTGAGATTCATGAGCTTGAAGCTTTTGTTGGTGATGATAACAGTACACATGTAGCATACAACAGGACTATGAACATAGAAGAACAGAAAGTGGACCCAAATAATTTGAGCAAGTACAACTTGATGGAGTCTAATGTGACTATCACTCACCTCACAGAAAAAGAGGGATTGCTTATCACAACGGACACAACAAATGATATATCCCAAACCTGGATGGACACCAGTACAGTCCCATATTCATCTTCAACTGCTGTGACTAAGCCTCCATCAAAGAAAAATTTTGAAAGTCAACCAACAGCTTTATCAGCTGTATTGGTTCCAAAGAATGCGGAAGCCAATAATCATGGGAAAAGACCAGCAACTATAACCAAAGTGCAAATGCCACTTATGGATCCAAATGAACATAGAGATATCTTTTCCCCAGTTTCAAATAGAGAAGCAAAGACAAGATTTTCTGACAGCATGAGTTTGGGTAATACTCGAACAAGGCAGGTGGATGGAAAGGAATGGTATTACAAGAACTATAATAATACCAACTTAGAGCCCTATGTAGCACCCGGATTACATTCAAGTGCTATTCTAGTTATATCAAAGTTATATTTAGTTTTTGTTGGGACTGTTCTATCAATATTTCGTAGTCTAAATTAAAATATAAATGTAAAATAGTTTTTAAAATAAAATATAGTGAGTATAATTAAGATTGATTGAATCATATCCTCTTCAATGAACCAATCAAGCATTTCAATTAAAAGCAGATTCTATAATAAAACAATTTATTATGTAAACAAGAGCAACTACTTTACCCAAATATCAAATTGCATAGACTAGGATTTAGAGGTAGGTTTCTTTAACATTTCGGAGGTCTCTTTATAATTCAAAGTTTGAAAATGTTTCCTCATTTTGTCAAGTGCTTTAAATCTATGAGAAATTGTATTCTTTTTTTCTGTAGGCAGTTCAGCATATGTTTCTGTGTAGCCATCAGGTTGAAACACACAATCCCACCCAAAATCTCGTTTACCCCTGGGAGATACTATGTTCCCATTTGTTCTGCCTTGGAATAAGTGTACAACAGCATCATCACAATCAGCAGCACAGTAGGCAAAGGTACAAACCGCAACAGCCGACTTATCCTCCCATCCTGTCAACAGTTTATGTAGGCCTTCAGGTTCAAGTTTTTCAAGGAACCACTTTATGTATGGTCCCGGAAGTCCTTTTAAGGCGTTGAAGCATAGCGACGTGTCTTCAACCAACACTGGCCTCTTCAATCGTCTTGCAGCTTCTTGGCACTTTTTTATAGACACTTCGTCGACTTCGCCTTGTAACTCTGGTAGATCTAATTTGTGGCTGATGATTTCTAAGGGAAAACTATCGCCAAGGATAGCTCTGAGCTCTTCTAGTTTTTTGGCATTGCCCGTAACGAAGGTTATATTTCTTTGAGCCATTTTTATAGAGCCTTTTATGACAGGTAATATTTTCGAAATTTTGATAAGTACCTTTATTTAGAGTTTCACTAGAGAAGGGCTCTAGTAAAACTCTAATTACTTATTGTAATTTAATTGTCCACGTCCGACAAATTTGTAGTAAACGAGGTAAGTAAACAAAAACAAATATTATGACGTGCGTGAGCAAGTAGATTCCTCTGTCACTGTCGTCTGTCATTTTCTTGTGTTTGTCAAAAAACCCAAAAGAGAAATGTACTACCATGAAAAGCTGGCTATTCAAATCGTTCAATCTCAAATCGTGCTGTTGAAAAAAAAAAACGGAAACACACACCATCAAGCAAACAAACAAACACGAAGAACGTCACTCCAACTGCATGCATGCATAGACAAGATGATTTTTTTTTGTCTGAATGACTGTCAAATTTTAGTTTTGATTGCCGATTGTCGATCTAGCTGAATTGGGATTTTTTTCGTTGTTACAGTATTATTTTACGTTATTGGTGTGTAGTTTCATTGTAGTTTCGAGAATTACGAGAGCCGAGAGAGATTCTTATCTCCAAAATGCCTGGCCAGGAAGTAGTTACCACAAAAGTGGTGGTTCATCCCTTGGTGCTCCTCAGCGTTGTGGACCATTTCAACCGAATGGGAAAAATTGGCAACCAGAAACGCGTTGTTGGTGTATTGCTGGGTTGCTGGAGAGCTAAGGGAGTCTTAGATGTATCTAATAGCTTTGCAGGTTAGTTCATGATGACAATGCAATACTTTTTGTGTGTTGGTTCAAATACCCTTTCTCTGCACTAGTTCTGGTGATATGGCCATTGGCTGTGATTTTTATAAATACATCAGATTTCACAAAGTATACAATAGAAAAAAAATTCAATACTTAATTTTTATTTTCAGTTCCATTCGATGAGGATGACAAAGACAAATCAGTGTGGTTTCTGGATCATGATTACTTAGAAAACATGTATGGAATGTTCAAGAAGGTAAATGCAAGAGAAAAGGTTGTAGGCTGGTACCACACCGGGCCAAAACTCCACCAGAATGATGTGGCTATCAATGAGCTTATCAGGCGTTACTGCCCCAACTCTGTCCTGGTCATCATAGATGCTAAGCCTAAAGACCTAGGCCTACCTACTGAAGCTTATAGGGCAGTCGAAGAGGTTCATGATGATGGCTCTCCCACAACAAGGACCTTTGAACATGTTCCAAGTGAAATTGGAGCTGAGGAAGCTGAGGAAGTAGGTGTTGAACATCTTTTACGAGATATCAAAGACACAACAGTTGGAAGTCTGTCTCAAAGAATAACAAACCAGCTACTAGGATTGAGAGGTCTCCACTCCCAATTAAGTGAAATTAGAGACTACCTCACGCAGGTTGGTGAAGGCTCTCTCCCTATGAACCATCAAATCATCTACCAGCTGCAAGATATCTTCAACTTACTACCTGATATTGCCAATGATAATTTCATTGATAATCTCTACATAAAAACAAATGACCAATCCATGGTTGTTTACCTTGCTGCCCTAGTGAGGTCCATTATTGCTTTGCACAATCTCATTAACAATAAGATTACCAATAGAGATGCAGAAGAAGGAAAGAAAGAGGAAAAAGATAAGAAAAAAGATGAAAAAAAAGAGGACAAGGATGATAAAAAAACTGAGGATAAAATAAAGGCAGAGAAAAAAGAAAAAGATGAGAAAAAGAAGTAACTTAAAATAAATAATAGAGATAAGTTCTTGTAATGTAATATTTTTAAATAAATTGTATTTGCTAATTGCAATTCTTGTGGTCTATCTAATTTTAATTATACGATTCATGATTTAACTAGCTGTAGAACACTGACTTCTTTAAGAACCAAGTACATTTTGTTTATAAAGATTAGGTAATATAGTAAATGAAAAAAATAATTTATATTATAGTGATACTATTTTTCATGATTGCTGCAACACCTAAATCAATCTGCATTTTAAGTTTTAAGCTGACTCATATATCAAACCATTCCAATGACCATTATCTTCAAATTTGATAGGTCCTGATATCTAATGATAATGTAATCAGAATTCTGATAAGTGCCGCAGTATTGTGGTGGATTTTACATGACACTTATGGATGTTATTATGAAAATATAAGTTTTGTGAGGGGAATCTCAAAAGTGGGCGAAAATGGCAGGAATGCGCTTGTCGGTAAGTCGTTAAAATAAATTACTTGTAGAAAGTGTATTTGTGATTTCCAAATGATCTTGTATATAAATATACCTGTTTTCATGTCCTTATGAAGAATATGTCTGTTAGTAAGTATTCATGAAATGTTCCTTGCACGCCGATTCCCGTAGCGTCGATTCTCGTAGACGTGACCGCGCTTGAATTCCCCCACAGCGATCTCGCTTTTTTCGCGGGGTGTACAGTCGTCGGCGGCGTTGAGCAATTGAATATTATTTTTTCACATGACCTACCATTTACGGATCTATCAAAACATTTATTTTATCTACAGGACCTATTCTGGCTAAAGCCACAAGAAAAGGGAGAGTTCGACATCCCTATTGCTGTCAAACTTCTAAACTCCTCGGGTGACAAGATAGAAGTTCAAGATGATGATGGAAAGAAGATCATTGCAACTAACAATGATGTCATCAAACCACTGCATGCCACGTCGAGATTTGGAGTGGAAGACATGATCACATTGGGAGAACTACAGGAGTACACCATATTGAGGAATCTGCATCTTCGATATAATCAGCAGTTAATTTATGTAAGTTTTATTATAAATAGACTAGGAATATGATGGGGATAAAAAACTTCCCTATAGTACCCACGTTACCACATTTACCATGTTCTTATCCAGCTTCATGGTGTTATCTTATCACTCCATAGAGTCCATGCCTTTGGATAATAGATGAATGAAATAGGACCTCACATAATGCCTAGTGGTACACCATGTATTTTTTCATTATCTTGAGTATTTGTAGTTGATACTTGTGAATCAAATTAGTATACTTTTTGGGGGAAATACCTATTCATGTCATTTAATAAATGTTAAATTATCTGTAAATAATTACGTATGTTATCATAATACCGACTATCACTAATCCTTTGATTGTAGTATAGCAAGGTATTTATGATGTTCATCATCATGATCACCACCCGCAACCCAACTTCGCCCACTGTTGGGCTAGGTAGCATCACCTACCTAACCAACCTATTAGGTAGCGGCCTTTACCCGGACGCTCTATCGCGCCTTCTCAGGAGTACAGGATTGCGCGGGAAAGCCTGCACACGCAATCGCCAGTGCTGCTTTCTCGCGAATTTCTTGTCAAATCTGCGAGTTGCTTGGAAGATATGGCGCACGGCTGATGAACGCAATCGCGGTTTCTTTCAACGTTACGGCCGTTAATCAGTGGTAGGTAGGCTAGGGCTTCAAACACTGTCACTTAGACCATAATTTCTTTTTTTCAGACCTATACAGGATCTATGTTGATAGCTATAAACCCTTACGAAATTCTGCCGATTTACACAATGGACCAGATTCACTTCTATCAAGAAAGAGGTATGGGTGATATACCACCCCATATTTTTGCTATTGGAGATAATTCTTACAGGGCTCTTATGGATACTTCGTCGAATCAATGCATCGTGATCAGGTATGCAACTGACTAGTAGGGATGTCGGAAATGACAAAAAATATCGATAGGTCTATCGTTATTTATAAAAATATTAATATGGAGAAAAAAATATCGATATACCTATTGATATTGGTAAAATTATATCTGCTTATAATATCGATTAGATATTTTTTCAACATCACTACTGATTACATCATCAAAAATTTAAAAGCTAAATCTTTTACACGTGCACCCTAGGTAGTGCCTAACTTAGGCACTACTGTTTTGTATTGTCCTTTTAACTATATCGTATCCATTTTGAATGGAGCATAAACGTAAACAAACCGCCCATACTTAACCTAAAATTCACTTTGTTGGCGCGTCCTTTTATACGTAATTTACATTACTTGTCGATTTTAGATCATCACTTCAATAAAAATTGCTTACAATTATATCTGAAACTCGACGCCAAGCAAGTGAGATTTTGTTATTTGTGTCGTACTTTGTTGACTAACATGCTTCATTCAAAATGGATAAACCATAGGTAGGTAGGACCTGTGTACATCATAATACACAGCTGATATATTTAAGTACCTATCAACATTATCCTGCATTTTAGTCATAGATTTCTTCGTTAAATCTCGATCTTGAAGATAAACTCTGTTTCATGTATACCATATTGATATATTTTCCAGTGGAGAAAGTGGTGCCGGCAAAACTGAAAGCACGAAACTCCTACTACAATACCTGGCAGCCGCCAGTGGTAAGCACTCATGGATTGAGCAACAAATTCAAGAAACGAACCCCATACTTGAGGCTTTTGGCAACGCCAAAACCGTACGAAATGACAACTCTTCCCGATTCGGAAAATATGTGAACATCTACTTCAGCAGAAAAGGAGTCATCGAAGGGGGGAACATAGAACAGTATCTGCTAGAGAAATCTCGTATTGTCTTCCAGAACAAAGGCGAAAGAAACTACCATATCTTCTACTCAGTTGTCAGTGGATTGTCAGCAGAAGAAAAGAGGAAACTAGAACTGGGACGTCCTGAAGACTATAGTTACTTGAATTCTGGAAACATGCTGACCTGTGACGGCCGTAACGACGGTGTAGAATTCACAGACATCAGATCAGCTTTCAAGGTCCTCAATTTCCCAGACAATGACGTTTGGGGTATCTTCAGCCTACTTGCTGCGATCCTACATCTGGGAAACATGAAGTTCAAAGCTTACAACTTTAACAATATCGAGTCGTCTGAAGTGGCTGATGCGATAAACGCTAACAGAATAGCTACACTTATCGGAGTCAATAAGACAAGTCTATGTGATGCATTGACGAGGAAGACTTTCGTTGCACATGGAGACAAAGTAGTTTCTACGCTGACTACAGCAGCAGCGACCGATGGACGAGATGCGCTTGTCAAAGCAATTTACGGACACATTTTTGTGTACATCGTGGAGATGATAAATAAAACTCTGTTCAAAGATCAGCAACTCTCCAGCGGTTCGGTTGGAATTTTGGATATTTTCGGTTTTGAAAATTTTGATTCGAACAGCTTCGAGCAGCTGTGCATTAACTACGCAAATGAGAACTTACAGCAGTTCTTCGTGAGACACATTTTCAAAATTGAGCAAGAGCAGTATGAGAAGGAAGGAATAACATGGGACAACATCAACTATATCGATAACCAGGAGAATCTGGACACAATCGGATTGAAGCCGATGAATTTGCTAGCGTTGATTGATGAAGAGTCCAGGTTTCCGAAAGGAACAGATGTTACTTTGCTTTCAAAGTTGAATAGCAATCACAGTGGGAAATCTTGTTACATTACTCCGAAATCAACTCACGAACACCGCTTTGGCGTGAGACATTTCGCGGGCGATGTGTTGTATGAAGTCAAAGGTAAGAAATAAAACAATCTTTGTTTTGTTCGATCAGCTTATGTCTTAATTAAGTAATTATTCTTCTTTTCAGGTTTCTTGGATAAAAACAGAGACATGCTAACTACAGATATGAAAGAAATGATTATGGACTCAAGAAATCCATTCCTGAAAGATTTATTCTCAAACGACGTGTCTGGTACTCAAAGTGCTAACAGAAAAGCAGTGTCTTTGAGCCATCAATTTAAAACTTCGTTGGATGCTTTGATGAAAACTTTGTATGGGTGCCATCCTTTCTTTGTGAGGTGTATCAAGCCTAATGAATTCAAAAAACCGAGGGTGAATGAAATATCTTTTATTTTAAATCAGTTGAACATAGATCAAAAACTAATAAATATATACCTATCTACCTTGTATTAATAATTTTTTGTTACAGCTTTTAGATCGATCACTTTGCGTGCGGCAACTAAGATACGCTGGGTTGATGGAAACCGCTAAAATAAGACAAGCTGGCTTTCCCATCCGGCATTCTTATGCGGAATTTGTCCACCGATACCGTCTCATCGTCCCTGGTATACCCCCAGCAGAGAAAACCGACTGCAAAAGCGCTTCGAAGAAAATCTGCACGATGGTCCTAAAAGATCAGGAATTCAGACTCGGTCACACCAAAGTGTTTCTCAAAGACCACCATGATGCTATTCTCGAAGAGTTACGACACAAAGTCTTGATCACAGCTGTGATAAGAGTTCAAGCAAACGCTAGAAGATTCATCTGTAGGACAAGGTTTTTGAAATTAAGGGCTGCTGCCCAAACCATACAGAAAAACTTCCGCGCAAGAGGTTACAGGAAACGATACATCATTATGCGAAGAGGCTTCTTGAGAATACAAGCCGCTATCAAATCAAGAGAGTTGAGAAAAACATTCATCAACTTGAGGATATTCTTCAAGAAGTTGCAAGCCAGTTCACGCGGCTATCTGATTAGGAAATTAGTCAAAGAAAAGGGTCATATTCTGAAAGCACAACTGCTAGTAATGAGTAAAGAAAAAGCTGCCCTTCAAACGTCTAGTAATCTCAAAACAGCTGAAGATGATTATGAGAAGAAGTATGATGATTTGATGAGGTCTATATGGATAACCAAAGATATAGCTGCGCCAATAGACGTGCAACAGAATGTAAATGCGATAGATGATAGATACGTTGACGATGTTTTTGGTTTCTTGAAGGATAGTGCGACACCGGCGGGCACAGTTCGTGGAACTGGTTTTGGGGTGGTATGTATTGCAACTGCACTTTCTAATTTTTAGATGCCTTTGAGCGTGATGGGTACCTAATTGATTGTTTCTGATCTTACAGTCATCTTCAGCCAAGCCTCAGGTATCAAATGTGATCCCAATACCCCAGCAAGAAGACATGGAGCAATTTGACGAATTCAATTTCAGAAAGTTTGCAGCCACCTATTTCATTGGCAACATCAGCCACCAATACTCGAGAAAACCTCTAAAAGAATCACTTTTAGAATTACCTTCACCAATGGATAGAATTGCTGCTCAAGCGCTCTGGGTTACTATTTTGCGGTTCATGGGAGATTTGGCTGAACCGAAGTATGTTGACGATAAGATTGATAATATTCCGGTGATGTCGAAACTTTCTGATACTGTTGGCAGGGCTTTCCAAAAGAGCAAGGAATTTGAGGTTAGTCAAATAAAAAAACAAAAAGTAGGGAAAATATAAAGAACAACGTAGGTACGCGAACAAAAGGCACGCAATAAATACCCGCATAATCATTAAGTAAGTTAGTGAAGTACTTATTCAATAAGATTACAATTCTAATTCGAATTATTTATTTAAACATCAAGAATCCCTTACCATCCCACAGCCATAACACCTCCATAATCCGGATATTAGATTAGGTTAGGTTAGAATATCTTACATAACAGGAATTAGCTTAAACTTTTTTTATTTTATAGGAGCTGCTTGCCAAGGATTCTTACGAAAGCAACAAAAACAAGATGATGTCGAAAACATTAAAGAAGCAAACGAAACTGAACGAAGAATTCATGAAGAATCTCATGAATGATGAGATAACTAACGAAATGTACAGCTCATGGCTAAACTCAAGGCGAAGCACTAACTTGGAGAAACTACACTTTATTATCGGCCATGGAATTATTAGGAACGAACTTCGGTGAGAGTGTAACGTTATCCCAAAGTGTAATCTTGCTTGTTTTACAAGCTAAGTTAATACAGGTCTAGGAAAAAAAATATTTACCTTTCGGTAACCTTTTCCATTTTTCAAAATCTCTTTATTGAAATTGAAATTGAAATTGAAAATTTATTTATTCAGACTTTTACATCCATTTTGTTATGCTTACGTTGGTTTTTTTTATTTCAGTGATGAAATCCTCTGCCAACTCTGCAAACAGCTGACCAACAACCCATCGAAGGCATCCCACGCCCGAGGATGGATACTACTGTCCCTATGCATCGGCTGTTTCCCACCTTCAGAGCGATTCGTCAAATACTTACGCAACTTCATCCGATCTGGCCCACCTGGTTACGCACCATACTGCGAAGGAAGACTGGTTAGAACCTTTAAGAATCGGTCAAGAACCCAACCACCCAGCTGGTTAGAACTACAAGCCACAAAGACAAAGAAACCAATTTTACTCACAGTTACTCTCATGGATGAAACGATGAAGACTATACAATCTGATTCCGCCACAACTGCTGAAGAGATCTGCCAGCAGATTGCTGATAATATCGGCTTGAATGATACTTTTGGATTCTCGCTATACATAACGCTGTACGACAAAGTTCTGTCGTTGGGAAGCGAAGGTGAGCACATTATGGATGCTATATCTCAGTGCGAACAGTTCGCAAAAGAACAGAATACTCCAGAGAAGAACGCTCCATGGAGACTCTTCTATAGGAAAGAAGTGTTCACTCCCTGGCATAACCCGACAGACGATGCCGTCGCAACTAATCTCATCTACTACCAAGTGGCTAAAGGAGTGAAGTTCGGAGAGTACCGATGTAATTCCGAAAAAGATCTAGCAATGATTGCTGCTCAACAACATTACATTGAATATGGGAATCGAATTGATCCAAACGTGTTACGGAAAGTCATAGTCAACTACATTCCAAACCAGTTTATCCAGTCAAATGATGCTGCTTTGACTAAATGGGAACACCTTGTGACAAAAGCATTTGAATCTTCGCAAAGTGTTCAGTCTAATGTCGACCCCTTGAAGTGTAAGGAAGATATCGTAATTTTCGCGAAGTTGAAGTGGCCAATGCTCTTCTCGAGGTTCTTTGAAGCTATGAAACTCAAAGGCGAGACGATTAACAAAGATGTTGTTATAATCGCTATTAATTGGACCGGCATTTACATCGTTGATCAACTTGAACATATACTTATGGAAATATCTTTTGCTGAAGTGACTTATGTAGCATACAATGAAGACGACGATTTTGAGAATTTAGGAAGGGTTACGATCAGAACGATAGAACAGGAAGAATTTGTATTCCGAAGTGTAGACGCAAGTGAAATGAGTTCTCTGATTATATTCCTTATTGACGGATTGAAGCGTCGATCACTGTATGTTATAGCGCAGACCGATTCTGAGGGTTACAATGACGCGTCTTCGTTCCTGCAATACAAGAAAGGAGAACTTATAACCCTGTTACATGATTGTACAGGAGAAACCCTCATGCATTCCACATGGGGTCATGGTGTATGTAACGGCCAAGAAGGTCTATTCCCCACTGAACAAGTGTACATAATTCCGTCAATAACCCAACCTTCCGCCTCAATCCTCGAGGTGTTCAAAAAAGGAAATGTTCAAATGGCAAAGAAATCGAACTCTAAATACAACACGATTCAAAGAAAGCGCATGCATACATTAGAAAATTATGCTAAGGAACATTTCAGAGAAAACGACGATATTTATGCGACCATCTCGAGGCAATCTACGTTGACGACGGCCAAGAGAGCTGTATCAGCAGATTTGTGGGTTCACACGCGCGAGCCTATCAGGAAACCACTGCTGAAGAAACTTATGGCTAACGAAACTGTTGCCAAAGCAGCAGTTACATCATACTATGGAATTTTGAAGTACATGGGAGATTTACCTGCCCCGAAAGCCAGATCATCAACTGAATATACGGACGAGATCTTCAGAAATGCTATATCAGAGCTAACATTGCGAGATGAAGTTTACTGCCAGATTATGAAACAATTAACCAACAATAGAATACAGCTAAGCGAGGAGAGAGGTTGGGAGCTAATGTGGCTAATAACAGGGATATTTCCTTGCGGACAAACGCTAATAAAAGAGTTGGTAGAGTTTCTGAAGACGCGACCACATCCTATCGCTAAGGAATGTTTAAAACGCGTGTTCAGGACTCAAAAGAGTGGTTCTAGAATGTACGCGCCGTACGTTGTTGAAGTAGAAGCTATACAACATAGGAGTATGCAGATATATCACAAAGTTTACTTCCCTGATGATACGGATGAGGCTTTTGAAGTGGACTCTGCTACAAAAGCGAGGGACCTGTGTGAACAGATTACTGGAAGGTTGAATTTGAAGAACTCTGACGGGTTCAGTTTGTTCGTGAAGATTGCTGATAAGGTCTTTTCAGTGCCAGATAACTATTACTTCTTCGATTTTGTTCATGAGCTTGTCGAATGGATGAAGCAGACGCGGCCTGTTCGAGGAGGTAAATATATTTAGTCTTCTTAGCTCTCTGTGGTTCTAGATCTTTGCTTTGTTGTAATTATATATGATTATAAATACTTTTCAGCCGGTGCGACACTGCAGTTGAACTACCAAATATTCTTTATGAAGAAGCTTTGGATAAACACCATTCCCGGCCGAGATAAATTCGCCGATCAAATATTCTACTACCCGCAAGAACTACCTAAATACTTACGCGGATACCACAAGACATCGAAGCAAGACCTTACTGAGTTAGCCGCTTTGGTATACAGAGCGAGGTTTGGTTCCGATCAGTCTGTATTGCCACAAATATCTCAAATGCTAGAGGAGTTCATACCGCCAGATATGGTCCGTATTCAATCTCAATCGAACTGGAAATCGCAAATAACATCAGCGTATCTTCAACAAGGTGTGATGACGGAAAACGAAGCAAAGGAGCAGTTTTTGAAGAAGATTTACCAAATGCCTACGTTTGGGACGGCGTTCTTCGAGGTGAAGCAAACCTCCGATCCATCTTACCCTGAGCTGGTTGTGATTGGTATCAATAGAAATGGTGTGAGCATTATTCATCCACAAAGTCGGGTAAGTGACTGTAGTTTTGTTGTTGTAACTCAGTGGAAATAAGCTTCTTTACTTTACCAATATCTGCACCAAAATGCGTCAAATTCTACATCAGGGATCAAACTGGGTCACAAAATTCACGCAAAAAGTCTAAACTTTTGCTACAATTAGAATATAACCACAGCGAGCAGAAGCAAGCTGTGTGGTGCAGGCTTAGAATTTGCACTACCCCATGACTTCCCGCGGGTGTCGTAAGAGGCGACTAAGGGATATTTACCGGAGGCGGGCAGCAAAGCCTCCTGCAGAAAAGTTCTGCCACCAAACTGCGATCCCCAATCCCCAATGGCATTGGGGATTGTGGGCATTGCCCCCCATGAGGTAACAGCCAATAAAGGCGCTTTTCAGGGAGAGGCCTGCGTCCAGCAGGGGACCAATATAGGCTGTTGATGTTGAGGTTGAGGTAAGCCCGTCATTACACACAATAATCAAAGATAATACAATAACTTCACAAATTATTGTGAAGTTATTGTATTCTCTTTGATTATTGTGTGTAATTACCAGCCTAGACATTAGTCTAGGCTGGTATTATTCAAAATATTTACAACTAGCCGCGCCCCTCTTGTACAGCGTAAAATGTATAAAAACTTCTGTTGTCATTAAGGCCAATTTGACACATACCTATTTGTTTGAGAATAAATAAACCGATTTTTATGAAACCTTTTCTTTTACAGGATGTTTTAATAACTCATCCGTTCTCGCAACTATCCAACTGGTCATCTGGCAACACTTTCTTCCACATGACTATGGGTAATTTTCTGAGGGGAACTAAGATTCTCTGCGAAACGTCGCTGGGCTATAAAATGGACGACCTCATTTCATCCTACATTGCGGTGTTGAGGCAATCTTTCAATCAGAAGCCAATAACCACTAGAAGCTAGAATAGATCACTCGCATTCACACAGAGGTCCGTTTTACAGGATTAGATAATTATTTTGTAAACTCGACGCCAAAACGAGAATGTTTTATTTCAGAGTTGTGTACAAATATTGTACCTTGACAATGTCTAGAGTTGAGTTAGTAGCGGCGAGTTCTGTCCGACACACTTAGTACTTATACTTGCCTACCTATTCCAACAGAGTTCTTACATCTGTGACTGTGCCTGTTCCGAATCAAGTAAAAACTCATATCTTCTGTGTGAATGCGCACTTAATAAGATCCAAAAGGTTAATCTATACATAGTTACATGATCAAAAAATCATTACATTAAAAAGCCTAGTTGTAAGTAGGTAGGTAAAGTAGGTATATATAATACATAACCTCTATTTTAGTGGAATAGTGTTGCCTGTTTTTTCATTAGACGGCAGGGTCAGTTTGGTCTCCGCTCCGCGCCCTCCTACAGTATACAAATCAAATACAATACACATACAGTTTTGCCCGGCGCCGTTGCCGCGCCGTGTCGCCGTGCCGGTGAGTTGAAAAACGAGCCATACATTTTTGCTTCGACGGCACAGGACCGGGGCGGCACGGCGGCGGCGGCGCTCTTGCCTTGGCTAGCCTTGCCGTCTAATAGAAAAATAGCCATTAGGTATTATTTGTATTGTATCTACGTCGTGTGTAAAATAAAAACTTTAATCAACTATGAATTTTATTATAGTACCTAACCTACCTACTTACCGGTAAAATATTATATTGGGCCTACCCGTACAACAAAGTGTAACGGAACCATTAGTGTCCGTTACACTTAACACTTACAGTAATGAAGTCTATATATTTCAATATTTCGGGATTTTGAATAAGGTCTAGAGAGATATTGGTTTCAATATGCGACAGAACATGATAAAATCCTATGAATAGAAGGTTTTTAAGGTTTTTAATAGGCTATAGAGATTACTAGAGATTTGAGTCGTAAATTTATTTGGTATTCTATTACCATAAGATTACAATCTCTATGACTTTTAATATCGTGTCAATAATGTGGTGGGGCCATTCCTTCTACGCTTAAATCTTAGGTCGTTCTCGCTTTAGTGCGAGTGAGATGGCTTTCGTCAGCGTTCTATAGGTTTCTCCTTCTACGGGTGGGGCATATAATCATACGTAGAAGGAGAAACCTTCTTTATCAATGTAATCATAATTGTAATAGTCATAGATATGGCATAACATAAACAAAAAGAGATCGTGTTAGTAGAATACCAAAAGGTGTCAATGGCGGTGATTGTTACGCGATAATGAAGCGATAATATTGTCATAGTGAGGCGATTGGAATCAGGCCCCAGATTAATTGTATTCATCTTCTTGGACTCCTTCTCAAAGTTGTTTTCAGATTCTGCCCGAGGTACGTGTTTTCTATTCAGAAACTATTTCGAAAAGGTGACGTACGACCACCGGTAAATGTGGCCATTGATCATGACTTTGGTCATAACCAAATTCATGCCAAGAGCGATGTATCGGGAGGCTGAAGCTTATAGACGTGGCTGGAGTGAGATGGGTCTGTAGTTTTTATAGAGCTTTGTTTCCCTTTTTTACTTTAAAATGTATGTAGGTAGGTAGATGTTCAGAGCCAAATATCTCATAAACCACAGGAGGTCTAATTCTAAGCTTTGCAGGAGAACTAGATACGCCTAGTATTTATGTTCCTTGACTAGATACGTAGAGCCAGTTATTGTACGGGACAGTTATTTGGCATAGTTCACGATTCTTTATCTCGCTTTAAATTTCGTCAAAATCAGTAGGGCTGCCAGCTAGACGTCAAGATAGCTGCCACAGTGAAAGACCTAAATATCTCCTAAAGTACTGGGGCACTATTTATTTTACTTAGTCGATAGGTAACCAATGGGTACCTAACGCTTTTTTTTTTTTTTTGCTGATTGAAATATTTATTCCATTTGCGTACCTACTTAATATTATAGTGAGTGGCAGCCATAGATGATACCATGCATAGATGTAAGATGGCAGCACAGACACACCTTGCATTCCGAGTTGCGCCAATATCGATATTAGCGCGCTATCAAGCGTTCCGACTTACCGTGAGCGGGACAACGATGTCTCGTGTGACGTCATAGATGACGTCATTACATGCGCCATTTTGCGATATCAGTGACCATCCTACATACAGAAATCACTGTGAGCGCGCTGTCAAAACTGACAGTTGGCATTTATTTTCTTCGCCATCCTGTCCTCCTTCCGCGGAGAGTATTTATTTACGTTCCTTGATCTTGTCTGTTTGATAAAAAATTATATTTGTTTGCAAGTTTTTTAAAGAGAAATGGAAATTCATATAGATGACGATGTCAACAACGGTCGGAGAATAACTTTAATGCTCTCTCAAGAGCAGTACGAGAGGGAACAAATTGGATTGATCGCTGTCCCACTCCCCAACCGAGTCATCGGAATCATTTGAGAACAAAAAGTTCGAATTTCGGCCATTTTTACTGGATTTCGAATTGTTGTGCTGTTTATTTTTTTGACTAACAAGTATCTGACAGGCGAGGAAGCGACACGTGACCGTGAGCACGTTCATTGAGTGTTCCGAGATAGGATAGCACTCAACTGTCAATAATCGTGATAACTAACTCGGAACGTCAAATATCGTTGAGATCGCTAACATCGATAATAGCTCATCTCGGAACGCACGGACAGTGTGCCATGAAATATGAAAACTAAATTGATTTTGTTGAAAAAAAGACGATCCTACTGACAGAACTGGACCAATTTAAATGGAACCACACGGGTAGCACCAGCTTTCAAATATAAAAAGAATCATGAAAATCCGACCACCCAGTCAAAAGTTCTGTGGTAACAAACATAAAAAAATACAGTCGAATTGAGAACCCTCTCCTTTTTATGAAGTCGGTTTGAAAATAAAACGAACTGTCAAGTCCATCCAAGCCAGACACAGACAGACAGAACCATGGTATAAGCAGAACAGAAGCTACCCCTATCTCACAAGAAGTTGAACTCTTTGGTTAGGCGGGCGCAAAGAGAATACAATAACTTGAAATGTTTTGTTTTGTTTGTTTCTAAAATCCCGCAAGAGTTTGTTGTAAACTTGAGAAAATATGGAAACGATACCGAACATTTCTTTGGAGGATGGTTTAGACGTAAGGTGCGGCATCGAAGTACCTATCTACGGACAACAAAAGTACCTTGTCTTCAATTTCGGTTCATTCTTTTTTATTTTATTACCATTTCGTGAATACTTTATTTCAGGCAGATAGTTACGACTGGGTCAGTTTTACGTCTAAATGAATTTTACGATGAAGAAGCCTTTGAACCAGGAATTACTGAAACAATTATTGTGGACCAGATTGGGGAGCCTCAAAGTGACTTCTCAGTCTTGGCCACAAAGATGACTTCAGTAGATTCAAATGGGTTCGTAAAAAAGCGTATCCTTGAAGAAGGCGGTGGTGTACCTCTGGATGAAGGCTGTACTGTATATGTGGCTTTCTCTGCATACTGGGAGAAAGTTAAAGACCCTTTTGTTGTTATTACGCTGAATAAACCTATGGTAATCTTCGTTGTCTTTTGAGTAGATATGCCATCTGTTGTTATTATAAACAATTCTAATTACATTCAGATCATGTTTTAGGAAGTGGATCTCAAAGAAAATGGGTTGTTACCTGGATTGAATATGGCAATAAATACTATGCTTGTTGGTGAGCTATCCCTCTTTCTGTTGTCACATAAAGTAATGTATGGAGAGCTTGGGATTCCTCCTAGAATAAAACCCGCATCACCTTGTATTTTTTACATAAAACTTCTCAAAAGCACATTGACTCCTAAAGAAGGGTAAGATTTAGAATGGAACATTGACAGTCACACTCACGAGATATTAATGATTAGGTAGTTATAGCTATCACTTAGTAAAGATTTTAATACAAAAGCCTTACTTAGTGACAGTTAAAGTAAGCATTAACATCTCTGAGTGTGGTGCTAACTTCTTAAGATGTAATTGTAGATTTGATGGAATAATGTACCTCAATCCGTATTATTTCAGAAAACTCAACCTATCAGAGTCCAACATGTTCACAAGAGTCTTGAAAGAAGCCAAAATGCTGTACAGATCTGGAAATGAAATGTTCAAATGTATGAACCTGCCACTGGCTATTAATTTTTTTAAAAGAGCAGTAAATTTGCTTCAGAAATGTAGACTGGCTGACGAAGCGGAGGAACAAATCCAAGAGAAATTACTCAAAAAGTTATACATGAATTTAGCTATTGCCTACAATAAATCAAAACAACCGCTCAAAGCTTGTATAGCTTGTAATGAACTTCAAAGATTAGGCAATCTTTGGAATAATGGAAAAGCTTTGTTGCAAAATGCCAAAGCCCTGAGAATGATAGGGCAGTATGACAGTGCAGAAAAAAGACTAAGAAGAGCTATACAACTTTACCCAGATAGTAAAGACATGCAATCTGAACTAAAACTCTTAAAAAGCACCAGAGATGCATGCAATCAGGATAAACTCTTAAGTTCGAGGTTGTTATGCAGTGAGGATGTGGTCCATAGTAAGTTCAAAGAAGAGGTGAACAAATTGATAAAAAATTACAAGGAAAATCCTAATCTTTGCAAGATAATCCTTCCACCAGGTTTGAATTCTGATGAAATGGCATATGTGAGACAAGTTTGCATACAAGAAAATCTGTTTTTGAACTCTGTTCCCAAATATCATGAGGATAACATGGAGTCGACAGAGTCTGAAAAAATGTATAATCCACGTTTTATGATTGACAATGACCAGGAAAGCCTTTGCGATGGTCTGTCTGATTTCTCATTGAATTAAAGATAGCTGAGAGACAAAGTAATCATTTGTTAAAGACTGCAAAATATGATAAAATTATGTTTGATCTATTCTTTTTTATTTCTTAGGTTTGCATAATAATTTGACAAAAATTATAGGTTTTGTTGTTTCAGTCAGATTCAAGCTGGTTCTACCTGTGGGTTCTACACCCGATAGGGCGATATACACTAACCAAACTCGATGTACAATATTTGTAAACAAACCAAGACAGACTAAAACTCGCTTGGCGTCTAGTTAGTTTCTGAAGTCATTGGGACAAATATTTTATTTTATTTATTTAACAAAAACCACAGTCCTTATTCTACATAAACCTAAAATACATGTTTTTCTTATGACCAATAACAGATTTATGTTTTACATTTTATAGGTGGATAATTTTAAACAGACAAAAAGCATGTTTCGGTGTTAATAAAATACACCAGTACTGTTTACAAATGTAGAGATCTTATTTATTTATGTGTATTGAAGGAAGGATCCCAAATGTACAAGTAATGTTAATTGCGTAGAAAAAGATACCTATACATAACTGAAAATTCACCCTGAATTTTCAGTTAAGTATAGGCAGCTTGTTTACAAACATTATATATCGAGTTTGGCTAGTGTATAGCTTACTGGGTTTTTCAATCATTTTAGTCTCGCACAACTTGAACTCAGCAGCATGCAGCTAGAATCTAAAATATCATTTTGCTAATGCTCAGAAAAAGACCAATATGATCAATATAGAAACAGGCCAGTAGGCAACAAACTGAGTACCTACCTATGTGGTAAGAGAGCATAGTAATCAACACCAAATTGAAGACCTGGCTTTACAAACGTTCATGGTGATGGGCAGAACCTGCGGAGATTCACGCAGTGTCAGTGAATCACACTAATATTATAAATGCGAAAGTTTGTATGGATAGATGTTAGTTGTTACTCTTTCACGCCAAAACTTCTATACGGATCTGGGTGAAATTTTGCATACAGGTAATTATAATCATAGAATCAAACATAGGCTACTTTTTATCCCATAAATCAGTTCCCGTGGGATGAAAATCACCTTTTGACGTTTTCATAGGAACAACGCGTGCGAAGCCGCGGGGCGAAGCTAGGTACCAATAACTGTAATTTCATTTTGTAGGTCTGCTAGAAGTACCTAGGTACAGTACGTATATACCTTAACATTTTTATGATCCGTAAGAATCCGTCAGTGATGATGACGCTACTTTGAGGATGTAAGTTGTAGGTAAATTGAAGTTCAGGAAATAACTTTCCTGAACTTCAATTTACCTACATAACCAAAACGATTATTATTTCGTTTCATTTGTAACAAAGATATCGCTAGCTGAAATGTGCCTCAACTTGATGATGATTTGGTAGGGCCACTGCCGTAGCTCCTGATAAAAATAAACCTCAGTTCAACAAATTATACTTTAATGTTTAATTACAATTTCTCATAAAGCTAGATCTCGACTACAATCTATTAGCGGTACCATACCATAGTCTCTTCAAATGCAACATACTTAAAACAATATTTTGTGTATAAACAAATGCATAAGTACAGAACCAATCCCAGATTTCACTGTACATAACCAGTCAGATATTTAGCCTTGTGAAGGTAGGTTGAGGAGAACATTTTGTCCAGCTGGGAGGTATGTAACATTGCGGGATTTGGATAGTTGGTAGGCAATGTCTTCCGCGGCTTCAATACGTCTGAGCTCCACTAAACCTTCACCTGCTGCGCCGAAGGATTTGGCGAGGAGAACCGCAGCCTGCGCGTCACCCTCTGCCGCAATAATAGCCGCTTTCTTCTGCTGTTCAGCCTTCTCTACAAGGAATCTGGCTTTTTCTGCATCTTGTTGGGCGACTTGTTTCAGCTCGACGGCTTGGGTGAACTCCTTGCCGAATGTCAAATGAGTGATGGAAATGTCATCAAGGATTAGACCGAATTGCGACGCTCTCTCAGTCAATAGCTCACTGACTTTCTGTGACACGGTCTGAAAAATATATAAAAGATACATTATAAATAGTTTTTAAGCTATTGCATAGCTTCTATCACGGGCCTTGAGCGTGGAGACTGAATTCAGAAATTCCGTAACGAAAATAACCTAACACCCCCCACTCCGACCGGCACAGTGGTGATACTTTTTAGTTTTGCCATCATTTGAATAGCAGAACTTTTAATGACTTTTTGAAATATCACGCTTGTCTCTTTAGTTCAGCAACTCGCCTATATGTGGCAGTGGGATAAAAAATGCTATGCAATAGCTTTACCGCGGCAGTCCCCGAGTGCCAGACGTCTTTTTTTTGATGAGATGCGCGTTAGAGCTTCCGCTTTCGGAAAGAAACGAACGACGAGTCGCTATAGCAGTAAGTATCTTTACATGAATCTTTGGACACGCTATAGGTTCCTTCTGCATCAGTATATTAATTTATTATGTACGTACATTAACGTGTAACTAGCGTACTTGATTCTGACTTGAACTTGATTCTGTATTGACGGACGGGACGACCCTTCGGAACGTATTTATGTATCCGTCAAGGTAGCGTGCACATAAGCGATGATATTACGTTTATTGAACCGAGTGAACGCAGTGAACGAAGTTCTCAGGGTCAACATTCTCGTAGTTTTGTCAGTATGCCTGTACTCCTCTACAGGTTGTATTTTACAATCGATCGTTACGAAATCTCGTGTACAGATTCAACAATTTTATAGATTTTTTTGTCGTCGGGGATTTTTGATTAAAGGTGTACTTCCCCCAAAAATAGGCAAAAAGGGGGCTTAGGCCTCGGTCTCGAATTTTGCGAGCAGCGGGGCGGCGGCGGCGGCGGCGCGGGAGCGGCAGGATCCTATGCGTATCGTCAAATGGACCGCCGAACGAGCGGTGCACTCCAGTCGAGCGGTGACCGTCCCGCGTTGCGCGTCTGCATTGTAGTATAGTGTTGTACTTTTTTATATACCTCTAAAACTTTTTGGATTAATTCCAGACTCTAAATCACTCTTGATAGTTTCTACAATATAGTCAAAAGTTTCTACACTCATTCTGGTGTAGTCGTAGAATTTATCGGGATTTTGTCTCTGTTCTTCATAATTTCGATAAAACTCGCCATTTATTTTCCTTGCCCTATAGTAGGGATCCACTTCTTCTTTTGCCCACAATAAATCGAGCGTTAGGAATACATTTGAATCAAAAAGATGTTGTCGCCGATTTTCAGACATTTCGTTTGCGAATGTCGACAACACAACCACGAACACAACACTACACCGCTACAGTGCCGCGCGATCTGCCCGCTGGTTTCGAGAACAGGTATGCGTTGCCCGCCCCTCTCCCGCGCCGCCGCCGCCGCCGCCCCGCTGCCCGCAAAATTCGAGACCGAGGCCTTAAGACTGTCTTCGCTTTGAGTCATCTGATTTCGATGATTTTATTTTTAAATAAAAGATTGTACTTAGTTCTCATAAAAAATTGGTAAAGATTTGATCAGTATTTTTGGCACGGCCAGCAGATCAATAGACGCAAAATGCAATAGGCAAACGCCGCGCCACCATTACAATTATTATTATAACATTTTGAGAGTACTAAACCTCCTATTACGGCCACGCGCATGCTTGCAGTTTGTGCAGTAAGAACTACATTGATTTTTACAGAGATGGCGCTCATGCACCTAAGAGTTTTGGTTTCAAAGATTATTTCATAGTAGTAGCACTAGAGAGGTAAGTACACTCATAAATAATTGGTGAAAATCTGATGCGGATTAAAGATGTGCTAAACAGAGTAGCTCCTCAAAGAACGTTGTGATTTGCTAATGCTAGCTACCTAGCGCTACCTGTTGGTTCATATAAGTAACATTTAGTGTTCCATGAAAGTGAAGTCTTGTACCAATTAAACTATAATTATTAAATTTTACAATTATGGAGCTTCAGTCTACCTACCTATCAATTTTGAATCGATAAATACTCGTAAACGCAATCTATTAAAAATACCTAGGAACATAATTTGGTTTTCATTGACTTTAGTTAGTTTTTTTGTTGAGAGAAAAGAAGCATGAGAAGACGTTGGTCGCTCGCGGCGGGCGGCGGCGGCGGTCTAGGTAGGTTAGGTATCATAGGGAATGTTCTTATAGTTAATTACAATTGTGGAGCTTCAGTCTACCTACCTATTAATTTAGAATCGATAAATAAACGCCATCTATTAAAAATACCTAGAAACATAATTTGGTTTTCATTGACTTTAGTTAGTTTTTTTGTTGTTTGAAGCTGGTGTTTGTGCAACAGTTTGGCGCGTTATTTTTGTGTGTGGTAAAAAGAAAGGAAGCATGAGAAGACGTTGGTCGCTCGCGGCGGGCGGCGGCGGCGGCGGCCTAGGTAGGTTAGGTATCATAGGGAATGTTCTAATAGTTTCACTTTTACACTATTTTTTAAATAGTGTTTGTTAGCATATGCCAACAGACACATTTATTGATATCAATAAATGTAATATCGCTATGTGTCCACTACTTTGACGGACACGTATTTATAATAAAAAGGCATAAAAAGGCCAACAAATAATGAGGTCAAGGTTTAAAAATGGTAACAAATAAAATGATTAAGGTATAAAAATATCATCAATTTTTTTTCTAGTTTGGTATTTACTTTATGGACATTAGCCATTATTATACCTAGTCATTATTTGTTTTTGACATTTTAGTCACCTAAATTGTACATAGTTTCAGGCTTGGATAAAAATATAGGCTGCTTGTTATCCCTAGAAAAGCTACTAGAGTTGTCTTTCTTCATTACTGGAACCTTACCTCTCTCTGTGTAATAAGCTCTCCAGCATCAAACTGGGCTACAACTGCTTTGAGGACTTCGGAGGTGATGGAAGGAAGCACTCTCTCATCATAATCCACACCCAGGATTGTGTAGATTCTTGGTAGCTGATCAGGTATAGGTCTGAACAGGATACGGAGTGTGATGTTCACATTTTGGAGATCTGAAATGGAGAGATACTAATAAATGTATTGATTTATGCATTGGTTGATTATTAGTTTACTCAAACATGCTACATATTCTATGATATATAATATGTAGTATTTGAGCAAAGTTTTTCTCTGCCTTCATTTCGGCTTGTTTATCAAGGGCCTGAACCTACGCTGCACTACACTTTCATCAACAGGGCCAGTAACATAATATTGACCTCTTCAGTAATTAACTTATTATGGTATAAGTAGGAACTATTACTGATGTTTGTATGGAAAACTCGAACTAAATTGAATCTTATTACTACTTCGGACATACCTTTACTGCCTGTGACAGTGGGAACATTTCTGGGACGCGATCGGATGTCAAATATGATGGGTCTCTGTACCCAAGGGACAAAGAAGTGTGTGCCTTCACCCACCACCAAGTTCTTGACACCTTGGAATCTGTCAAAGATTACTGCTCTGTTGCCTCCATCAACTGGAAATAACCAAAAACGGATTTTATTGCTGACATCAATAACTAGCTTGAAAAATTCACAAGTTCAGTTGATAATGACTTCTGGCTTTAAATTTTTAGCCTTAAAACAAAAATCAAGGAGTAAAAATCTAAGATCACACCCACACTGTGCCCATCTATTGCAATGGTTGAGATAAGCTTAGGGTTCAATTGGAATCTTTCATTGCCTCACTATATCCAGGCGACCATCAAAGCAACCTGACAACCTATATAGTTTTTGTAATTTGATCATGGTTTATTTACTAACATGCTCCATGCTGGATGGATAAACCATAGTGCGACTGTTCCACAGTGCGACTGTTCCATAGCCTAAGGAAGAATAAGCCAAATCTTAATAAAAATTATATTCCCACTAATGAGCAGGTACAGGTACACTACACACCATTGTAAAGGGCAGAGTTCACTACACCGCCAACAAGTGCCACTCCTAAGCCCAGTTGTCCAATCCGGTTGAAAAGCTGTGCTGCCATTTCTGCAAGTAAACAATTCCGATTGAATTTTGATGTAACGGACAATTTGACTTAGATAATCTATCTCATTATCTTGCATTTTAGTAGAACTTGTATTTATAAATTATATTGCAAGATTCGAGGATGGATTGAGTCAGATTGTTTGATCCGAAACATGTCAAAATTGATTGTGTTTTTACACAATCTATGCGTTTTTTAGAATAAAATAGGGGTTCGGTCTCACATCTAGAAGTTACACTAATAGTTCTGTTTCAAAGTGTTCCTAAACCAGCTGTATTCGAGAAATTACCTAATGCACGGTATGAAATCTAACCTCAATTCTTGACCGCCAAGGAAACTTCAGATGTTTTGATCTCTCTCAGCTACAATTTCAACTATTCTTACCTCAGAAAAATATATGTTATCCCGGTTTTTCTTTATTTTTGTGTAAAATTCAACAAAAATTCTATGAAATTCTCAAAATCTCTTTTTCTACGCAAAATTCGTAATCGCGAAGCACAGACAGAACAGACTAAAAATAAATAAAGGCGAAGGGAACGAATGAATGAGGTATTATATGAAGTTCATTCACTTCAAGCCATACTCACACCACCACCGGTGCTATTTTTTAAGCACGACCTGTGTCGCGCTATTTTGCGATTTGTTTGCAGTTCATTTTGTACTAAAACGCATACGTTGACGCACACTACCGATAATTTATCCGAGGCGAAAATTCACAAGATGCGCTAACTAATTAGCGTCTGTGTGCGGAGGGCAGTTAAGGTGTGAAGGTCGATAAATACCTACCGTAGTAGGTACCTTTAGATTTCTTTATTCGATATTTTGACAATGCGATCTTGATCTATAAAACTCTATTAATTTGAACCAAAACTACGGGGGAGGTACCACAAGGGCACACAAAGGGCATAGCCCAGCGGTTGTCGGTTCAGTTATTGTATTCTCTTTGGTCGGTTCTTCACGAGATATGGCCGGCCCACTGCCACTTCAGTTTGCAAATTTTTTGAGCTATGTCGATAACTTTGGTTCTCTGTCGGATGTATTCGTTACGAATCCTATCCTTCAGAGAGACTCCGAGCATAGCTTTTTCCATAGCTCGCTGAGCTACTTTGATTTAATGCTGTGTGAATTGTCCAACATTATTTATTTTTTTTTTTTTTTTTTTTGAACTGGTGGACCAGCCCTATCGTGAGTGTCTACGTCCAAGGAACATAATACTCCAAGTCTTAGCATCGTAGATCATGACGGGTAGGACCAAGGTAGGACCTTAGTTCCTAATATCTGTGGGTAGGACGCACATAATGAAAACTTTCGTTTTCAAGCATTGCGGTATGTATGAATGACGACGTAGGACTTACCTACGTAATATACCTATCTATTTAAAGCTACTGAAGTTGAGCAACTGAGTATAAGAGTAAAGTTGTTTATTCAGTCCAGAATGATAATTATATTTATCTTTGTTGGTTCTGGGGCTCTGGTGAATTGACCTTAATGTACCTACTTTAATCGTGCAAGGGCAACATTGCAATCATTTTAACAGTTATTTTGCAAGACAACGTTTCTCAAACGTAATTCTTGTTTTAATTTTCAAACATAAAAAATAGTTCGTAAACAAAGAACATATTATAAAGAGAATACTGCGTAGGCCGATGAGTGACTGACCTACCCTAACTATTAAATAAAAAAAACCAGTGTTTTTAAGTGACAGTGATCATGGTCAAAGTTCCAGACGTGGAAAGATGTTGTTTCTGCTGTCCTCTACGCAAGGGGATTCTGCTTTTTGGGATCATTAACATCGTAAGTTTTTATTCCCTACCTACTCTACCTAGTACCAACTAACTTGATAAGTACCCTACCTATTTTAATGTCTACCTTACCTACCTATACAGGGTGGTACAGTTACGTCATAAAAAAAAAACATACCCTGGGGGTACCCGAAAATACCCAGAAATAGAGGTATTGGCAGAGTGGTGCTGGCTTAGAATTGGCACCACACCATCTCTTCCTGTGGATGTCTTAAGAGGCGACTAAGGCATATCTACCAGGGACGGGCAGCAACGCCAACAATTACTGAACTGCGATCCCCAACCCGCATGCCCAGCGTGGGGATAGTGGGGATAGCTAAATAAAAATAAATACCAACAAGGCGCAGGAGGTTGCGGGTTCGATTCCCGCCTCGGGACAAATATTTGTACGATCTGCAGATATTTGTTCAGGCCGATATTTTTTTATCAGATGTTTTCTATGAATAATAAAAAAATATCAATCTATGTAGTGTATTGTAAGTATTATGTATTTATCAGTTATCTTATTTAGTACCCATAACACAAGCTCTGCTTAGCTTGGGGCTAGTTAATGCTGTGTGATTTGTCCCACAATATTTATTAAGCTATTGCATAGCTTCTATCGCGGGCCTTGAGCGTGGAGACCGAATCCAGAAATTCCGTAACGAAAAAACCTTACGTTTTAGTCAAAATGAACCATAAGCAATTGAGATAAAATTCATTTTTATTTATTTATCAAAAACCTACTTTGTAACCTTTTTCTGATATAATTTTATTTATCTATTATCTTATTTATTGTTGAGGTTGAGGTAGAAAATACCAACAATGTCCTCGCGGTGGAGGCTGCATATCGGATACCTAAAATAACTGGTATGTAACCACATTATATATGATCATGGACGGATGAGATCTTCCTTCACAGATATTCTCTCTGGCAGCCGTGGCCTGGTTGGTATACACGACAGAACTGAAGAAGGCCAAGTTTATTGATGGCTCGCTAGAGGAGGCTACATCCACGGTTCTATTCAGCATTTTCGGGATGAGCGTGATCTTAAATATTTTGCTGCTTTTCGCTGGATGCCAGGTACTCTCATCCTTATTCATATATTCACCAACTAGCTGCGCCCCGCCGCTTCGCACGCGTTATTTCTATGGAAACGTTTAAAGGTGATTTATATCCCACGGGAACTGGATAAAAAGTTGCCTATTTTTGATTCCAAGATAAGAACTACATATCTGTATCCAAATTTTCAGCCCGATCCGTTCAGTAGTTTTGGCGTGAAGAGGTAACAAACATCCATCCATCCATAGATCCATACATCCATACAAACTTTCGCATTTATAATATTAGTGTGATTACCTTAACTTTGAGACGTAAGTATTATACATATTATGAGGTAGAGATACTGTTGGGGCGATTTATGCCCAAAGGTTCCCTTAGATTCTCTTATTTAGGGGACCACCAGGTAATCTAACGTACCTACTACCTACTCACACTTTGAAAATATGTTTGAGTCAATCAAGCCAACACATTTAACACTTCCAGTGCCAATGACTCGCCCTGCGTGTTCACGTAATTTTTATTCCAGTAGGTACCGGTGACGCACCTGGCGCCGAATGAATAATAAAACAAAAAAAAATACAGACGAATTTAGAGAGTGGACGGACACTCTAAATTCGTCTGTATTTTTTTTGTTATATTTTGATAATCTGACCACAGAGCCAAAAGTACAGAGGTGACTCAGATTTTTTGACTGGGTGGTCCGATTTTCATGGTTTTTTTTTATATGAAAGCTGGTGCTTTCCGTTTGGTCTTATTTTTATTTGGTCCATTTCTGACGCCATCAAAATCTATAAAAAAACTATAAATATTAAAACAAGATTATTTCATACAATTTAATAATGTACATCTATCGTGAGGACAGGGAACTACGCATGAGGGTCAAATAGACTCATCCCTCTGAAAAATGCGTGTGAAACCGCAAGCAAAAGCTATGTATATATTTTATATTATATTTTTTATAAATTAAAGCTATGTATGTACCGACCGATAGACCTTATTTCCACTCCCTGTCTCAAATAAGACAAATATTTCAGAAAGACATCGCCATGCTGAGGTTGTTCAACTGTTACGCGGTGGCGATATCTCTGGCTGCGATGGTGCCAACCTTCATTCTCCTCTCGAGAGCCATGTACTACGATACGGGAGTCGCTTTGTTTGCAATAGGTACAATAACAATACTTTATCACAATAATATTGAATAATAGGTACATAACCTCAGAGCAAGATAACCCTTGACATTTTGGGTTCATCATACGTAACAGTAAAGCTTTTAAATCATCCCATACTAAAATCAAACTATACGAAACCCTTGTCCGTCCCATTCTAGAATATTGCTCTGTTATCTGGAACCCTCACTATGACATCTACAGCAAACGTCTCGAATCAATTCAAAAACGATTCTTATACCATCTGTCATACAGCGACAATTTGGCGAGAAAGTTGACCAGTTACCGTAAGCGTACTAACCATTATAAAAGTACTCATTTATCTTTGCGTAGAAAAAAAGCCGACTTGCTCTTTTTACACAAACTTTTCAACGGAAACATAGACTGTATTAACTTAAATAATATGCTACAAATAAACGCTCCTTTCAGGCTACCTAGAAGCAAAGCTTATAATCTTTTCGCACTTCCCTACTGCAGGACCAAGATGAGCAAAAACGCCATCATGCCCAGGATCTGTGGAAACTATAACACCTTAGCCAAAAACAGTCCTCTTGATATATCTGACCCTCTGAACAAATTTGTCAAATGTCTTAAGCCTATATTAATTAACCAGGATCTTGATACTTAACATAAAATCAATCTACGTTAAGTATACTATAGTTACGAACTTACATTTTACCCATACCTCCTCTTCCCTCCCTCCCTCATTGAATTACGTCCAACTGTATTTATTTTTAATTTACCTTAATTATACAACATGCGATTCACAGGTACATCAGGTACCTGCTTGTGCCTATAAAAATAATGTATAAACCACTTTGATTTAACCATTTATTATTAATTTACGATCAGCTGTTTAGTTCAGTTGCCTTGTTTTTTGCGCATGTTGTGGCTACCTGTAATTTAGAGTGCACTAGTTTTAAGTTTTACGGTCATAATTTTGTGATATCTTGTGTTACTTCTAGTTGGTTGCCCTTATTAAATAAATAAATAAATAAATAAATAAATTAAGGCGCATACCTGACCCAATATGACAGCGCCGCCTATTTAATCATATACGTTTAACATAATTTTAAAAATCCAAAAATCCAAACTGTATACAGTTTGTGCAGTTTGTGGTTTAAAAATAGCTTATAATAGATACCACAAACTTTGTGGTATCTATTATATTTTACTATTTTAAGCTATTTTTAATACCGCTGTAATAGTTTTATCTTGTACAGTTTAGGAAGAGATACGAAAATAGAGTTTGGTGGCCAAAATCTTCGATCAATTTGATCGAAGGCCAAAATGTGCAACTTCGTATCTCTGCCTAAGCTTTACAAAATGAAACTATTACAGAGCCATTAATATATAGCTTTTAAAAGATATCACAAACTGTGCGATGGATTTTTAAAACTTCCTGTGTTTAACGTATTAATAAAATAAAATAGGTGGGGACGCCACTTTCACTGCTGTATGCGCCTTAATGACGAGATTTGGGTAAGTTGTTCCCGTTCAGTTTTCGTCCGAATTTAAAACCAAGAGACTTTAATTCGGACGAGATGTAAGAAGGTAGAGTCTGTTTGAGAAGAGAAGCGTCGTCGTGGCGTAACGGTGTCATGGCGTTACGCCACGACAGTGTTGCCAACGCAACAAAAGTTGTCAACTGGCACATGCGCGCCCTCCACAACGCTTCTCTTTTTGAACAAACTCTACCTACCTACCTATCCTAACCCAAAGTAACACCCAATAATTAAATAGGGCTATCTTTCTGGTAAGAATTAACCCGATTTCGATTATTTTATTTATCTGTGCCCAATCTTTTTTGACATGGCAATACTGGTTGTGTCTGCTTGAATAACAGGAGCCATTGAAAACTTTATATCGCGCCCTCTTTTGGATCTCAAGTAAAACTCCTTCAAGTATTTATTTTTCCATCCACGAAAGAACTTCAATGCTAAGCTGGTAAAGTGTTACCAACCTTGTTAATATGTAGTTCTTTCGTAAGAACCAAGAGGGCGCTTATCTGATTCAAGTATGAACAATTATTATGAATGTAAGCGGTTTAACTACGAACCTTGTTTGTGTTGGAAGAACACCAACGTTTCATCTATAGTAAAATATGAACAATTACTTTCTATACCATGATTACCATCCATGTAATTATTAAATATTTTATTTTCAGCAATGCAATGTTACGTTATCGTGCTGGTAAGGAGCGAGGTGGTAAAGTTGGAATTGAAGATAGCAAATAGGGAGCTGGACCATTCAGAAGCAAGCTTCGAAGAGACTATCGATGTGGGAGATGTTGTCACTTTATTATAACTGTTTGGTACTTGAGTCCAGATGATCTTTTCTTTATTGCCTCTGGGGATAAATATCTATGTAGCTTATGTACTTTGGCATATATAATGCCAAGTACCTAAGCTACATAAAAATTAAAAACACTTTAGGAACTCGGCAGGTAGTAGTCAGGGATCAAGGCTAATTGTTACATAATGTAGGTACAAACAGTACTCATAAATTATGTATCATATATCATACTTACATTATTATATATACCTACCTACCTACTCACCTCTCACTGTAGGTACTTTCGCCTAGATTAACAGTAACATTTTTGGTTTCAATTAATAAATAGTATATCAGTTGAGCTATCTGTAGATTGTTTGCAACAGTCTGCAGTTAGCTCAATTGTTTCAATTGTTAATACTAGTTTTAATTTATTTCTATTAAGTATTTGATTGTAATTTTATTTTTCAATAAAGTCGTAACAGATTAGTAATAGTAATATTAGTGGAGACCGCGACTCGGCAAACGTAGTAGAGGAAGCCCCTGACCAGGCGGCATGATGATCTTCGAAACATTGCAGGCAGATGCTGGATGCGGAAGACAGGGTGCTATTAATGGCGCTCATTAGGGGAGCCCTATGTCCAGCAGTGGACTAATATAGGCTGATGATGATGAATAAATAGTAAAGCGGACAAGGTCTCTATCTTTTATTGGATAGGTACCTATACCTACCTAAGCTCACTTATGAAACTTTTATTTTCTAAATCGTATCCTACTAATATTATAAACGCGAAAGTTTGTATGGATGTTTGTTACTCCTTCAAGCAAAAACTACTGAACGGATCAGGCTGAAATTGCATACAGGTAGTTCTAAGTCTGGAATAACACACAGGCTTTGGCACATGCCACATGGCCTTTTTATTAACCGACTTCAAAAAAAGGAGGAGGTTCTCAATTCGAATGTTTTTTTATATGTTTGTTATCTCAGAACTTCGGACTGGGTGGATCTTGATGATTCTTTTTTTATATGAATTTTGTTCCTATTTATATGAAAGCTAGTGCTTCCCTTGTGGTCCCATTTTAAGTTGGTTCAGTTCTGATAGTGGGATCCATGAAAATAAATGAAAAACCTATATGATTAAAGTCGGTTTACAGTTTTTTCTAACAAAATAATTTATCCTATATCAGTTCCCTTGGGATATAAATAACCATAGAACCATTGCGAAGCCGCCGGCAAAAGATTGTCTTTTTAACCGACTTCAAAAAATGGAGGAGGAGGAGGATTCGACCGTTTTTTTATGTTTGAGTACTCCGAACTTTTGTCCGATTTTCATGATTATTTTTTATATAAAAGCTGGTGCTTCCCGTGGGTCCCATTTGGTTCAGTTCTGACTGACTATGGGATCCATGAAAATCCTTGAAATAAGTTCTGAGGTAACAAACATAAAAAATACAGTCGAATTGAGGACATCCTCCTTTTTTGAAATTGGTTAAAAATTACATCTTTTTAACAATAAACGCTATACAGGGTGGGGAAATTCTTTTGTAGTTAGAAGGTTTTGTTCAAAGGAACCTTCTGTTTTATTTTGAAGAAAAAATATAGGCATTTTTAGTTTTTTGAAAAAAGTACTTACGGTTCACCCAAAAAATAACATTTGTCAAAAAAAAGTTGGTCTTAATCGACTCTATTGCCACTTTTCCCAAAGTAACTACCAAATCAAATCGTAAGTTTTGGCAATAATTAAAAAAACAATTTCCATACATTTTCTATGAAAAAACGAGTAAGTGAAAACAATAATGTCACTCATTCAATGGTTCTTAATTTAAACTTGTATGTAACTACGTATACTCTACATCGTGTTTGGTTAGCGAAATTTCCAGTTACGAAATTCGAAGGCATTTTGGCAACGCACGACAGCTATTATGACGAAAAATTAAAAAGTAAACGTTACTCATTTATCTGATTTAAAATAATCGATGTTTTCAAATGAATTGGAGCACAGGTGGGCGCCCAAGGGATCACTGGAACCCTGGTCGTGACTTACTCTTACGTCTTCTTTTGTAAGAGATCAATGTTACTCTGAAAAGCAGCGGTGCAACATTGTATGCCAAATTGGCAATTATGCCAAATCATATTATTTGGCAAGCATAAAGATACACCGCAAAATGATAAACACTGTAATCAGTGCAGATGTATTTCCACTTACTTCACGAAAACAAGGCGCTTTATACTCCGTCTACTTCGGAAAAGCTTTGTGTTACTTCAGTACAGAGTTGAGTTGCGACTGCGGCTCGGCAAACGTAGTGTAGGACGCCCTTTCTGCTAGGTGGGATGACGACCTGAGAAATACTGCTGTTACTTACATCCTTTATATAGATCCGTCACTGTAAAGAAATTGGGTTCTCATCTATTTTACCTACTTTAATTTACATATCGAAACTTTGTCCAATAATTTAAAACTAAGTCGCTTAATTATATAATAAGTCTAAATCACAAACCATCTAAAAACCTCATAAAATATAAAAACACTCGTATGAAAAATAGATGACAACCCAGTGCCTAGAGCTAACCAACCTTTGTAACAAGTTTTAATAAATAAATTATCTATCTATCTATCTAAAGGGCGGCTATACGAGAAGGCCTGTGTGCCGTTGTCGATTGGCTAAAGATGATGGAGACAGACAAGGAATATAACAAAACTATCATATTTTATTATAATATTCCTACAGTTATGAAATATAACAAAAAACAACAAATGTCGTATCCTAGCATAGAAATAAGTAACAACAGTAAGTATACCTTAAGATTTTTAAAAGATGTCGCTATAACAAAGCGAAACTAATTTGGGAGCATTAAAAATACCTAAATAAATATTAGGTATAAAATATTTAGTAGGTATATAAACATTTTCGAATTAAGTTAGAATTATTTGGCAATAATTATCGATTGAAATAAAAAGGATATCAAATTAGTTTAGTTTTGAGTTAGCAACATCTAAATTGACACTACTCATATACTCTGGCCTATTCAAACAATTTTCTAAATCCGTAGGCAATGCTACGCCACACCTACGACGTAGGCGTACTGCAGGCGTAGCATCGCCTACGACATAAACGTAGCACTGTCTACGACGTAGGCCTTACCATTATGTTTATACAAATACCACGCTTGAGACAATGTATCATGTTTTATTTTTTGAAGTCGAGTTTTCCCCCCTTGCGAGGGCTTCAGAGGGAAAACTGGAATAACCCATATTTATAGTACAAACGAGAGATCTACAACTGACAACACAGTCGCTTCCACCATAAAAATAAATGTTGGACAATTCACACATAGAGATAGGTTTATGCCGGGAATTTACAGGGCGGATTGAATAAATGACAGGTCAGAAACTACGCTTGTAGTTTTTAAACATTTTGTTTTTTTTTTCAATTTAAAGTATTACAAGCTACGCTACGTACGTACTTACATATTAATGTTTTATTCTTAAGACGTTAAGTAGGTACATGGTTTTTATTGCTTCAAGGTACCACTTATTCATACTTACTTAATAATAATATAATATTGACTCTCAGACATCACGAAGTAAACCTTATAATACTTTAAATTGAAGAAAATTCTTGAAAAAAATTCAAAATGTTTAAAGACTACAAGCGTAGTTTCTGCCCTGTCATCGGGCATTTATAAGGCATAAAAAGACGTTTATTAGGCATTTACTCAATCCGCCCTGTAAATGCCCGGCATAAACCCATCTCTATTCACACAGCATTATCTAGCTCCAAGCTTTCAATAATAGTTAAGTGTTGGTAAGGTACCTACAACCGATTTATAGGTAACTTACATACATACATACATATGTGCATGATGTAATTACGATAATAAGGCAATGTTTTACTCAGTACTCTATATTTATCGCCATCTGGTAGCCGATGAGAAAAGCTGGAAACCGCAGCCTATGGGCGGACCCGATCCACTGCAGACTTCTTAGACCCACACAATTTAATAATAAAACTGCACGAAATGTCTTCATTATTAAAATAATTGATTTTGTTTTAAAAAACTACAAACCGACTACAATTATATAGTTTTTTCAAGTATTTTCATGGATCCCATTGAGAGAAGTGGACGAAAAACCATGAAAATCGGACCGGGTGGTCTGATTTTCCGTGGTTTTTGATCAGTTCTGACTGGGTACTCAAAAGTTCTGAGGTAACAAACAAAAAATGAAAAATAGTCGAATTGAGAACCTCCTCCATTTTTTGAAGTCGGTTAATAAATAAAACTACTTTTACTACTATATTATTTATCTTATGCACCTAACAACTATAAAGCGGGGGACTGCGGCCAGTGTCTTGGGGAGGACGTGACGTTTCCGATTGATATAAATCAGTTGAGCTGCCTGTAGATTGTTTACAACAGTCTGCAGTTAGCTCAATAGAAATAGGTACTACAGTTCTAGTTTGTTAAGATAATTAATTTATTTTTCAGCTATGTAAGGTACTGCGTTGTATTATGCGCAGCGGACTAAAATCCGCCTGCGACGCAGGTTGTGGGTTCGATTACCATCTTTGTACGTTTTGCAGATACAATTGATCCGGATGATTTGGGTATTTTCTATATATAACAAAAAAAACTATATCCTATTGTATGTATGAAGACTTTAAGTGTATTTTTTAATATGATTTGACCTTTTCTAAGTGTACATTTATTGTATTATGGAAATAAACATTTTTGAGTTTGAGTTTGAGTTGAGTATTATTTACCTGTCCATAACACAAGCTCTGCTTAGCTTGTGATAGATGCTGCTTTGTGAATTGCTTAACATTATTTATTTTATTGCAAGTAAAATAACTATTAACTATTACGTGTTTGATTAAGACCATCTTAGGCGGATTAAAAGGTTCATATTGAGGTTTTTTAGTACCAATACGTTGCGTTCGTAATTATTGTGTCACCACTAATGCAATGTGCAATATAAAATCACTATAAAAGTTATACAGGATTATCGGTAACTAACTGGCCCCGCGGCTTCGCGTTGTTCCTATGGAAACGTTTAAAGATGATTTATATCCCACGGGAACTGATTTATGGGATAAAAAGTAGCCTTATGTTTGATTCCGGGATTAGAATTTGTGTATGCAAAATTTCAACCCGATCCGTTCAGTAGTTTTGGCGTGAAGAGGTGACAAACATCCAGTCCATATACTTTCGGCTTTATAATATTCGTGCAAATAGTGCAAAGTGCAATGTGATGAGATTTTTGGTCTTCTCCTGCCTATTTTTCCGTCTATTTCCCTTTCTATGATGTTACTTATGTAGCTGTCAGGTCTTTTATGATGCCCAATCATTCTCCCTCTTCTATTTAGAATGATGTTCATCAAAAACCTTTAACTTTTCTCTTCAACTCATTTCAGTACCTCCGCTATAGATATATTAGAAATCTGTTAATTCTACGAATTTACTGGTCACACAATAATCTTTTTATACTGTACTTGCTCAGAAAGAGGCTTATTGATTTTCAGAACATCGTGTTTCGTGTTTTTGGCCTATTAAAATGTGGGAGGAAAAACTCGAATTTCATTTCTCACGTGTTTACCTTAACCTCAATAGCCGATATTGGTCCACTGCTGGATGCAGGCCTCCCTCTGATAAGTGCCTTATTGGTTTTTATCTCATGAGGTTAATACCCATAATCTCCACGCTGGGCATGCGGGTTGGGGATCGCAGTTCGGTGGTAGAATTGATCTGCAGGGTGCGCAGCTGCCCGTTACGGTGGACATTCCTTAGTCGCTTCACACGACACAGCGGGAATAGTTGGGGTGGTGCAAATTCTAAGCCGGCACCACACAGCTCTCAGTTAACACTACACAATAGGTTGTTATTTACTTCCTAGTTTAACAGTATCACTTGAAAACCCCTGGATTGAGCAAAACTACGTCAATTCTAGCGCTTGATTAATTAACGAAATTGCTTAATAACGTCGATTACCCAACAATGTTCACTTAGTCGCCATTTTTTAGCTTGAGAAAAAGTTGCCAGCTCTACTCAGCTGTTTTTCGTTAGTCGCATCGCAAAAAAAGCGCTAGTTTTCATCAGAATGTGGCACTTTATTCGGTCCTGGAGCCTAACTCAGTCTGATTTCACTATTCTACAGCATTGATCAAATTAGTAATCACGATCGGTTGTTAAAACGACTCCGTTATCATTATTATCATTATCCTTATTTATCCTGTTGACGACCTCAGTGGCGCGGTGGGCGAAGGTCTGCCTGCGACGCAGGAGGTTGCGGGTTCGATTCCCGCCTCGGGACAAATGTGTGTACGATCTGCAGACATTTGTTCAGGGCGTTCTGGATGTTTATTAGTATAGTAAAAAATATCTATTTATGTAGTGTATTGTATTATGTATATCAGTTATCTAGTAGGTACCCATAACACAAGCTCTACTTAGCTTGGGGCTAGATAATGCTGTGTGAATTGTCCAGCATTATTTATTATTATTATTTATTTATTATTATCCTATAACAATATATAGTTATTACTTGTGTACTTAGAAAATGGGATTGAAAATTACGTCATTTCTCATCCTTCGTTTGTCACGAATTAGTTCTGAGCGAAACAGATTGGCAGTGTCTATCTCGATCCCATTAAATAGGTATCTACGGCAGTACTTAGCCGCGAACCAAAGACTTAAAAATTACGCCAGATCTATCGCAAACCCCCAAAAACGGCGACACCAGCCAGAAGCCTTTAAATATGGCACTAAGGAGTAAAGTGAAATGCACTTATTAGCTGAGAGGGCGCGCCGAGTGCAGCGCCTAATGGTTGCCATTCACCGACTGAATGGAAACGCGAAATTGCCAACAATTATATACTCTGGCAATGATAACTGGCGGATGCTCGGCAAACTCGGTTGCGCTGCGGTTGTCTCCAGGTATCTCTACTACATACAGTTTGAGGGTTCCACGAGCTATTTCTTTAAAACTCTATCTACCTTCTGCGCTGTTCGTTCGAAGAACGTTGTTTGGTGATTTTCTTATAAAATCTCTATAAGGTCTAAAGTAAACGATAATAGAAGCACACTTAATAATTTAAGATGAATGATGAAAATTTGGATGTTTAGATGCATGGATGTTTGGGTGGATGTTTGTTACTTCAAGATAACAAATCAACCGAAAGGACTGGGCTGAAATTTTGCGTGTAAGTATTTCTAGGCCTGGAATGTTTTATTCGTTATAGTTAAAGGCTACTTTTTTATCCCATAAATCAGTTTCCGTGGGATAACATTAAAACGTTTCCATAGCAAACAACGCGTGCGAAATCGCGTGCATAAACGAGTAATATACCTACATAAAAGTAATAATAGAGATAATAGAAAATTCGTAAAGGCGGTAGCTCCAGAACTCCAATCATCCCGTGACCACGACAGAGTGTAAACCTGTTGAAACGTCGGGAAAAATAGGTAAATGAACGCAATAAATACCCGTGAATATTTATAATAATAGAAATAGGTTTAGGTAATTGTATGAAATACTAGCTGCGCCCCGCGGCTTCCCACTCCTACCCCACGGGAACTGATTTATGGGATAAAAAGTAGCCTATGTGTTATTCCAGGCCTAGAACTGCCTGTATGCAAAATTTCTAAATTCAGCCCGATCCGTTCAGTAGTTTTTTCGTGAAAGAACAACAAACATTTGTACATACATGTTCAAATTTTCGCTTTTATAATATTAGTAGGATGTTACTGTACATGCAATGCAGTTGTTGTATGTAAATATACTTAAGCCAGGATGTCCTGCTCTTCCATACAAGAGAAATGAAATTCGAGTTCTTCTTAAGTCGAGTTTTTCCTCTCACATTTTAATAGGCCAAAAACACGAAACACGATGTTCTGAAAATCAATAAGCCTCTTTCTGAGCAAGTACAGTATAAAAAGATTACTGTGTGACCAGCAAATTCGTAGAATTGACAGATATCTAATATATCTATAGCGGAGGTACTGAAATGAGTTGAAGAGAAAAGTTAAAGGTTTTTGATGAACATCATTCTAAATAGAAGAGGGAGAATGATTGGGCATCATAAAAGACCTGACAGCTACATAAGTAACATCATAGAAAGGGAAATAGACGGAAAAATAGGCAGGAGAAGACCAAAAATCTCATCACATTGCACTTTGCACTATTTGCACGAATATTATAAAGCCGAAAGTATATGGACTGGATGTTTGTCACCTCTTCACGCCAAAACTACTGAACGGATCGGGTTGAAATTTTGCATACACAAATTCTAATCCCGGAATCAAACATAAGGCTACTTTTTATCCCATAAATCAGTTCCCGTGGGATATAAATCATCTTTAAACGTTTCCATAGGAACAACGCGAAGCCGCGGGGCGCAGTTAGTTACCGATAATCCTGTATAACTTATAAAGTGATGTTATATTACACATTGCATTAGTGGTGACACAATAATTACGAACGCAACGTATTGGTACTAAAAAACCTCAATATGAACCTTTTAATCCGCCTAAGATGGTCTTAATCAAACACGTAATAATTAACAGTTATTTTACTTGCAATAAAACAAATAATGTTAAGAAATTCATAAAGCATCATCTATCCCCAAGCTAAGCAGAGCTTGTGTTATGGATAGGTAGGTACATAATACATACAATAGGACATAGTTTCGACTTTCAAGAAGCTAGTATGTACCCAAACTCCCGAATTTTCAACCCATGTACCTACAAATTACAATTCATTCCCCCACAAGTGTGCAGTGCTGAACACATCCAAACTGAACAGCATCCAAGATAGAGCTCACAGCCGCAGCTCGCTCCAATTGTGCGCCACAAACGAATTCATTTTCGCAAAACTCATCTTGCAGACTGCATGACGTGACATCAACGTGGAGAAACTAACTTCGGGATTGGAAGAGGCAGGGTGAAATTAGAAAAATCTTGTTATTCTTATTTTACGTTGTATTCTGCGTCTTGGAGACGCTTCCAATTAGTATTTTCCATTTAAATGGATCAGTTCAGCTACCTATAGATAGTTTGTAAGGGTCTTCTACAGCTTAACTGTTTTGATTGTAAATAGTGCTAGTTCTGATTTGTTTTTTTTTATTATTTTGCTGTAATTTTAATGTATGTAATTATAAAGTCTTTAATTGCGTTTGAAACATCCACTAGGTCACGGATTTTTTTACGATTTTTATTGATGTAATAAAATATAGCGTTTTATTGGACATCAAGTCCTGTTATATCTTTTTAGTTTTTGTGTATTTATTGTCTCAGAATCAGACATAGGGAAGGGACATCCGTGTGTGTGTGTATTGTTGCAGTTGTTTGCTCAAAAAATACAAAATACAAGACTTCACTCTGCATTTTTGTGTCTTTAAATAAATATAATTGCTAAGTTTATCCTCTCATACTAGATAGAATAAGCTAATTAAAAAGTTAGGTCTATTTCGGCACAGAATGATAGGCCAAAAGCTCTGCTAAGAAAACACATTTTTGTGTGACCTACTTTGAACCTTTATTATTTTGTTTCATTCGATTTGTTTTGTAGGTCTGTTCCTGAAAAATCGTGGTAGGTATATTTTTTTACGGTCTTGTAAATAAGGTCTCCGGTAAGTACTTAGGATTTTTATTCTGTATCCTACATGAGATGACACTCGTTGTTATCCCATCCAGCATCATTAGATTTAGATCCGCGCGGAGCACGGCGGCGGCGACGCGTGCCCGGAAGCGTCACGGCCGCGTGAAGACCGGAAATGGGCAGGATGACCGGATCCTATCTCCGCCCGGCTCCTGCCTACCTGTCGCCATGTTGTGACGTCATGACACGCTCCGTCCCCACGCAGATTGTCTGATGAAGTTAGGAAAGACGTTCCATTATCATTTTGATGTAGGAAGGTGGAATGACATGTTTGGACTAACCTAGTACTTAGATCGGTATGGTCAGAGAACGTAGAACAATAGATAGGTAAGTTAGTACTTACCTATCTATTGTTGTACGTTCTCTACTACAGCAGGCCTAGCCAACCGGCATTCGCTCAGAAGCGTTTCGATTTCTACAATCGTCATCGCCTAAACGATGGCGAAGTACGTTTGGTAGACAAAGTAACCTTCGCGTGGCGATCGCCGTGTCTATTCGTCTGATCGCTCAATACCGCGCTTAGTCTATGGTTGTCGTAGTCAAACGTCAAAAGTGTCATTCGCCTATTTTGCTCGTCTCTTTTACGTTCCGGTCTACGCAAAACTTATATATCTTGGATTTTATTTATGAATGGTTTTCTGTTTTTTATTGCGTGTGGAGGCTTATTATAATAAGTTTTTGATACATTGAGTAGCGTACTTAAATTCTACAGCATAATTAATAGGTTGAAATGGAATTAAAAATTATTTGCATTTTCGAACTAACTTATTGAAAGATCGTAGTCAATTGAAATGAAACGCCAGTGTTGCCAGACGGGGGTATTCCCTGCAAATTCGGAGTTTTTTGGAGGGAGATTCGGGGTAGGCGAAAGGTTTGTTGGGGGGATTTTCGGAGGGAAAACTGGGTTTGGAGGAAATTTGGGGATTCTTATTAAGTACCAAACCGACCATACCATACAAGATGGTACTGAAAAAGCCAGTTGTGTAAATTTCGATCCGTCATAGCAAACATTTAATTCGCAAAACGTGTAGGTACATGTTGAATAAAATAGATATAAATGATAACTAAATATGTATATATATTTATATATACTTATATTTATATATATATAATATATTCGACGACCTCTGTGGCGCGGTGGGCGAAGGTCTGCCTGCGACGCAGGAGGTTGCGGGTTCGATTCCCGCCTCGGGACAAATGTGTGTAAGATCTGCAGACATTTGTTCAGGGCGTTCTGGATGTTTTTCTATGTATAATAAAAAATATCTATCTATGTAGTGTATTGTATTATGTATATCAGTTTTCTAGTACCCATAACACAAGCTCTGCTTAGCTTGGGGCTAGATAATGCTGTGTGAATTGTCCAGCATTATTTATTTATATAATTTGATATCAGAATTGAAATTATGATTATGGTAGTTATTTTTGATTGATAGTTTATAAAAAAATAACGGTGTTTTTTTTGTTACATACTAACCATTCTTAATTTTAATTGTTTATTTATTTTAATACATGATTAAACACAATTGTAAAAAGTACACAAATGGTGGGTGGGCATAATGCCGATGGCATTTTCGACCTGCCAACCATACAAGGTCAAAAATAACACAACGGCGTTCTTAAACTTAGACATAAACTTACTATGATAAAAAAATAAGTCTTAACAATATATAAAAAATAATAATTTAAAATAATGTGTTTCTAACAAAATGGATGTCACAGTCTGAATAAATGAAGTTTTAATATTTGGATTTGGGATTTGGAATAAAGTTGGGGGGAAGTTCAAGTCATCTGGCAACACAGAAACGCAGTAAAAGACTGAGAACACTTTTTGTATTGTTTGTTTTGTTTTATAAACTTCATGAAAAGAAAACAACTTTGGCGCAATTGGAATTATCTTACTTTGATGTACGTAATTGCAATTATTTAAGTAATTGTAATCAAGAGCACGGGCCAGCGGTGAGCAGTTTTCAGCTCATTTGGAGTTTATGGAAAGGTAAATTAATTATTTAGTACTCGACCTACCTACTTACCTTTCTTTGTAAGGACTAGGCTAGTTATCTACCTCAAAAATTTAAATAACTACCTAAAAAAGTTTCTAGCCGGAAAGCAATACTATACCTAAACCATGGTAGGTATAGTATTGCTTACTTAGAAACATAAACAATGACTCGATTCACAAAGAAATATAAAGAACGAGATCTCTTTAGTTTTATGTTATGTTACAGGCATGGTGACCTCGCAAAACCTCAGCCAGCCTTAGCGCAGCAGTGCAGGGACGTTTGAGGGCTGATCGTTTGTGAAAAGAGCGGGCCATCACCTTAAATTCTGTTGGTGGTGGTGTCCAAAAGACTATGGACAAGTGGAAAAAGGTGGGTACCTTACGAGTACTTATAGCACTTTTATGACTTCATGAAGTAAATTAATTACCTACCAATTGTAAATAGAAAGTATGTACATAAAAAAATCATGTATATTTAGTTCATTATATAAACAAAAAACCCTGCAATCTGCATTACTAAAACTTTCTTGTAATTTTAAGGTGTGGGCAGACTGGAAGTCAAGAGTGAGTTTGTGGCCATCGAGCGGAGACCCCTTCAGTTGGAGGAGAGACGGGCACAGACTGAAGGCCAAAGAGTAGAGGTGGATAGTGAGCGAAACAATCTCCTCGGCCGTTTCACAAAAATAGCTGAAGCCTTAGTTTAACAATATCTGAGTAGGGCTATGCCTGCCATCCGTGAGCCAACAGTAGCCGTCTACAATGTGTCATCTGTGTATATGACCATTTGTGATTAGATAAGTTTGATAGTTCTAGGACACTATTAAACTCCAAAATTAAAGGTATAAGAAATATGAATGAATGTATGTTACAGCAAATGTGTACCCAAATAGATAATAAACTAAATTAAAAATAAAATATGTTTGTAACTTTAACTATGTACTTTTATTTACAATCCACTAAGAATTCTCATTCTCATCAAAACCTGCTGATTAAATGATTGCGCATTGCCCTGCCTCGGATAAGTTCTGTTTGGTTATCAGCATTAAAGATGTTATGTTGTGAGGTGTAATCATCACTGCCATCATTGCTTATGCCAGGACTAATACTTGGTGTTGGACTGCCATGTTATGTAGTACACAGCAAGCAAGTGTTATCTTGCAAGCTTCATACAGGTGGTAGTGAAGAACTCTGTCTTTAAGGAAGCACCTCCATCGAGACTTCAGTAAACCAAAGCAGCGCACTATTGCTGTTTCTGGCTTGCACATAGCGAGATGTGTAAACGTCTTCTTGAGACCCAGGTGCAGCATTTAAAACAGGCGTCATCAGCCAGGGTCGCTGTGGATAACCAGAGTCCCCTGCAAGAAAAAAAATCACTTTAATACCTAGCTGCTAGCGCTAAAAAGTTGAGGGCGCAAAACACTAGAAAAAGGAAATTTAAGCAATGTTATTGCTGGTAGGTAGCAGGTCCATAGGTTATCAATACACAATCAAAAATATTTCTTAGACACCTACCTTTATTTCCAGAGATATCTCTAGAGATCCTTTTATTGACGTATAAGGCCGCAACTCACAACAAAGCTTTTAAAATAAGGCTTTGCTGAGTCTAAAGTGCTTGTTTCTGCATTTCATCAATACTTTCCAATTGCTGCCGAGAAAGTTACATAAGTGGCGTCTGAGCCAAACATTTTCATGACCACAGCAAACGCAGCGTATGCATCTTGCACTAATTATTTTAAAATCACAAAACAAACAACGCGATAAACACATCCATCCAATGATTCCTACAGCTGTTTATGAAATCACCATTTTGTGTCGATAACTACAGGGTCTCGGCGTTCGCCAGCGTTTCCATCAAGACGATCGACTATAGGCGTAGTCGATTGTCAAAAGTGCATCTTGGCTAGGCATTTGTATGAAAGTAATCGTTCGATGTTGTCGATTCGTTTGGTGGAATCGTCATGTGTGTACATTGTCTACCATTATTCTATACGTTATAGATAGATCACGTGACATATCTGAGGCATATGTCAAACCCATACATTTTTGGACTTTTCTACTAGCGCTTTCGCTAATCGATTGTTACATTGTCTAGGCCCGCTGGTAGTATAGTTTTTAATTCTATAGGCCTTTTTGCCGATTTTTACAAGACGTGAGACCGAATGAAAAATTGATGATGCCATGACACTGCCGTGTGGTGCTGGCTTAGAATTTGCACTACCCTTACTCTTCCCGCGGGGGTGTATGGCCCAGCTCGGGGATTATAGGCTGAGATAAAAGCCAATAATGTGCTTATCAGGGTGATGCCTGCGTCCAGCAGTGTACCAATATAGGCTATGAGGTTGAGGTTGAGGACGACAGTGAAAGAGCGCTACACTAGCAAATAGTAATCTTAAATTATGACAAATATAATAATAAAATAGGTAAACAAGTATAATGTGAAAGGCATGCAATTAACCGAATATTTATACATTGATAGTGTCTGTTCAAAAAGAGAAGAGTCGTGGCGTTACGGTGAACTAACACTTTTAGTCTTACAGCGTACTGTAATGACAGAGCAGTGTTTCAACGCAAAAAAAGTTGTAAATTGGCACACAAGCGCCCTCAAGTTCCATGATTCTTTCTTTTGAACAGACTCTATGTATAAACATTGATATACGTTTCTAGAAGTAATAGTAAGAGACATATTTACATTGGATCCGTCAGAAATAAGGTGTTTCTGTTACATTGACAGGTGCCCTCGGGCCGCCCTATGGGCCACCTGACGGTCTTGCGTCGTGCCCATCTGTCGGGCACACGCGATCTACGCCCTTCATTAGTACTACATATCTATCCCTTTTCAATTTAGTCTTATACCTACATTATATTTAGATTTCGGCACGTGTTCATAGGAGAAACGCTACTTCAAATACCATGTTTTGTGCTACCAACTTTTAGCTTACCTCCATGTTTTTGGTTTTGTTTTGTTGTGTATGGTATACAGGATGGGGGACATTTTTGGCCCCTTAAGGGTTGCTACCGTTTTTTTTTGTAGTAGGTTTTTTTCTTAGGAACCTTCTATTTTATTTTGAAGAAAAAACTATTGCCATTATTAGGTTTTTGAAAAATGTACATACAGTTCGCCCAAAAAATTACATTTGTCAAAAAAACAAGTTGGTCTTAATCGACACTATTTCCAACCAGGAACATTTTTCCAAAAGTAACATACCAAATCACATCGTAAGTTAAAAAAACAATTTCCCATACATTTTCGACAACAAATGCTTGCGGGGAGTTCTATGACCAGAAGGATGTCTGTAGGCTTTGGTAATGATGAAGAGGAAGACATTATCTCTTTGATCAGGTAACTGAGTATGACCAAAAACCTACAGGAATTCAAGAGACTAATGAAAAAAATTAAAATTAAGCGTATGACTAAAGAGAAACTAAATGATCATGGTGAAGTTAAAAATGCTGTAAATTTAAGTAGGTTTTTATAAGTTTAGCGTTATTTTTAAGTAAGCACCTTTTTTAAGTATGTGAAAACTTTTAATTCGCCATCAGCATGCATGATCGTACCGGAATATCCTGAATTCCTGACATGATCTACATTTTTGCTCGTCGTTTTTAGTAAAACTAGCTGTCTTTCAAATGAAAAAGTTAAATTACATTGCTGATAGTAAGTTAAGCTGTGTCAGTAAATTTGCATTAAGTAATTTTCAACCGATAAATCTAAAAAACAAGCGTAAATTAAGTGTTTTAAAAGCTCTACACTTATACCTAATTAAAGTCGTGTTTCGCTCCCGCCCTCTTAAAATGTCCCCTAACGTGCCATGTGCGAAGTGGTTTGTGCTTTTACCATTTAATCAGGATCAAGAATGGTGTGTCGGAGATTTGATAGAGTGGTGGATGGCTTTGCGGGAGACGGATAGAACTTTTTTGACGATTAATTTTTCGACGACATGGCGTCTCCACGGACGTATTTCTGCAGTTCTCAGTGTCAGTGAATTACCGATAACCCTGTATACAAAATGCTGAGGGCCTAGACAATGTAGCAAACGATGTCGAAAGCGATAGTAGAAAAGTCCAAATATGTATGGACTTGACATATGACTTAGATATGTCACGCGATCTGTTTCGAATTTTTCCCTATGAATCTTTCAATTGTTTTCAATTCGCTTCATAGCGAATGCCGGTTGGCTAGGCCCTCTGGAATACGGTCCTTTTTTAAAAGCCGTCGCGTTTCTATTTTGTTTTTCGTATAGAGCCTCGATTGGTGACATCAGCGTTAGCTTTTTAAATAAATCTTACCTAATTGTGAGATAATATGGGATCTAGATTCTAAAGTATCGCACTCTGAACTCTAAAACTAAATATTTTTATTAGGTGAGATTGTGGTTAAACGAAAGTAATCACAAATATCACCGACAGCACACAAACAAACTCAGTACCGAATTGTGTTCCTTTATCTCGTCACCCGTAATAAAATATTAGCGTTGATTTTAATATACTTAGAGTTTATTCACATAGAAGTACTTATGTAAAGGTTAGGTATCGCAGATCGGCTACAATTAATTGTACGGTTTGGTGCCAAGAAGTGAAAAGAAAAAGCTTTTACGAACTTTCCCCCCAGTCTCCTCGTTCCGCTAAATATCTCTACACCGCAGTTAAGTAACCTCTACATTGTTTAGCGTTGAATACTATAACAACATGTTTAAAATAAAAACTAGTGATATTAATATCCGTCACCAAAAAACTTACATATGTAAAAAAAGCAGATTTTTCATCACGTATGCTATTATTTCTCACGTGGAATAAGAAACTAATTTATCAGTCCTCGATATAGCGCGGTGTGGACAGGCGTGTCGAAATATTTTGTTTTAGAGTTTTCTACTTTAGCTTCATAAAAAAGGAGACCAGAACCTTTTTCGAAGAATTCCTTATTATCGTTGTCAAATGGTCTATCTGAAGAAGTAGGCTATAGTTTTGGGATATTATTTAATTCCTTAGTGAGTAATTTGACTTTTCGTCACCTTTGTATTATGTATTTTTTAGTGGTGTTAATTTTTTTTAGTTTAGATATTGCATTTTCCTTATTGACTCTACTTACTCATTAACGAACATTTTAGTAGAGTCCGATTTAAAAAAATCTCTACGTAGTTTGTAGGTATGTAACAAAAATATGGCCCTGGCCCCTACCCAAATTATCTAAATCCTAATGTTCTCCGTCTGGTTGAAGAGTGCTAAAATATGATGAGATTTTAGGCTAAAGTTGTCTTCGAAAGGGGCCCCGTCTGAGACAAAAGGTTGATGCGCGACAAATTGAAGAATGTTGGTGCAACATGACGTCATTAATATTCTGTATCGTCATTGTTTTACATAATTCCGATTGAAATATCCTCTCTGTTATTTAAAACTTCCAATGTCGATTTATAGATTTTTTATTAGAATTTTTAAAGTTCTAAAAGAAGCCTACTTTAAGAAATCAAATGATATCCCGAAAATACTTCACAAACCGAGCTCACTTACGCACTATGATAAAAAGAAACCTTAGCCTATTTCTTGCTGTTTGACATTACGTAAATCAAAGGTACACCTCGACTTTGGTCTAGGAAATGCAAGATTACTACTTTACTACTACTAAAAAAAAAAGACGTGTGGCACTCGGGGACTGCCGCGGTAAAGCTATTGCATAGCATTTTTTATCAACTTATGTGCCTTTCGGAGTGTTAGGTTATTTTCGTTACGAAATTGCTGGATTCGGTCTCCACGCTCAAGGCCCGCGATAGAAGCTATGCAATAGCTTAAAATACTAAACCTACTGTATTGACCAGCGTTACGGTAATACACCTAACAGCAAGCCTTCGTGCAGTCGGTACAAGAAAATAAGGTTTTTTTTAAGGAAGAAGGTCTTTAGACTTTATTATGAATGGGTTAACTACGAACCTTGTTTGTGTTGGAAAAACATCAACGTTTCATCCTTTAACGTGGGACATCTTCAGGGCGAGTGAGCGAGCGAGTCTTTAGACTTCTAGAAACTCAAGTTTTTTTTATACTAAAAACTTAGGTAAGTACATATTGCAGCTGTGTTACTAAGACACAGCTTATGAAGGCACGTGCATTCAGCAGAGCAGCAGAACTGGCGGAGTGAAGAAAGTCTTCTTCCCTGAAACAACAGAATGAATACTTAAAAAATATATTTCATTACGTATATTTTATTTAAGTCCAAAGTACAAATAGGATTCTGATGTGAACCGACTATATACTCGTTTTTATAAACCGGTATTACAAAATCAAAGAAATATTGGTGGGCAATGTTCGGCTTGAAACAATTTTTGGCTTTGAAAGATTTTTTGATGATTGTTTTATCATTTCATTTGTCTGTCATAGCTCCTTTTGTCATACTGTGTTGTGTGTTGTAAAAAAAATATATGTAATAAATATCATCATTATTATCATCAGCTCGTTTACGTCCACTGCTGAACATAGGCCTCCCCCAAACGACATGCCACAAACATTTAATAATTTAAATCGACTTGTATCAAAGCTCTAAGGGGACTAAGGGATATTTACCGGGGGGCGGGCAGCAGCGCCTTCTGCCGAACAATTCTATCACCTAACTGCGATCCCCAACCCGCATGCCCAGCGTGGGGATTATGGGCATTACCCCCCATGAGATAACAGCCACTAAAGGCGCTTATCAGGGGGAGGCCTGCGTGGACCAATATAGGCTGTTGAGGTTGAGGTTGGGGTATCAAAGCTCTTATCAGAATTTACCCAGCTTCTACTCTACTCAGCTGCATTTCTATGGACATGGTCTGTTAATCCACTAATATCGACATATGTTGGGTTACGGTGATCCGATGTGATTTCCGTCCATCCAAGCTGACATGTCGGCCCCTCTAATGAGCTCGCTTGTGGTTCCCAGTTTTTTGTTTTCCGATAATTTGAAGAAATATAGATTGTTGAGGCTCCCGCTGCTTTGATTGATTGTTTTTGAGCAATCGTTGTTCGGTCGAGGGTATTAGTTTCACCTAATAATTTCACTAGACTTTTGCCGAATAGGTTAATTGATGCTTTTACCCAACGAATGATAGCGATAAGGAAACAATTGAAGACGAAAGAACACTGATAGAAGACTTAAAACGACAGGGTGGTATGTAGCACAGCTGTAGCCGTTTTAATCACTTTCTTACGATAAAAGATCAAAAATATAAAAAGCCGGCAATGTTTTATCAACAACACCGATATGTCGGTCGCAAAAAAAGGCTCAGAAGGCCGGTTAACTTAATTGTAACCGGACTACTGAGACTACACCATAAAATACATAATTAGTCTTTGCATTATGTCAGATCAGAAGATTATCTACGAATGAAGTTCTAAGCCTAATAGTCTGACGAAAACGAAATGTCCTTAACAGTTTTAGTTAATCCAGAAGTCCGGAACGGAATTCTAACAGACAGACACAAACAAGCGGGAGAACTTGTGTCTGGCTGTCTGAAGTGCGTTTCAAATATCTACCAGACAAATATCCACAATCAATGGACGGAGTAGTTCAAGAGGAAAGTTTCGTTTAGATGTTTTTTTTTGTGTTCCGTTTTTAAAATTCCATAAAATTGTCGGAAAAATCTTGCCAACTGGAGCAAGCCAATAAAGTTACATGAAAACAACCTACCTATTACGGAATTAATCCTCTGGGTAGTAGCGTATATCGTATCGTCGCGTCTATTCGGTCAAGTAGGGTGTTATTATTTCTGACGGAAGATGCGTAGGGCGAAACTTCGTTTTGCCACATTATTATGCGTCTATTCAGTTTCTGCATTCAGCATCTACCGAGCACACCGACAAGCGTTGAAGATAACGTAACAGACGCTGTACGCTCGACGCACTAACGCATCATCATCGGTTAACTGTGAAAGGTTGAATGTTTTCGATATAATTGTCTGTTCTGGCTTTACGCGGCCGATGCGACTCGAGCCTTAACCTCTCTGAAAACAAAACCCATTATATTATGTACGTACGGGACACTTGATTTACGAGTGGGTTTAAAATATAAATTAAACTGCTCGTCTGCCAGTACACTGATCGCAAGGTCGCAAGTTTATATCTAAAAGCATCCACAGTTCACATTCTCCGGAATATTTCCTCGCTAAGTTATGCGAGGCTCCCGCGGCATGGGACCTTCACAAGCACCGCATAAGCGAAGATTTCATAAATAATTTTCGGTCGTGTGTCGTCCCTCGTCAGGAACTATTAGTGCCGGTAATGGCGCATAATGACAATAATATAATCGACCATTAACTGTGCATTTTGGCCGCAATGCCACCGCCATGTCGCACGCTGCTCCCCTACCGTTTGTACAAAAATATTGGGTCGAAACTAGAAAGTTGATTAAATAGGAAACGTCGTTCGGACGTTAATAATTTTGTTCAAAATATCCCAAGAATATTTAATGGATATGATAAGAATACTCCTTTATTCATAAAATATTGATAACTTATAACAGTAGTAAGCAGTGTTATTTCTGACTGTCAATAACACTACCTGTCAATGAGTTTTAAGAGAACATAATTATCATGGAGGTGAAGCCATTGCCAAGGTGTGAATAGATAGATAGATAGATAGCATTTATTGATACAAAAAATAATACATTTTATGGTAAGCAGGCTTAAATCTAATTCAGTTTATCTAGACACAAGGGTTTTTTAATATAAACTTTAAACAAGCTTAATACTAAGGACAGTTACGCACACAGGCACAGTGGTGTCACCGTCTACTTCTTCAATTCAGGTCTAAACGAATCATCAGCAATATATAAGTGAGGATAATTCTACAAAGTATAGCGTAAAATCAATGTTCTGTTTCCGGTAACTCGAACTCGAAAACAATTCAAAACTTAGTACGGGCACTAGTCGCGTGTTTCCTCAATTCGTCCCAGGACGAGTCGCCTTAAGGTTACGTTTAGGGTGTTTAAACGGGAATATACACACGTCGTGATCCTACTCTGAGATACTTAACTGTCATTTGCGTTGACGCACCTTTTAATTTAGCGTGCCCTTAGGAGTACAGGGCAGACCAGATCACGATTGAACGTGTACAAATACTTATAACTAAAAGCTATTTGTCAAAATGCTTTCTGGAGCTAAACGTCATCAAGCCTTTCATCGTCATGTGCCGTTACTGGTATTCTTAGGGCCGTATTATAAAAGCTTGCTCAGTTATCGATCTACACTTAAATAACGATTTTCTACTCGGAAGACAAATAAACGAAACCGGCTTACAAATTTCCAACACGTACTCACAGCTCATCATCATCAACCTATACTAGTCTGACTGCTGGACATTGACCTCTCCTAATGAGCGCCATAGCGCCCTGTCTTCAGCTTGACGAATCCAGCATCTGCCTGCAGTCTCTCGCAGATCGTCATCCCACCTGGCCGGAGGTCGTCTTACACTACGTTTGGCGCGTCGCGGTCTCCACTCAAGAACACGTTTACCCCAGCGGTTGTCGGTTATTCGAGAGATATGGGAGGTTTAACCTGAAGTAGCTTGCTAATTTTTTGAGCTATGTCGATAACTTTAGTTCTCTGTCTGATGTATTCGTCACGAATCCTATCCTTTAGAGAGACTCCGAGCATAGCTCTTTCCATAGCTAGCTGAGCGACTTTAAACTGGTGGACCAGCCCTATCGTGAGTGTCCACGTCTCAACTCCGTAGGTCATGACAGGACGCACTGATTGAAAACTTTCGTTTTCAAGCATTGCGGTAGGGAGTCAAATGCCTTCTCATAATCCACAAAGGCCAGACACCGGGGCTGATTATACTCTTCTAACTTCTGTATTATCTGCCTTACTGTGTGTATGTGGTCTATGGTGCTATATCCTCCGTGAAACCCGGCCTGTTCTGGTGGCTGGAACTCGTCAAGTCTCCTGGCTAGACGGTTCGTGACCAATCGTGAGAACAGCTTATAGTGAGATAGGTCTGTATTTTGAAGGAGGGATTTATCTCCCTTCTTAAAAAAGAGCACCACCAAACTCCCGCTCCACACCTTTGGAGTTCTCCAACTGTGAAGGACTGTATTGAAGAGGTTTTCTAGCTCCTGTATTACAGGGGCTCCTCCGGCTTTCAAGAGCTCTGATGTACGAAACACGTACAGCTCACAGAGTTGGTATTACGTTCAGATTCGCAAAAATAAATTGTTATCCTACGAACCCACACTAAGAAACTAAGAAACTAAGAACACGCAGACAAACAACGATTCAATCGATCGCCGATCGAGTGCCTTTGTAAAGTAAGTAAAGTAAAAAGGCGTTTATTTTGCAACCATTACACATAATTAAGACACCTAAAATAGATGGGTACACAAGATAAGGGTTATAAAAAATGGCTAACACTCAGCAAATGCTGTGGCAGGATGTGTCCTGCCAGAGCGCTGGTCTTCCGTGGAGGCCATAGTAGCCTTTGTATGTGCGCGTGTGTAATTTTTGGCGGGGAAGCGAGTTTGTAAACCAATTCCGTTTAGTTTTATTCCGAGATTTTCTATGGCAAAAGAATAACTCAAGCATTAATCGATGACTTAGCATGTTTTCATAATACGGGCCTTAGAGCTAATCCACACAAATCTAATAACTAGGTCAAATATAATTATATAACCGTTCAGTTCAATTGGCAAATCCTTATTGGTCTAATATTTGAGTCCATTTTCTGGGACACTATTTATTTTATTGTTTAATCACTAATGTATATAATGTATAGTACGTAAGTAGTACCAAATAAAACTTGCGACCAAAAAGAGTAGAAAGAAAATAAATGAGGGACGTTGATATAGCCATTGCCAGATGGTAAATTTCCCTGTTCTGAGCATGGCGATTTTCGATTCGCTTAAACCATTCAGGTCCAACCGGTCTAACAAAAGAATTAGACATTCTATTTGACCTATATTGGTTGTGCAAAATAATTGACGTTCCTTATGTGGCGTGCCAACATGGGTAGACAGTTATTTTAGACTAGCGCCTCGTAGTTTCACCCGCGTAGTCCCGTTCCCATGGGAATTCCGCGATAAAATATGCCTATCTCTGAAATGTAAACTTTTTAATGATGGAAGATTTTTTTTATCTATTCAGTAGTCAAATCAAATTTTTCCTCTTTATAATATTGGTATAGATAAGATAAAGTTTATTTCAGACAATAACAGGAATCGTTTTACTATACCAAATAACTTAAATTATAGAGTCCATATTTGAGATACTTAAGCGAGTACTTAAATGACTAAAAATAGCCATGTGTGTGTACACTGCTCAAGAGATACCTACAATGTAACGCTCTTGTCCAGTGTTCCAAATGTCTTAAGCTTTTATACCTTAATAATACATTGTAACCTCAGACTAAATGTTTTCTTATTTGGTCTGAGACTGAAACTTAGATAAAAGTGGTTGAAATGTGGTTTGAATTGGGTAACCCTACCTGCCGAACTAGTTGAGCGCTGTATCTCAGGAGATAGTGTTCATCTCCTCGCTGCTCGTCCATTGCATATGTTTATGTCTACTGCTGATAGTGCCTTGCCTAAACGAGGATTTTGCCCATTATCAACAGGGCTGATTGGTGATCGCAGTAGACCCTCTGGTATCGACTAATACGACATCCACGGGATTCGTTGGACAGATAGATTCTGACGCCGCACACAGCAATTTTAAAAGAATATTCCCAATAGAGGTGTGGAAGTAGCTTAAGTTATCGACATCTGATTGGTCACAGTAAAACGCTTTTGTTAAAAGCAGCAGTCTGTTTACAAGTGTATACCAATATGGAACGCTGCTTTTCATCCTAGAAAGCTACGCATAAACGTAACCTTTGCTTAAAGATTTAAATTGTTAGATACGCTCCTTACGCCCAAAAACTGTGGCATTTTCTTTGAATGCCGACGCATGCACCCTATGAGTAGATAAAATTCGTGATTTTGACAATAAACCTGTTATTATTGCATTTTATTGTGGCAATCACATTTGACTCGAACTTTTGTGAACAAGCACACCACAAAATCACACAATTCACTGCTTCCAAATGACAAAGACCAGTCTGTGAACTCAAAAACTTCGCTTGGCAACAAACACGGTCTCACTATGGAAAGGGCATATCTAACGTTTTAAATCTTTGCCTTTGCCCTAACTTTCAAATCTAAACAAACTCGTGGGAGGAAGCTAGGAGGTACAGAGTGGTACCTCACGTCTAGCACATCCCAGTAAGAGTAAGTATAATGAGCCCTCGAGTTGCTTCGTCACGTGCCTTAACAAGCGCGCCGACCAGTCTCGCTCGGTTCTCGATAAATTCCTTTGATTTATTGCGTTTTTTTCTCTTGAACATCGATATGATACTAAGCCCGTCGTAAAAGTTATAAGTCGTTACTAGTTTTAAAGGAATGAGAAAATGGACATTTGTTTTATTGCTAATGTTAGACCGATAATACTTTGAAAGAGGATAGGGGTATTTGCCCTGTAGCGTGTACATGCTAGGTATATGCCTTATTAGAAAAAGGAGAGAGGTTTGCCCTGTGTGTATTTTCACTTCAAGCTGATACAAAAATAATGATAGAAAGAACGACATAATTTCTTTTAAGTAGGTAATCGTTACAACAATTACTGTAGGAATAGGATTTAGAACAGTCAAAAATTTTTTTGACATGAACTTTGATATTTTTAACCGACTTAAAAAAAAGGGGGAGGTTCTCAAAACAACTGTATTTTTTTAATGTTTGTTACCTCAGAACTTTTGACTGGGTGTCCGATTTTCATGATTCTTTTTTTTATATAAAAACTGGTGCTTCCCGTGTGGTCCCATTTTAATTGGATTCAGAACTGACAGTGGGCTCCATGAAAATTCATGCAAAAGCCATAAAAATTGAAGTAGGTTTATAGTTTTTTATAACAAAATTAATTATTCTTAATGAAGAGCTATTGAACGATAATGGTCAGAGAATATTATGGGGCGAAATGAAGGCACATCGACCCCTCTGGGTCGGCCATTTAGAGAGAATGAGAGAGGACCGGAATGTCTGTGAGAATGAAGATGTGGTGGAAGCAAACCTACGTGAGCTACAAGCGGAGAAACAGCGTAGAACAGTAAAAAATAGCGACTTCTCTTATTGCAGGCTAAGACACACAATTCGGGTTGCTGAGCCATAGGATAAGTAGGTGTTGTGTTGACATTCCTTCTTCTTGGATGTTAAGAGGGCGAATTGCGCGCCATGTTGTGAAAAAGATAGTCATAAGATTTGGCGTTTATATAAGCGGGACAGAGCATACGTTTTTGAAACGGCGTAGGCTCAAAAATAACGTTTTTGTATATTTACAAGAAAATTACTACACTTATGAAAAATCCCAACCGAGGAACCAAAGAATTAGCAATGACCTACGAATCAAAACAAAAATCTTTTCTATAGACCCCGGGGTTCCTGATCTAGAGCAAATAAGGTGCAAAAAAGTGCACTTTCATGTTTTTTTATCGTATTTTTTTATTGAACCGTGTTATCACAACCAATTAACCGAAGAAAACATTTCGAATTTTATGTAATTCTTGTTTTTCACCACGGCTAGTTTTTTTTTTTGAAAATCCACTAGTTTCGAGCCAAAAGGCATAATGATGGTGATGATAGATGTATCAAAAACCGCTCTCCATGCCGATAAAATACAACAATGACTGATCGATAAAGAACAAAGCAAATTATGTCAACTCGGTAACCACAGCAACAATTTGTAAAATGTATCAGATTACAAGGACATACTTAGACACATTAATATCAGGGAGCCGAGAAACAATAAAAAGTTTGATTAATGCCCGAGCGCCCGATCCGCGGCATAAACAAGTGTATGCCGTCTTCAGAAGTTGCTGAACAACTTGAGTGTCAACCACATTATGCAGTCGAAACCTTTATGCAACTAAAGACATATTTTCTTAGAATTTTGTGTTTGGAATTATAGTATGTAAAATAATTACCTACTTAAATTTATTTACTAACATAAATATAAACGAGGAATATTAACAAATTTGTAGTAGTTGACAATTGAAACAGTTGAGCTAACGGTAGACTGTTGTAAGCAATGTAGCTCAACTGTTCCGTATCAATCTTTTGAATGTGTAGTAATGACTTAAGATTTCAAAATTAAAAGTCTAGTCAAGAGCTCTTCCAAACTACCGATTCACAACTGGCATGCATGGAAGGGAAGGGAAGGCTTTTGTCCAACAGTGGGACGTTATAGGCTAATTGTAATTCTCTACTATGATCTCTACAAATCTATTGGCTTTAAAAGCCAGGCTTATAAATTTATAGGCAATTTTCAGTAATTTCGATTTTTCTTTTCATTACTATGTATTTTTAAATATATCAAAGTTTTAAATAAACCCATCATAATTATCACACTAATATCACAAAACAGCGAAAGTTTGTATGGATGGATGGATGGATGGATGTTTGTTACCTCTTCACGCCAAAACTACTGAACGGATCTGGCTGAAATTTTGCACACGGGTAATTCTAATCCCAAAATGAAATATAGGCTACTTTTGATCCCATAAATCAGTTCCCGTGGGATAAAAATCACCTTTAAACGTCTCCATAGGAACAACGCGTGCGAAGCCGCGGGGCGCGGGGCTAACAACAACAACAATGATTTGAGTTTAAATCATTGTAGTTGTTGAAATTGAGTTTAGTACTTAGGGTTACTTTATTGAATGCGCAGGTATTTTGGCCACCTGCATGCTCAGCTACAGGCCGCCTCGCGTATCTGACAACAAAATCGCGTAACCAGTAGCCATATCGCATTACACATAAAATATGTATTATTTATTGTCTGTAATTAATTTAAACACACGGGAGCCACAAAAACAAGTAGCTTGAACAGGAAGATGTATATAACTCAATCGCGGTAGGAAGCTGCTGCGATTTGTTACCTGTGAGATTGCATCTGGTACATCCAGGGCTGGATTAAGGGATCCATTCTACAGTTAGCCGAATCAATCTTCTTTTTATAAATTGGGGGAATTCTCTTGCATACTTTTCGTTCATTAGGGGCAAAAGAACGGTTATGCTGGACTCCTACCAGCAAAACCCACTACTGTGTTTTCCTTCTGCACCAGTTTGCCGAGCCTACGGTACACTTGGGAAATCTTCCGCGCTGACCCGAATAAATCTTACCTAACTTAACATAACGATAGTTATGTGAACATAATTTCTTTAAATCTATAAACCGGCTACAATTTTTAAAGTTTTTTAATGGATTCCATTGTCAGAACTGAATTAACCCACCAAATTAAAAAGGGACCACAAGGGAAGCACCAGCTTTCATATAAGAAAGAATCGTGAAAATCGAACCACCCAGTCAAAAGTTCTGAGGTAACAAATATAAAAAAACATACAGTCGAATTGAGAACCTCCTCCTTTTTTTGAAGACGGTTGAAAATAGCATTTACTTTTACTTCAAATGCAAAAAAAAGATAGTGTATCGGTAAGGTTGAGCATAAAAACAAATCAACAATCAGGTGGGTACAGAGGTCGCTGGCCTTATCACGTTTTATAGCACAGCAGTGAGAAAAAATCAGTTACGAGCGGGGAGAGCAAGACATCTCTGTAGATTTATAAGGCACATTATGTAAGTAAGCGTTTTCTACTGGTCAAGCCAAGCTGTAGTGAAAAGAAGAATGATATGTTATATCATATCAGATGATATCTGATAAAGCCCAAAACGCGATAAATGCGCTGCAAAAATTTTGCTGTTTTTTTCACTGATCAAAAAACGGACTGCTATATTTTAGGTTAGTTAGTTTAGGTTTATATCCAACTGAACAGACTTCAAAATAAAAGGAACAATGTGTTTAATTCGATGACTCAAAAATATTTAAGATGTAAAAGTTAGCTTTGTAAACTTCATTGATTTAAAAAGGGAAGATAGGTTACGTTCTCCCAGCGCTTACTCAAAAATTGGCATGTGTTACCACTGCACGCAAACACATACGCTCACGGTTATATTTTCAGTCCTGTGCAATACAAAGAAGAACAAAGACGGAAAGACGTATCTAGGACCGAAATGAGACTGAGACAACAATATTTCACGCGAATCACGACCGCCCGTGCCGCCGGTCAGACGGTGACTGAGATGGGAGCACACAATTTTACACAATTTGAGGTTGCCACTTTCGAGCAATCAGTGCCTCATCTTCGGTTTTAATAAATCAATGGTAAACTTATAAAAATAAACAAATTAACAAAGTCCTGGTTACATCCCTGGCTGCGCACACGCAAAACAGTGGTACAGTCACAGTAGCTAATGTCTTAACACGATAAGGTATCAGTTACTTCTGGAAGTAAAATTGTCTCTTGTAATATTCTTACGAGCTGATGAAAAAGATACTAAGAAGGTAAATAATGATAAAACAAAGAGAGGAATGGAATTCCAGGAGTTTTAGAAATAGGAGGTTCAATCTTGCAACACATATTATATTCAAGTTCTGAAGTAGAACTGGGTCAGACATGCCTGCTGCATGACCAACGATGGAAGAGACCAAAGACCAAGTGCAGCACACCCAACGGTAAGAGAATTGTTCCCTGTGTACCGACTTTGAATGTATGAATGAATGAATGAACACTTTATTGTACCTACTAATAGTAATAAATATACATTAAAGTCTTATTATATCTAAATAATAAATAAATGTAGTACAAAAGGCGGCCTTATCGCTGAGAGCGATTTCTCCCAGGCAACCTTGGTATGAGAATAAAAGATATAAGAAGAAGAAAAAGGGTCAGGGACTTTGCGTAAGTATAAGTATAAGATTACCGCAACTGCGGTCTTTATTGAATTCACTTGACGTCGAATCCCAGAGGGCGTAGCCAACCGGCATTCGCTATAAAGCGAAAACAAATGAAAGATGCGTAGGGAAAACTTCGAACAGATCACATGACATATCTAAGGCATAATGTCAAACCCATACATTTTTGGACTTTTCTACTATCGCTTTTGATAATCGCATAGAGATAAAAGCTCGATGGATAATCGATTGTTACATTGTCTTGTTCCCCCTGGGCTGTGTGCTATCTACGGACTATCCTAGCCAACCACAGAAATATAAAATTGACGTGGAATGCCCTAAAAGAGATGGAGTGTTGAGCTCGACACACACTTACATGGGTGACCCTATACTGTGAGAAAAGAAAGAAAAAAATGCGAAACAAGATGTTACCACAGGGCAGCCCTTACGGTCGTAATAACACTTTACTCTCGTAAGAAGTATTGCGATGGTGAGAAGAACAGTACTTCCATCACAGTACAAGCTTTGCATTTAGTGATAAGTTGAGCACAAAACCAATGCCATTTCTGCATCAGTAAGATCTATATCATTAAGTAAAGTAGATAATAGGTAAGTAAGTGGTAAAAACTGGTACTTAACTCGTTCCCAGCGATGCAAATCAACAGCAATGATGATTCAATTTTGCAATCTCCTTATTACTCTAACGAGGTCTGATGAGGCTGCCGCACAGTCTCCCATCTTTACCTACCTACTTTCACACACAGACAAACTGTCAAAGTCTCACATCACACTATCACACTAATATTATAAATGCCAAAGTTTGTATCGATGCATGGATGGATGGATGTTTGTTACCTCTTCACGCCAAAACTACTGAACGGATCTGGCTAAAATTTTGCATACAGGTAATTCTAATACTGAAATAAAACAAAGGCTTGTTTTTATCCCGTAAATCTGTTCCCGTGGGATAAAAATCACCTTTAAACGTTTCCATAGAAACAACGCGTGCGAAGCCGCGGGGCGCAGCTAGTTAATATTATAAACGCGCAAGTTTGGATTTAAAAGTATGGATTGATTTTATTACGTCTTCATGCCATAACGACTGAACCGATCGGGCTGAAATTTTGGTTGATTTAGCTCTAAGCCGAATCAAACGTAGGATTGTTTATCCCATAAAACAGTTCAAACAACGCGTATTAAGTAGGACTGGGCGATACAAATCATATATAGATACGAAAACTATATATCGGTACAATATCTGATATCCGATATCGGTTCGTTCGAAAACTATATATTAGGATATCGCTAGATATTTCGCGTAACTGCATATCGCCGCCGCCACCGCGCGCGCGCTGTATCGGAATCGCAGGTATTCGGAAGGAATCGGCAAAAATCGCCTCGGTCTGTCGGCTACACTGCACTGATGCAATAGATAGATGTAGGAATACCCACGTGTGCGTGCGACAGAGCGCGCGCAATAGGCGCCGTGCGCGCTGGTTAGAGCAGTATACCAATAGGTTATGCACAGTAAATATACTTTGGATCATAATGTTGTGAGTTTAGAGGTTAATTTCGGTTGACTATTATTAATGTTTGTTCCAAATATTTTTTTGCATTGAGACCCTTGACCTTGAGTTTCCTAAATAGCTTATCTATTTTACATTTTTAGTTAGTTCAACCAAAACAATTGAAGGAGAGAGTGTTTTTGTGAATGCAATTGCATTGTTGCGTTCGCCGCGTTATAATAACATACTGCCCATGAAATTGGTGGCGAATGCATCGGTTCACATACCCATACCTCACGAAACTGCTTCGAAGGTATGGCAATATCATGGCATCATCAGTACCGTGCGAGCGAATTTTTAGTAAAACTGGACTGATTATAAACGATCGCCGTACAAGCTTCTCGACGGACAAAGTATCCGGAGCGTTTGGAGCGGAGAGTTTGGATCCGGAGCGACTAAAATAGAGATATACATAAGTTGTAGAAATATCTAATTATGTACATACATAAATCAATCTTCTGTTAAAATAGCAACAAAAAAAAGATAAAAAACAAAAAAAAAAACAAAAAAAACCATAATATACATAAAAAAAAACAAACAAAAAAACAAAAAAAAGATGTTATACCTACCTATGTAAATAAGAAAATTATTTGATTTATGTACATAATATTATGAATGAACTTCTAAATACGACTGCATATTTTACTACTTATCTAAAACATTATAATAAGTCTCATAAAGTTAAGTAGGTACCTACCTACCTAGGTATAGTAAGTACTAATGTTTAATAATGCAGCCAGTCCTAAGCCTGGAAAAAGTATGAAGGGAAGTTCTATGTAGGTACAATATTTGAAAACCAATATTGGATCGTTTGAAATCTACATATTACAATATCACTAGATATCGCGCATCACTGCGTATCATATTGGATCGTTTGAAATCTACATATTACAATATCACTAGATATCGCGCATCACTGCGTATCACCGCACCGCCACCACGCGCGTATATCGTATGAAATACGCGGTACGCACGATATCGACGATATTGAAATATATAGTTTTGAAATCCGATATTTTAACCCGAAATCTGATTCAGATACGATTCTTAGAAAAAGCGATACGACCCAGTCCTAGTATTAAGAGTGCAATAACGCCGCTACCAGATAGATTTCGAGCGGGACGACAAGATATGGTTTTTTCGAGTGAGAAGTACAGAGCACGGACGTGCACCTAATTTTCTATGCGCCAAACTCATCATCATCATCAGCCTGTATACGTCCACTGCTGAACATAGGGCTGAACCAAACGACGCCAAGAATAGCGGCCCTGAGCCGCCTCCATCCATCGACTCCCTGCGACCGCTACGATGTCGTCGGTCCATCGAGTGGGAGGTCTTCCCACACTCCGTTTCGCATTGCATCGCGGTCGCCACTCGAGAACCTTTGCTCCCCAACGGTTATCGGTTCTGCGAGCTATATGGCCTGCCCATCGCCACTTCAGTTAGCTAACTCTGAGAGCTATGTCGGTAACTCTGGTTCTTCTATATACCAAAACTGTTTTTACCTAATTACAAGCTTATTAAACAACCAATCGAAAAATGAAAAGACGTAACTAAAGAAATATTAAATATATGTACATACATAATGTAGGTTCCTTAGCAAAACAAAAACAGAAGAAAAACTGTCTGCTGTTCCTCAGATAAATAGCAAAATATATAGTGCGCAGAACGTCTATAAAAAAAACTATAACCAATAGTGTTATAAAACACGTTATTCAAAATAAAAGATCGAGGTTACACTTCCCAAAATATGATGGTGGTATCTTTCACTGATTCTGAGATAAATAACGATTTTGAAGTACAATTTTGAAACTATGGTTTATCCACGTTGAATGGAGCATGTTAGTAAACAAAATACGACACAAATAACAAAATCTCTCTTGCTTGGCGTCGAGTTTCAGTTATAATTAAGCAATTTTTATTGAAAGGAGGATCTAAAATCGACAAGTAATGTAAATTACGTATAAAAGGACGCGCCAACAAAGTGAATTTAAGTATGGGCGGTTTATTTACGTTTATGCCTCATTCAAAATGGACACGGTATAGTAATTTTATAAGAACTAGTTTTGGCGTGTAAGCAAGTATAGTACACCAGGAACATAATTTTGATGTTATTCAAACTTCGATCAGGTATTTCGCGGCCTCCTCGGATGTTTGAAAATAAGAAATTATCAAATGAAAATAAAAAGGTCTATCAAGCCAACTTCCATTCTCAAAAAATAATGTTTGACTGTGCCAGAGTCCACGAAAAAACCGGCTCAGTGCGATTCAGACGCACGAAGGATTCCGTACCATTAATAACTCTACGCGCTCATGAGGAAAGGGGTAGTAAGTTTAAAATTATTATAAATATTGTTATTATAGATAGATAGATAGATAGATAATTCTTTATTCATCACCTTAATAAAACATAAATTTACATAATTAGATAAAGAGACAAGAACAGCAATAGAACTGGCGGCCTTATCGCTTAAAGCGATTTCTTCCAGGCAACCAAAACGATTGTGACAAAATAAAGGATGGCGGTGATTCTTTACATAAGTCTTAAATATAAATACTAATACACATAATACCTACTTAACTATTACACTAATATATACAACAAAATGAAAGTATACTTATCTACTATAATGGACATGCTAAATAACTAATGATGTAAAAAAAATTATAATGATGTACCTAAAAATTAACGGTTTTCAAGATTATGTGTTCACGGGAATACCCTGTGGGTTTTAATTCCCTTGCAAGTGTCGAAAATTTGCGGCATAAACGGCTGTATCTTTTGATTGCGTTGGCTTAGAAGTTTGATTTTTTCACAGGTCTAAGGGACATTTTGCGGCGATCTTCAGGGGAGGGCTAATGTCCAGCTGTGGAAGTCATTCGGCTGTTAAGATTATCATGAAATATTTGGTGAAGCTGAGTGGTACCGGCTAAGAATTTGCACCACCCTATCTCTTCTCGTGGGTGTCGCAAGAGGTGACTAAGGGATATTCACCGAGCGGTGGGCAGCAGCGCCCCCTGCAATTCTATCTCTCTAAACTGCGATCCCCAACCCGCAAGCCCAGCGTGAGGATTATGGGCATGAGAAACGCGAATTACCCCCCATGAGAAACGCGAATAAGGCGTTCTTCCGGGGGAGCCCTGCATCCAGCAATGGACCAATATAGGCTGTTGAGGTTGAGGTATTTGGAGGAGCCTTATCCAGATGCTTAAAAGTTTGTTCGGCATTCGATACTAGCAAAGCTTAGCAAAGCAACTACCTAAGCATAATCTCCCTTTGCCAGCCAGTTAAGTCGGATTTAATAGGCATTTGACATAATCTTAATCAAGCCTACTACAGTGTGCGATTACGATTTAATTTCCCAGAAGGAGTTCCCGTTAAGATCACGTTAATGAGGTTCTAATTGATAGATCCTATCTATGTTACCTACTACTAAACTGGAACTGGAGATAATTTTGCTGGTAGATAGGTACTTGATATATAGCAAGAAGATTTTGTATTTGAAAATTTTGTTGCAAGCTGTCATCATCACCGTCATCATCATCTACCTTTATTAGTCAACTGCTTGACATAAGTTATTTTAAGAACAACAAGTGTCTAGTTTATAAGATTATAGTAAAATGTAAGCCACTCCTCAAGGGCCCTGCCTGAAAACCAGCGCAGTATTGGGCAATTGCCTGATACTGCAACATGCTGAGGCAGGGACCCATTTACCCTTTACCACCCTGTATTTAGTGTAAGTACTTAGTTTGTAAAATTATTTTAAGCTATTTACCTCAAATCTGTATTGTACCTACCAATTTAAGCGCTTTTGGGTAAATAAAATATATCTCTCTCTCTCTCTCTCTCTGACATAGGACTGGCGCACAGGGCGCTATAGCGCTAATTAGGGGTAATGAGCGCTATAGTGTCTTGTGCGCGAAAGCAGCTTCATCCTATTTTCGCTCTCTCTGCCCAAAAAATACATAAATACAACCTCTGAGTATAGGTATTATTACTATTACAGACGACCGTGGCGGTCGCGCCGTAAGAATCGACCCCAACTGAGCCCGTGGATGTCGTAGGAACCAACTGTGTAACCTAACAGAGAAAGAGCAGCATAGTATCTTCTTTGTATTTGACACCTCTACTGTGCTGCGGTCACCAATCCGCTTGACTAGCGTCGTTGTCGATTATCCATCTAATAGGCTACAAACGCGGCTTGCTTAGCGCCTAGAGCCTAGTGGCTTGCATTGGCTACCTGAAACCTAAAACCAACATCTTGATTTTGTTAGACAGAAATTAAGCGACTAACTAAGCAGCCGCGCAGTGCCGCCGATCCCGAACATTTTCGAATGTTAGTTTTACTAAGCTATTCGCTTGGTGACTTGCTAGGCTCTAGGCGCTAAGCAAGCCGCCTGCCTGTGCGTTTGTAGCCATAGGTATATATAAATTAATTACTCTTTCCCTTGGCAACGCACGGCATCACACGTGAACAGCTGGGTCAATTTCTGTTGAGCGTTTTTGTTGTTTGTTTTTATAAGAAAAAAATAAGAGAGAAAGATACATTTCCACGCTGGCGCAGCATTGGAAAAATAAAACCCCTCGTTAAGGGGTTTCAATGATATGTTCAGCAGTGGACGTGCCTATGTGATGATGGGATGAACTCGAATGTCTGGATTAATAAACCGGTATAAGTTTTATTAATCCAGTTAGTTTAGTCAAACCTAGTCCGAATCTCTAAGTGCCATCTCGGTTAACTAAACCCCGAAGATAGCAATCAATGTCTAGTTAGGTTTAGGTACCCATCAAAAGAAAATTCATTTGAATTTCGGTGTAAAATATAACCAGACATCAAGCAATAATTTAAGAAATGGTGCTAACCATTGCTGCCACATCGCGTAGATATACAACCTCGGAACCACGGGAGTAACAAGAAATTATTTTTATACCCATATAAATTTCACTTAAAGTGGACACGATTCCCTGCATAAATAGGCACGGTAGCTGTTCGATAAATCTTTACAATCGACGCCCCCGCAGACTGGATGGGCCAGGGTTGGAGGCTGTGGTGGGATTTTTACGTTATGGTGTCCAATATTTTTTCTCTTCCGCGTTACCTAAAAAGTATCGTACTAATAATAATGAGTTTTTTTCTTGGAAATATATAAGAAATATTATATAGTAGACCGTAAGCATCAGAAAACTTGGATATAAGCACCTGAAGAATTGCGGAAGAGTTATCCCTATCTGAGGCTAGACAATGTAACAATCGATGTCGAAAGCGATAGTAGAAAAAGTCAAAAATGTATGGGTTTGACATATGCCTTAGATATGTCACGTGATCTGTTTCAAATTTTTCCCTACGAATCTTTCAATTGTTTTCGATTAGCTTCATAGCGAATGCCGGTTGGCTACGGCCTCTGTATGGTATAGATTCTTGTTTCTACTGGTGTGAGTTGAAGTTGAATTTAAAATTTTGCTCATTTCCATTAAATGTATGCGTCAAGTACAGTCACCGTAAAAAGCAAAATTTATTAGGTTGACCACTTGACAATTACCTTATTGTTGAACATGAAACAAGGAACCGATGATGATGTTGGCTACTTTCTATGACGAAAGCTTCGCTAAGATGATACACCAGTTCTATGAAAACGGATCTCCTCTCGTAGGCCTTTTAAAAAGTATATATTATGTGATATAATCTACTTTTTTATAAAGAATCTCTAGTAAATAACTCAAGGCTGCTAATGTTTTGTTTCAGCTACAGTACCCAAATCCTACCACCAGCTTCCGTGCTATTCATACGATACCCTAGGTCAGGGTTGCCATTGTACGACTGCTGTTAAGAGATTGAATTGAAAGGATTCATTCATTGTTATCCAAGTTCAGGCTGGTAAAGGTAATAGATCGGTCATAATGTTTCTTAGTGCTTAGACTTGTTGGAAAACACTGTAGTTCGTTAATTTCTTCTCTTGCCTTGGTGATCTGCTTTTGTTCTTCCAAAAGATTTGCAAGTATGGTGCGAGCGAGCTGGTATCACTATAAAACATAGCAAATTACTGTCAGAATAGTGATGTTTTCTTTTTGCCATAAAAAATTTTGGTCAGCCCTACAGCAAAACGAATGAAATTTAAAGATCATTTAAATTATATGAAGAACTCGTATTCCTGGCACACGAGATACTTCACTTCTTCATTAATGGTTACTTTACGAGTCTCTATGAGTCATAGTTTCCAGAGGAAATAGTCATCAATAGACATTTAAGTCTTCCGGCAGGTATGATTTGCGATTTATATATTGTCTACAGGGGACGTAGTTTACTGTTGCTGGTTCGTCAGCTAAAGAACCTTCCAAAGATCTCTTGAAATTTAAATCATGGACATCGTAGAATACAACAAAGGGATCTAATTAGAAGGGGTAGGAATCAAAACTTTCTGAGATTGAAAAAAAGAACTGATTTAAAGTGCTATTGACTAGTCACTGCTTATCAACATAAATTAATTTTATTACTAGATGGACCTAGATGGCTTAAACTGAACTGCTAAAGCCAGATAACAAGACAGATCAATTTGCAAAATGCCACTGTAGATATCACGGCATGAAAAGGCATGACACAGACGATACCACTTCAATAAATGCAAGAGCATGGCATTAGTAGGGGAAATCAGCGATACGAGAGAAAAATATTGTGGTCCAGAGACGAATTGGCCAGTCTTCTGTAGGTTGGGCTAGCGAAAAATATTGAGAGCGTAAAAGACAAAAAAAAATATTTAATGTAAATAAATATTTAATGAATTATTCATTTTTTTTTTTTTTTTGTTTGTAGATTATAGAGTCTAGAATGGCAATAGCAAATATATAGATATTTCATAGGTGACCTGGTTAGATCAAGCCTTGAACAACTCCATTTCGGTGCACTTTCCTAAAAGCCTTAACAGACCGGCGAATGGCTTTGACGCCGCGGGCACGTGGCGTGCTCACTGCGATTAGCAATCAATGTTTTAAAAAAACGAGGGTATAGTTTGAGGTTGAGGCTCATCAGCCTATATTAGATAAGCACCTTGGCGTTAATCTAATGGGGGGGGGGGGGGGGGGGGGGTAATGCCCATCATCCCCACGCTGGACATGCGGGTTAGGGATCAGCAGTTCGGTGGTAGAATTATTCTGCAGGGCGCAGCTGTCCGCCCCTCGGTGGATATCCCATAGTCGCCTCTTACGACGCCCACAGGAAGAGATGGGGTGGTGCAAATTCTAAGCACGACACAGCAAGAGAGAGATAATATTATTATTTGGTGATCTTTGCATACTATTGTTTAGGCACAATTCCGTGTATTTCAAGCCTTAGATGAGACACAGTAGGCGATACAGCGCGTCGCATTGTCGCGATTTCCGCTGGCCATTATAAATCTCGTGGGCAGTGGGACGGCGATAAATAACACAGCTTACCGCACGGTCCACGAAGGTACAAGATTGTGGACTGGTGTGAGTTTGCACATGAATGGCACGTTCAAAATTGGATGCTGGTCTCGCACGGTTCTACCTTATGATATTTAAGTGAGTTCTTTTTTTACGAACAATCATTAAAGCAGTGTTCATATATAGACTAACATGACATGTTGATCGAATCACATCATAGACAAACTTGGTAGAGACGTGCATTACAACATTTACAACTTAAGGTTCTAATATCCTAGAACTGCCTGAAGCTGCCTAGCCAGATATCAAGGTAACAGGACAGATAAACCATATGAATCACAGTTCACCTTGCACCAAGATTGCACTGTGATTATTACGCCCCTCCTTCCTCGTAGAGGCATCAATTACGTTTATGAATAGATGGGACAACTCAAAGCATTTTTACTGAGACATCAGATGGGTGAATTATGAACAGAATACTATTAAAATAAGTACTGGTTGGTATAAAGGAAATAGGAAGCTTTTTGAGAATAAGATGTGCAATATATATAATAGATAAATCTGGTCAAGTTGATATCACAGAAATTTGACAAATGGACATTTAGTATGAGTCCTAGTGCTTATTTTTGATTATAATTCCAAACCGAAATCTTAAAAGGACGGATGCTTGAAACATTGTCCAGTTACCGCAATTAATCACACAGGTAGGTGTATCCCTACACGATTGCGCGTCTTTTGTGTGACAAGCTTCAATGGGCTCAAAAATAGGCTTGAAATCGTCAGTTTTTCGTGAAATCGAAAAACAAAAGCGCACAGACAGCATGTCTCGATGGGTCGATCGAGTCCATCGCCCAGGTAGCATGAATGGTGCCCGGGCGCCCCGCTGGCCGTGAGTTATGCGCGTCCCGCGGCGCGGGCTGCCTTCACACCTCCGCCCGCGTGTGGTCCGAGCTTTACGGCCCTGGCTGCTGCTAGAGCTGGATGGAGCCATGCGAGAGATAGGCATTAGAGGATGACTCTCCGACGCCTTACAATACCGAGCCCGATATATTTATGTCTCAATATAGGCAATTTTCGTTTTGTTTGGCAGCTGTAGTTTTACGTTTTGACATGTCAAGCAGCGAAATTTCTAGTTCTACCCACTGTACCTCCCACAGGTAACTCCCTAAGACAACTGGGTGAACTCTAGAAAGTTTTTTTTATCACCTTTGGTGATATGATGTTTAGTTTCCACCGTCCACCTTGTTATCAAAACTCTTCAGAAGAAAGAAGCGCATAGAGATTATGATCATTAATGGCCTACTACACTCTATATTTGCAAGGGTTGCGAGATAGCAAAAGTACATAATACCTACTGCCTAAAATTAAATTAAAATTTGTCTTTCTGTAAATCCTTTGTAAGCGTTCGGCAGAGAATGCTTTCTAAAAATTATGCTGAACATCAGAAAACAGAAAATTGCTCATTATCATCAGCCCGTAGACAACAGCTGCTGAATATATGCCTCCCCCAAACAACGCCACGAATAGCATATAAATAGTGCCTATGTTCTAGTAAATATGAGAAAATCATATTTCATCCCCCCCGAATTATAAAAAGGTGTTTTACATTTAAACGTTTTGCATGCTCCCATCCACGCGACACCTAAATCTTCGGCGTTTCTAGTAGACACCCTGACCGTAAGATATTATAATATTAGTCACATTAGTGTGTATATATTACTGGGGGATTATTTTATTTGTCGGAGTTACTGCGTGCCCAGTTTCCTGCGCGACTCGATACTGGATGCGATTTTATTGGACAGGAAGGAAATTCTATCGTAATATATTCAAAGTTAAGCGGTATTATTTATTCCTCTTTGGTGCTTGGTACAGTCAGGTGGTTTTATATGTGGGGGCAGCGTTTTAGAACGGAACTTACGTCTACATTGCATATGCATTGACTGATAAACTGCTGTTTGTTTTGTCTTGAACTCTTCCTCTTTAACATTTTCACGTCTTCGGTTGGACATTGTTCTCCTAAACGAAGGGTCTTGCCATAATCACCATGCTTGGCAGACCGATTGGTGATCGCAGTGAATAATACACAGAACGAAGCTTCTGGCCTTCGTCTGGTAGACTTTAGGTTAAAATCCTGTTGAACATATATGGCCATGACACCCTTATCGGGCTTTTGGAGCCCGCAGAGGCCCCATTAGTTATTTATACTAAAGCTGGACGGAGAAGATAATACGTAATCAGGAGGTGTTGTAAAGAGTTGTGGAGAAAATGTTTTTGATTAACACCATTCGACAGAAGAGGGAGAATTTATGCACATCTTATACGAACTCCAAAGAGGCTTCCTCTTGGAAGACCACGCATTTGATATTTGAGTTAGATTAAGAAAGTAGATTTCATGTCGTTTAAAGAATAAAGAAGTAAAAGTAAAAAAAATATGTTGGAGAGAGAAAGGTGGCAGAAACTTTATTATTACACCGAAAAGAGCTAGAGTACTAAAAAGCTAAGATTGTTAGATGTGTGTTAGACATAACTGTGATAAGTAGTAAGTAGTAATTACACAACACCATCTTTGTAGATGACTGTACCTAACATGTGAGTATGCTCTGATCCGGTCTGGCACTGGCCCGGTGAACTTGGACCTTATTTATAAAATTAAAACAATAGGCGTCCTGAATGAAATGAGTTTGGAGGAGGTCTCTAGGTATCTAGGAGGTGTTTTTTCCACGAAGGTAATATGCGATACAAGCGTCAATGAGCGCTCTGAATAACGTGGAGCAGATATGATGATGTTTATTGTGATGATTCGAATACATCCTAAAGCTACCAATGCCGTTTTTCGTATACAGTCAAATTGTATGCTGATGATGATGATATCGAACTAAAACTGAAAAAAACATCCGAATACAAATGCTAAACAAGTTTTAATGAATCAAATGAATTTTGAAGTTTCAAACCACACAAACAAAATTTTCATACAACACGACTCGAAAAGTGTACGTCCAGCCTAAGTAGGAAATGCTACACCTCGCTTATAAATAAGGCAGCGGGTCCAACGTTGGACATAACATAAATAACCCGCACGGAAGCTCATTTGGTTACGTATATTCTGACAGAAATAATGTTGCTCGTATAATATTACGACTTTTTGATTAGAAGCTGAATAAAATGTTATGTGGATTGATTGCCTATATTGATTACAGTTTGCTACTGCAGCTTTATGGCTGTAGGTCGCGGCTTTCGTGGCATAGTAGCGGTCTTCTTGATTACGTTATTTCTCTGCCCAATTGGCCAGAGAAAGAAGATTTTGCTGTATGTACTTTTTTTTAGTAGACCTCACCTGATGGAAAGCGAAGATGCGGCCGACGGTGTATCACGAAGGTCTAGACTAGAAGATACCCATTCACCCTTGTCTTAGTAACTTAAGTTCTTTGGAAACGTGGCTCGCAATAAATACTCGATAGAGCGTCTCGTGGTCCCGGCCTAAGACAGGGATTGTTGTCGAGGGAAGAATATAAAAAAATTACGTCACTCGAATGCGTACAATATTTGAAATTCATTCCTTCAACCCCAATAATTTACGCAATGTATGGCGATGCCATGTCATTTTTCTCGATTCTACTCTAGACAACAATCCCCGTGCTAAGCCGGCAGGGCAGAGTTAAGGGGTAAGTGATCGGATCATCACCTCTTTGTCAAAGTCCAACACGAAATGAAGGCTCGATGAAGCGTCTCGTGATCCAGGGCTGAGTTGAGGGGCAAAAGGTTCCGTGGTCGATTACCAACTATGTATGGATGTACGGATGTACGGATGTACGGATGTATGTATACTAATACTTTTTATCCCATAAATCAGTTCCCGTGGGATAAAAATCACCTATAAACGTTTCCATAGGGACGCGTGCGAAGCCGCGGGGCGCAGCTAGTATTATAATATGGAAGTATAATATACAGAAAACTAACTTCCTACCCATGTTGGTACCTGCTTATTACCACAGGGAAGCCTTCAAGTACCTACTTCCTTTTCATTAAGCACTAATCCCTATAATCAGCGAGCTAACCAAACATAATTCGACGGGCGATTTAATGACACATTGGATGCGCACGCGCTTGGCCTCTAACCGTTTTGCTTTTGAGGGTTCCGTACCGGAGTCAAAGAGTCAGAGTCAAATCGTTTTATCGTTTACTTACAAAATAAGGACTTACAGAATTCAAATTGGGGGACAGTATCGCTCACGTCCGTAGGTGTTGACCCTCTGATATCCTACACGTGTCCTCTGGGTGGTGCTAAGAGCGGTACCCTCTGGTGGTAGGCTTCGGCCGTGGCTTGTCACCACCCTCCGGACTGGGCCAGTCCGTGAAGCAACTCAGTTGTGTTTCGGAATGTGGTCCGGAGAAGCCATCTTCTAGACCTTCGTGATACATCTTCGGCCGCATCTTCGCTTTCCATCATGTGAGATAGCGGTCAAACGAAGGTCTATTTTTGATAAAAAAAAATAAGAAATAAGGTGCAATTGACTATAATTCACTTAGTAAATTTTTGTCCAATAGCGGGAGAAGAATATCCTATTACCAGCCTCCGCTGTCCGTCTGTCTGTCTGTTCGTCTGTCACCAGGCTGTATGATGTATTTCTGTTGTCACTATAACAAAAAATAATAAAAGTAAAATAATTTTAATAATTAAACGTCCTTATCACACTGAGAACCGATTACCGAGGTTAAGCAATTGATTTTTATAAATAATTGTACGGAACCCTTCGTGCGCGAGTCCAAGTCGCTCTTAGCTGTTTTTTTTATATATTTATTCGTTTATATTCAGAGAAAACAGACCAAGAAGCCTGGCCTTCCTTTAACGAAATTTCTGAGCTCTTCCTAACACGAAATTCCTCACAAAACTAACATCTAAAACATCCTTAGCTGAATAACCCGGAAATTAACACTCGGGACGCTCAGTTGAAAGTCGACTTTATTCCTTCGATAAAAAAAGTTGATAGCAGATTAACGTATTTTAGGAATTTACAGTTCAAGATTGAAGCGAAAGAGATCCCACATTAAATAATTGTAAGGCCCAGTACTTCCTTTAGCGGTAGCGATGGCGTGCACCGTTCACTAATTTGTCGACTTAGTTCACGAATGGACGCCATTTGGCCACTAATCGGCGTCGGCGTGTCGGCTCATCGCTCAGCCAAACGCACGCAAGCCAAAAAAAGTTGTAACCATAAGCTCATTTACGCTGATTTGACGTAAGCTTCGTGCGTTATTGCTAATTATGATAATTCGTATGAGTGTGAGAGCCGTGGCTTAAGGCTCGGTGCAAACGGACCACTTTGTAAAACACTTTGTCGAGCGATTTGTCAAAGTTTTGTCACGACCTTGCTCAAAAACATTCTGAAGCTAAGTAAAGTAAGCAAGGATTTGGTCAAGCGATTGACCACCAACTCACTTATGTAAATGTGGAAGTGGCCTAAGATAGAGCACCCCTAGATTAGGCTCTTTTACACACAATTGGCCGTTGCAAATAAGAAGAACGGAAGGAACTCTAACTTCATGAAAACCACGACTCAAGCTTCATTATTCAGTACCATAATCACGTTTTACAATGTAAAAAAAAACATTAATTCCGTTCTGTACCTACCTCTTTTATATCCCTCGCCTTGACTAAAAAACCAGTGTTTCCATAGATAAGATAAAGACTATGCTAGTGTTACATGAACGCATTGCTTGCTGAAATAGTGTAGCTAGACAATATTTCAACTAGCAAAAACGTTTATAATTTTTGCCCTCTCTCCATTTTGTCGTTGCCAGTCAAACGGTCCGTTTGCACCCGCCCTAAAATATTGAGATAACGAGAGATATTAAATTATGGCAAAATTATAGAGCGCAATACAATGTTCAAATTAGTTGAAGGAAACGAGTTTTTTACTTTTCTTGATGGATGCGCGCGTTGGTGTACTCCAATACCTCTAATTATCAGGGATCAGAGATAAAAAGACTCCGCGCTTCAAATAGGTGTATTTAGTCATACACATGGATCATGTCAGTCAGCCGTGTATATGCTTAAACACAGCAATAAGCCTTCATAGAGCAAAACGCTCTAGGTATGGGGTTGTGTAATACACACCTCAAAAGCCATTGGTTTCAAGTTTGAGAGTCATTGTCATCATCTTTAGACTCTGCTTTTCCACTGCTGGGCATATCCCGCCTTTGATAAGCGCCATTCTTAAAGTAATTTAGTCGAATCGATGAGGGTCTATATTCCGTATTTAGATTCCAATTCGTCCATCATGCGTTGATGAAGTAAGTTTGTAACCTCATTAGTTTGGGATATCCAATTTTAGGAATCCGCATGTAGTTTCCGTGTCAGTGTATTTTTTTTTATATGATTTGACCTTTTCTTAGTGTACATTTATTGTATCTATGGAAATAAAGCATTTTTGAATTTGAATTATGCTATTCTAAACTCGACCTATATTTCAGACTTTCATCGATTGAAACCATCGATCTAGTGATCTTTTGCCTAGCCGCGGAGTCCAAACTATCTTTGACACCGGATTAATAACCTACATTACTAGAAGTGACAACCTCTCATTAAAAACAATGCGTCTGATTCAGAAATGGACCACTGCGTGGGAGTCAAAATGACAACGTAACGAGATACGTGATAAACCTGACATTGTGCTGGAACTCCGATGATTATATTGTTATGGGTCGTTATACTTTATCTAAGTAGTTAAAATTAATTTTGTTTATGAATTTCGCTTAGTACCTAAAATACCAATAACATTGATTGGGTCATTGGCCGGTCGTTGATTAAAACAAAAAAATGTCGGGGTGCCTTTTGCGAGAGATAAGGGTCTACATAACACAATGTTTGTGCACAGTCATTTATTTGTAGTGTAGATCCTATACCGTGTCCATTTTGAATGAGGCATAAACGTATACAAACCGCCCATACTTAACCTGAAATTCACTTTGTTGGCGCGTCCTTTTATACGTTATTTACATTACCTACTTGTTTTAGATCCTCCCTTCAATAAAAATTGCTTACAATTATATCTGAAACTCGACGCCAAGCAAGTGAGTTTTTGTTATTTGTATCGTTGTTTATTTACTAACATGCTCCATGCTGGATGGATAAACCATAAGTAGTCTATACTTTTTAATACTTAGTTCTTATAGGATAGATATATGCATGTTAGGTACTTCAACTTAACTAAACTAATTATGATATTGTGTTCTTCTTTATTAGGTATATTTTTTTAAATTGAAAAATAGGTTTTTACCTAGTTCAGGGACACACAATATTTAGACATAAAGAAGTATTGCTCTTTGTTATAATTCTAGCCCTAAGTTATTTTGAATAAATTATTATTAATATTTTCCTTTCGGTAATGTATTACTTAAATATACAGGGTGGGCCAAAGTTTTGCCCTTTTTCTTTCGTATGTAACTAGTTTTTTAGGTTGGTAGGCTAATTTTGAAGAAATTTTACAAAAAACTAAACTAAACAAAAAACTAAAAATGGCAACATTTTATATTACAAAATAAAATAGAAGGTTTCTAAGAACAAAACCTTCTAACTACAAAAGAAACGGTAGTTACCCTTAAGGAGCCAAAAATTTGCCCCAACCTGTATATCTACCCCTAATACATCCAACTTCCTTCTAATATTTCGTATCATAAAATATTATTAATTACATACTTAAGTTAACATTACTTACCGAATTATATAATTATATATGTATGTCATATAATTATTTATTTAAGTTAATACATTACCAAAAAGACAATAATAATAATAATTTATTCCAAATTTTGTGGGAATGTTTGTTACTAAGTATTTACCTACTAGGCTAAGTAAATATTTACTATTTACGTAGCCGATTAAGATGAAATTTGGTATGCAGTTTAGGTTCTCACAAAGATTTAAATTGATAGATACGACCTTAAGCCTAAAAAAAAGTCTTTAAAAGCGCGCTTTAACACAATGCCGACGCACGCACACATGAGTAGATAAAATAGTGTTTTTGTCAATAAACCTAACTGTTATTATTGCCATTTATTGTACAGCCACAAAACACACAATTCACTGATTCCAAATGAGTGAGCTCACAAACTTCGTTTGGCAACGCCTATCCTATATCTATAGGGCCTATCTAACGATTTAAATCTTCTAACATTAGGGTATTATCATTTTCAAAAGTGGTAAACTGTCTTCGGAAAATTATTATCTCTGGGTTCGATTTACTCAAAACGTGGAAATAATAAACTAGATACATTATAATGTAAATTATGAATTACGTACCTATGTATTCTTTATTTTACAAAATTACTCCTAGGGAATGCAATAAATTTCAGATTTTTGTATGATTTCTACGCGGGGCAAGACGTGGGCTAGTGAATAAACAAATTATATAATCTAAATAGTTTTAACTTTTCTAATGGACTACCAGTGGTCATCTCATCCAGTTTGGATGAGTCAACCTCATCCATAACTTTTACATAACAGTTTTTTACCACTATTTTCAATAAGTAAGTAATAACAACCAAAATACTTTAGAGGTTTGAGATTATATTTTTATTTTTATTTATATATATTTTTATTTTTTATTTTTTATTATATATTTTTATTGCGAAAGAATGTTATTTTAGAAAAAAAAACAAATCACACTAATATGATTATATGATTATTTGTATGGATGATGGTTTGTTACTTCTTCACGGCAAAACTACTGGACGGATTTGGCTGAAATTTTGCATACAGGTAATTCTAATCCTGGAATCAAACATAGGCTATTTTATCCCATAAATCAGTTCCCGTGGGATTAAAATTACCTCTTAACGTTTCCATAGGAACAACGCGTGCGAAGCCGCGGGGCGCAGCTAGTTAGCTACATAAAAACCATTGAAATTGGGTGCTGGCTGGGCATTACGCGGCTCTTGCCTTCCCATGCCACTGTAGCTGGAGGAAGTAGAACACGTCCATAAGCGTCGTTGTTGACAATAAAAGTGTTGAAGAACCATAGTTTGGAGTTCTAAACCCACCAGTTAGTGAGGTACCCTACCACACTAAGAAGAATAGGACTGAAGATAAGGGTCATGATGATGATGATTTTAAATTAGCAGACCTACAGAATTATAGATGTAATCAGAAAACTATAACTTATAGTTCTTTCGGCTTACATAATAAGCATTGTGTAAAATTAGAAACTGTACGTTTTTTCTTATCGAGAAGAATTGATTTTCTTTTCACTAAAATTTTTCGGCACATTGTGATCACTTATATGGATATTTTAAAATGTTATCCTTGTGATACGTACTGGAAGTAAAAATTTAAAATAACTTAGTCCGATAGTAGGCATCTCGCTACTAAATCATTTTGTCTACTTGTGGAAAAGGTGAATAAGCAATTTTATAGGTAGTACACACATACGTTTGTTAGTAAAGGTAAGATACGATAAGAAATGCTTTATTTGTAGCTAAAAATGTAAAACTAATAAGTATGTACTAAAACTAATTAAATTACCAACATCATTATAAACTATATAGGTACTTAATAAGACCCTCTTATAAAATAGGTCACTTAAAGCTACAAAATGGCGTTCGACTCAGCATATGTTGTGATAGCTAAATGTTATAGCTACTACAACGCTGATCTTCCGTCGAAACCACTGCGTTGCGAAGAAAGAACAACTATTTCCATTATAACAGAGAGAGTGTTAGTTTATGTTCTACGTAAGTAGGTACATGTTTGTTTTGTCTATTACCTATCTGAATCTAAATATGAAACTAAGTAGGTGCTATACCACAATCATTTCGAGCAATCAGCGTCACCGTTACGAGAACCACCGGATGTGACGTCACAGCAGATCAGCGCGTGCGCATGGGAGCAGCTTCCGCTTCCGATGGACACCTGTGCTCACCTACCGTAATGTTATGTTTCTGTTATAAAGTATATTTTAGTTCATCGAAGTTTGTGTTTGTTTATACAGAAATGCCTTTTAAAATAAGTCTCGAACTGAAGTTGACTTTGCAACTCATGACCATGTTACACCCGAAATTAGTACTTTCGCCACATGCATTCTGTCTTGAACTGTGAAAAACACCAAGCAAATCGCTGACCTAGGATAAGATCATCTCAGGAAATATTCCAAAATCAATTAAGAAACTTTTTGATGAGCGACTACAAAAAATATACTAAACTACCACAAGGTTCGGTGCTAGGTCTTCTACTCTACAACATGTTTACATCCAATGTACCTGAAACACCAGGAATAATAACTGTCACGTTTACGACAATGACGACACTGCCATTCTAGTTACTAACAACGATCCAAACGAACCCTCACAAATTTCCTAACCTGATGTGGAATTACGCCAAAACCACCTATCCTATATTGACATTTGCAAGCCCTTTGAATGGCCTTCGTAATTTGCAGTCAAAATTAAAATTAAATATTCATATTTAAATAAAAAGACGATAACATTACGGTTGTCTCCAACACAAAAATTGATGTCTAGTATACTTAATAAATATGTAACGTTAAAGTAAAGTAAAATATAGTTAAATTATAACTATGTTAGTTAGGTACCTACATATGAGTACATAAATACAAGTACACAACCACACGAAAAACACAAGTTACACAAGAATTGCAATTGAATGGCAAAAAGGTCATTCAAAGGTCATTTGATTTCAAGGACATTCAAAGGGGTTTCAAATGTCAGTATAGAATGGTTGGTTTTTGCGTAATCGCACAGCCAGATTAGACCGAATAGAGCAGTGGCTTGCCAAGTGGAGAATCAGAGCCAGTGCATCAAAGTCAACCCACGCAAATTAGCACTCCGTAAAGATGATAGTCAGTCAAATACCTGGATATGCCCTTGGACCGCAGACTGACTCGTAGAACTCACCTACAGATGACAATAAAATAGCTACCATAGTAGGCTGCGCAGACAACGAACACATCATGAGCTCGGCGCATGATAAATGAAACAATGAGAAAATTATGTCTGGAGCAATTCCTTGAAACGACTCTCACCTAAACCCAATTTGTCACATTATACTCAGAAAACTGATTCAGATTCGAACAAAACTCGTAAAAACAACAAATATTCGTTTTTGAAATTAAAATATAAATTGATATTTATTTTTTTGCGTTGACCTTAACTACCACGAGGTCAAACGTCACTTTACCTCTTTCGATCAAACGTTTTGGCGTCACAGATCGGTGGTCAGTTCACTGAACTCACGTTGGTAATTGTTCCGGATATGCGACAGGTACATTACATACCGACATACCGACACACGGTGGTCGGAGGTCACCACCGGAACGATTTTATTGCCCAATGAATAAAGTCTATTTTTCAAACTATTCGTAGACATTTCAAAAGTCAAGAGTTTAGAAAAGTTTCCTACAAAGTACCTTTCTATTTCGGGAGGGACGCGCGAAAGTTGTACGTACTATATATAACTTATATAACTTGGGAACGGTTAATCATCTGGTTAATTACCAAATTGTCTTATGTATACGAGGGCGTAGCTAATCGGAATTATGTATGAAACGAATCATTATAAATAAAAAATAAATTATAAATAATGCTGGACAATTCACACAGCATTATCTAGCCCCAAGCTAAGCAGAGCTTGTGTTATGGGTACTAGATAACTGATATACATAATACAATACACTACATAGATAGATATTTTTTGTTACACATAGAAAACATCCAGAACGCCCTGAACAAATATCTGCAGATCGTACAAATATTAGTCCCGAGGCGGGAATCGAACCCGCAACCTCCTGCGTCGCACTCGGACCTTCGCCCACCACGCCACAGAGGTCGTCAAATACAAAAACAATTAAAAGAATCGTAGGGAAAATTTCTAAATATATCACGTGAAATATCTAAGGCATATGTCCAACCCATAAATTTTTGGACTTTTCTACTATCACTTTCGACATTGATTGTTACATTGTCTAGGCCCTCAGGTTTTTAGACAAAAGTGTATATATGAATAATTATACTGAATTTAGTAGACTTGTATTGTATAATATCATAATTATATGTAGTTCAATTAACACTGGTGCAAGTAAATATATTTACTTGCGATTTATTTCTAACAAATAGAAACATGATCAATCCTGCGCTATTTGTCGTCGATGCACGTTATAAATTCCAATTGATTTTAAATTTAATATCTCATCCAATAAACCTTAAAACAAATATAAAATGTAAAGATATAGACAAACAAACGAATAGTAAGGCGGGTACACACTGGAACCATCATAAAAAGTCGTAAAGTGTATTTTAACATCCATCTGATAATCAATCTAACACGTCATAACTTTGACATCGCTGTCTGGACCTAAGCTTTGTATTATTCGAACCTTTCAAAGTTTAACTTACAAGTTAAACTTTAATGTTACTTATATAGAGTTGATTTTGAAATAGTAGGTGATGAGAAGAAAAAACTGCCCAAGAAGACGACTGACCAAATGAGTTGGTGTATAAACATGTTAATTCGTAATAAAATGTGGTTTTTGAAGCATCATGTTTGCGTACAAATTGGGAAGCTAGAGCTAACAAAGTTGTATGATAAAGATAAGACAAGCATTTTAAATTAAATATATGTATGTACTTGTGAAAGAAGAAGGTATTAAGATTCTTTTAAATGAAGTTATCATCATGTTTCAAAATTCGTGGCTACTACAAGTATTGGCGGTATCTGCGGTTGATTTACTAACATAGCAAAAAACTACATTAGCACTACATTAATTTAGAGAATCAAATATTTCTGTACTTTAATAAAATTTTTATTCATCTGTTATTTTCTGTAAGGTTGAATTACAATGTTTGAAATGGTTGTTGCTAATTATGTATTTTAACTTACATTCTGTAGATTTTAGTTGTTTGTTCTGTAAAGTTGTTTGAATATTAATAATTAAAAACTCAATCCGGCACCATCTCTTGTCGGATCAGAATACAAATGAAAACATAGGAATTCTTATACCATGCATTAATCCAGGGCATTTTATATAAGTAGGTACCGTTCATAAATGTACGATCTACAAGGTGATGCTTTGTGCCAGTAATCGATGGTTTTATGTAAAGAACCACAATTTTACAATCAATTGAAGTATTTCCTTGTTTTATCACCAAATAGAAAAAGACACATCGAATTAGTCTGATTGCGTTCAACTCAACAAGGAAAGTAAGCACAAATACTAAAAACAAAAAGATTAAAATGATCGACAGTACAAATTGGTGCGTCATCGCGCTGTGTGGTCATACGAACTCAGTGATAATCTGTGTCATGACCGCACATTATGAAAATTATATCGAATGACTTAGAAAGTATTAATTATTAGGTTGTAGCTAGCAAGACTTCTTTCTTTCTTGCTGATGTGGCTGATTGTTGGAAATTTGTAGGTGTTTATTGCTATTAACTCCGTGATTAAACTATTATTTCGACGCTAACGGTACCTTGTTAGAGTCTATAATAAACAATTTGTTGTGTTTAAGTACCTCATTGTTTCTATTCATTTTATGACTACCTTTTGTTGGTTCGACCAGGCAGCGGCGTCCTTTTCTAGGTTTACAAACTCTTATATTATCGAGGTTATTTTTGTCAGCTTTCAAAAACTCTCTCCGATATTATATCTACAGGCTCTCCAAAGTCACAAAACCGTAAATCGTGCATTACCTATTACATTACTGACATTTCGTCTGATATGTTTGATTAATCACAACCGTGAATGTTATGATTTATTGTGCGCAAGCGCAGGTCAGTCTTCGTCTCATTGGCGCAGCCTTTCAAGCCTCACCGATCTGTAATATTTGAAATTCCTAGCCGTATTCGTTCGATGGATGATTATAAATAGCAATTTTGCTGTAATAACTTCATTTGATGAAGGGGCACTTTATTGTGTACCTTGTGATTTTTTATGTTATTTAGATTAAAACCGATACAGATTAGGTTATGCTAAGGTTCAGAATTCTCTCATCATTGTGCTCTGCTTCTTTCGGACAGTACAAGACACTTGAAGAAGTCTTGATTTTGTTTTTACTAAGCCCAAGTGCAAATAAAACAATCAAAAGGATAATGCCAGGCTTCCGATACTCACTCAGCTTTGCCACCGCGTTGTAAATATAAATTCAAGAAGCTCTGAAATTTCACACATTAAACTAACTTGCATTCAATCTGACGCGTCCCAACCTAATCCTGACGTAATACGCTGAGCACAATTTAATGTCCTATTTCTTGGAAAGCACATGCATCTCTCCATACAGCCGCAATAACTATGGCCAGGACAGTAGCCTGCGTGTCGGCTGTAAATTTTGCTGGCGGTCGACTCAAAGAAGGTAATCAATGTTAAATCATAGTGAAGTGACACATATCGATTGCATTTCAAAATAAAAAATATAGGATCGCTGATGTGAAGATCCCGATAGATCGACCGCCTTAACCCTTGACTCTGACGTAAGCTGAGTCATTTATCAACGGACCGGGTGACCACGATTCCGAACATAAAACTCTACAACTTGTTTTGAATTCCATACCATCGCTGATTTACCAATCGGCATTCCAGACAGCGAAAGGATTTGGATAAATAGCAGGTGATATTTTTAATCCGTTCGGGTCAGAAATGATGGTGACAGTACCATTAATAAATATAAATCTCTTCATTCGAATAGCAGTGATGTGTGAGTGATGGCGCGGCGCGTTTGTGGCGGAGTCAGGTGCGCGCGCGCATCGTCCGACGGTTTCCTCACATTTGTCACTGTTGCCGGCGATTACTCATCTCATTGAAACATTAAGAGAGCTAATCACGCTGACTAATGGAACCCCCCGTCGACACTTCCTAAAGTTTCACACTCCAGCGTGTGAAATGCCTGTCAGCGCTGCAATGGTGGGGAGATCGATAGCTTTTCAAATTGGAGCGGACCTAAGTTATGCTTATTTGAAATATGAATTATTCGTCTGTGAAACGACAACAACTTGCTTGGGATCGAAGGATTTCACTGCCAATACGACTGCACACAACAACTGTCAAACAACCTTAGTCAGGACTCTGGACCTTTGGTGTTATTATGATATTCACAATATGCGTGAAGTTACTCTAAGATTGAAGATGACTTTCTAAAAGAACTCGTTGCTCATTGCGTACTAGCTATACATTGACGGCGCGTCAATCGCTCTCAAGAGCGCAGGACACGTTCAATTACAGCAATGATATAGCAAAAGTTTATGTACCGGAGTGCACATCACCAGCAAAAAAGTACACCATAAACAGAACGTTTATGACGGCAAATAAACCTGACCATCTTCCATCTTCCCCGTAGTGAATTATTGCTTTATTGCTTCAGAAATATTTCACAAACAGAAAATATTTTATGATTCTCCAGTTAAGAGCGGCCGTATATCATTTTAAGCCATAGATAATAAAATTTAAGTCGCTGAGTGCAAAACAAAAGTGCAGTGCGAATGCTTGACACACTTGAATTAAGTTTGAGATCACAAGTTGGCTACGAAACAGTAGCTCTAGGGATGAGTAATTATAAGCTATGGCACTTTGATGATTGCGGCTTACTATATGCGAAACCTTGGTTTACTTTGTAACCAACAAATTGCTACCTACCTGCCGCGAGTAACATTTTACTTACATAATCACGTTCACACAAAACAATCACAAATTGATCATATTGAAACCAGAAATAAATACTAATACCTAAGGAGGAAACTATTAAAATAAATTACATTAAAATAGTTCTGTTTGCAGTAACAAATCGGAAAAAAAACTTGCTCATTAAATAGTAAACAAAAAAATCTTAAGGAATTCAATAACTCAGATTTGAGGTGCAAACAAAAAGCCAAGAAAAAAGGCACCAGGAATTTCTCGTTTCGTCAGAGAACATAAAATTGGAATAGTTAATGCTCAGCGAAATCGTTAAGGAGTCTACAGTACACTGTAATTGGGGGACATTAAAAACACTGATGTTATAGCTGACTGTTAAATGTTTAACGTGGGCATTAGTCCTCGGTATTTACATTTACACATGTGCTACAATGTACTCGATGTTATTGGAAATGTCTTTAATATCAATTTTAATCATAGATCTATGAAGTCTATCGAGACTCAAAATGAAAATATGTCAGCACAAGAACTGATGAGTAGTTTCAATGACCAATTGACCACATGGTTACATGGGAAACTAAATATGTATCACTGACTGTCATATACCAAAGTGTGTTCTTCCAACACAAATAAGGTTCGTGGTTAACTCGTTTCCATCCGTAATGAATATACCAAAGAGTTCAAATGATTGTATTGTGGGACACGCTATTTCGACCTAGTTATGCCGAAAGCATTCATATGCAACTTTTTCCAAAAATGAGTTATAAATATTATAGCCTAAAAGCCATAAATTTCATTTTTTTAACCGTTTATTTGAGATCTTTAAACAATGCATTACAAAGAGTCAGGTAGTCAGTCCACAGATTCGTTAAAATATGACGTAATGAAGGTTTGAAGTATAGTTTTAGGTGAAAACAAAACATCCCTGTCATCAGTAGTCTATAAAAACCTCTTCTCACAGATGCTAATAACTACAAACCATGCAAACGTTAACTACTAGTATAATTTAGCATGCCACAAACATCGATCTACCTACTCATTACAGGTATTTGAACCATTGTCTTCCCACTGACCTTTGCTTTGCGTAAACTCGTAACTCGCAGAGTCTCAGACATTGTTAGCACGATTTACGACAAGGCTGTAAAACAAATAACGCCCAAAAAATTATGTCAAAACATCTCGTTATGCTGTCAAGAGATTTGACTCGCTGTTGGACGCTGAAACAAAAGAAAGCTGGTTTCTACGAAAGTAGTAGTCCCGTGGATTCAGTATTGGGTTTTTGGGGACAACAAAGTAATTGAGGACAGTTTGAGTCATAACTGGTCATTCTTGGAAGGTCGAAGGACATTTGGACAAAGAAAAAAGGAAAAAAGGAAGACGTTTTGCGGTAGTGCATCTGTGATCATTAGTGTTCTCTGAGGATGTTTACCGGTTGATGCCACAACGTTATGTCGTTTTGACTTATTGCCTTGGTTATCATCATTAATTTGCTCTGGCATTTGCAGTTCTGTTTTTTAGGCTTTGACGAAAAACAACGAAAAACTACAGTATTCTTTATTCTCCGTAATTAACTGCTTTATCTTGCATTTTTAATCCTTATTACATTCTAGAAGAACATTTTAGGTGCCAACTTATAGAAAACTGCATTGCTATCTAAAACATCCAATTTCCCAAAGAAACCTGTGTTGCCACATAAAATAATGACTTTGGCAGAATGTACGACTAGAAATAAACGAGTATTTTAGTCGGAACAATAAATCTGTCCTCAATTTCAACTGAATGCACCCCGTAATATATTAACTCGTTCGTTACAGGGGTTTCGTGTAATTTTTCAGGCGACCCCGGGGACCGTTCACACTAGGCGGAAATATAAACATTAATTTTATTAGATTTTTTGTTATGATAATAGAATACCTAGTAAGTTGGATTTTGTATGAGTTATGTATTGTATACGTATAGACCAAATTAGAAAAAAGGAGATATTCATAATTAGAATAACAATAATTATTATGCATGCGAAAGTTGAAAAAGGATGTTTGGTTACATACTTCTTCAGTTCACACCTGACGCCAAAAAATAATAAAGTAATCCACATACATTACTTATATACCTACCTACTCTCGAAAAATATTACGCTCCTTCACGCACAGTCGGAAAAAGGAATCCACCGATTTCAATTCCATAATCATGATAATTTTAAAACGACCTCCATTTTATTAATTTGAATGTCTCTGATTGACGTCTAGATGATTCCGATTTCTGACTATTTGACTTGATTTAAGTCAGGTTTTCAAGGTGGTGTAGGATTGGTGTGTAGGATTAGAAATTTTGTTAGTGGTCTTTTTATTAGAAAAATTGGATTCAGTCAACTGAAACTAAACTAATTTTGACGTCTCCGGGTCTTTTGGTGTTTCTCCCCATCATCATCCATAGCCGGATTTAACACACAGCTGTGTATAAGCCTACATCTGCGGAAATTTGTGCTATCCGCCAAGGTTTAGTGGTAGCCGTATCCATAACATGTATGTTTAACAATATGATTTAGTTCAACAACCTAAACCTACCCCGCGTGCTAAACAAAGGTAGGCATCTCTGTGGATGGAATAAGCATGTCTCTGATGCTCATAGGGTGGCCAGGCTTAACTTCAAAAATTGGATTATGCATAATAGACCATCATCTGGTAAAATTTTTGAACGTATGAATGAAACACGTAAAATTTTCAAGAGCCGCTTAAAATGGTGCCAAAATAATCAGGAACAACTTAAGATGGACATACTAGCAAAACACAGGGCAGCGAAAGATTTTAAGAAATTCTGGAAGTCGACGGGGAAGTATGATGTTAAGTCTGGCCTCCCGGTGAGTGTGGATGGAAAAAGTGAGCCGGAGCAGATCTCCAACTTGTTTAGAGATCATTTTAAGGTAAGTTCTCCACTGGGACCTTCGTCTGCTCTCCCCACCGTTTGCCCCCCATCTGCTGATCCGGATCGTCAGGGAGAGGCGCCGCAAATATGCTTTACTGCAAAGCAAGTACGAAAAGCTCTGAGTAAAATGAGTGGTGGCAAATCTCCCGGGCATGATGGTATCAGTGTAGAGCATCTGAGACATGCGGGTGTTCACCTACCAAGAGTACTGGCTCTGTTCTTCTCAATGTGTATCAGTCACTCCTATCTACCACATGACTTAATGAAAACCATCGTGGTACCCATTGTGAAGGACAGAACCGGGGATATCTCCGATAAGGGGAATTACCGCCCTATCTCATTGGCAACAACGATAGCTAAGGTGCTGGACAGTCTGCTTAACACTTACTTAGAAGAATTTTCCCAACTACATGACGCGCAGTTCGGATTTCAATCCGGACTTTCTACTGAAAGCGCCATAGTGAGTCTTAAGCATACTGTTCAGTACTATACTGATCGTAAAACGTCGGTACATGCCTGTTTTCTTGACCTATCCAAAGCCTTTGACCTAGTGTCCTATGATGTGCTCTGGAGAAAGTTAAGAGACAGGGGTGTGCCGGCGGAAATGCTCAGTATATTTAGATATTGGTACGCTAACCAAACAAATTTTGTGAAATGGGCTGACTCACTATCTGAAGCATATATGTTGGAAAGTGGGGTAAGACAAGGAGGGTTGACGTCTCCTCTACTCTTCAACATATATGTGAACGATCTCATCGTGGAGCTGAGCAGCATGCGTGTCGGATGTCGAATAGATGGCGTAAGCATCAATAACATTAGTTACGCGGACGACATGGTGCTGCTCTGCCCGACGGCGGTTGGCCTACAAGAACTGCTGAAAGCCTGTGAAGTATACGCTGCTGATCATGGACTTCTATACAATGTAAAGAAAACTGAGTACATGGTCTTTGAGGTCGCCGGCAAGGGTATGAATAAGAGCACCCATAATATTACCCTTAATGGCATGAACGTAAGAAGAGTTGACAAATTTAAATATCTTGGACATATCATTGCCGACGACCTCAAGGACGATGCTGATATTGAAAGGGAGCGTAGGGCGCTGGCAGTTAGAGGTAATATGCTGGCCCGCAGGTTTTCCCGGTGTACTGAGCAAGTCAAGATTACGCTTTTCAAAGCTTACTGCCAAAACATGTACACGGGAAGCTTGTGGGTTAGACACACCAAAAACTCGCTAGCGACCCTGCGCGTCCAATATAATAATATATTCAGGATGATGTTGGGTCTGCCTCGCTTCTGTAGTGCATCAGGGATGTTTGCTGAATATCAAACTGATGGCTTTGGTGCCATTATTCGCAAAAAATCTACATCCCTGATCCGCAGAATGCGCGACAGTCACAACAGCATCCTGAAAACCATAGCGGATAGATACTCTTCGCCGCTGTGGGCAAGCCTGGTTCGCAGAGTGATCCCGGACCCGGAAAAAGTCCCGCTACTCTGGTGAGATCACTCTGGGAATTAGTCCTGCGTTAATTTAAAAAATCTATTTGCTTACTAACCATTTACTGTATTTTTTTGTGTTACTAACCCCATATGGATCTATGTTGTCCGAAATAAAAGGATTTTATTTTATTTTATTTTATTTTATTTTATTTTATTTTATTTTATTTTATTTTATTTTATTTTATTTTATTTTATTTTATTTTATTTTATTTTATTTTATTTTATTTTATTTTATTTTATTTTATTTTATTTTATTTTATTTTATTTTATTTTATTTTATTTTATTTTATTTTATTTTATTTTATTTTATTTTATTTTTATTTTATTTATATTGGTCCACTGCTGGACACAGGTCTCCCCCTGATAAGCGCCTTATTGGCTTTTATCGTTGGGTGGTAATGCCCATAATCCCCACGCTGGGTTGGGGATCGCAGTTTGGTGGTAGATTTTTTCTGCAAGAGCCGCTGCTGCCCGCCCCCGGTAGACACTCAGTCGACTCTTACGACACTTGTGGGAAGAGTTGGGGTGGTGCAAATTCGAAGCCGGCACCACACGGCACATAATATTGATTTATTAGTCTTGAATTTGATTATGGTTGGTGATTATGGTTGGTGGTGGTCAACATTGTTTTGGTCAGGTTTGCCAGGTGGTTGTAGTGTGTAGGTGCAGTGTAGTGCAATCGGAAGCACAGGGGCTGCGATTGCCTTTTTGTTTCAGTCGTCGTGATGGGACTCGGAAGTGAGGCGCATTCAGATATCGACCGCTCTTTGCAGACTTATTTATGCTATTGGGAGTTTCTTTTGAGGTATTTTATGATAGCAAATTGGGATCAATTGCAACGTTGTGACGTCATCAATCAAAAAGAAAAATATATTGTGAGTTCATCGATTTTGTGGTTTATCATCATCATGTACAGCCAAACTGTGATCTCCAACCCGCATGCTCAGCGTGGGGATTATGGGCATTACCCTCCATGAGATAAACGTGAATAAGGCGCTTATCAGGGGGAGGCCTGCGTCCAGCAGTGGACCAATACAGGCTGTTGAGTAAATAAATACAACACAGCTGGGTAAATAAATGAAATAAAATTCGTTTATTTCAGGCATAAATCTCATACATATAGGTAACATTAAAAATCACACAGTTTCAAAGCAAAATGAAAATTAAAATAAACAAAAATATAATAACACGGTGCAAAAAGCTACCGCACGTCACTTTCTGTTTTCCTCCTTATGAAGGGAAATCCAATGACCTGTCAAAGTTTCTGTGATCGCCACTAGCCACGTCCATTACGTAAGTTTCTTTGTCTTCGTTTTGGATTATTGTCTTGGTTTTGGATTATTGTCTTGGTTTTGGATAATTGTCTTGGTTTTGTACCTCTCTTTGCAGACTTATTTATGCTATGGGACGTTTCTTTGGAGGTCTTTTTAATGGAAAATTGGGTTCATTTGAAACGCGAGTGACGTTGTTCATGTCATTGGGCGAAAAATAATTCTAATACTTAGTCGGATTGTGGTAACAGACTTTTAAAATGGTTGTTTCCGAAGGGATTAGAAAACCAAGAGAACATTCTCTAGCGTCATTTTAGGTTAGGTATCAGTTTAATGGTTTTAATTGACGTTAAAGTTTGGACGGAGAGTTTGCTGATTGTCAGAGAATAGGTAAGGTAGGTACCTACTTCATAATATTAAAGAAGCGATAGTAATGTGTATTTGTCAGTTGCATTTTCACGCTTTAATGGCAAAACGGATCTAGATTGGATCTGTCAGCGACAGGTTTTTCTTTTTTAGAGTGTACTCCGGTTATTCCATATTATACACAAGCTATTGAGAATTGCATGCAAAGCCGTGGGCAGACGTTAGTAAGAAATAACTTTCTATAGTAAAAATTAATGAAATAGAAAAGTGCTTATTACAAAGCAAAAAACATAAATTTGAACGTCCCCGTTTTCCATATCACGGTATTATCTGTGCGAAATGCCGTTTGTTCTACAATGAAATAGAACATTAAATTATTACTTGCATCCGAAATTCACGTGCATTAGCCGTGGGAAGCGATTGTCTACGTATAGGTACGTAATACGTAATCTCGTGTGACATGTGTCATCTATAATTACGTTGCGACATTGAAATCTACGATTTACCTCGCGCATACCGTGATTACGTATTTATGTAACTTTTTTCTCACTTGCGGAAATAATTCTTCGGAAAATAATTTCATTTTGTACCCAATCTTTATCCTAATATGGGTTCGATAAAGGCTCTCAGTGCACGGCCCTATTTTAAAATTCTGGTTTATTTCTTTTAATAGTGCAATAAACTATTCGGAATTAAGAAAGTCGTGAACAAAATCAGCACTTTCTTCTGAAGAATAGGAAAACACTTAGGTTTCCTGCTATTTCTTAATCATCGAACAGTCGGATACTGACAGATGAAGCCAAAGAGAAAAGAAAAAGTGGTAGGGCACTTTTTGTTTGATCTTCTAAGATTTGAACACCCTGTATCAAACCTTAGATGATCAAAGACCTCCTAGAAGCTATACCTCAGAATTAAATTAAATACCTAATGAGTGAATTTTTTTTAACATACTTATCATGCTTTTCATTCGCAAAAAGCGTATCAAAACATGTTGGTTCAACCATAAGAGCTAAACAGTAGGACTATTATGAGGTAGAGGCCAGTTTAATACCTGTAACAGTAGATACCCATAACTCAATTAAAACAAGAGTCCGTTTTAAATTACAATCTTAATAACACGCACGGCCCGGCGCTACCTGCGTTTGGTGAACAAGGATATAGAGTTACTGGATGTAACCGCATTGTCGTTCCCGTATAGGTATTATTAAGTCATCGTCAATGCCGAAAAATTTGTACTGCATAAACCATTCTTCGGGGATGTAAATGCCAGTGATAATGATGGATGTGACAAGCTTCGAATTTTCAGAATCACGTCCCAGTCTTGACTGATTCACTAACTCGCACCACGACTCTTGTCCCAACTGGTGTGAGTTGACGAATAGACAGTGGTGCGACGATTTCGTAGAGGTGCTACGTGAATTTGCTACGAAATTTATAGAAACTTCGGTTTGGAGGTTGACTTGTTTTCTTATAAAAAAACTTATGAAATAATTGGGCAGTTTGGTTATTTAGTACTAGTTACTTGGTATGTACTACAATGTCCAAAGCATATCTTTCGAATTTAACTTTATAATTTCAAGGAATAGCTCTATTATATATATACACATTGTTGTCGGTCAAATCAGCCCGATTGATTAATTGGTTGATTGATCCTCAACCTCAACAGCCTTTATTGGTCCACTGCTGGACGCAGATCTCCCCCTGATAATACCACGCTCGGCATGCGGGTTGGGGATCGCAGTTCGGTGGTAGAATCCACTGCTGAAAAAAACTTACTTTATTTTGAAATTAACTCGTAAGTGACATTTTAATATAGTAAGGAACCTTAGCCCTAAAGTTTTTAAGGCTAAAGTTCCTTACTATACCTTTCTACTACCACTTTAGCCCTAAAGACTTTAGGGGCAAAGTTCCTTACTATATTAACATGTCACTTCCAGTTACCATTACCGCACGGCAACAAAATAATAGTTCCATTTACGAAAACTGTGTTGCCAGGATAAATGATGGAAAAATGTAAGTAATGTGTTGGGTGTCGGTCGACGTGACTACTCCAGCAGTAGGCAATTAGCTTGGTAATCAATCATGATGCTAACTTACATAAAAGAGTTCGAATGGGAATCTTGAGTCTAGTAAAAGATGGTCGTAAGTTTTCGGAGTGTGATATTTTCTTATTTTTGCAGACATAAGCTGTGTGGTGCTGGCTTAGAATTTGAACCACCCCAATTCTTCAGAACAATTGTATCACCAAAGTGCGATCCCCAACATGCCCAGCGTGGGGATTATGGGCATTACCCTCCATAAGATAAACGCCAATAAGGCGCTTATCAGGGGGAGGCCTGCGTCCAGCAGTGGACTAATATAGGCTGTTGAGGTTAAGGTTGAAGTAGACATAATGTACCCAAATGATAATGAAGCCGAATTTTGACCACGGCGGCTAGTCTAATCAGAGACATACTATACTAGTGCGCAATTGTGTGCTCAAACACACGCGCACTCTCTATTCCCTAACTCTCATAATTAGATGGGACGTCAGACAGACACGACCGGTGAGAGGTCAGGCGCAGAACCAACGGCTTAACGTGCTTTCCGAGGCACGGGGGTGTAACACCACCCACATTCTGACTTGGGGCTGCTACTGTGAACTTTTCTTGCTAGAAAAATCGAATAAAACAAATAAGGCATATTTGGCAACATCACTGTAAAGCCATCCTATGAAAATAGAACGCAGTTTATGAAATTTTCGAATTTCGATTGACAACAAAACTGGCCAGAGTCTAATTCGAATTTATTTTTTTAAATCGAACTCGAATTTAAAACGTCACGCAAACCGAACTTTTAAAATTCGAACACAGTCTAGCTAGAAGAAAGGCGCCAAGGCTGTTCGATGATGCAACAAAAAAGTACGAACTAATTAAATCTACCCACGTCTTGGAGCATGCGCATGCAATCGACACGCCCCCGTGTCAATCGTCCAGATTGTTTTAATTACACATTATTGTGATAGTACTCGTAGGTATCTATTTTAACTTCTCGCAACCTGTCATGGAATGTTAACATTGCGAGAAGTATTTATTTAGAATATAGATTTTCACTTTTTTAAGTTCACTGAAAAACTGTGTAGGCCCGTATTATGAAATCGTCCCCAAGCATTACGATACTTATGCAGTCATTATTCGAGTTCTACTCAAGTTTAGAATCTATGCTTAAGTAATCTTTAGAACACTCTGACGCTACCTGGCGACGCTAGCTAGTTGCACGAGTAAAAACTCTACTTGAGTGAGCAGGATTTTGTTTATGGTCTACACCTTTATCCAAGCAAAAAACGTTCCTTTACCATATCAACCTAAGTCTCAGAATGTATTTTTGTTGATTTAGAGTTTTATGTGAAACGAAGCTTTATTTAAAAAAAGAAGATTTGGTGCGTAGAAATCTTTTCCAAGCATTACTCAAGCGTTGGCCGGACCACGCTTGAGTAAAGATGAGTTAAAAGAATCATTAGGCAGAGATATTAAAGTTTGAAATCGTTCTAAAATAGGCAATTACTCAGGTAATGCTTGGTAACCGTTCAATAATTCGTAACAACGTGGTAGAACGCATCGTTACTTGAGGGTTACATGAGTGAGTGTAGATTTTGACATTAGTTCCCAAGCAAATTTAAAATTTAAACTTTACTCGTAACTATACATAAGCATCACTCAAGCATAGGTCGATGACTGAGCATGCTTGCATAATACGGGCCTTAGAATGTGCTCATTCTGCGGTGTCGTAAGAGGCGACTAAGAGATATCAAACGGGGGCGGGCAGCAGCGCTTAGAGAAAAATTCTGCCACCGAACTGCCATCCCCAACCAGCTTGCCCAGCGTGGGGATTATGGGCATTACCTCCCACGAGATAAATTAGGAGCTTATCAGGGGGAGGCCTGCGTCCAGCAGTCGACTAATACAGGCTGTTTAGGTAAGAATAGGAATTAGAGAAAAGAAATTTTCCCATAAATCAGTTCCCTTATATGGGATACATGGGATAGAAATTATATTTTTTACTTAAAACAAGATACAAGGCGTGCGCAGCCGTTGGCAGCAGCTAGTATTATCTATATTAATATTATAAAAAGGAATGATTTGATTGTTTGCTTGTTTGTTTGTATTGAATAGGCTCCGAAACTACTGGACCGATTTACAAAATTCTTTGACCATTAGAAAGCTTACTTTTCAGGGAGTGACATAGGCTATATTTTATGCCGGAATTCCCACGGAAACGGGAACTAGGCGGGTGAACCGCAAGGCTAATATCTAATAAAATACATTGTGTACGGAATAATAAAGAAAGAAACAATATAAACACTATATTTATAGAAAGTCCAAATCAATTTCAGTGACCTACCTTACAAGTTTATTTCCTTTAACACAATGTGTTAAGACAATACTAACGGATTATAAGTTATTGTCTTTTCTTTAAAAATACTTATAAATAATGAAAGACAACCAATAAATTTAATATCGTCATAAACGTGTAGGTATATTGTTAGGATTTAGCAGAATTATTATAGGTTATGAAATCTTATTCAACTCCTGCAATAAAAGGTCTAGGCCGACATATGAGAAATTATGATAATTATTAAACGTTTAAATCCATCATGATTATAAATCACTCGCGGTGACTTCAGTTATTCCGTGATCATGGCGCATTTAAGCTTTCCGATAAAAAAAAGGAATTATTCCGTTTTAAATAAATAAATAGCCCCAAGTAAAGCAGAGCTTGTGTTATGATATGGGTACTAGATATCTGATAATAATAATACAATACAATGAATAGATATATATTTTTTAGTATACATAGAAAACACCCAGAACTCCCTGAATAATCTGAAGATCGTACAGACATTTGTCCCGAGGCGGGAATCGAACCCGCCACCTCGTACGTCACAGGTGAGCCTTCACTCGCTGCGCCACAAAGGTACGCCGAGTCAGACGAATCGTCATAATCAGAATTCATAAGTTTTTTTCCAGTATATTTTCGCACGCGTTGTTCCTATGGAAACGTTAAAAGGTGTTTTTAATTCCACGGGAACTGATTTATGGGATAAAAAGTAGCTTTTGTTTGATTCCAGGATTAGAATTACCTATTTGTTAAATTATAGCCAGATCCGTCCAGTACTTTTGGCGTGAAGATGTAACAAACATCCATACATCCATACATCCATACATCCATACATCCATACATCCATACATCCATACATCCATACATCCATACATCCATACATCCATACATCCATACATCCATACATCCATACATCCATACATCCATACATCCATACATCCATACATCCATACATCCATACATCCATACATCCATACATCCATACATCCATACATCCATACATCCATACATCCATACATCCAAACATCCATACATCCATACATCCATACATCCATACATCCATACATCCATACATCCATACATCCATACATCCATACATCCATACATCCATACATCCATACATCCATACATCCATACATCCATACATCCATACATCCATACATCCATACATCCATACATCCATACATCCATACATCCATACATCCATACATCCATACATCCATACATCCATACATCCATACATCCATACATCCATACATCCATACATCCATACATCCATACATCCATACATCCATACATCCATACATCCATACATCCATACATCCATACATCCATACATCCATACATCCATACATCCATACATCCATACATCCATACATCCATACATCCATACATCCATACATCCATACATCCATACATCCATACATCCATACATCCATACATCCATACATCCATACATCCATACATCCATACATCCATACATCCATACATCCATACATCCATACATCCATACATCCATACATCCATACATCCATACATCCATACATCCATACATCCATACATCCATACATCCATACATCCATACATCCATACATCCATACATCCATACATCCATACATCCATACATCCATACATCCATACATCCATACATCCATACATCCATACATCCATACATCCATACATCCATACATCCATACATCCATACATCCATACATCCATACATCCATACATCCATACATCCATACATCCATACATCCATACATCCATACATCCATACATCCATACATCCATACATCCATACATCCATACATCCATACATCCATACATCCATACATCCATACATCCACACATCCATACATCCACACATCCATACATCCATACATCCATACATCCATACATCCATACATCCATACATCCATACATCCATACATCCATACATCCATACATCCATACATCCATACATCCATACATCCATGCATCCATACATCCATGCATCCATGCATCCATGCATCCATGCATCCATGCATCCATACATCATCAGAAGGGAGAAGACGGGATAAGGTCGTGTAATGCTTGCGCACAATCACCAAAGGGGTACTTGTATATTTATATGACATAGTTCAAAGTTTGACGTAGGTAAGCAACCTTGGAAAAGTTTCACTTTAATTTAGGTACCTATAGGATTCCCCCATTTTTTACTACTGTTTTTCTTATTAAAGTACGCGTTATAGCTTCGCATCTACATTTAAACTTTGTACTTAGTAAGTATGGGTTTTTTTTGATTAGGTATGTAATTCTTTATTGTACACACAATGAAACATAGTATGAACTAAATATATAAATATATAACTATATATGTACAAAGGCGAGCTTAACCCTGATAAAGAGTTTTCTTAAAACCTAGTTATAGGTATAATCCAGTTATCCAGTGCGATGGATTTTTATATTTCCTGTTTAAAGTAATAATAAGAAAAATTAGATGTCGGCGCCACTTTCACTCGTGTATGCGCCTTAAAACTTCCTTATAAGTAACCGAGGCAAAAAGATTTATCCACGTGCGACCAGCGCTGTCTGTCAGCAAGAACCGTCTGGCAGTTTCTTCATTAGCACCCAGTAATTTCTTCATTAGTAAAATTGCAATTTCCACGTTCGGAAAACGCGTCAGTGCGTGTACGTAACGAGCGCTCGTCGACACCTACCGATAGCATCGCTATGACTGGCTGGAAATTATTCCGATTCGTAATTACGGCGATTATTCACGGCCGGCCGGGGGCGGCAGCCATTTTTCAACAGTCACCGTTCTTAATTATGAGTTGAGGTGGACGGCTGTCGAAGCTTTGAGCCGCGCCGTCACCTCGGGCCGGCTAGAGACTGAGACGGCAGGGATTCTGGGGGCGTGCGATATAGCTGGCGGGAATGTCGCATACAACAAAAGAAATAAGAAATAGAAATAGAAACGTTTATTTGTAACTCAAACACATACAATTTATATAAAAGAAACTTAAAACTAATACAATTTGTTAGAGTTAAAAAGCTAGGCAGGTCACTTTGATTGCCACTTGGTTATCGTATATACTGTAGAAGATTGGTTAATATACTAAGTCTTATTAATCCAATCTGCCACTCTAGTCTAATCTGCTAATCATGCATAAATAACTGAAAAAGTTCTATTACTTTATTACTCTATAACTACACACACTACAACTCTACAACTCTATCACTCACAAATATCTATCGTTAGTTAACCACGACAATTTTTGTAAACGTAAAGAGCTTTCGTACATAAGTAAAATTTTTTAGCCAGGCGGGTATCGAGAACTTCATTTGACCACAATCTTACCTGACGGTAAGTTCATTTCCTAATACTATAAATAATTTATTTTAACAACGTGACCACTTTTATCTATATATTGCCCTTTACTTCTTTATAGCAGTTGAGAATAAGGTCGCATGGTCGATAAAGAATTGCAATAAAGTCGAACGCTTCCAGAATAGCCCCCAGGAACGTTACTACGAGAGTCTGACTAGTGTTTATTTATCGTTTTGGAAGGCTTAGAGAAGACAGATGGAATGTTGTGTTTTTTACTTTAAGATGAGGTGTAAAGTAGGAATCGCCTTTTTATTTTTAGCAGAACGTAAACAAAATGATTGGGGCTGTTAATTTGTCATCACAAGTGCCTGAAGAAACAAAGCTTTGATATTTCTTGCGTGAATATTGAGGTAAAGAAATGTTTGTGTTGTATTTTCTTGAAAATTTTCTTTTAAAACGTAGGGTAAGAATGATTAAAAGTGTTTCAGTGCGAGCGGGAAACGACTTCTAGATAATAATTGAAATCGCCGTCTGGTCACGACTGTAGTCGGTACAGTTGCACACAAAATGTATTTAACATTACCTGAAAATGTAACTTTCATAAACGTTATCATGAAATTATTATAGCTCGCTTTCCAATGTAACACTTAAAACTTTTTTTGTTACCTTACTTGAAAATATTACTTAAATGAACACTGTAAAAAATGGAAATTCTGCCATTTTGGCCAGTTTGGGGCACTGCTTGCTGGTTTAGATTTTTAGGAAATGGTTTTATGTATAAAAAAGTTGTTATTTGTCGTTGTGTTGTTTTTAGTCTTTTATACAAATGAAATACACTACGAGGACAGTTGTTATAAAACTGAAGTTTTTGATAAAAAACCTAAGCCTTATCACAAAAATGCCATACATACCTATCACTCATAACGTGTTTATTTCTACAGGAAAAAACCTAAATAAGGTTGGCTTTCGATGTACAAGCCAACTTCATTCCTCTTAAACGTTTTGTGCCCGCCAGTACCCTGGCGTGGCCGAGGCGTGCTGACGCCAGCGCGTCTAATCGCCGTTTATTGGAGAGAACCGATTACTGCGCCTCGGTCCGAGCTGTTTCGACATGTCACCAATACAGATTGGATGAGGAATAGAGAATTTTGTAAGTTTGTTACAGATGACGCAAAAAAGGTAACTCTTAATAGTACTATTAAAGTTTTTCCTTTTTTGCTAATGTTATAAATACGAAAGTTGGACTTTATTTTTGTTATTTTTTCTCGAAAAAACAACTGAACGTATCGGGACAGTAAGTGACCTAACATTTGCATAGATAAGTAGTTCTAGACCTGAATTAACATAAAAGATTTTTTATCCTCGTAAAAACGCGTGCAAAGTACTGGGCAGAAGATAGTGTGCCATATAATATGCTAGATTCTCCACCAAAGAAATGTTTTCAGGCCTAGAACTACCTGTCTGCAAAATTTCAGCTCGATCCGTTCAGTAGTTTGTGCGTGAAAGAGCAACAAACATACATACAGGCATGTTTACAAACTTTCGCGTTTATAATATTAGTAAGATATAATTATCCCCGTTTAATGAAGAGAAATGATTATTGCGCCTCGGTAGATTTGTTTGGACATGTCACCAATATAGATTGCCTTAGGGATCAGTAAGCTTGCTACAGAGAAAGGCACACTTGATACTTCTGTGCCGAACCGAACTGATGAGATTTCTCATCATGATTCTACAGGACAATTATGATGACGTTGATTCTAGAAAAAAAACTTGCCTTCTTCGCTAAGTTTTTGGCAAGAGTAGGAGAGAAAAGATATGATGAAAGCGAAACAACAGATTTTTTGATATGGCTGCATGGAAGGAAATCATGGTACCAATTTTATGAAGGTACCGGAAGGGAAAAACAGGTACCTGGTAACTACCTGGTAAGCTAGCGGAAAGCTAGTCACCTACTGAAAACATCTATAACGCGGGTTAATGCATTCACTGCCTAGACTGTGCGGCCCGAAGGGGCGCACTCCGCCCGCCGCCGTGTTGCGACTTTGTGGAAGTGCAATTGAGACAACAAGTTGCCAAACAGTTGTGTAAATAGAAACAAATTTCCATCCAGGTAACTGGCTGTCCCCGCGGAAAATTATTTCCACATAGCACAACCAGCACGCCTAGCACAAGGATTGTTGTCTAGCTTAAAATGGAAAAAAATGACATCGCATCGTCATACATTGCGTAAATTATTGAAGTTGACGGAATTAATTTCAATCATTTTACGCATTCGATGACAAATGGACGTATATTTTTCTATTTTACCCTAGACAATTTTCCCCGTGGCCTACAGTTATCTAGTTCGGTTGTCTGGGCGGAACAAACCCAGCCGACATGTGCGTTCATGGAAAGTAAATATATTAAGACGATGACGCTGCCACACTTATAAATAAATAAATAAATAAATAAATAATGCTGGACAATTCACACAGAATTATCTACCCCCAAGCTAAGCAGAGCTTGTGTTATGGGTACTAGGTAACAGTAGCATCGACATACCTGCCTAAACACCTAAGGAATGACTAAGCTTGGTTTAGAAGCGGTATTTATTTACATAATGGATAGCACTAGAAGTGTCGGTTTGGCACGCATTGACATATAGATGCTAATCAAAAGCATTTGCTAAAAGCTTGGAAGCGCTTGATACATTCTAATGAATGTGAAATGGTCAGTCTCTGGCACCATAAATGATTGTGGTGAATTTGGCCAAAATTACAGGAAACTTTAAATGGTTAGATTATAAGGGAAAAAACAAGACCATGACTTTTTATACATTGATTTTTATAACAGGTTTACTGGAGTTATAAAAATCAATGTATAAAACATTGATTTTTATAACAGGTTTAAAAAAATCGTGTTATAAAATATAATATTCTCTGTATGTCCACATACAGAGAATATTATATTATATAACACGATTTTTTTAGAGTTTACCCAATTGTAACCCAATAAATATCTCCACTTAACAGAACAATAATAAATGAAGAAAACAATATTTTTTTATTATTTGGCTGAAAAAAAGTGCTGAGCGGTAATCGTTCAGCACATGCTGAGCCTATTTTATCACAGGATCATGGGGAAAAACTCTATTTGACGCCCATCATTATTTTGTTTAATTTAGTCTGATCATCCTTGGTCTTTGTTTTAGTTTTGTATGTTTTCATCTGTAGGTATGTTTTTCGTACCTATGTTTGTGTGTCGAAATAAATGTCTTTCTATTTTATTCTATTCTATTATAGATGTAGATTGTTTGCAACAGACTCCAATTAGCTCAATTATCGTAACAAGTTCTTATTTATTTCTATGTTGTAATTTTGTAATTTTCTTTGTCCATAAACCTACTATATAATATAATATTAATTCGGCACTATCTGTAAGAAATTGTATTATTCTTCTTGACGTAGATTAGGTACTCGTTTAAAAAACTTGTACACCTACATATAAGCATTAGATTCCAATCATTTCGCAATCAATTACAGATATTAACGGCAGTTTTAGATTGGTTTGTAGCCGTACCTGGCAGGGCCAAGGGAACTTGCCAGTCACCCAAGGCTTTCCAGTAAAACTACAAAAAGTAAATTATATTGATGGAATCGAGCCCGTTTGATTGATGATGAGTGAGCATTTTTTAATTTATTTCGAGAATTCTCTAGAGGTCAGGTGAATCCGAGGCTTGAGTTGGGTTTGAACGTTCTTCGGTCCTAAAGTGTGAAACTTCGGTATATACATTTCTGGTGTAGAGTTAAGTAAGGTGTAAGTTAAGTACCTATGTATACGTAGTGATTTCAATAGTTCATGTCTTGGCAACTTTATCTTCTACCCTTGACCATTATAGGAATAGGCAAATTCAACTTCAAACAATTATTCTATTTATTTTTAAAGAAGAAGGAAACTAAGTTGAATAGTATAATTATTTATCAATACGTTCCATACTTACTTGCTCATAATATGTTATAAAGAATGTCTTTGTCATATTATACATATTATTATACATATTATATTTTTAGCGATGTCTTTGTTTTTTTCTACCGTCTTCACTACGTTTTTGCTCTACCCTGTATAATGTGTAAATTACGTACCTACCTACCACCCTGTTGCTTTAGTTTCTTTTAAATGTATTTGAGCTTGTTAGTATTTAGTTTTTGTATGCTGTGTCGGCCTGTAATAGGTTGGTGCACTTAGCATTTTGTCCTCATGTTATTTATTTATCTTGGAAGTTTTAGTGTACTCGCCATAGGCTAACCTAATTGTATAAATAAATAAATAACTTTGTAATAACGTTTTCTCTTTTCTTGCACAATTTAAAAATCCCACCTCTTGTTTTTGGGAAGGCACGATCACCAGTATAAGAAAATTTTGATTGCAATTTAAAGCAGAACTGAGAAATATGACTGCCAATGTAATGTAATGTTGTGACATTTTAGATTTGTGAAATGGCATTAACTAGTAAAAATGTCCTAGTTAGAATGTAAGACATATTCCCATTCCCAACTAGTTTATAGAGTTACAGACGGTGCCAATAGACAAACACGTATGTGGCACGCACCTGAATAAACCGACGTCATTTGGAGGACGCTGCGGTACGGACAGATACATAGATATATACACATATATTGTCTATAGAGACACAGACATAATATTTCTACAAATATACACATAACAATTTCAACACGTATATGTGAAGGTGAAGATAGAAAAATGTTTGGTGCAAAAACATAATTGCAGTTAGAGTAAAAAGATTTTATTGGTTAATTTTTTTTAGAATATTTAATATGATATTACTGATACTGGTTCCAAATAACAAAGTAGGGTTCAAGATCTTGAATAGCTGACCTACATTATTTTTCCCATACCCTAATTTCTTTGTATAGCTAAATTTACTGAATATCACCGCCATCGTTGCCGTTATACTAGTTTCTACTTTAATTCAGTCTTTCTTCAAAACCAATCGTTTATTTAAATTGCACAAAAGCTTCATCATCTGACATTTATTTGACCTATTTGAGAGGGGTCATTTCTACCCCCGATTCTCTTAACACATTATTTAACTCGATACATTGCATTACTATAATCTAAGTTACTACACAATAGCGATTAACTAGACATTTGTCTTGTCTTGGTCGGTACTCGTCCGGTTTTGAATTCAAGTCTATTTATCTTTGTCCGAATGTCCAAGACATACCTATTATATTATTTAAATTGAAAGGGTAAGGAACTAGTTTTTGTGTGAACCGCTTTACGATTTGTTGGACAGGATTCGCGAACTATTAGCTCGCTCCAATGGTTAAGCTTTGTACATTACTGTTATATCAGATGTTGTTTATGATATGTTTTCGGTCCGTCTGGTGTCTCTCTTTTATTCGTTTGGTTTATGACGTGTTGTCGGTTGTGTTGGTACGATATGCGTTGTATTTTATGACTCTAGCGACAACAAGCAAGTTGTGCTTGTATATCAGTTTAGTTTATCCGTTTTTCTTCATTATTTTCACTAAGAACTTGTTTTGTTTCCTTTTTAACTTCATTCTATAGTTAAACTTTATCACCATGCTGTATAGTAATTTATATAACCATTTATTTCACAGATTTATCATAATTTTGAGTTCTAATTGATTCAAATCAACTGTTTGTAGAGAACACTGTAAAAAGACTGCGTTCCGTTACTTCCACCCCAACTGAGGTTTCTTTTCTCTCAAAGGTTACTTGAATGAGCCCATTTACTGCCCCATTGATCTAATTTCCACCAAATTCCCTAAAAATTGTAAAGCACGAGAGCGAAAGTTGTAATTTGCATATAACAATACCACACCTGTTAGCCTCCGTGCGGGTGCTTGCCCTCACAATAGCTCGTTCAACAACAGTTGCAGTGAATATGAACCTTTTTTATCATCAGCCAAGGTCAATCCTTTGTTACGAAGCTATCATATGGTCGATTGTAAGACTCGCAGTTTCAAAACACCCAATAATTAATACGGTTGTTTATTTGCTTCTGTATTAATTGGTGACTAATTTTTGTCGCGGTTGGGTGGTAATTGCAGCTGCTTGTTTTTCTTGTACTTGAGTACCATTTATGTACCTACATGCACATGTAAACAGATACAGTGCATGTATACCTACAGGTGCACATAATTATACGTAAATATAATATAATGTACACCTAAAGGTACATACATTAGATGGTTCGCCCTGAACATATTATTTATTACATATTTCTACTTTGTAGCCTAGAACTTCATATTGTCAACAAAATTTTCAGCAGGCTCAGTGCCGAATTAAATTAATCAATAGTTTGATTTCATTTTTGTTCAGTCTTGTTATCATTAAACCTCTTTAATACTCAAAGCTAAGAGAACTATGGTAGTCCAGGCAAGTATCACAGTGCTATATTTCCTTTAGAGTTTAGACCATAGACCTCTATGGATATCTCTTGGACACGTCACGTGATAATAGTACAGGTCTACAACACGCGCCCTGCCCAAGTTCGCATATTCTAAAAGTACAATAAAACGAAGGGTGTGAAATATCACGTCATCTACAACCTGAACGATTAGCACAAGTTAAACAGGCCTGCCGGGTGTATGTTATCTTTACATCGAACACGTAGAGATAACGATCTAACAGGGCTGTGAACAAGAAATTTAACTTACCGTACATATCTCATATAATGGGGTATAAAGGCTTGTATGTATGCCAAAAATATGTCATGCGTTGGAAGAATAATTAGTTAATTAATTGAGGAACGACTAACGACTACATTAAATTTATTTAAGTTTTACTATGTTAAGATGAGCGATATTCATAATAAAGCCACAGCGCTCCACGTTATCATATTATATTTTATTAATAAATAATACTGGACATTCACACATCATTATCTAGCCTAAAGCTAAGCAGAGCTTAAGTAATGGACTAATTAAGCGTTATATAAATAGAGTTTAAAAAATGTATGTAGTATTATTATTTTGTTTATGTACTCCGTTAGGTGAAGTGTAGGTAGGTGCGGAAGTTTTTTTCAGAAACTGGCAGACCAATTTTCTTAGTTCGACTTGAAATCAAAGATAATGTTCCAATTTTTCAATTTCAAAAATTATTTATTTATTTTTCACGACTAAGTGTTAAACATTTGTCTGGTACAATTACTAGTATAATCCTCCCTTTTTTGTTAGGATGTCAAAATTAAAAAGAATATTAAGCTACGTTTTAGATTATGGTTCTGATTTGCGAACATTTTATGTAGGCCATGGTAAAAGTGGACGATGTAATGCGGCATCTTCATTCTTCATATGTGGTATATATCAGACTAAATATATAAATAGTACATACATGTAGTACTTAATTATATTTTAGTTTAAACAGTGCCTATTTTCTCAACTTTTCTTTACTTTCGCTTGAGCTTTTAAGCAGATGTATAATATACTAGCTGCGCCCCGCGGCTCCGCACGCGTTGTTCCTATGGAAATGTTTAACGGGGATTTTTATCCCACGGGAACTGATTTATCGGATAAAAAGTAGCCTATGCTTTATTCCATGATTAGAATTACCTGTATGCAAAATTTCAGCCAGATCCGTTCAGCAGTTTTGGCGTGAAGAAGTAACAAACATCCATCCATACATCCATACATACATCCAAACTTTCGCATTTATAATATTAGTGTGATTAATTTTCTCTCACAATACACTTTTTTCTGATTGGTACTACTTAACTTACCTACTTCATCCACCCAACAACGATTTTAATTCTAAAATGTCGCCCTAAAACTGTCCAAACAACCGAACTTTCCCATAAACTATTATATCATGATTTAATCAGTTCGCAAGTCATGAGATTTTACAACACCAAATACTTCTTTTGGAATTTGCATTCGTACCATACACAAAAGTTGACAAGTGATCAATTGTGCTATTTCCAAGTGGACAGAACGTAATGACACCCGTCGGTGTACAATGGGCAAGACTATTAAATTACAATAATTCTGGATAATATACGGCTGGACGGGGTAGGGACGTAAATGACCGTTGGTAATAAAAGTATTTTTGACCGACTTCAAAAAAAGGAGGAGGTTCTCAATTCGACTGTATTTTTTATGTTTGTTACCTCAGAACTTTTGACTTCTGTAGACTCATTCTGTAAAAATCTCAACTTCGAACTCGAATTCACTCAAGTGACCGAACTCACTTCGAACGCAAAATCACTTCACCTTGAAATGGTATTCTGTGTATATTTAGATAAACAAGTGAAGTGAAGTGAGTATCGAAATTTGTTAGGGATTGAACCTACGCGTTACAGCTACAAAAAGTACAAAACAGTTTTGTTACAAAAAGTTTTGTCTAATGGTAATGATTACCACCGAAAAAGAAAATGTGGCAGTTTAGATTTCCCTCTGTGTTGAATGAGTCCTTGTAAATTTGTTTTAAAGGTATTTCTTTTTATTTTCAACTTAAGATAATCTTACCCTAGTAAACCTAAACCAAGTCTTTATTTTACTGAGATGAAATAAACAACAAACTTGATGGAATAAACAAATGCGATTAAAAATAAAACAAACAACAATCCGTTATACAATCACATCCAACGAGGTAAATATGAATGACGTCAAAGAATCCCAAGAACGGAAGATTTCCGTTAGTAAAACAAAAAATTCATGGTAAAAACTTTTATTTAAGTTGAAAACAATATTTCTATTTTTACTTAATTTTAATTGCTTTTAAAAATTTCACAAGCAGTCGAAATTTAAAAACCGACCAAGTGCGAGTAGAACTTCTTAGTAGAACCACTGACACGTAGGCATAAAATATTACGTTTTACAAAATCTCAGGTGAGATGGGACAGTGTGTCTACCATGAGTTGTCACCACAGATATCAGAAACTAAGGTTGTCACATCCATTTTTTGCCATACATTTTTTAACTACAGTCGCTATCGAGCAAGATTGTCAATACTCATGGTAGATACACGGGTCGAGCAAAATCTCTCACGACATCTCACCAAGGGGAAAGGGGGGCGGAATTACCTCACGTAATTTATGGATGGCCCCTCCAAGTTAATTTTTGAATAGACAAAACTTTTTATTTATTCTTATCGTAGAGGAAAGAGGCTAAGTGGTGCTGGCTTAGAATTTGCACCACCCTATCTCTTCCCGTAAGTGTCGTAAGAGGCGACTCATATTCGTGAGTCGCCTCTTCTTCTGCAGCAGCGCCCCCTGCAGGACAATTCTACCACCAAACTGCGATCCACAACCCGCATGCCCAGCGTGGGGATTATGGGCATTACCCCCCATGAGATATGCCAATAAGGCGCTCTTCAGGGGAGACCTGCGTCCAGCAGTGGACAAATATAGGCTGTTGAGGTTGAGGTTGAGAGGAAAGTGACCAAATATGGAATAGTATCCCTAATTTGGAAAACGCCAAGAGCTGTGATCATCTATCTCTTTCACACGGTATCTTCTAGACCTTCGTGATATATCGTTGGCCGCATCTTCGCTTTCCATCAGGTGAGATTGCGGTCAAACGAAGGACTATTTAGCGTAAAAAAAGCCGGACACGGGGCATTTTTTTTTTGTTGCATGTAAGACTAATGAGAACGAAGTCGTAAATCACAGTGAAATTTAGCAATGATTTTTAATCTCGTGTTGGCGTGAGATAACATTTGTGGTGAAAAAAAAATAACGTGAGATTTTCCGAGACCCCCTCTCTCCCACGTGAGATTGGTGAGATTAACCGAGACCCACCTAAACGCCGCTAAAATTTATGGGCGCAGACATGCAAATGCAACTCAATTATTTTATAACTTTGTAATGTCCATACTGGAAAGTTTTTTCGGTATTGGTAGGTGCCTATGTTACGAGATAGCCGTAACGCGCCAGTGTTTCGTAGTGAAATGTAATTTTAGCTACAATAGTTGCGTAACTGAAAATAATTTGTAGGTACTTTATTTCACACCTGATTAGATTGTCACTTCTCTAAATTGAAAGTAAAAGCGTGTAGTGTAAGCCCATATTTTTGACGGACTTAAAACAAATCAAAAATTCTCTTTTTTTCCATAATACAAGAATGCATAAACTTAAATAATTAATTATGTTTTAAAAAACTACAAACCGTCTTCAATTTTTATAATTTTTTTCATGAATTTTCATGGATCCCATTGTCAGAACTGAACAAAATTAAAATGGGACCACAGGGGAAGCACCAGCTTTCATTTAAAAAAGAATCATGAAACTCGGACCACCCAGTCAAAAGTTCTGAGAACCTCCTCTTTTTTTTAAGTCGGCTAAAAATCAAAAACAATCGCACCTCACCAGCTTTTGAAAATGTATGTAATAATGTATGTAATGTATGTATGTAATAATGTATCTTAACTAACCTTATATCGACCTCTCCGAGGGTCACCCATGCAATTACAGACAAATTACACAATTAAGTACCAATTAATAAAACTAATAGCTCATCTTCTACGGCCATTCTGACCTCCGTTGTCAATATTTTGGCTTGAGGCCGTAAATAAATTATTGGTTTTCAGAAAACAGCAGGGATATTGATTCCTGACATTTTACTTCTTGCAAGACAGTTTGAACCTTGTGTATATGGAATTAAAGGTGGTTAAGATTATTGCGACTCTTCAGGCGAAGGCTCAAACTATTGTGGCTATAACTAGAGGCTCCAGATATTTTATTGAATATGCATTGACAAGTCAAGTCAATTAAAAGAATTTATTTTATATTTTGTTATGGAGGTTTAGGTGTTACTTGCCAGTTGTTTCGCCGATAAAAATAATTGTAATTCAATTTAAAAAGGCTTTTTAAAATAATATAAAGTTAATCAAAAAAGCCGTTATCGGCGGTCTCCCACACTAATATTATACTATATCGTAACCATTTTGAATGGAGCACAAACGTGGATGGAAACGTGGATGAATGGAGAACAAACCGCCCATACTTAACCTAAAATTCACTTTGTTGGCGCGTCCTTTTATACGTAATTTACATTACTTGTCGATTTTAGATCCTCCCTTCAATAAAAATAGCTTACAATTATATCTGAAACTTGACTCCAAGCAAGTGAGATTTTGTTATTTGTGTCGTACTTTGTTTACTAACATGCTTCATTCAAAATGGATAAACCATAGTTTCTTAGTGGTAGAAGGAAGCTGCTGAAACCATGTTAAATACTTCAGAACACAACCTGTTATACAAGCCGGACTCCACGAGAACTTATTTACGGGATAAAAAGCCTATAGAAACATTTTAAGGTTACTTCTGTCCCAAGAGAACGTATTAACAAAAACGCCTATGTTCTATTCCAGGCCTAGAACTACCTGTATACAAAACTAGCTGCGCCCCGCGGCTTCGCCCGCGTTGTTCCTACGGAAACGTTAAAAGGTGATTTTCATCCCACAGAACTGATTTATGGGATAAAAAGTAGCCTATGTTTGATTCCGAGATTAGAATTACCTGTGTTCAAAATTTCAGCCAGATCCGATCAGTAGTTTTGGCGTGAAGAAGTAACAAACATCCATCCATCTTTTTATCCCATAAATCAGTTCCCGTGGGCTAGAAATCACCTTTAAACGTTTCCACAGGATCAACACGTGCGAAGCCGCGTGATGCAGCTAGTTAATAATATTAGTGTGATTCGAAAGTAACTCTGTCTGTCGTTTACCTTTTTCCACCTAAACGTCTGACTGGACGAATTTTCAGGGACGGACATCTGACATGGGTTATATTTTTTTAATCGAGATAACTGTGAAAGAATGCGTCACAACTCCCTCACGCGCAGTCGCGCGCGCACGCGTGGCGAGGTCCGCCAGACGTGGCACATACGGCCGTGCGGGTCCTGCCAGTTGAGAAATTAATAAATCAATGTTTTTTTTTTTTTTACGGTAAATAGACCTTTGTTTGACCGCAATCTCACCTGATGGAAAGCGAAGATGCGGCCGACGGTTTATCACAAAGGTCTAGAAGATACCTATTCACCCTTGTCTTGAAGAGACCCAGCTTGTAATTTACTATAAATTAATCTTATGAATAGCTGTGTGGTGCTTAGAATTAGCACCATCCCATCTCTTCCCGCGGGTGTAGTAAGAGGCGACTGAGGCATATCCACCGGGGGCGAGCAGCAGCGCCCCCTGCAGAACAATTCTACCACCAAACTGCGATCCCCAACCCGCATGCCCAGCGTGGGGATTATGGGCATTACCAGTAGATAAACACCAATAAGACGCTTATCAGGGGGAGGCCTGCGTCCAGTAGTAGACCGAATACAGGCTGTCGACGTTGAGATTGAGGTTATGAATAAAGCGTAAATTAAATTCAAATTTGTCACATCGACATATTGATACTTAATAAATTTGAAGCAAAAAATGATTAACAGATTCTGAGAAGATTTTATTACACGTCTACGAATTAATTGCTTGTTTTATGAAGCCTTTTGACGCCATTTAATCCGGAACTTATTGCAATCAGGTTGGGAATCGTAGTTTGGTGGTAGAATAATAATTGTTCTGCACGGGGCACTGCTGCCCACCCCCGGTGGATATCCGTAAGTCGCCTCTCACGACACCCACGGGAAGAGTTGGGTTCGATTGGAACAAACCAGAACCACACAACTAAACACACAGGATTGGATACATAATATGTACAAGTATGACTAAGGAAATGATAGTGAAATGAGTTAATAATAAGCAATCTAGTAAATTTTGGTGGCGGCTTTCTTGAAGGTTGCTGACTGTTTCTTCGTTGTTCAAGAAAATATAGGGTGAGTTCTTCATCTCACGGAGGAAGACTCTTTCATTGGTAGTCCAGCAGAAGTCAAATCCCTCGGTTTTGGCAAAGTCCCGTGCCAAAAAAAAGCCGCTGCACGCCCCGCGTCGACGTAAACAAAGCACAAGGCCCAAGGAACTAAGTTTGTTGAGTCAGCTAGTTATATATTAAGATTAAGTTTCTTTTGACGCATAGATATGAAATACTTCATTCTGTATTTGAAAATCACGTGTCAACAATTAGAGAAATTCGCGATATTAAAAACTTGGCAAATTGCAAAAGTTGGTAAACGACTGAAAATATCCAAGTACGTTTAATAATATGCAAGTACGTATAATAGTAAGTGTCATAAAACAAAACACTACCTGCCATTACATAAGTTTACGAGCATAACTGGGGGTGAAAAGGGGGGAGTTGTTTCCCACGGAAGCTGTAGAAACTTTTATGTTTATGGCAAAGTTTAGTAGGTGTTAGATTTGTAATTTAAACTAGCTGCGCCTGCGGCTTTGCCTGCGTGGAAATCATACACCGTACATATAAGTTATAAACGCGCAATGCGAAAGTTTGGTTGTATGGATGGATGTTTGTTACCTCCTCACGCCAAAACTACTGAACGGATCGAACTGAAAGATTAGATACATGTAATTCTTATCCTGGAATCAAACGTACTTCTTACCCCATATCAATCAGTTTCCATGGGATATAAATCTCCTTTAAACGTTTACGACATAAGAACAACGTAGTAAAGCGAACTATAATCTAATATTTTGGGTCGAACGGAGCAAAATACCTATTGGATAGAAAAATCATGGGTTGAAGGGGTAAGCACTCCAAAAAATCATAGCAAATAATAGATTATCTATCAAACTCGCACTTGCCCATTTCTATTCAAACGGTTCCGGTTCGGTGTAATAATAATTGGCGCAAAACAGACAGGACGTCCTGTGTCGAATTGCTCTTACGATTACCACATTAAGTTCACCGTTATAGCTTCCCATCCTATCGTAAAAACGACTCTACGTCTATTTTTAATAGAGTTGAAAGTTACCTGTAGTTTTTAGTCAGCTATGATCATCCCTTCGGTCAAAATCGCAATTTCATTATTTATAACATATATCGTAGCAGCTGGGTTGTCAAGACGTAAAAAAATAAGAAGTCTGACAGCCCCTTCAACGACCCTTCGAACGGGTTTCGACCCCATAAATCCCACGATTTCAAAAGATATTTTAAAACGCGTATAAAATTATTCAGGGCAGAAATAATTCGCTGTGTCAAAGATTTTATTATTTGAGTTGCGAATTTCGTGCACGTGTTTTTTCCATTACGGTCATGTAGAGCCATTGAATGTTCTTAGCCGTTTTATGTCTGTTTTTTAATGTCTGGAGAATCAGGTTAAACATTATTTTTTATCCAAAAAAGAGGGTTTTCATGAATATTTCAGACTAGCTGCGCCCCGCGGCTTCGCACGCGTTTTTCCTATGGAAACATTAAAAGGTGATTTTCATCCCACGGGAACATATTTATGGGATAAAAAGTAGCCTATGTTTTATTCCAGGATTAGAATTACCTGTATGCAAAATTTCAGCCAGATCCGTCCAGTAGTTTTGGCGTGAAGAAGTAACAAACATCCATCCATCCATACATCCATACAAAGTTTCGCCTTTATAATATTAGTGTGATAGTTTATATGATGCCATAATAATTATTTAAACAATAAAATCGTATGCAACGATACTGACGCTAAAAGAATAAAACTTTGTCGTGTTCATTAAACAGTATTTTTTATCCAAAAGAGGGTTTTTGATTATGTTACTTGTCTGTAGTCTGTACTGACTTAATAGGGATTGTTTTCTCGTAGATGCTACTGTCAGAACTGGGCCAAATTGGACCACACGGGAAGCACCAGCTTTCAAATAAAATAAGAATCATCAAAATCCGGTCACCCAGTCAAAAGTTCTGAAGTAACGAATATAAAAAAAAATCTTCGGTTTGATTAAAAAATATAAATCCAATCACATGCTAATATCATAAACGCGAACGATTGTATTTTTGGTTGGATGGGTGTTTGTTACCTCTTCACGCCATAACGAATGAAATTTGAAATAGCTTTAAGCCGAGGAAACAAGGCGTACAAAGCCGCGGTTATTAACTTGTGTTTAGTATATAATATAAACAAGAACTCTGTATCGTTCTAAGAAAATAAGTTATTATTAATAAGTGATTATAAATTAATATTAAATATTCTATAACATTACTAAATATGAAAATATTTTAAAGTCTATAGTATTTATTTACTTATGCTCTGTATAGTTTAAAAGTCTAATACACCACCGTCTATACCTATACAATAGTTACGTGTACATCCAAAGGTTACCTGGAAGAAATAGCTTTTAGCGATAAGGCCGCCCATTGTGCAACTATTTTTGTGTTTGTGATTTTCTTTTATTTTTACCTATCCTGGTGTGCAATAAAGAAGATTTGTATTGTGATTTCCACGCATTATTTATAGTAGAGTTTAATGAATTCTGATCCATTGATCAGAATTCATTAAACTCTGCTATAAAAACAACAAAGCGTGTTTAAGCCTACACCTACTGACTTGCTGACCCACAGACCTATATAAACAGCTCAATTATACAACAATGAATAAAAATGTTTATAACTGAAGGAGTACAAAGCAGCAGAATGCTCCTAAAGACTTATAATAGATTTGAACAAAAGCGCTCGAGCTCCACAAAATAGCTAATGTATAGATATAGTCATTGGTTTAAGGTAACACAATGTAGCTATAGAGTGACGCGTGAAAAACTGTTTTGTACTGTTGGGCATAGAAATGTTGCGGTAATAGGTCACTGACCGGTTGTAAATTAATTGGCATTCAATTATATTGGCTTCCCCGATATTATACTTTAGGTTTTTTTTCTAAAGAGTCAGACATTAAAATATTCAGTGATAAGCTTGCTGATTTAAGGCGCATACCCGAGCTAATCTGACAGCGATACCTATTTTATCATATTTTTACGTTTATCATGGGAATTTTTAAAAATCCTACGTTCAGTTTGTGGTATCTATTATAAGCTATTTTTTAGTACCTCTTTCATATTTTTATCTCATATAGTTTAGGAGGAGATGCGAAATTAGAGTTTGGTGGCCAAAAAGCGCAACTTCGTATCTCTTCCTAAGCTTTACAAAATGAAACTATTACAGAGACATTAATAAATAGCTTATAATAGATACCACAAACTAAACGTAGGATTTTTAAAAATACCTGCGTTTAACGTAATAATAAGATAAAATAGTTGGGGGCGCCACTTTCGCTGCTGTATGGGCCTTAAGTAGGAATTTGGTTATTCAAATTTATCTGTAAGAAAAACGTTTGAGTTATTCTCTAATACAAAACTAACTTTACATCTAGAACCAAATACATAAGTAGAAGAATACTTACCTAATAGAATACCTACTTGCTATTTATTTTCCTTATAAGGAAGGTATGATTGACCCAGAAAGAGATTACCAAAACATATTTTTCCAGACTAAATATAAGTCGTCGTATTCAAATATATTCCTCCCTACAAATCACCATTACAAATTACTGCAAGATTACGATCGTCAATTGAATGACAAAGGCAACTAAAATAGCATTCAAACCACTTTTGCTCGCAGTTGTACAAAGTTCAACAACCTCTATTAATAACATATAATAACATGAACATCATCGGATCAAGTTAAATAAAATTTTGCATAACTATAGAATCAAAAAGATGCTCGCGCCGCTTCCGACCATACATATGTACGTACATGTGCCGAAGAAAATTTACATAAAATTTAGAATCACACTTAAAATTGACACGGGGCACCTTTCAAATATCAATAAGACTTTTTGATGATCTAAGCTTTCAATCGTTTCCATACAACTTCAAGTCATTGATTTGGCCACAGTGTCGCGTGCCATCAACGGTGCATAAATTTTATCTAAATCTTTATAAATCTATTGACTGTTTGATAAAGCGCATAATTTAAATATCGCATTGTGGATTGAGGTGGATTGATGTTTACGGTCAATAATGCTTTATACAACACAATTTGTATGTGATTTACAATATTTCTTGAACCCATCTTATTCCTTATTAGAGGTCGACAATGTAGCACTTCCAGCCGGTTTCTCGAACGATCTCTTTGACTCTAAATTTATAATCTAAAAGAAATTGTTGAATATATTGTTGTTTTTAAGGCACATGTACGAGTGAAAGTCGCGCCGCCACCTATTTTATCTTATTACTAGCTGTGCCCCGCGACTTCGCACGCGTTGTTCCTATGGAAACGTTATTCGAATTTTTCTCGCCGTACAAACCATCCTTGAACTTAAACGAACATTAAAAAAAAAACAGCCAAATCGGTCAAGCCGTTTTCATGTTATGTCGTGACAACGGAAAACGGGGAAAAAGGGTTTCATTTTTATTTTATCTTATTATTACGTTTAACACAGGAAATTTCAAAAATCCATAATTTTATTTTTTGAAGGTTAGGCAGAGATACGAAGTTGCTGTTTTTGCCCACTAAACTCTATTTTCGCAAATCTGCCTAAACTATACAAAATCACAGTAATATTAGGTCCTTACATATGAAATTGGCGTTTTGTATGGGAGGAACAAAAAGTCGAATATTTTTTAATATAATATATTTAATTAATCAAAGTATGAACCATTATTTTCTATGCACTTTTGCCATCTTATAGGTAGTTCATTGATCCCTTTACTAAAAAAACCAGTCGGACGGGAATCAATAAAATCTTTGAAGGCGATTTGGACTGCCCCATCGGAGTTGAATTTTTTCCCTTGCAAGAAGTTATCCAAATTTCGAAAAAAATGGTAATCTGTTGGAGCAAGGTCCGGGGAGTACGGAGGATGTCTTAGACTTTCCAATTGAAGCTCTTCTAATTTAGTAGCCGTCTGTTGCGCAGTGTGTGGTCTAGCGTTGTCGTGAAGCAGCAGTGGCGTGGAGCGATTGACCAGCCTAGGTTGTTTAGCCGCTAGCTTTTCCATCATGGTTTGCAATTGCTGACAATAGACATCAGCCGTAATAGTCTGGCCAGATTTGAGAAAACTGTAATGAACAATACCGGCACTAGTCCACCAAACGCTTACAAGTAACTTTTTTGGGGTTAATTTTCGCTTGGGGCAGGATTTGGCTGGCTGGCCAGGATCCAACCATTGCGCTGAGCGCTTCCGATTATCGTAAAGTACCCATTTTTCATCATAGGTAATGATTCGGTTTAAAATACCTTCATTATTGTGCCAGTTTAGTAATGTAACGCAGCAGTCGACGCGCGTTTGCCGGTTTGCTTCAGTCAATTCGTGAGGTACCCACCTTTCAAGCTTTTTAATCGTCCCAATTTGCTTCAAGTGAATGAAAACAGTGAATTAAAACAGTTTTATCACTAACATCGCAGCCTGCAGCTAACTCGGACGTGGTTTGCGATGGATCCGCTTCCACAATAGCCTTCAACTCTTCATTATCAACTTGAGTCTCAGGCCGTCCACGGGGCTTGTTTTGCAGGTCGAAATTTCCAGAACGAAAACGTTGGAACCAAAAACGAACTGTGTTTTCTTTTGCAACACGACCGCCATACACATCATTCACCCTTCGAGTTGTTTCCGCAGCACTAGTGCCACGGCGGAACTCGTACTCGTAAATAATGCGATATTTTAAGTTTTCCATTTTGTAAAATGAGTGACGCAAACAGAAAAAAACAGAAGAAAAAAAACAAATGAATGACGATCATCGAAGCACAAATACATGAGTCTATAGCTGTACAAATTTGAATTTGGAATTCCTTACCAAAGAGGATAAATTTGTGATTAAAGTGGCCAGTACGAAAAACGCCAATTTCATTAAGGACCTAATATTATAAATGCGAAAGTTTGTATGGATGTATGGATTGATGGATGTTTGTTACCTCTTCACGCTAAAACTACTGAACGGATTGGGCTGAAATTTTGCATACAGGTAACTCTGCTGCAGGTGCGCCCCGTGACTTCGCACGCGTTGTTCCTATGGAAACATTAAAAGGTGATTTTCATCCCACGGGAACTGATTTATGGGATAAAAAGTAGCTTATGTTTGATTCCAGGATTAGAATTACCTGTATGCAAAGTTTCAGCCAGATCCATCCTGTAGCTTTAGCGTGAAGAAGTAACAAACATCCATCCATCCATCCATCCATCCATCTAATAATCTATCCAACTATTTATCAAGCTGTTTATATAGTAAAAATTTGACTTGTCTAAGAACTTATTTTGTAAGTCTAAAGAAATAAACGATTTGACTCTGACTCATCCATACATCCATACAAACTTTAATATAATAATAATGTGATGTGATGTATATTATAATTACGTATTTATTTTAAACGTTTCTACCGCGTTACAGTGACCGTGGTCACAAGAGACTGAAGATCATTAAAAAGGTTAACAAATCGCGAAATCGCGAAGGTTTACAGCAAATAGCTTATTAATAGATACCACAAACTGTACGATAGATTTTTAAAATTTCCTGTTTTAAACCGAATAATATGATAAAAATAGGTGGCGTGGCGGCGTCGTGCCTTAATCCTTTTTTATTTTTTTTTGTCATACATCAGGGCAATATAGCCAGCGCTGCAGCATCTGAAGGACGATACCGATTGGTATAGATAAGGATCAGCAGAGCTATGTTTCCAACAGACTGATTGTTTGCAACAGTCTGCCGTAAGCTCAACAGTTTTAATTCTAAATACACATTCTAATTTGTTTCTATTCTTTAAATGACATTTTCTTTGTTAGTAGTTGTCTTTAGGATACTTACTTCATTGTTTTTAAACCAGACATCATTGTTTCACTCGACTGCGAAAGAAAGAGTTATTATTTTTTATGATAGGACATAAAAACGAGTAGGTACTTACCTAATTTCACACTTGTGGTGTTGTGTCGTTTAAGAATTTTATAGCTTTTTTATTAAAACAATTTTCTAGCACTAAGTAGCACAGGCTGTTCTTAGAACAAAAGACACTAACGCGTGCGCATCCACGACTTATATCAGTCTATAATATACAAGACAATTTTTTTTTGCTTGGTAAATATTTAGAAAATGTAAATATTTTTTTAAAGAAAATTTTATTAAAATAATAGAAATAAATTAGCAGTAGTTCTTACAATAAAAGCAATTGAGCTAAGTGCCGACTGTTGAGCAAACAATCTAGCTCAATCAATACCAGTCGCCGCGTCTAAAAGACGTTGCTGGCTGCATTGGCCCGCTGTATGGCAATGCTGATACGCTGCGTCAGATAATCTCCAGCTCTCGGATCCCGGGTCCTTTCGATCAGACGCTCAGATGACTTTTGAAAAGAGAGCTTCGGTACCTGACGGACTAAGGGTCTAGACTCCAAGGGAGAAAATGTGTAGGCTCTGTCGAGACCTGAGGGCCTAAACAATGTAACAATCTATGTCGAAAGCGATAGTAGAAAAGTCCAAAAATGTATGGGTTTGACATATGCCTTAGATATGTCACGTGATGTGTTTCGAATTTTTCTCTACGAATCTTTCAATTGTTTTCGATTGCTCGGAAGCGAATGCCGGTTGGGTACGCCCTCTGGTAATATTTTATTATAAAAACTATCGTAGTTTGACGAAGATGTCCTGAAGATGTCCCTCGTTAAGGAGTGAAACGTTTGTGTTCTTCCAACATAAATAGTTCGTAGTTAACCCGCTTACATCCGTAAAAAAACCTGCAAATATCTTATCAGCTTACCGTTGCTTATTAGTTCTTAGAATTTAGTTCCCTTAACCCTGTAAGCGGGATCAGAAGCAGAAGTCTATACAATAGTCAGAGGCACACAATATAGACTGCGTTGCTTTTTATTTTTGTCAAAAGCTAGATAATAACACACTTGTTACGGTGGGTTAAATGAGAGAAAACTAATAAAACCTTATTACTCCATAACGTAATAACTATAAAATTTAGTTGATAGGTAGTTTTTTAATTGCCATGGCAGTTCTGTGGTTTATTGTAATCGAAAACGATCTAGCTGATAGAAGTGTAATTACGAAGGATAGTGATGTCCGGTGTTAGTAATGTTATCCCGCACGTTCTAGGGGAGGTGGGGTCAAACAAAGCCATTAGATTGGATTAGATTATTTTAGTTCATTTAATATAGAGTTTCCGTATTTAATGGTACATTAGTCATCGTCTAATTAATTAAAACTTGTGTATTTTGCATAAGTGCAGGTATCAAATTTGACACGTCAAATTTGAAGAAGTATGGAATTCGTTGTAACGATGAAATTATCCAGCGGGGGGCGGGCAGCAGCGCCCCCTGCATTTTACCACCGAACTGCGATCCTCAACACGCATGCCCAGCGTGGGGATTATGGGTATTACCCCATATGAAATAAACGCCAATAAGGCTTGCGTCCAGTGGACCAATACAGGCTGTTGAGGTTGAGGTCGAGGATGAAATCATCTAAACTTAATCCTAAACAAGTGTCGATTCGCCAGTCAGCGTTCATTAGTTTCAATGTCCTTTCGGCTCGGAGCGTACGCTCGAGAAAATATAAAAGCTACGCAGTTATAGGCACTACAATTACTCATAATACCTTCTAACGCCACTGGCTCTAATAACCCCGGCTTCCCCCGTCGCGCTCAGCGGCGCGTGCAACCGCGCCGCGCAGGAAGGCTCGTCTCGTCTCGCGCAGGATGCGCATGCGACCGCTGGATCCTCTTACAGCACGTGTGACTGACCCGACAGTTTCTACTACTGAGTTACACTTACACTAGGTATTTGATAGGTACTAGCTTACTGTTTCCAGAGCTTTAGAGGACGTTCGAGAACTAGAGGCTAGAGAACTAGAGGTCTTGGTTGCTAAGCTTTTCTTAACTTGCGATGAACACACGACCGCTGGATCTTTTTACAGTACGTGTGACCGATTCAACAGTTTCTTATACACGGTTAAACTAGGTATTTCATACTAGCTTACTGTTTGGAGAGTTTTTGAGAACGTTCGAGAACTAGAGGCTGGAGTCTTGATTGTTAGGCTTTTCCTATTTCGCGATAAACGAGCGCATGACCGCTGGATCCTTTTACAGCACGTGTGACTAACCCGACAGCTTCTTATGTTCGGTTTGATACTAGCATACTGTTTCGAGAGCTTTTGAGAACTTTCGAGAACTAGAGGCTGGAGTCTTGGCATAGGAAAGCTCTTCCTGTCTGGCGAGGGATGACCACTGAATCGTGAGTCATCCACTTGTAGAGATCGGTGCGTGCACCACCACCACGACTCCACACCACAGTCCGCATTTTACTCAGTTCAGTGTTGGGGCTTTAAGGCCCGTATTATGAAAGCTTGCTCAGTCATCGATCTATGCTTGAGCAACGCTTTTCTTGCATAAACGTCACTCAAGCATAGCTCTATGACTGAGCAAGATTTCATAATACGGGCCTAAGTGCTGTAAAGGGTTACAGCGCTGGACTTGCTAAGTTCTACTACCGGATGAGAGTCGGCGTTTTCAAGTTTTGAGAACTTTCGAGTAAGTTAAGTACCTATACCTTTGTAATATGGTGTTAAAATCCCTTACCGTTACAGACGAGACGATAGATGAACATTAACTTAGATACTGTTTTGAGAACTACCTAGAACCTTTCCGCTACCACTATCATGAGGATTTTTTACAACCAAATGCCAAGCGAATTGCAAAAGTCGTTACTAAACCAATTTAATTAATTAGCAGAATAAGTTTGGTAAGGTCACAAATATGCAGAAAATAGTATGATATTTAAATAGGTTTTATAATTTTTAAAGGTTTAGTTAGAAAGTGGATTATAACAGAGTTTAGCAATACAAATACAAACATAGGGGTGCCTCATAACATATCCCTCCGTTGATAGTCGGGTGATAAGTAAACCAAGGACATAGGCTTCTTTTTATCCCTTCGACTGTGGAGCCGCAAGCAGAAAATAGAATGCTATTTTAGCTATAGCTAATCTCTTAGCCAAGTAGGTATAGTACCTCAGTAATATCCATTGTAGTCGCCGTGTGGTGCCGGCGGCATAGAATTTGCACCACCCCAATTCTTCCCGTGGGTGTCGTAAGAGGCGACTAAGGGATATCTTCTGGGGGGCGGGCAGCAGCGCCCCCAGCAGAACAAATCTTTCACCAAACTGCGATCCCCAACCCGCATGCCCAGCGTGGGGATTATGGGCATTAACCCCCCATGAGTTAAATGCCAATAAGGCGTTTATCAGGGGGAGGCCTGCGTCCAGCAGTGGACCGATACAGGCTGTGTATGTATGTATGTGTATTATCCATTGATTTATTAAAAAGGGAAGATGAGGCACTGGTTTTCTCGAAAGTGGCAACCTCAAATTGTGTAAAATTGTGTTCTCTCACCTCAGTCACCGTCTGACTGGCGGCACGGGCGGTCGTGATTCGCGTGAAATATTGTTGTCTCGGTCTCACTTCGGCCTTAGATACGTCTTTCCGTCTTTGTTCTTCTTTGTATTGCACAGGACTGGAAATATAACTGTGAGCGTATGTGTTTGCGTGTAGTTGTAACACATGCCAATTTTTGAGTAAGCGCTGGGAGAACGTAACCTATCTTTCCTTTTTAATAAATCAATGGTAATATCCAATCTAGTCTGCTGGGCGGATGTGTCACCTCGGACAGTCTAATGGGTACATTTCCGACAATGTCATCGTCACGCTGTCGACTTGCATCTTTGACGCAATGCAACTTGTCTCGTCAGTTATGCAAGTTGTAAGTAATTGCGCAGTGATTTGCAGGCACTTAGATGAATGTTCAAGAGTTTCTGAAGTGAGGCCAGCCGGTGAGCAGTAATTGATTCAAGATAGAAGTTTGTAATAAGAAATCGACCATGTTCGAACCAGATCAAATCAAATCACTCATGCTGAGACTGGGACCGTTTTGTAACTCTAACAAACTGTATTAGTTTTAGTTCCTTTTATCTTAAATTGTATGTGTTTGAGTTACAAATAAACGTTTCTATTTCTATTTCTATTTCTAAATCAATGTTTTTTTAAACCGACTTCAAAAAAGGAGAAGGTTCTCATATCGTCTGTATCTTTGCATGATTCTTTTCATGATCCTTTTTTTATGTGAAAGCTGGTGCTTTCCGTGTGGTCCCATTTTAATTTTGTTTAGTTCTGACAATGGGATCCATGAAAATTCATGAAAAACTGTAAAAATTGAAGTCGGTTTATAGTTTTTTAAAACAAAATTAATTATTTTCATTAGGTTTGAAAAATAAGGTCAAACCCAACTAGCACAAAAGCTGCATAAACAGACTTTGTACAGCAATTTATATATACTTAAGTTTACGCAGGTCTCGATAGAGCTTACACATTTACTCCTCTTGAATCGATGCCCTAGGTCCATAGGGTACCGAGGATCTTAGGGTTTCAAAAAAAATATCTAAACGTCTGTAAGTAATAGGGTATATGCATGGATTTTTTTTATATTTTTAATCGATTATTTAGGTTAATACATAAACGAAAAAACATATAACACCCAAAAAAAATTAAATTATTGAGGTAAAAAACTAAAAATAAAACTACACTCAGTTTCGGGTGATAAAAACGCTGCCATGTTAGACATTGCATTTTATGACGTCACGGATCATCGAGTCCCATAATGTAAACTCAAAGTCAAAACTTCATGCCCATACAAAAATGTTCAAGTATGACATCACGCTTCACATGCCAATAGCGTTGCGTTTACACATTTTGCTGTTGAGACTTAAAATATCTACTTTTCAATGATTAAATTTCACAATAAAAAAATCATAAAATACAAAAATAAATATACAGATATATTTCTATATCAATAGAGAATACGTAAAAAAAATATTAGCTTTTTTGAAGTCACATGCATATACCATATACCCTATTGCGCAGTGATTTGCAGGCACTTAGTTGTTGTGTTCAAAAGTATCTGAAGTGAGGCCAGCCGGTGAGCAGTAATTGATTCAGATTATGTAGTGTGTAATCGACCATGTTCGTACCAGATGAAATCAAGTTTTTTTTTTTAAAAGTGTTATAAAACAAGGTCGCAGTCTATGCAGATCTCGACAGAGCTTATACATTTTCTCTTTGGAGCCGATAGTCGATAACATCCATGGGGTACCGAGAACTGGGGTTTTCAAAATAATACCTAAACGTCTGGTCGAAGTGACACATGACCCGAAAGCTGCTGAATATCTGGTGCAGCGCAGCAGTGTTGCCATACCAAGAGGCAATGCAGACAGCGGTGTCTATTCAGATGTCGCCAAAACTAGACTAAACTTATCTGACAGGACTAAATATGATGCCATCTAAGATAAATAATAGATTCAGGCGTTACTTTGCGGAAATCCATTGTAAATATAAGAATGAAAAATATTTAGTAACAATTCCGCGAAAAAATCTTCTGCGATAAAATCTAACAAATTATATAAAATTATACATTTATACAAAATGAAAGAACATTTATCAAAGCAAGTCGCGGAATTGTTACTAAATATTTTGCATTCTTATATTTATGATGCCATCCTTATTATTTGGATGGTTATGACAGAGACGGCGTCATTTTTAGTCATGTCAAATTAGTTTAGTTTAGTTTTGACAGCAACTGAATGGACACCAGTGTCTTGGGAACGCTTCCGACTGGTATAGCCAAAGATTTAAATCGTTAGATAGGCCCTTTCCATAGTGAGTGTATTTGTTGCCAAGCGAAGTGAGTGAGCTCACTCTCTTGGAATCAGTGATTTGTGTGTTTTTGCAGTGTGCTTGTTCACAAAAGTGCGTGCAATGTGATTACTTAATTAACGGCAATAATAAAAGTAAGCTTTATTGTCAAAAATACTCATTTTATCTACTCATATTGTGCGCGCGTCGGCATTTTGTTAACGTTTAAGTAGTATTATGTACTTGCTTCGGCAGTATATAAACTAATATATAAAACTAAAAAATACAACCAAAAGTAGGTTAATGTTTTACAATATTATTACCTTATTTTATTCAGGAGCACATTCATTTTACACACAGCTATGCATTATGCTTTTATCATATTCTATCACACGCATTCAAAGTAAATGCCACAGTTTTTCGGCGTAAGGGCGTATCTCTGAACGATTGAAATCTTTGGGTATCTTTGGTAAGCTACATTATAGCTTCCTGTAGTTACAGTTTTCAGTTTTCAATCGTTTCAATTGTAAATTTATACAAGTTCTAATTTATTTATATTATTTGATTATTTTCTTTGACAATATAATGTTACGTGTTCGCGCTAAACCTGCACCTCGACAAATTTCAGTACCATCTGAATCATCATCATCATCAGCCTTTATGACAGACCACAGCTGGACATAGGCCTCCCCTAATGAGCGCCATAGCGCCCAGCTTGACGCATCCAGCATCTACCTGCAGTCTTTCGCAGATCGTCATCCCACCTGGCCGTATGGCGTCCTACACTACGTTTGCCGAGTCGCGGTCTTCACTCAAGAACTCGTTTACCCCAGCGGTTGTCGGTTTGGTACCATCTGAATGTAATTTGACAATTAGGTTACCCACCTACTTGTCAAATTACCTACTTAGGTACATTATATTAATGTATCATGTGTAAGTTCATAAGATAGGTTTATACTTAGGTAATAATCATCTTGGACATTTTTAAATTTCGGCATCTTTATACATCACACTAATATTATAAATGCGAAATTTGGATGTATGGATGGATGGATGGATGGATGGATGTTTGTTTCCTCATCACGCCAAAACTACTAAACGGATCTGGCTGAAATTTTGCACACAGGTAATTCTAATCCCGGAATCAAACACAGGCTACTTTTATCCCATAAATCAGTTTCCGTGGAATGAAAATCACCTTTTAACGTTTCCATAAAAACAACGCGTGCTAAGCCGCGGGGCGCAGCTAGTAGTTTATAATAAAGGTCTCCAATTTTCTTTCTTGACAATATCACGTTAAATCATTTTTATACCTAGTATGTTTTCCTCATAGTCCTAAGTCGCTAAATGGACGTTTTTCTAGGAAAAACACGAACAAAGCCAGGTTTAAAAGCTAGTAAGCATAACTTACAGGCAGGCTGGGCAGTGGGCAGGCCGCGCCGGTCGGCTGCCCTCGGATGCTGCGCCTGCGCACACCGGAAACGGAAGTCACGGGCGCGCTCGCTCGCTCATCTGTGGAAATACCATCTACATCCATGTATGCTAATTAAATGTGCATACCTGTGATTAGGTATTTTAAAATATGGTCAATAATTAATTTATTTGCTGCTTTACTGCATTCATATCCATTATATTACAAGTTCATCATCTATAGCCTATATTAGTCCACTGCTGGACATAGGCCTCCCCTAATGAGCGCCGTAGCGCCCTGTCTTCAGCTTGACGCATCCAGCATCTGCCTGCAGTCTTTCGCAGATCGTCATCCCACCTGGCCGGAGCACCGTTTGCCGAGGAGCGGTCTCCACTCAAGAACTCGTTTACCGCATCGGTTATATTATATTATAAGTTATGTTATATTCAGAATCTGACGTTTTCACTTCGAATCTAATGAATTAAAATACCCCTGAAGGTGCCTTAAAATCTTATGCTTTTCCAAAAACTAAGCTAAGCTTAAGTTAGAGGAATCAGTATTTTAAACTATTTACTTACAGAAGACATACTAGTAGGTACTTTAAAACTTAAGCCACACGGGCATATTTACTAACGTTGGAATTATCACTCCCCACTTATTCCGTGTCCATTTTGAATGAGGCATAAACGCATACAAACCGCCCATACTTAACCTAAAATTCACTTTGTTGGCGCATCCTTTTATACGTAATTTACATTACTTGTCGATTTTAGATCCTCCCTTCAATAAAAATTGCTTACAATTATATCTGAAACTCGACGCCAAGCAAGTGAGTTTTTGTTATTTGTATCGTGGTTTATTTACTAACATGCTCCATGCTGGATGGATAAACCATAGATCCTGTTTTCCCGTTAGAACCCCGATTTTGTCCGATGTCACCTTGGCTAACCACCGATATGCTAAGAATCAAACCGCGCGTCATTTGTTGTAATCGGACTAGTAGTTTCAGCGCTACGTGGGAACATAAAATCGGCTACATAATGTACATACAAACATAGGGTGTCAGTGTAGTCGGGTAAAATAATAATTAATTTTGTTTTAAAAAACTATAAACCGTCTTCAATTTTTACGGTTTTTTCATGAATTTTCATGGATCCCATTGTCAGAACTGACCAAAATTAAAATGGGACCACATGGAAAGCACCAGCTTTCATATAAAAAAACAATCATGAAGATCGGACCACCCAGTCAAAAGTTCTGAGGTAACAAACATAAAAAAAAAAAAAACAGATGAATTGAGAACCTCCTCCTTTTTGTAGTCGGTTAAAAAGGTCCATGTCGTGATTTTGTAGGTTCTTACTTACTTAATCTGTAGGTGTATAGTTTGTCAACTAGTACACTTTTGGTTATTTGTTTCAAACTATCGTCGGAGAAGAATTCTTGGATTGTATAATAGCATTTTTGTTGTAATATAATTTTCAGGTGTTTTTAATATCTTTTGGTTTTCAGGTAGATGCAATTAGTCTAAATTTAGGGCTTTTTACTAACCGTTGTAAGTTCTCAGGCGTGAAAGCAAAAGTAAACCGAACCGAACCAAAGCAGCCAGAGTTTCTCACTCATCAATCCACAGCAATGAGGGAAGCAATCGATCGTGTACTGTAAAGTGACTTTCATTCCGTGAGTGATAGAAAGCTGCGTGACATTAGCGTGACCCGCGGGCGTGACCCGTCGCCGTGAAACGCGTCAAATCGCCGTGCGCCCGCGCAAACCGTGCGCTACGGTCAAGGGACGTTTAGTGTTTGCGATTGATGGGTCAATGATTTTTATTAATATCACACTAATATAACTAGTAGTTCTCCGAACAGTAGACCTCATGAACATTAACTTTATTTTAACAATGCAGAAATGAGATAATTATTTTATTAAACACTACACACGACTTCATAAGCCTCTTTTATACATGGACCTGTACGTCTCGACTGCAGGCGACGGCAGTAAACGGCAGTTGGTGGGTGTAGTTGCCTTGAAGTCGGCGGGTGTATTTGTTACCTCTTCACGCCAAAACTACTGAACGAATCTGGTTGAAATTTTGCACACACGTAATTCTAATCCCGGAATCGGGGATTATGGGCATTACCCCCATGAGATAAATGGAAACAAGGCTTTTATCAGGGGGAAGTCTGATGAAGTCAAGCAGTGGACTAATACAGGCTGTTGAGGTGCGATGTGCAGGCTTAGAATTTGCACCAAACCAACTCTTCTCACGGGTTTTGTCTTAGGCGACTAAGAAATATGCAGCGGGGAGGCGGGCAGCAATGCCTCCTGCAGAACAATTCTACCACCGAACAGCGATCCCCAACCCATGCATGCCCAGCTTGGGGGTTTGGGCATAATGTCGATCCAGGGAGGAACCATATATAATTTAACCAGAGAGGAAAGGACCTTAACGCAGCTTTCCAGCTCGAGTTAACTAAAGGATTATTAATATGTGTTGTTGAATTGAAAAAAAAAACAGATCATGCCTTACCGAGTTCATACGAGTAGTCAGGGCTTACATTGTTTTGGCCCAATCGTGTCTAAATCGTAATAGGTATGAGACCAGCTACCGATGTACATTACTTAAAGAATGTTTTTCCCTTTTCAGTCGTGTCGTAAGCACTAAAAGCATAGTTGATGAGTATGTGAGTACCACCACTCTCGCACGCTCCTAATCGATGGGAGAATTAGAGATGCAAACGCCACACTTTTCCAATTTACTAAAATAATGTGATGTATGGTCTGACCACATGGCCACACGCATTGTAGTCGGTACCTCCACATAACGGTAAACGGTATTTTGGACTGTGGTTTCAAAGTCAAAGTCAAAGTCAAATCGTTCATTTCTTTAGACTTACAAAATAAGTACTTAGACAAGTCAAATTTTTACTATATAAACAGCTTGATAAATAGTTATTACTATCAAACAAGAAATAAGGTGCAATTGACTTTAATTCACTTAAATTGTTTTGTCCACTAGCGGAAGAAGTGAAAAAGAAACCACTAGCAAGTTTATCGCTTATCAACTAATACAATCTTAGGATAACTAAGTCTAACTGGTCTTACATACTATTGTCTGTATGGAACTGGGCGACATCCGGCCAAGCATTAACATCATTGACGTAGTCATCTACGGAGTAATATGCTTTCTTGATCAGATTTCGTTTTATGTACAGTTTAAATTTACGAATAGGGCTCAGTTCAGTGCTTCAGATGGAAGCTTACGTTTGAAGTGGATGGTCAAAAAAACATTCATATCTACATGTAACCTCATTTTATTTTCGGGATTGACCACAAATGTGTCCTCTTGACAGCTGTGTGGTGCTGGCTTAGAATTTGCACCACCCCAAATCTTCCCGTGGGTGTTGTAAGAGGCGACTAAGGGATATCTATCGTGGGGCGGGCAGCAGCGCCCCCTGCAGAACAATTCTACCATCAAACTGGGATCCCCAACCCGCATGCCCATTGCGTGGGGATTATGGGCATTACCTCTCGTTAGATAAACGCCAATAACGCGCTTATCAGGGGGAGGCCTGCGTCCAGCAGTGGACCAATATAGGCTGTTGAGGTTGAGGTTGAGGTTGAGGTGTCCTCTTGACGCGTAATAATTTAAATTAAAAATAATGTTTCCTCGTAGTTTTAATTTTTTTGATCGAGAAAATTCTTATGATTTTCAAGTCGCATTAAGAAATAGAGATAGGAAACATCTTGAGTTATCTAGTTTTGTTAGTCTATAACATTGTAAGCAATATTCTTAAGCAGAGCAGCCTATTTACTCTTTTCTTAAACGACTTCAAAAAAGGAGGAGGTTCTCAAATTGACTGTTTTTTGTACTGAGTGGTCCGATTTTCTTGATTCTTATTTTATTTGAAAGTGGTGCTTCCCGTGTGGACACATTTTAATTTGGTCAAGTTCTGACACTGAGATCCATACAACTGAAGTCAGTTTATAGTTTTTTTTAAACAAAATCATTTATTTTTAAATTTTATTATACCAAACCACATCAGTGGTGTACATTATCAAAATAACTTCAGTACCGAGTTCAAACCGTAAATAATAATCCACTAAAAATCAGATATAAAAACATGCAGGATAATTACTAGCGGGGAGTCAGCCCCACGAGGGTTTTGCATAAAGTACGGGGTTCCTTTATTCTATTTCACAGGACGTTGATGGAAATAAATACAGTACTTGATGGACTGTATGTCATGGAAGCGGGTTTGCGCAAGCATTCACAGATTTTGATGGGGTACCGATGTAATGTCGTTGACAAAAGTTTCGTTAACTATTAACCTATAAAGAAAATTTAGAGTTGTCAGAATCGTTGTTAAACATAGAACAAAAACTAGTTACTAAACGTAACGAAGTTGAAAAAACTAGATACTTAGTGTTTTTCACTTCACCTCTCTAGATTATTTTTAAAAGAATGAGGTAGGTTCGTAAATAATTACATTTTTATTTTGTTTCTTATTTTCTCTCTGAGATAGACCATACTGTTATCGTGTAAACCCATTTATCTTATAAGCTTCTTTCTGTAATTATTAATTATTATAAAATAAATACGCAATAACGTCTAGCTAGACTGCATAATGAGAATAAATGTAACGCTCTATCTGTAAAAAAGATTTAAGTAATCACTTTATTTTCTAGTTTTACTTCTATACATAATTTGAATATTGTGACAAGTTCAATATTCCTGTAAGGTATAATTGAAATCATGCATTTTTTTAATATATAATATCTAGATTATAATAAATAATAAAAGGCTTCTTTATTTCGTAATAGTCAGTGATTAAAGTTTCCTGTCTTATTTGTTTTTAATTTATTTTATTGCCGCCGTTGGTATATACATTTTATTGCAAATATAATAAGCCCACTGTGCCCGACTGTACCAGACCGTACCCGCTTGGTAGAGGGGAGAGGCACACCTGGCAGCCGCAGCTGCGCGCGCGCAAATCTCACGCGCAGCTTCCTCGCATGCGTGAACACACCCCACACAAACACACGACTTTAAACCTTATACTATACGAAATAGAAATTAGTTTAGAGTAGATCCTTAAAATGCGTGAACATACCTGGACTTTCAACCTTATATGTGTAACTATAGAGGTGTTTGTTGTATAGTATGTAATATATGGAGTTCGGGGGAATTTGTGTGATGGTACGTACAGATTTATTTAGTAATTCGCTGTGTGATTTCGGTTTCCAGGACTGAAATGATGTAAAGATATGAAATGTTCAAACCTTCGATGAATAATCACATAACATTTACACACTAATATTATAAATGCGAAAGGTTGGACGGATGTATGTATGGATGGATAAATAAATAAGAAATAAATAAATAATGCTGCACAATTCACACATCATTATCTAGCCCCAAGCTAAGCAGAGCTTGTTTTATTGGTACTAGATAACTGATATACATAATACAATACACTGCATAGATAGATATTTTTTATTATACATCAGAAAACATCCAGAACGCTTTGAACTTTTATCTGCAGATCGTACACACATTTTTCCCTAAGCGGAATCGAACCCACAACCTCCTGTGTCGGATGGATGTTTGTTATCTTTTCACTTAAAACTACCTTACGGATTGGGCTGAAAATTTGCATACAGGTAATTCTAATGATGGAATCAAACATAGGCTACGCCATAAATCAGTACAATGCGTAAGAAGCCACGGGGCACAGCTAGTATGTCACATTCGTATTTATAAAATTATTATATTATTCATCGAAGGTTCTAACGAAGGTGCCTCCAAATCTCATGCTACATTAGCTGAACGCAAGTTAGAGGAATAATTTGTACTATTTTTAACCTTGTTGAAAACAATTTAATAACACAGGAGAATATTTTTGTCTTCTGAGGAATTACCGATAAAAAGTCCTACTATGACATTGTTAGAATTTCTGTGTGCAATTTCAAAATACTTTTTATGGACAAGCTTTTTATAATATGTTTTACTTAAAATTGTAGAGCCAAACTAACTCACAGCCTGGCAGCCTAGCTAATTAGGTACATCTCAATAAAGTTTTGAATAAGTGTAATTTATACGACAACTTTCGCAGTTAAAGGACAAAAAGAAGAAATAAAATGACTGGCAGCCGTTTAACTTATATCGACTTTAATTACTGCTGCGTCAATTTATACCATAAATATTCTATATAATATTTAAAATTAATATTCCCTAAGGAGCTATCAAAGGTACAAGACGAATGAATCAAAGACATAAAGTGAGAATCCTTTACCAACCAGAAAATTATTACAATGAGCGTTCCCATTCATAGGATGAATAAGAATTCATCCGTATTCACGCAACAGGTTGACATTAACACACAATTTGGCACAAAACCGAGTCATCTAACAATTTCATCAATGGATTCCTAAAAAACATTTCTTACAAGTTGTATTGTCTGAGCACAATGACAGGCGCCGGCTAACAAAGCAACTTTTACAAGTGTACAATTCAAGCGATAGCTCTTTATGAATCAACCGATTTATTGGGACCCGCGGAGTTCTTCTGCATCCATCTCTTGGTACCAGTCTTTGTTGGCAGCTGGAGAGGCAGGGTAGGTCAGGATACGATGGATAGGTTCCAAAACCGTGATTGTTGTAATATCAATAGTGGCTAACTTTTTGTATAGTATGTGTACTTTTGTGATTCAACACCCGATTAGTATAATTATGTGTGCGGTAAGCGAGCATTGATGGTGTTATGAGTTGCATGGCTTTGTCAATTTGTATAAAATTATACAAACAAAATGATTAAACGAGTTAATAAATTTTACATTTTATTCACAGTGATTGGCGAACGAAGAGTCGTGGTGGCTAGCACAAATTGCTGGTCTGAACCTAGCACTAGCTTAAAAGCTGTAAGTGATGACAATGATGATACGAACGCATTTTTTATTTCAACAGTGCTAAATTAGCAAAATTTTTCTAAAATTTACTCTAATCATAATAACAGCTTTTTGCCTTTTAAATTTACATACAATACATCCCACTTTTGTCTTAAGCCCTCCCCCAAGATCATCTATATACTTTAAACGGTCGTTTTTTCAAACATTCGGCATTTGGGGCCACATTAGACCATGGCGTCACTCCGGTGTTGTGTTTCGTGGGACCGGGAAGGCGGGACGTAAGGGGACACCGTGAGCTTGCACGTGCGTTTCGCGCAGCCCGAATTTTGGCGGTTTGTACCTATGGAGGTACATAGGAAGGGCCGCAGATGTGTGTGTGGACTGACATACTTACTGAAGTTTCGTGCTGCTAGGCAAACACACCAAGGTTAACATGTCTGCCATGGTTCACAAAGGATCTGTCCCTTTAGTAGTCATTTTGAAGTAGGTGTTCCTATTTAGAGCACACATTTTAAAAGCACCACATTATAAGCACCCACAAAGTTGAAGGGAACTGATAAACTTATTTAGAATATATGTCTTCGATTTAATACATAAAACTTTTTCGGTCTATTTATGATACTGATAAGGAATCTCCTGAAGAAACTACATTCAATTCAATTTAATAACTACGTGCTGATGCACTTCGAGATTATATATAATGTGGGGGTCACTGTGTCTATCAATTCGGCTGCCAAGGGTAGTAATGATGACTTTCAACAGTTTCCAAATCTAGAGCTCTACATAGATTTGGAAGATATGTTTTAATACCCGTCCCGATGACAGTAGCCAAAGCAATGAGTAATCTAGGGAACTGCGTACTGATGCTTCTGTTATTTTATACGTTTTGTGGTGCTACTGTGTCCATCAATGCGCCTGCCAAGAGTTTTCATGATGACTTCCAGATTTAGATCTTTGGTTTGGTTTGATGGTTTGAAAGACGTTCGAGACCGATAAGGTCTGTTGATAATTTTGACCATTCAGTTATATGTAATACTTTTAAAATATAATCTTGATCTTTCCAAAAGAGCGGAAACCAGCTCTCTTAACCCACTCATGTGCTTGATATTCCAAATAATAAGCGGTTACGTTTTTACGTAGGCTTTTTTGTAATTCGGTGTAAGTTTCATGTAACGGTAGGAAGTAGGCGATTATTTTGTTAGGACTTCCGAACGGATGCATCAGGTAGATGCTCGTAATTGACTGTGTAAACGCGATCTTGATGCTCGTTAATTTGATGGAAGGATTAATCGGCTACCGTATTTAAGGACGTTCCATTAAAAATAGGACCAAATTTATAAGAAGAGACAGTTTTAAATCAATGAAGAGATTTTTTTTACTTATCATGTAATCACACTGGCGAAATCAAACCGATGCTATTGTGCAGCGTGTGCATTTCGAAGCCGCCGGCGCGCCGCGACGATGCGTTGTCGAAATCGCTCGCAAATCGCCAGTATGATAAGGCTGTCAGAGATATTTACGTCATTTCTTATAACTAGTATAGATATAGTCAACACCAATGTGGTCCACATACCTTTAAAACAAAGTCAACATTTAAAATTCTAATACGAGATTCTGATTTCCAATGAGACAACCAAACCTGAACGTTGTTGGACAAAAAACATTATTCGAAACTAAGAATATTAAAAATAATAAAGATAATAAATGTAAACAGAATATGCAGCTGCACAAGGAAAAACCCCTAGCTGTTTAGTTGCAGAGTCATCGTCGCGGGCGCATCGGCCGGTCAGCTTTGATGCGCCGACGTTCGACATCGTCCAATAGCCGACAAAACGACGATGGACATGAGCTGGTGTAGAGGACAGCATATCGCGGTTCTTGTAACTCCTACTGACCATATTTGGCTCAGTCGGCCGTTGCAAAAGAACCAGGGATCCTATTTTAATTCTCCAATACACAATTGCGAATTTTTAAGAATTAAAATACGTCGCACTCAACTCAAGATACGTTTTGTTTGTGTTTGTTACAGTAGCGTCAAATAGCGTTAAAAGACTACGGAGAGAGTCTGTCGTATACGTCTTGTGGTAGTGCGTACAGTCATATTGCTTGTCGTAGCTGTAGAGATGATTTGGGCTGAAAAAAATACACAAACCAAAATCGAAGTTTCTGATTAGCTGTTAAAGGAATCTTAATTCTTATGTAGGGGACATATGAGTAGGTTTTGCTTGTAAACGAATGTGAAACTTCCATTTTTGTTTTTCGAGGAGGCATTACGTGATTGATTAAAATCACGAGGTCAGTGAAGAGAGTGATCAAATTTTAAGTCAGTGATTATGTGATTTGAGTGGCCATGTTAACTCAAAATATGGTCTATTCTTTCCCTTGCTGTCTTGTTGGGAAACATCTTCTCAATCAGAAAAAGTCTCCGTTCATTTCGCTTTGATTGCAGATTTGTGTACAAACCCTTTTAAATGGAAACTACATGGCACCAATCTACGGTTTCCAGTTAAGATACCCTGAGATAACAAGTCTTCCGCTGTCAGTTTATAACTCGGAGACCAGCCTAAAAAACGACAGCAACACCACCTCCCGACACTTGTGAGATGATGGTGTGAATTGAGCGCTAAGATGAGTAAGCTCGCCTGATAAACAACTGCACGAGGCTGTAATTGGTCAGATCCCCCAGCGCTCGATATCTCTGGCATTTCAGTAATTTCATTAAACAGAATGTTTATGGTTTATGGTGGTTTAATCTTAAGAGATCCACCCACCAGCAGCGCTCAATTTTTGCAGACGTGGTGGACTTTATCCACCACGTCTGTCGAAGTCAAAAATTGGAGCGTTGTACAATAATCAACACGCTTGATAGATTTGGATTTGTTGGTATGTTTAGTTCTTAGTTTACAGTTATTTTCTATATTTTTCTTCTTGGATCATTTATTGGATATTTCATTTGACATTTAAATTACAAAAAAAACGAATTTATCATGATTTCTTTGATAAATCTTGATTTTTTGCTTCTCTGTTTATTTTCTTGGTGTAAGCCAATCTGTCAAATGTGTGTTTCTAAATCTTTTTTGAAATCTTCTCAATTACTTGAAGTCTGTTAAAAATCAAAAAAAATCTGCTTATACTAAGATAGTTAATGTAAACATCATTATCTTTGTTGTACTGACAAAGTGGTCCATGCCACCGTCGTACCATGTTTATAAATATGTCGTGAGGTCGTGTGTCACGTCTGAGGATTGTTTCATGAAATCTCAGATGTACAGATTATGTATAGTTAAATTATTCAAAACCTTTTCAATCGTGAGTTAATTTTATGTAGCCACGATTGTACATGATTATGTTCGGTACATTAAGAAGAGCTTGCACCTGTGTCTACATGGGTACATTTGCGATACCTACATATTTTTTTCGATTACCAATCTGCCCTAAGGTCAGAATTAAATCACCTGCTAAGGGTGCGAATCGTCAACCTTCCATGTCTATTTACCTTACTCACTCATGTATGTGAGCAGAATCTTTAGGAAACAGAGAGAGGAATATTCTCATAATGTATAATGTGTAATAGTCTTCGATAAGGTATTTATCGAAGGTTTCCGTCCGTTCTACCTGAAATTGCTGGTGTGAATTATTAAAGGTAATTATTTTTTCTAAAATGAAGCTACAGTTGCATTATTTTTGAGTGTTATATAGACATTGCATCGAAACACCACGTGCGCAAAGTTGCAGTCAGGAGCTAGTTATTTACAAGTTTCAAGTTATGGATAATTCCTAGGTTTGCCAGGTAAATAGATCCTTGTTTCGGTTAATCTGCAAAAAGCAATCCTTCCGGCGGCCATGCGGCTTTCGGCAGACTTTGTGACGCCGCCGATCGGGGCAAAGCTTCTCAGGTGTTGGCAGGGCTGACGGAAACGATGGTTGGTAACAATTATTATTGAAATTCTGCCATCTATTAGATATTGTAGAAAAGAAAATTACAATCAAATAATATAAATAAATTTGAACTAGACCATGGCAAATAATCTACAGGCCACAAACGATCAGATGATCGATAATTAGGTATGATAAGTAAATTTGGGACAATTTTTAGCTTTTTTCCACCTGCATCGTGGCAACATACCACGTCGTACTTTGGTTTATTACTAACTAAAAACATATTTTAGTAATATTAGTTGTAAAAAAAAAAATCTTCTGTGGATAGGATTTGGTTTGTGTAAATCCTTAAAGCTTCATGCAGTTTCGACAACCCTAACATGATTTATCTTCGCAGATCGCATATTCCATAGAAGAGGATTACTCAGTTTGCCATTACTTTATTCTAGGAAGGTACATCACAGGTAAACACTTCTAAAATTTCTTTTGTTTACTTCCTCCACGAAAACTAAACCGTATGGTGTTGCTTTACAGTCTTTTGCAATTTTATTTGTCGGCTTAAGGGTCGACGCAGATGAACAACTACTGTAACGACCACTCTTTGGTGGAAGCTACGCGTTTTGACCATTGGCCACTTTTAATAACAGTTACTTATGGTGCACGTGAGAATGAGGTCTTACTATTCATACAAGCAAACTATAGAAACGAACCATTACTAAATTTGTGTACCTAAAACTTAACATTTCAGGCATAAATAGTACAAAAATACTAATGCTATGGTTTATCCATCCAGCATGGAGCATGTTAGTAAATAAACCACGATACAAATAACAAAAACTCGCTTGCTTGGCGTCGAGTTTTAGATATAATTGTAAGCAATTTGTATTGAAGGAAGGATTTAAAATCGACAAGTAGATAATGTAAATTACGTATAAAAGGACGCACCAACAAAGTGAATTTTAGGTTAAGTATGGGCGGTTTGTATACGTTTATGCCTCATTCAAAATGGACACGGTATAGGTAGGATGACGATTGACGACTAGCGAAATACTGAAGGTAGTCTTTAGTATGCTAATGCTAAGTAATTTCTTATATTGTGTACAGCTGTAGAATGGATAATGGATACCTTGTAAGTACTTACATGTAACAATTTGTTATTATTAAATAACTAACCTCTGTTAACACGTGTTTTTGCAAATAAATTATAAAAAAAAAAAATTTAACGCTGGATGTAGCTGAAGACATTTCCTAGGGCCTATGTCCAGAAGTGGACAAATACTGATGAAGATAATCTGTAATTCCCACTGAACTGTAACTGATAATAGTTTAAAGTTTAAAAAATCGACTTGTCTAAAAACTTATTTTTTAAGCCATAAAGAAATAAACATATTAAAATCTAGAAATCTTAAAACTGTGGGTATGTTAGGCGGTATCCAAACACTTTCACAAAACAATCTCCCTCCTAGATTTCAATAATAAAACAACATGAGAACTGGGGCACGCTTATCAAGTCATTTTGTATCCAATAATTACATAACCGATTACCGACCACCGCCCAAACATAAAATAAATAATGAAATATAGGTAAATTCACCGGTCATGCGAATCGAGCATTAGTACTAATATCCCTTTTGATTTAAAGGAAAATATGACGTCATTGTATACAGAATCAATAATAGGTAGTTCTGTAATATTAGGTGCTAGAAACGAAGAGCTATAAAAGCGTAACAACTTATGTGATCTTAAAATGATTATAAACTAAATTATATTATTAAAAATGTCAAAAAAATTTGGACATCGTACATATAAATACATTTTAAAATAGTATGTATTACTTATTCAAGGTCTCAAAAATGCAGTCCGCGTCTTTCCCCCAAATATTCGAATGCAACTCAGGTTTAAGCACGTCTCAAGTAGCGATAAACGCCTTTAAGGCGTTTATCAGGGGCAGGCCTGCGTCCAGCAGTGGACCGATACAGGCTGTGGATGAATGGATGGAAGTAGCGGGTTTTTGTCAATTTTCAATGAAAATATGTCAGTGAAAATCTGTCAGTCGCTATTGACTGAACCGACCTTGAATCAGTTATTATATTAAATATAAAAAAATTTAGCCTTATTTAGTACATAATATCTGGTACTTACTTAGTACTATAGACCAGTAAACCATTTAGAAAGAAGGGTGTTTAGGTAGCTTCGATTAGCTAGATAAATAGGGCTGATTGGGAACCCAATGATGGATGATGTAGTAATACCTAATCGCTGTCAGGTAATCGGGTTCCATTGATATTATAGCATGTACTGTGCCTTGGTAATGTTCTCTCATGTTTATTGATAATGTGTAGGTAATGTGAATTTTTGTCACGTGCTTTATGACTGGTATTCAAGTCAATGAAGTCAATTACTTCATAAAAAGAAAAGGTGCTTTGCTGTATAATAGTCTTTTTTAGGGTTACGTACACAAAGGGTAAAACGGAACCTTATTACTAAGCCGCTCGCTCCGCTGTCCGTCTGTCCGTCTGACCGTTTTTCACCAGGCTGTATCTCATGAACTGTGATAGCTAGGCAGTTGTAATTTTCACAGATGATGTATTTCTGTTGCTGCTATAACAGCAAATAAAAGTTACATAATTTTAATAATCAAGGGGGGCAGCGTCCTTATGGCCTTGAGAACCTATCACCGAGGTTAAGCAACGTCGGGCGCGGTCAGTACTTGGATGGGTGACCGCGTCATGTTGACGTTTTGTTTTTCACGAGGAAGGATTTGTAGTTTTTGACAGTTAAATTTAAGGATTCGAAGTATTGTTTAAATAAACTCATCAAGTTTTGTTTTGAATTAAAATCATTGTTTTTAAGTTTTATTATATTCAGGTCGATGAAATATTTCCTAATTCAATTTTTAATGGTATTTTTTATATACATAATACAAGGAAAGTAACAGTCACGACAATCAATCTAAATAGAGTTAGGTTAGGTGATCACACAAGTAAAATTTATAGAACTTCTGTCAGAATAAAACACGAACCACGGAATATTCCTTGGAATAAATGCACCTTTTTATGGAGAACTGTCACAAGTCAAAATACGTCTATCTCGAAGTACAGGCATTAAATTATCCCATAAGATCACTGACTTATTGTCGCAGCAGCTAAACATAGATTTATGCTCGATTCAAATAAAGACACCATTTGCATTAATAACATGTTCAGAACAGCTTCTGTGCAAATTTCAAAGCACTTCACCTGTAGGTTGAATATATTAACATAGAAATTATTGTAGAGTGGCACCATAATTCTATGTTGTAAATTAGGGGCCGAAAGATGGCGCGATAACACGAATAGCGTTACACGAATAATGAAATTATTACGTTGTCGGTCTTTGTTTTATTAATGAGTATGGACTTTAATTTGTTTAAATAAAGCATTTGTTATACTCATTGGCTTGTTTGTTCCAGTAGGAAGTCACCCCTCCAAGTAAGACACTTTACCCACGAATCACTCTGATTTAGCATGTTTTATTTGACGTTTCATTGATAGTTCTCAATGGTCGCACAAATTCGTTATATGAGACATGCTTTAAGCATGTCTCATATAACGAATTTGTGTGACATTGACACTGAGTAGCGTTTGAGTATTTGGGCAAAAGATATATGGGGCTCCTTCTTACCGATTTAGATAGATAGTTTCGATTTAGTGATAGATTTAGATAGTAGTCATTGGTAGTGTAGTGAGTTACTAGAAAACTCAACAAACACTTGTAACGCATTTACTGCCTAACCTCGGCGATACGATCTGCAGGGGCGCATCAACTTACTTGGGAGTGGTGGCCATCTGCGTTTTGGCCATGAAAGTGTTAAAGTTAACCTATACTCCGTCCACGCGTTTATTTTCTTTGACTCAATGAAAGCCTATAATATTTCATAGAATCTGTTTTATTTTCAGAATAGTAATGCGAATCTTGAGATGCTAACGAGTCCTTCAATATTTATTGATCTGACATATTCCGTGTCTTGTCTATGGAATATTACATTATTAGACTATTTCATCGAGTTTACGAAAAAGTATATAATGGGGATTGTTTTCACCATTCGATTTAAATAAGTAAACTAATGCTGGACGATTCACACAACATCATCTAGCCCCACACTAAGTACCTAATTGTCATCAGTCACTATAAAAAAAGCATGTGCCTAGCTTCTAATTGCTAAATATCTTATGATTAAAAGGTAGTAACTCAGATAAATACACAATTTCCTACATCACCCGAAATAATATTAATAGTTACTGTTTTAATATTATAACACTTCCCCTATTTAATCGTTTGGTTTGCGTGAGAAACGCGAACAGGCAGTAGCGAGTTTTAAGCACCAACTTGACCACTTTAGTGTAACACTTGATAAGGTAAAGTAACCTTTATTTTGTCTTGATAAGGGTGATAATGGCCGGTTTTCTGGTGGTTGCACTAGAGATGGAAATGCAAGGAGCATTAATCACATCAGAATTAGCTTTGCCGATCCGCTCCCAAGTGTCCGGTAGGAATTTATATCAGTTGTATTGTTATTGGGGAAAGTGGGATTTTTAAGATTTTGTGTCGGATATTAATGTTTTACAAAATGTTTCACTTTAAGTAATAGGTTTTGCATTTCTTACTACTTTTTCATAAAACTATTTCGTCAAGGTATTATGATTATTCTGTTATTTTACCACTTTTTATATGTAAGTATAGTCAGTTGATATTAATCAAAAAATTACATTGCTGTTATTCAGAAAAATCGTTTACTCCGTCCAGACTACAATCAAAAACTAGGCCAAAACGTATTCACATCATTTCAAACATTTATTATCTATGTATAACTGATATCGAAATATTTATTAAAAATTCAATCCTTACCCCATTTTCCTCTCAGCTCCTTGCACCCAAGTTAGTTTCGATGCCAAACCACCTCCGCACCGCTGGGGACCGCATAAATACTACTTAACGCTCACGACACACTCCGAAAATAACAGTCACAAATAAGAAATAAAAAACGAGTTCATTTTTTTATTAATCATCGGTTGAGTTGCCCAAAAAGACGGATAGCTTACATAATATTAGATAGAGATTAATGATTACGATGTAGGTACTAACTGGATTTTTAGATGACTAGCTGCGCCCCGCGGCTTCGCACGCGTTTTTTCTATGGAAATGTTAAAAGGTGATTTTCATCCCGCGGGAACTGATTTATGGGATAAAAAGTTAGCCTATGTTTTATTCCAAGATTAGAATAACCTGTATGCAAAATTTCAGCCCGATCCGTTCAGTAGTTTTGGCGTGAAGAGGTAACAAACATCCATCCATACATCCATCCAAACTTATAGTGAAATGTATGTATGTATGTATGTATGTCTTAGGTAAGTATATGTTCACCAAAAGTTAATCGAGCAGTTAGCAGCATCGTCGGTTAACTTTGACTATATGAAAACGTGTATCAAAAAGGCAAAATAACCGTTTATTAAATAACCATCTTTTGTTACTCGGGTCTTAGACCTGTATTATGAATGACTAGGTGCTCCCCGCGGCTCAGCATGCGTTTTTCCTATGGGACAGATTAAAGGTGGTTTCTATCCCATGGGAACTGATTTATGGGATGAAATGTAGGCTATGGTTGATTCCAGGATTAGAATTACCTTTATGCTAAATTTTATCCCGATCGGTTTTGTAGTTTTGGAGTGAAGACGTAATAAACATTCAGACTTTGGCATTTATAATATTAGTGTGATGTGATGACTTGATTCAGCAATTTGAGAAACTACTTCGTTTTCGGTATATAAAACACGAATTAAAAAATATTCTGGACCTGCCGTATGTGATGTGACCGTAAATGACTACTAATCTTTCGTCCGGCTAAAAAAGCCCAACACTAGCACCAAATAAACACAATAAAAATAAGCACCCGGAATCAACTTTTTCTAAAAAACTCTTTTATAATTATCGGACGCGTGGAGTAGCGTCACTAATTTGTGAATGTTATACCCTTTTCCATATAATTTTGTTTTGTAACACATCTTATAGATTTTGATGTTATTTATTAGATGGACTTCGTTTAATATGAATGGGCTATCCCTCGTTAGGAAAATGAGTTGGGTAGGCATGAATGTAAATTGTTCTTTTTTGTCATTTGAATGTTTATATGTTTCAGGTTTTGCTTGGTCTAAATTTAATTGATTTGTTTTTGCATTAAATTTGTTTTATTTTGGGACTTATTTCGCTGACGTAAAATTTAATAAATATAAACTAGAATTATATAAATCACGTACTGATGAAAACAATAGTTTACGAGGGAGTGCAGTTATTCAATAGCTTGCATAACGACATCAAGGAATGTGCTAACGTAAACATGTTCAAAACAAAATTAAAAAAATACGTTTATAGCCTAACTTATGCTTAAGGTAATAATTAGCTTAAGCATTATCTAATATTATTTTTTGTATCTCATTGTAAGCGAACATTATTGTTTTATGAGAAATAAACATCTTAAAACCGAACGTAAAATTTATATTTTGATTTTTTTTAGCTCGTGCTCGTTTTGATTCGCTCAGGATTGTTTTTTTTTAAATCCCTTGCCTCGCTCGTGATTTAACGTTATAAAGCAACTTTGCACTTTTGAATAACAAATGACTATTAAATATGTACGTAACTAGCTACTATAATTATCGAGTATGACTAAGGGTACAATTCTACCGCTAAACTGCGATCCGCATGCCCAGCGTAGGGCTGATGGGCACTACCCCCCGATTAGGGGGGTGGCATGCGTCCAGCAGTGGACCAATACAGGCTGTTGAGGTTGAGGAGGTTTGAGGAATAAATTGAAACTAGATATTATTAAAACAATTGAGCTAACTGCAGACTGTCGCCAACAATCTACATGCAGCTATATTACAATAAAAAATAATGTTGTACATTTTAAGCACTGACTGAGCATACTGTAAGCATACCTTGTGTAATAGCTTCTCAAGTAACACTTCTTTATATTCACCTAACGATATTCAAAGTTTCACACTTATATTAAAAACGCGAAAGTTTGTATGGATGGATGTTTGTTAATTCTTCACGCCAAAACGAATGAACGGATCAGGCTGAAATTTTGCATACAGGTAATTCTAATCCTGGAATCAAACATAAGATACTTTTGATCCCATAAATCAGTTCCCGTGGGATAACAATCACCCCCAAGTTTTCATAGGAAACACGCGTGCGAAGCCGCGGGGCGCAGCTAGTATGTATATATACAGTAGTGTCGGTTGGTATGTGACACCAAAACGTCACGGCAATTAAGGAATCGGCAAGCTCTAACCTCGCTGTCAGACGTGCATTGGGCACGCGGCTGATTGGCATGCCCCAGTTGGGCAACTCTCTACTGGAACGGACACTATGTTAATACTAGTCAAATAAACATGATTTTTTTTCCAACGTCAAAAAAAGAAAGAGTTTCTTAATTCTATTGTATTTTTTTTTGTTTTTTATTTTTGTTACCTCGGAATGTTTGACTTGGTGGTCCGATTTTCATGATTTTTTTTTATTTGAAAGCTAGTGTTTCCTGGTGTGGTCCCATTTTCATTTGGTCTAGTAATGAGAATGGGATCCATAAAAATCTATAAAAAGGTAAAAAAAATGGAAGTCGGTTTATAATAATAATAATAATATAAACGTTTATTTCAAAAGGTCTTAATAGTAACAGTATACAGAGTTTAGACCTATAGTATCTTAGTTATAGTTAACAAAATTAATTATTTATTTCATTAGTTTCAAGAAATAAGTTATCTCAGAAAACAATGATGTATTCTAGGTATCACAACACACTAATATTATAAATGCAATGTATGGATGTATGCATGTATGGATGTATGGATGTATGGATGTATGGATGTATGGATGTATGGATGTATGGATGTATGGATGTATGGATGTATGGATGTATGGATGTATGGATGTATGGATGTATGGATGTATGGATGTATGGATGTATGGATGTATGGATGTATGGATGTATGGATGTATGGATGTATGGATGTATGGATGTATGGATGTATGGATGTATGGATGTATGGATGTATGGATGTATGGATGTATGGATGTATGGATGTATGGATGCATGGATGTATGGATGTATGGATGTATGGATGTATGGATGTATGGATGTATGGATGTATGGATGTATGGATGTATGGATGTATGGATGTATGGATGTATGGATGTATGGATGTATGGATGTATGGATGTATGGATGTATGGATGTATGGATGTATGGATGTATGGATGTATGGATGTATGGATGTTTGGATGTATGGATGTATGGATGTATGGATGTATGGATGTATGGATGTATGGATGTATGGATGTATGGATGTATGGATGTATGGATGTATGGATGTATGGATGTATGGATGTATGGATGTTATACTTCTTCACGCCAAAACTACTAGACGGATCTGGCTGAAATTTTGCATAAAGGTCCTCATCCTAGAATCAAACATAGGGTACTTTTTATGCCATAAATCAGTTCCCATGGGATGATATTCATCTTTTAACGTTCCCATAGGACCAACGTGTGTGAAGCCGCGGGGCGCAGCTAGTATACAATAAAGTACTGTATGCTGAGTATTGCTGAGTGTGTACTGCCATACTACTTATTATAAAGTTTGCATAACTTTATTTTCTATGGAAATGTGTCTGCGTTCCAAGCGGGAATTTTATACAATTTTCGAATTTCCATAGAAAACAAAGCTTACCTAAACTTTGTAGTATACAGTATGGCAGTACACACTCAGCATGCCGTCCATCTAAGATCATCACCATCATCAGCCTATACTAGTCCACAGCTGGACATAGGCCTCTCCTTATGAGCGCTATAGTGCCCTGTGTTCAGCTTGACACATCCAGCTACTGCCTGCAGTCTTTCGCAGATCGTCAGCCCAGCTAGCCGGGAGGCACCCTACACTACATTTGCCGTGTCGCGGTCTCTACTCAAGAACTCGCTTACCCCAGAAGTAGTCGGTTTTTCGCGAGATGTGACCGGCCCACTGTCACTTCAGTTTGCTAATTCTTTGAGCTATGTCGATAACTTTGGTTCTCTGTCGGATGTATTCGTTACGAATCCTATCTTTAACAGAGACTCCGAGCATAGCTCTTTCTATAGCTCGCTGAGCGACTTTAAACTGGTAGACCAGCCCTATCGTGAGTGTCCACGTCCCAGCTCCGTAGGTCATGACGGGTAGGACGCACTGATAGAAAACTTTCGTTTTCAAGCATAGCGGTATGGATGACGAGAAGACCCCAGATAAGATACTGACAGTAAATTCCTTTAAAGTTAGGTACTCATTTTAAAATTGGATGATATATACCGTAGCTTTTGGCCCATTGTAAATGGTAGTTGTTTTTCGTTACAAAATTTGACTTATCCAGATACTTTTTCTATGGCAGAGGCCAAGACAGAAAGAGGAAGAACGATGTAAGTTTGCCAAACCAGTAAGTAAGTACTTTCTTTTTTTAATAATCAATAAGTCTAAAATATTAAAAACATAATCACTAAAATAATATAATCACTTATGTGTGAACTTGTTTAGAACAGTTTTCCTCGTTTCAGATTTATAATAGCTTCACTATTCAGCTTTATTTCAGCTTATTTGACGCAGGAAAGTCGTACTACAATATTATAGTTTATGAGACTCACAGCATAAAATATAATAAAAGATAACTTATAAATTCAACATAAATAGAGTTTAGAGTTCCCGATAAGGAAATTTATTTTTATATAAGAGGACACCGTTCTTACCAGAAATAATTACAGTTATTAAGTTAGATGCACAACAGATGTCAAAACAATAACCTACAATAAGATAAGATAAAATTTTATATAAACAAACATTGTTATATCCAGCAGAGTATAACTCCACGTTCAAAGCCACCTAACATTTATCATACATCACGTTCGACGTTTCACACTGACGTTTTCTCTTCCGCCGGGTGACAGCGTGTGGCTTCAGAGGACTATATTGTCAGTCAGTATCTTCGCCGTGACTGTACTTTATTGTACCTCATGCACATCACTGTTTCGACATTACACGGTTTTGCTAGACAGCCCATTTGGAATTTGATGAGCTAATGTTTTTGATACGAGTTGTGCGAAATGTGATTTTGCTAAGCGCTGTTCTTATTCTTACATGCTTAAGTACCTACAGGTTAATTTTATTTTCTGCAGTAATGTACTCGCTACGTGGAAATTATACCTATTATGTCTTCAATAGGCTTATTATAGTTTTAAGTGGCGATAAAGCTGGCTGTTCTTTTGGCGCATTATTGAGGTACGTCAAATCTTTCTCAAATTAAGTTATAACCATCCAATAAAACCGGAGTCATTAAAATGATTAAAGAAATTCTAACATTTAAAATTGTATTCATATCTTTTACAGCCTCTTATTTTCGATATAAAGATACGTAAGTACTTTCCTCTGCCAAGACAAAACCTAGTTCTTCTAGTTTTTGAAAATATCCCTCCCGACAATATCACTTTCGGTAAACCGTACCTATAGTAAATTTCAGCCAGTATGTTCAGTGTGTACGCACTACCATAATGTTTACTAAAATATTTGCATTAAGAACGGCGCGGATACCTTAGCCCCCATACAAACGTACTTTCCGCTTCATTTGGAAACTACGTCCCCGATCGTATTGAAATTTTCCATACATAATCGGATGAAAAAGAGCTATGTTTGTAGTGTTTTCGTTTTTTTTAAACATGATGTTATTTAAATGACAGCGAAACTAATTTGCCATATTTTGACCACCAAATCGAGTCATTTGAAAATCTGTCGCGTTGCAAACATCCTAAATATATTCACCATTAGAAATAAACAAAAATATTTCTGAAATCAGTCGTTTATTCAAAATGAATCGGAAAGTACGAAAAATATCAAAAATGGTGAAATTCCTTCTAGTTTCTGCAGCCGCTCGCTCACACGCTAGTGGTGATGCAACACAGGCGGCAAAATTCCGAAATAAGGCGAACGCCGCGGAATGGCCAACACGATGCGATTGTACGTGAAAAAACAATAAATCCGCACTAGCCGGCAGCTGAGATTTGGGAGAGCTTCGTAGCCTTCTTAAGTACCTTATTTTTTAATAATGTTAAACATTCCATTCCACAAAAAATAAAGTTAACGCAAACATTGTAGTGAACAGTTTAGCAGTACATACAGTTTATACAGGACAGTAAACCCTTTCACGCCTCAAATCTAGAACCAGGCATCGGTCACTGTGTGCTTTCTAAAGCACGCCTGCGTCGACAGACGGTGATTGGCGGGGACACACTTAGGCCGTCCCGTTACGAACCATTGGCCCTACCACTGTACCCTCAAGGAACCTAATTTCCTAGAAACAAAATACGACATTACGTAAGTAATCAGGACGATTGGCAGCTAGTAAAAACTTCAAAGAGAAGCACGTACTAGAAACCACGGCAGTCGCTTAGAACATCAAAAATAAGTGATTTTAAACGAAAATGTTTAAGTTTTCAGCCTATTGAAATCTTTGGCTTCATAATTTTCCTGTTGAGTTCTTAGTATCCAAAAGGTAAATAAGTTTGTTATCTACGGGTGATTTTCACTAGGAATTAATGTATTCATCGTATTGGCTATATACAGTCAATTTAACGAATGATAGGCAAATCAGAGTTTATGAGTGTGACGCATAGAGTTCGAATAGGATTCGAACTCGATAGTTAGACGTTAATACCCACTGGAAAATTTGTGGCAACACAGACATACCAAGTGTTAAGCTAGAACTGCAGGGATATTTTAATTCATACGATTCGTTTCCGAAGAAAAACCGTCATATTCGACTTAGATTCTTCAATTTGAATTCTATTCCGACGGAATTTTAGAACGCTATTTTGATTTGTCAAAAGTTTCCGATATCGAATCCAATGGCCTTACAAACGAATTAAAATACTAGAACTGAACTGTGTATTGGGAACTGTCAAGTCGATTAAACAATATGTAAGTGAGTTAAGCATCATAGAAACAAATAGTAGCGGCTACGAGGACGTCCACTCGATGCTGCAGCTTTGTCGCTGGAGTGACACTCACAAATGTTTGCCTCTTCAAAAAGACGTCCGCGCAACAAAAACAAAGACATGTTGTTTCTATCGAATGAAAATACAGTATGCGAAATGAGTTGTGCGCATCGGATAGCTGTTTGATTATAGAGATAAGAATTTACCATCAATAACTACGTATGAAAAAAGCAATAATTTATTTCAGGTTCTTAGGGTGTGATTCGTTTTGATGATCAGGATAATTTGGATACATTTCCTCATGAAAATATCATACATAAGTTCTTTGTGTGAATTAAGAATAGGTATGGGTAGATATGGAAGGAACGTAAAAAACAAATTTTACTAGGACATTCGAGTATCTGTTGTGTCGAAAATTCAGCTGGTCAATATTCATACAACTACGCCGCTCAATGAATTCATATTCTTTTGTTTTTTATTCGTAATCGAAAGCCAAAACAGTGATAACTATATAATGATATCTACATCTACATACTCAAGAATAAATACATCTGAATTAACAAGCAGAGTGTAGAGACTTTCTTCAGTCATTATTGAGTTGTTGTTGACCCACTGACATTGACGTATCATGTAACTGTAACATCAATTCGATATTGCAAATAAAATTACTGCGGTTTGTTTAGACAAGACGTGCCTAATCGGCCAGTAAACCTTGTAGACGGGCTTTTTGTGGAAATAAAAAATATAATTGATCAGCGGAAGTATGCTTATTGCTATTTGTTTCGTTAGAACTACGTCCAGTAGAGTGGAACAATGAGGGCCCCGGTGTTATTATGTATAAACTTGTTCTATATATTCCATGTTGACACAGATTAGTAGATTGATATACCTACCATAGGTATATGTATATACTCGTAATTGCATATTTTTTAAATTACCTCTAAAATTCTCTTTTGAGTCAGCTTTCCTGACATAACGACGATTTGAAGTTTCAAATCGTCGGTAACACGTTAAATACACGAAAGTTTGGGTGTTTAGATTTTTGTCATCCTTCTCAACAATAACTAGGGATCGGGGTAAATTTCGCATAGGTTTCGTTCTAGACCTGGATTAAAGTAAAGGCTAGTTTTGATCCTGATAAAATGCGCGCAAAGTCGCGGACAGAAATTTAAATACTCAAGGTAAATTATAATGACATGTCTTATAAACAAAGTATGGTAGTAGGTACTACAAACTACCAAGTGCACTTATCCAGTTAAAATTCACCAAGCAAAAAATTTAAACAAATCTTATCAAAATGAAAGTTTTTATCAGCATGACTCACTGATAGAAGAGAATGGTCGGTGATGTAAGTCCGAATACTTGCCGGGGTGAATCTACTATTAAACCTGTGGTAGATATGCTTAATTTTATACGAAGAACAATGCTATTCAATGACCTAGAGATAATCTTATCAAAAAAGGTTTCCACCTCGTTTGATAAGATTTATTGATAAGTTCTTAATCAAGTTTTCTGCTTGTTGATCCACATTCCTTTTAACAAGTCATTCGAGAAGTCCTTCGCATCGTCTCCAAACTTTCTTGTCTCTGGTCACGCCAGCGGCCATGGCGCGTGCGCCGCTTTTTGCCCACCGCTGGGTGCCGAAGCCGGCGCGGGCGAGATATTGAAATAATTGCTTTTTCAACGGCACGCCGCGCCGCCGCCGTGCAAATGACATTCGAAATGGAGGTCGTTTTTTTGGCTGCGCTATGCGAAGGAAAATTGCTTGTGATGAAATGTATGATAAGATGGTAGAACAGTGTTAGGATGATAAACTATACTTTTCCGTAAGTTGCATCAAAATAAATGTTGGCCCCTAATGTAATGAGTCAAATATGGCGTTTATGAGCGAATGACAAGGGCCTATGTTCAGCTGTGGACTGCTTAAAGGCTGTTGAGGATAACCTCAAATCTTACTCAACTATGAGGTAACATACCAGCTACAACTGCTGGTAAAAGGCACTTTAGCAGGCTTCAAAATGCATATAAAGTACCACAGGTTACTAATCACTAAATACCGTTAAAAAATATACTGCTAAACCACCACTGCGTGGCTCTCGCTCGCTTCATCTAAATGGAGATGGCTATCGTTATATAAGTATAAGTTGACATAAGAATGTCAACTTATATCTCACCGATGTGAGTAGCAAGTAACGATGCGAAAGCAGTTTCACGGTGAAGTCTCAGCTGGTGAACGAGACCTGACATTTGACTGGCCCGTCACGACGTCATCCACCACAAAGCGAGAAATTAACCCTTTCCGTTTGTGAAAACCACCGTTCGTGAATCCAGCACAATAGGTACGCGGTGAGGCAACTGCTCAAATTGCCTCGCATTCTTCAATGAACCCAAACCCATAAACATACCATTCCTTTCCGATAATTCGAGAAAACAGTAAAATGATTAGCGACACGTCGGGACCTCACTTCATTCCGTAGTCTCTTAATGAGAGACCGGTGGCAGCTCAGTGTTAAAAACCTAAATTGTTGTGTGAACTTTCACAGATATTGGTCGGTTTTATAGCTAACGACGGAGTATAGGCGTGTTTGTTTTTTTCTCCTTTCGAATACTCACGATTTGATGTGAGATTACTCTTCTATATCATAAAGCATTATGTGCGGCACGTGCTACGGAATCGTTGCTTTTGATTTCTTTTATTGATAACAGATGGTCGAGCCGCTCTTAAGTTTTATCAGTTTTATTCACCGATTGCTAGAAGATTGTATTTGACCATCTTGTTTATCTAGTTAAAGTTCTGTTTCAACTTTGAGGGGAACACTTAACATTATGTTGGGTTTTCTGTACCTACTTATACAAGGCGTCTCTCTGGGACCCCACTTTAGAGATGTCTTAAGATTGAAAATTGAAAATTGGACAGGAAACTGATGTTGTTCCTGATGCTGTTCCACGCAATTTACGATATCCAATGCAGAAAAACCTATGAAAATGCTTGTAAATCTTATGAACTAACACAGCGAAGCTAAATACATCGGCAGATAAGTTCACACTGCGTGAATTCTAGGTACATTTATGGCCATTTTAAAATCGTGTGCCGATCGGCGTGTCTTATTGCAGATGTTCGTTGCAGTTGGATTGTCCGAGACGAATCGCCGAGACAAACCAGCAAGACAAAGGACCGCTACGTTTGTCACGCGCTGTAAATATTTTGGACTTTACGGGCTCCGTAGTTTTATGAGCCTTTCTCGCTGAGCCATTGTCTCGGGACGTCCACTGATTAGCTACGGGCAAGCGTTCCTGGCTCCAAAGATTAGATCCCGAGATGGGACATTGTTTTTTGATGGGACAATTGCTTTATTGCAGTTTCTGACTACTTAATTCTGAAAAGACGCCATGTTTTATGGGAAAATGTTGGAGAATTTAGTGGTGTTGATGTATTGCTTTATGGGGCGGCTATGTTAATTAGTGCTGTTCTTACCTAGAAATAACTGTACGTACCTTAAGTTATCGGCTCTGAAGATAAGGAGTGAAAAAAAATGTGTAATTAATCGGAACGGAAGCATGCACGTATGCATGTTTTGGATAGCATTCGGTGCACCTCACTACATTGTGTTTCACATACCAAAGAGGTTTCATTACCTTTGAGGTGTAAACCGTTTTCCAGAGTACCTCCTTGGTACTAGTGGTAGTTGCTGACGTCACTCGTTGGGTGCCGGCACGTCGCCGTCACGCTCCACAAACATCGAGGTTACAGCAGCCTTGGCGGACGCCCCACATTGCTCGCCAGTGTAGAACAGAAACACTTTTTAGCATGATGCTGGGTGCTTCCGACCTAATCAAGGAGATCCGGGCTGTTCATAATCATTTAATATAAGTGTCAAGCTTCATGTACTTTGACAAGAGTTGGTAAAATGTCGATAACGGCTTTTATCGCCAGACGGAATAATACTGGACCATGTCAGCCGGCTTGTACTTTCCCATGTTTAACATGTTTTAATTAGGTACAATAAGATTTATATATATGTATTGTTTGAACGGTGATTGGTACGGTGAGTGTTCAAAGCTATGATATTTTTGAAAATTACCACCTATGGCTGTCCGTAGGTGTTATATGTACAAAGAAACACGTACCCCGTGACTTTTTAACACATAAACCCTGAAAATTGATAAAAAAGTAAAAAGACTACCAGCCATAGCCTCAGAACTCAGAAAACACGTGCAAAAAGCCTTCATTATAGAATTAAAAGAAAACAGGTGTGAAATTAAGCTTTTTCATTCGGCTAATAGATTGCCGACTGGTACTTATGCAACCCAATATTAGAATCACCAAAACGGACGTTTTAAAACGCTGTAATTTGGCACTAAACCGAATGATCTGGTAGTTTCTTCTTGTTAAAGAATTTATACTTATGTTTTTTTTATATGCGGCTTCTTTGATACTTTGCGGTTGATTGATGGGCTATTATTTTTCGGTTTGATCTGGGGACTTCCTCGATTTGTTGTATTATCTGTATTTACGTTTGTTGTTTATGTTCGTATGTCTTGTTCTTCTAGATCGTTGCAATTGGCTTGCTCTTTATTTTAGCACGCATGGTACTCATCATTTTCATCACATATAATTGAGTAAGTATGTTATATGGTGTGTGGCTTCAAACCTTTCAACATTGATTTCTGCTGTTTGACCTTCAATATATAACCTATTCACTCGAAAATTTGCCAAGGTTGCCTCATGCAAATAAGAAAGAAACTGCTCAAATCAGCAAGTCTCGACAATCGAAAGAAACGGACATTGTACCTCAAAACCTATAACTACGTACCTATTGTATATGTACGAAGTCTATAGATACTGGCATATGTTCTGCGGTCGCACCTACATTTTGCAACTATTTCACGGTAAGGATATAAGCCAAAACGAATCTAATGTTTGCTAACCGTTTGACCCGACTCCTCTCGCGCCCACTAACCCACTGTTCGATAAGAAAGCCCCGATCGATTCTAGCATCTATCTGCAACTGAGCAGAGTGCAATGTCCTATCACAAAGCCTATTCATCAGTTTGATGTAATGATGTGTAGTGAGTATCAACTGTTTATTTACTGTTCTTTGTCCGGACTTCGCGGGTTGCATGTTCATTTGTGTTCGTTGTAAAGTGAATCCTATTGTTGGCGATGAGGGTTCATACTCTTGTTGAGTGTGGACGGTTTGTACGTTTTTAGTTAGTGAGAGAACATGGATTGTGTGACTGGCAGAAGAGTCTTCAGGCGAACCGTTAGTCGAGACCGTTCTATAAATTAATTTGGTAACAGTATCTTAGTTGGGATAAAGTTTTCCAGCTGTTGACAACTCTGAAGCTGGTGCGTCTAGGTCAAACTACTAGAAAAACAATTACAATTTTTAAAATGGCATCTAAAATGTAAGTTTAAAAAGTGAGCTGAAGAACGATGCAAAGGTCCAGATGACGGTTTAAGAACTTCTTTGCTTTTCTTGGCCCTGGTTTCATTTTTACTTCTTCCACTAGTGGCAAAAATTTAAATGAAAAAATAAACAATAACACTATTTCGTATTTAAAGTATACAGCTTTGACTTGTCTTAATGCTTATTTTGTAAGCCTAAAGTTATTGAAATCGGAAATCTGAAAATCTAAAAACTGTCAACAAACCTTTCATATCCGTAAATATTTTCCTAAGTCCATCTGGATCTCCCAGGAAGGCGCCATGACGTCTCCCATCTGAAGGGTCCTCGCACAAATTGAACAAACACTCACCTCCCTCGCTATAAATGTAGTTGTCTTGTCCTACTAACACGTTCCAGACGTTGTTATGATAAACTAGGCCCGGCCTGCGGCGTCGCTCTTGTATATATCAAACATGTAGCTCTGAGATTCAAGTCAGGACTGGAAGGTCCAGACAATTAATACTTTGACTGCCGATGATGCACAAGACCATGTACGGCATCTACATACACAGTGACGCGCATGCCTGACACTGTGAGCGCTTAATAAAGTTTTTGTTCTTATGACTAGCAGTAATGAAGTAGGTTGCTTAGGTAGGTGAATAATGATGACGCCGCATGCCTGTTCTGCACGTGAAACAAGCGCCGTGTCGTAGGCCATGAAAGTGTTAACTTATTCCAGGTTACAAAAAGTATGTCAATGTCATACCGCGTTTCAAAGTCAAAGTATTTTCTTCACGTAGTTTCAGCACAGCAAACACTTAGGCGAAATACTTACAAAGTTCATTCTTATAGCTCAAAGTTTGTAGTAAACAAATAAAATAAATCAAAGTTCTGAAATCCCCACGGCACAAATCACCGATAAACAAAAACAAAATCAAACTTACCTGTTATAAAGCGGCCTATTATTTCCACCCTATAAAGTAAGCTTACTCAAACTACTAATAATTTTATAATGATCGTGTAGATTTCGGATAAGGTAATCCGTGTCGAGTTTATTTGTTTTTAATTATTCAGTGGCCAGTCCGCCCCCGGCTAATGACTCTATTGCGGGAAATTTATAGCCTCCCTTTGTTTTTTATTCACCTTGATTGAAGACTTCGGTTACGGTGGGAGGAACTATATGGAAACTTCAGTTTAACACTTCCATGGCTCATGATGTGCAGATGTGTGTGAGATTCTTCTAGCCCCTGTCGCGGAGGCGGTGGCAGCGTCATGCGTGCCGCTACAGGTCGCACAGCAAGGCCTGGGCAGTAAATGTGTTAACACTGAGTTTTATATTCTCACATAGCTAAGTATAATAAAACGCGGCGGACGAAGGTCCGCTGTCGACCCAGAAGGCTGCGGATTTGATTCCCGTCTTGGGATATGTTTGTATGATTTGCAAATATTTGTTTCAGGTTTTTTCTATGTATAATGAAAAATATCTATTTACGTAATGTATTGTTTAAAGTACGTATATAACAGTCACCAAGCTAAGCAGAGCTTGATGACTGATATATACGTACTTAAAACAATACATTACGTAACATGGTCACAAATTCTTCTAAGCAAAAAATTCTAACACTGACAAAAAAAAATCTTAAAAATGCGAATTTGCTGATAACTTTTTTCTATCCACTTAACTCCCCAAAATCATTCGACCAGTCATTGTCTTAGCTTATCTGTAATCGGTGATTCAGACATTTGGACCCTAGGGTACGGACCCGGGAACTGAACCAGTTTTAAAAACAGATAGTGTTCATGGAATGTGAGCGGGCTGATTTGCCTCTATTGTTCTGAAGAGAAAGTTATAGTAGATAGCCTTAGCTTGGCTTACTCAGCTGTTATCAGATCTCGCTACCTGATTTTAGCATAAATGTTTATTTTTTTCATTTATTTTCAAATTAAAAGTACATCACATTATAAAGTTTCTGTCAAACTGTTCAACAGTGCGTCTTGGGCCATGAAGGTGTTAATTTAGTAAAGTCTATGTTGTTCCTTTACGTACCTAAGTTAAGTTGTTAGATTAAGTTAAAATTGTAATGTTTCAAATAAAGATTTCTTATTCTTATTCTTAGTTAATAAACCTCTACCATTTCATTAGCCATAGGTTGGATAACCTAACGTTACGTTTTTTAAGCTATTGCATAGCTTCTATCGCGGGCCTTGAGCGCGGGGACCGAATCCAGAAATTCCGTAACGAAAAAACCTTGTCGTTTGTCTCTTTAGTTCAGCAACTCGCCTCTAGATGGCATTGCAATAGCTTTACCGCGGCAGTCCCCGAGTGCCACACGTCTTTTTTTTTTATTTATACTAATATGATAGAGAGGGAAGATTTGATTGTTTGTTTGTTTGTATTGAATAGGCTCCGAAACTACTAACCGATTTAAAAAATTATTTCATCATTAGAAAGCTTACTTTTTAGAGACTGACATAGGCTATATTTTATCCCGGAATTCCGACGGGAACGGGAAACCGCGAGGTGCTGCTAGTTTATTATAAATCCATAATTCACACAACTAAAAAAACTTGTAAGTACACAAATGCTGGGCATACTCGTACTAATTGAATTAAAATACAAATTCTTTTGTTTTAGATTCCTAATAACCTTGAATTGGTTAGGAGTAGCGCTGTTTTGCAACCCAAGCAGAAAGATCTATTTTATTAAAATTGTACATACCTATAATAATAAAAAGAAAAACGAATTGTATTAAAGTACAATTAAAAGATTTATTTGGATCGACCTATTCGTAAAAAAATCCCGTAAAATCATACAATTTTTCATGAACTTCGTAGGTACTTCCGATGTTCCCTTGAATACATATGTACGTACCTTAAATTTTAGTATACTAACATGTTATTTTTAAACTGGCGTAATATATTTTAGGACAAGACGTGTTGTGTAGGGAAAAATAACTGTAAACACATGTTATAAGTAAGCTGGATAATTCAAAGTTCGCGTGTTCGTAATAAACCCACCGAAATGAAACACGAAAAGGTTTAGAAGCGTTCACTTTAAACCAGCTTACTTTACTACAAAGACACTTTTACATGACATTTGTTTACGTTATGTATGATGCATACGTTTCTGAGAAAATAAAAAATAAACATACAAGCTTCTGCCCGCAGATTCGCACAAGTTTTTCCGTGATAGAAACTAGCCTTTGTCCGTCATCGGCATACGGCCTACCTCTATGCCAAATTTCATCAGGATCCATTCAGCCGTTTAGACGTGACAGACAAAATAAGGTGCGGTAAGTAAGGTTCTTCTTTGATAATACATATTAAAATAGTTTATGCAAGATTTAAAAATAAATGAGGTCGCTGAAAATATTTATATAAAACCCTGGTAGGTATTTGAGAATTGCGCCCTGCGGCTTCGCACGCGTTGTTCCTATGGAAACTTTAAAGGTGATTTTTATCCCACGGGAACTGATTTTATGTTTGTTTGTTTTTGTTGATATAAAATAATATTCTATTCTATTCTATTCTATTATATTCTATTTATGGGATAAATATTAGCCTATGTTTGATTCCAGGATTACAATTAACTGTATGCAAAATTTCCGGCCGATCCGTTCTGCAGTTTTGGCGTGAAGATGTAACAAACATCCATCCATCCTTCCATCCATCCATACATCCATACAAACTTTCAAATTTATAATATTACTGTGATGTGAAGTGTGATAGTGTAATGTGATTTAAATGTGTGCTCTAAGCAATTTACTTTAAAATTGTTATTCATCTCAGAATCTTTGAAAGTTACCACCCTCATATTTCGAAAAATGTGTTCGATCTATTATCTTGAATTACGAGTTTTAAAAACACGATTGGTGAAAGTTTTCTCGACAGATATTTTTTTTGAAAAATAGATGTTTTGCACACATTTTACTATTTATCATAGGAACAAGTTTTATTCTTCGGTTTTTGTTTTGCTAAGAAACGTAGAAGTATTTTTTTAGTTATTTACGTCTTTTAATTTGTCGATTGGTTGTTTTATTATCTTGTAATTAGGTAAAAACTGTTTTGGCGCATAGAAAATTCGGGTGCACTTCTTCGCTCGAAATCCACCCCGTAGCGGCGTTATTGCACACTCTTAAATAGATAGACGCGTGACCCGAGAGCTGGTGAATATCTGATACATTTCTGAAGGCGCAGCGCATTAGCATTTATTTATTTATTTATTAGGACTATCAACTAGAGATAACACAATAAAATTCAAATACAGCGGTTAACTACCTAGTATATATTTTTTTTTTACATTGCCATACAGCAGGGCAATGCAGCCAGTTGGGGACGCTTCCGACTGGTATTGATATGGATCAGTTGAGCTGCCTGTTGATTGTTTGCAAAAGTCTGCAGTTCGCTCAATTGCTTTAATTATAAATACTCTTTTTAATTTATTTCTATTATTTGATTGTAATTTTCTTTTTCAATGCTCAAAACAACTGCTCTGTGGGAAGTTGCTCATAGATACATTTCACACTCAGGAAAACTTATCGAAACAACACTTTGGTGATAATTATCATAATCATAAACACAAAACAGTTAGGTTCCCGCATGTTTGACAAAAACTGAATATTTAACTGCGTTTACTTTAGAACTGGAAAAAACGGGGTTATATACGAGAATTATATGACTTTGTCCGCGGTCTACCCCTTTACGGCAATATAACTTTCTAAAAACATTTTTATTACCCCAAAACCTCTTTTTGAAATGTACCGCTTTGTTGGATTTGAGTTATTACCAGAAAAAACAGAACTTTACTAATTTTGTTCTACCTAACTACCTATAATAATTTTTTTTTTTTACTGAAAATATTATGTATTTGGAGCGCGAATGTAATCGGTTAAATAACAATATATTTAATTGTACAGAAAAAATAACGCATTAAAATTATTCACGCCCGATATAATTATGTCTAGCATATAGCCATTTTTGAAATTTATGTAAGCTATAGACAAAATAAGTTTATATCATGTGGTATTATTATATGAAAAAAATCTCTGATTTTAGCTACAGATGAAATACCTAAGACACAAAAATCAGGCTAAGTTCGTTTCAAAGTAAAACCGTAGATACCTACCACGTAAGATTAGTTTTATAGAATGTTTGATACCAACCACTCGTAAGTATAATATCTGAAACTAAATTTTAATTTGAAGTTTAATTTCTGTGATGTCTTCCCTCGGCGACATTGCCCATTGGCCGGTGTTCTTAGCGACTTGAAGTTTGTTATCGCCACGTCTACCTGAAGCAGCATGGAGTCCCGTTACGGTGCAAGTTTCCGAGAAGGTCATGCGCAAGTAAAGCTTAAATTCCACTATTTTTTTCCTAACTGCGGCACTGGTCAAGGCTTTAAATATAATTTTTCCAGTAAGGCCAGCCTGATTTATTATTTTGTACTTACAAGAGGTCGGTTTATTGTTTTAAGAATGTTTAAAGCTTCGTGCTTGACGGTTGAAATTACTTTGTAATTTGAAACAGTATTATAGGCAATTATTCAACAATTATGATACCTACTGATAAAAATGTACGGCACACGGAGTGTAGGGCGCCCTCCAACCAGTTGGCATGATGACCTACGAAAGACTGGATCCTTCCCATCTCGTACCCATATTTTATATATTTTATAATGCGTGATACAGTCAGCTCGATAAGTTTTACATCAAATATTATTGCAATATTTAGATAGAATTGTATAACCATTAGATAGTTAGTAAAATCAAAAAAAGGGGGAAAGGTGTAGGCACATAGGTACCTATTGTTAGACGTCACTCAATGACGAGGATAAGAAGATAAAGAAAATAGATTTATATTTTCCCAAATACCAAACATATCAGATTACTATAAACAAATATAAGAAAATAGAATTGCATTTAATAAAATTAACAAGCATACCGAATTAAAAGATAAGGAATTAATTGATAATAAAATAAGAGATAGAACTTTGGTATAAAAACCTTGTTTTAAATCAATAAACAATCAGTACAGAACCTACTACAGTCGTGTTATTTACTCCTCCAGCCAACCTCATTTCAGCTCGATAAGTTATACATCATACATAAATGTTTACCAACCCGAGTTTCAGCTCGTGCTGATTCTGGATGCGGCAAGCTGAAGATAGGGTGTTATGACTCGTCAGGGGTATGCCTGTCCAGCAGTGAACCATTATAGGCTGTTGAAGACGATGATGATACTGATAATATTGCCTTTAGCATCATCATTTATCACTACCCGACTTTACTTACGAATGGCCATAGAAATGAGTACATAATTATATCATATTCTGTAGCTGTAAAATATTACGACTAATTTTTCATTAACATATCGCCCTAAAAGCCTTTACATAAACTCCAAAGACATGGCAAGTAATTGAAATTCAAATGACAGAGTGCACCACTGGCTGGGTTACCTACAAATAAAACTAACGTATAAACACAACACCCATCCCACATTATCAGATCGTTTGGGATTTCAGGATCGCAGTGACAAATGAGAACAAATATTGACAACATAAAAACAAAGGGAACAAGGGGCGGTCCGGTGTCAATCTCAAGAACAAATAAAATGTTTGACGAACGTATTACGTGTAAACTTCTTGTTTGTTTTTGTTACCTACCGCTTGGGAATCGACATGGCACAAAAAAGGGGCCAAACGGGCCAAAGCGTTGGCGGAAGTACCTAAGGAATAGGACAGATGTAGACTGCAGCCGTTTTGTAATCTGATACTGCAATGGATCATTATAATTTGTAGTTTAATATATTTTGCGGAAATTATACCGCAGTAATTTGAGTAATTACCGTAGTTTAAATTACATTCAACTTTGGACTTAAATTATCGACATTATTGAACGATTTTAGTCCTATAATATAGAATCGTTTATATGGAATAGGAACTATCGAATTTGATACGCTTTATAAAGCACTTCTGTACTAGCAGATTTTCGTTTTACCTCCTGGCACGAAAATAAGTCATATGTTTGGATTTTTGTCCCGTCGTCTGTGGTATAAATAATACATTTCTAAATAAATATATATAATAAGATTTTTTTTATTACGTTAATGAATTGGCAGATAATTTCAGTGCTTACCATGCTTATTATACATATATGTATATACCTAGCAAAGCGGTTGAGCCGTTTTTAATGGTTCAACAAAGCAAAATTGTCACCAATTCGAATCTTAGTAAAATTTGCTGATCCACTGTAGAACAATGACCCCCTTTTTTCCAGTCTTCTAAATTGAGCGCTAGTGAAATGCCGGGAAATTTTAGAAGTAGCCCTGCTTTTACAATATCTATGGTTTATCCATTTTGAATGAAGCATGTTAGTAAACAAAGTACGACACAAATAACAAAATCTCACTTGCTTGGCGTCGAGTTGGGGTCAAGTATGGGCGGTTTGTTTACGTTTATGCTCCATTCAAAATGGATACGATGTAGATATGTCCTTAGGACTTTTGAGCGTGTTTTCGCCTAGTTTAATTCCCAACTGTTGCGTAATCAATACGTCTTCACCTTGTTATTAGAAAGTTGGTAACTGGCCGGCAATCATCGCAATGACATGTCGCGAACCGTGAGAGAAAACAATGGAGCTGCTCGTGGGAACAGTGATTGCCCACCCCAGGTCTGGGTTCGAGTCCCGGGTCGCGACCGCGGACGCACACCGCGTAACGGTGGGGTGCGAAACGAGAGGTCGCTCTTACATCCGGAATTCATATTTTATTCATATTATTATTATTTTTTTGGACTTTTTAAACGCTATCGTTAATTATGCATTTTACTATGTTAAATTGCTTCCCATAAAGCACAACCAGAAGTAACGCAAGTTCAAGTACTTAGTTATGCATCGAATAGTTTCAAGCATGGAGAAGTATTTTTTAGGCCCTACTTGACTAAGATTATCTTAATCAAAGTAGGCATTAAGCATCAATCCATGACCGATATAAGTTACACCAATAGTATTGGTTAAAATTATAGACATAAGTTTATTCTACCAGGTTTTGTAAACCAAAATCGTTGAATTCTTAAACCTTCACCAACAAACATCTAATACTCACTAGAATAAGAGCTATTACCAAATCTATCCACTTCATGCATTAGAACCCCAAGCAATAAGTGAAAATAGTTTAAAACCATCGCACTTTAAACACCGGGGCGTAGTTTGGATTAAGGCGGTCCCAAGGGAGAAAAAGTGCCCGAATTCTAATCAAGTTCCCGATTTCACGAAGGGATTTGATTAAATCCTTCACCCCTACGTGTTGACAGTAATTGATTGAAATGCTACTTTTCTGGGGGCTTGACTTAGCACCTAGTTTTAGATAAATGAACGAGGACTTGAAATAGCTTTTTAACTAAAAGTACCTGATTATATTTAAACTTCTTCTTTTATATAAATTGATTGATCTCTATTATATATAAATCAAATCCTGAGATCTATTGATTATTTGGATTTTGGGTGAAAATACGGAAGTTTAGGTGTATCACTCTAAAGTTGATTGTATTTTTTGTAACCAGTTAAATATTATTTACCTCTTAATAAGGCGGGTGAGAACTCTGTGTCTATATAAACCTAACATAGGCACCAAAAGGTAATATTGTTTTTTTACCTAAATAAATAATTCTATTCTATTCTATTTTTTTAAATAAACACAACAACAGCAACAACAGCCGTCGCGTCGTTTCAAATATGTATTTAATGAAAAAACTATCTGCGCCCCGCGGCTTCGCACGCATTGTGGAAACATTTAAAGGCGAATAAAGGATTAGAATTACCTGTGTGCAAAATGTCAGTCCGATAGTTCAGTAGTTTTGACGTGAAGAGGTAACGAACATCCATACAAACTTTCGCATTTATAATATTAGTGGATTTTAGTCGTCCGCCGCTTACGCCCTTACGTTTTACAAACTGTGCTATTTGTCTTTGAATGCGTGCGTTAACAAAATGCCGAAGCACGCACACTATGAGACGATAAAATTAGTGTTGTTGTCAATGAACCCCTAACTGTTATTATTGCCATTTATAGTGCAATCTTTTGCACGAACTTTTGTGAACCGGCACACTACAAAACACAATATTCACTGATTCTAAATGAGTGAGCTCACTCACTTCGCTTGGCAACAAACATGGCGCGGAGACCTTACTACGGACTAGTAATAACTATTTATCAAGCTGTTTATTTAGTAAAAATTTGACTTGTCTAAGTACTTATTTTGTAAGTCTAAAGAAATAAACGATTTGACTTTGACTTTGACTTTGACTATCTTACGATACTTACTTGAATCTTTGGTTTTACTTAGGTATTCGATTCAGGATATAAAAATTCTTTTGCAAAAAACTCGAAATCTTTTACGGAAATAATGGTTTTTTCGTACATAGCAATACGCTTAAATATTATAAGCTGATTAGATTTTAACCCTAGTTAATAAACCCTTATAGGTTTGAATATAAGGGTTTATTAAATTCAACAAAACAAAAAAAAAATCATCCTACCTGTTTGTTCAATCAACTAAATTAGCTTTATCCCCGTTTAATCAAACAAAGGTTCATTATTATTTATGTTGGTATAATGAACTCTTAGTAATCTTACTTTTAAAAAGGTACTTAAAAACTTGCTAGTTTACTGTACTTGTATTACCGGAAGAGCTAACTTTCAAAGGTAAAGTTAAATTTTGATAAGTTCCTTGAGATAAATTGTAGTCGAGCTTACTTATTATCTACTTATCTTTTCATATTTATCTATAACAAAATCTTATTAATGCGTTCTGGATTTTTTCTATGTATAATAAAAAATATATCTATCTATGTAGTTTATTGCATTATGTAGATCAGTTATCTAGTACCCATAACACAAGCTCTGCTTAGTTTGGGGCTAGATGATGCTATGTGAATTTTCCAGCATTATTTATTGACATTACAGATTTTATTAATGTCTAGGCAATTTAATAAAAAAAAATCTATAAAAAAGCTTCAATATCATCAACATAAAAGAGTAAAAATAAACTGCTAAAATCAAAAATTTCACTTAAAATTTCAAGGCGTAGAAGCGCGTTGAAGTCTTTTGTTTAGAAAGTTTAATATCTAGGAACGATTCACCAGGGTATTTAGGTCAACTAAGTTTTAAAAACTTGCTTGATTAATTTATAAGACTTGTCTGTATAAAATATATGTTTTAAGAAATACTGCCTACTTAGGTTTTTTTCCTAGATACTTTTGCTATTAGCTACCAATGAGGGTAGATGCTAAATTTTTATTATTTTGAAAAAAATATCGATTCTAATGTTATTCCTATATAAGCCTTACTTTTTTTGGGGGAATGTCACTGGGAACTGAGAACAAAACATCATATACAATTTCATAACGCCTCGTTTATTGATAACTTCATCTTTTTCTTCAATATACTTTTTTGTGTCCACTGACTATATAACACTCACTGTACATTTTCGTATTACAATATTTTAGTCTTTCAAGGATTTATAACGTTCGTTTCCATATAACAATAATTTTGTACAACGCACGTCGGGCGTACGAGAGTGGAGTCGTGGCACGACTTATCGTTATCTATCTACTCCTTATCGGCTAACTCCAACTTTAACTCTAGCTTTATCACTATATTTACAACTTGTTCAAATTTTTTTGGTATTCAAATTACCGATCACTACATCGTCTTTCACGCAACATCACATAACCTAGCGTCCATCGTCACCGCACATCTTACAATACATTTAACTTAGACCATGAAAAAAATACAATAATTCATAATATAATACAAGATAATGAATAACAACATTAATCGGAGTCTTGGCGTCCGTCGGCGACGGAGCCGAGCTCCCAAAGTTAACAGTCCGCAACACTAACGGCGTCAGTACTGTACAAAACAAACAAAGGACATACCTAGCAGTACGCACGGCCGGGACATAACGAACTGTCACCACTGTCCTAAAGCGAAGGGATTCGCAACAAAGTCACTGGAGGCATCAGGGGCCGCGGCGACTCGCCCGACTCAGAAAGGCGGGATGTCGATGTCGCACGCGAACGGCGAGTCTCAGATGAGCGGCATGGCACGCTCGTTGGCAGCCGCGTACCGCTGCTCGTCAGGCACGTGGTACATGTTGATGATGTGGCTGAGGTCCTGCTGGCCGTACTCGCGCTTCATGCCCGCCAGCTGGTCGTGTGGGTGCCCGTGCACAAACTCGCGCTTCATCTGCGGAGCCTCGTGCGGCACGAACTCTCGCTTCATGCCCGGCGGGCCCGGCGACACCGGCTCTGACTTGGCGCTGCTCCCACTGGGCGAGTGCGAGGCGCAGGACGCGGGCAGGGCGTACCCTCCTGGCGAGCCCGGCCCTAGTCCGTACGCCGATGGCGACGGCGGTTGTCCTAGATACGGCGAGCCCTGTCCGCCGCCGTAGTAGCCACCGCCGTACCCCTGCTGCATCTGCGACACGTCGTAGCGCGGGTACCCATACGCTTGCTGCTGGTACGCACTCGGGTCGTGCATCATGTACCCATTGGGCATGTATCCGTTGGGGGTCATCTGGTAGACATCCCGCGGTTGCTGCGAGGAGGGCGCGCTGGAGCGCTGCCCTTCACCTCCACCAAGCAGCGCGCCGCCGCCCAGTGGGTACTTCTCCTGCTTCTTGGCGAGAGTCTTCGTCTTCCTCCTCGGCCTGTACTTATAGTCGGGGTGTTCCTTCATGTGCACCGCTCGCAGTCTCTTCGCTTCGTCGATGAACGGTCTCTTCTCCGATTCGGAGAGATCTTTCCACTGAGCGCCGAGGCGTTTAGATATTTCTGAGTTGTGCATCTTGGGGTTGTCGGATGCCATCTTTCTGCGCTGCCCGCGCGACCACACCATGAACGCGTTCATCGGCCGCTTGACGCGATCCGCGTTGGACTGTTTGTTGGTGTTGTTGTTGTTATTGTTGGGCGGTTGGTGGTGCTGCGGCGGGGGCTGTTGCGAGTGATGCTGCGTCATCTGGTGGTGGTGCTGCAGGGCCTGATGCTGCGAGAGCGGTTGCTGCTGCGGCAGAGACATCATGCCGCCGAGCGCGCCCAGCGAGCCGTAGCCGTGCTGCAGCGCGTGGTGCGGCGGCACGGTGGCGTGCAGGCTACCGCCCTTCAGGTCCGTCTCCATCGTCAACATATCGTCTTCCTGCGTCGCGTACAGTTTGCTGGTCCTTCGTTCACAGTGCACAGCGAGAGAACTGTCGGTCGGTCACATGGACTCGCGGCGTGCGCGTCGGAGTACAGTCGCGGTACCGTACGGCGCGGAGGCTACGTGCGTTGTGAGAAGGCTCGATCGCCGGGCGGCGGCGACGCGGCGAGCTCCCCGCGCGCGCGCCCGGCCCCGCCCCGCGTCCGCCGCAGCCAATCAGCGGCCGATCCGTAGCCCCGCCCTGCCCGCACCCGTTCCCCCCGCCGCTGCCTGCATTTTTAATCGTGCGGCGAGCGGAGTGAGCGTACGCCTTGCTCGCAAGGGTCGCTGTGCCGCCGCGCCGCCTCATGCAAATCTCAATGTTGTTTGCCGACGGTAACAGTCTTCTCGGCCCTACTTTATCATGTAAACATGCGATCCTTCTATACTGTTCTACTTGCATATAGCTAACATACTTTAGAAATACAGTTTTAGTTTATCAAAGAGGTGCTTACATGTCCATAAGACGACATAACCTAAGAAACACTCTCTAATTCTTGCCCTTGTACACCGTAACATAAAATTCTGGTTCCAAGAGCACGAAAACAAACTGAAAATATGAGTAAAAGCAAATGTTTTCACCTCGCAGGCTTCACACATTTTCCTTTCTTTGCTCAGCTGTAGTAAGTTCAAGGCCCCAACAACAATGCTTCGACAATGTTAGCAAATAGGAGCACCTACTGAAAGAGCTCCGTATAAAAGATTATGGCAGTGTCGCTTAGGTTATTGTACGCATGATCGCAGCGCTATTCAATGATGTTTATTAGCTGTTAATCTGCATAATCATTGGGTCAAAGGCTTCATGTGCCTATTGTTAATTTAATTGCATAGTGACTGAAACTTTGTATTTAATTGTCCAATGCATGATAACTTGGTACTAGCCTACTTGCATTCTTTGGAAATATTACATGTTCTTCGGTAGCATTTTGCATTTTGCACTTAGACAATTCATGAATTTTATAGTTACGTCAGCTTTAGAAAGATCTAAAGGCATCCAGCGTGTTAGCATAATATTAGGTAGATCTTCCGAGGGTTCCAGCTTACTAGTATTGATTTTATTGGTTTCTCTGATCTGATGAATAGCGTATCTTACCAAGCAGGTTTAATCTAAAATAATATACCTACCATCATTTGAATAAAATTTAATGTCTAGTGTAAACTTGAACTTTAGGATGTTTCATGTTTTGGCTGGGCTGGACGAAGTGGAGGATTTTCACTTGTTCCACTAGTTAAAATTGGACCAGCTAAGACTTCATGAGTTTGCTAGCAAGGTACAGTCAGCTACAGAAATATCTAGGCGTCCAGCACGTTGATAATATATTAAATCTTTCAAAAGATTAAGTTTGTTCTCTAATCTGATGAATTGCGAACCTAACTAGGCAGGTATAACATAAAACAATATAAATTTAATAAAATTTGAATAATAAATGCCTACTATAAATAAAATTGTGTTTCAAGAAGTTTTATATTTTTCGCTAGGCTGAACAGTTAGTGGTCGGTAGTGGTCATTTGTTCCACTAGTGGTCAAAATTTTAGGTGAAGAGAAAATCATTTAACACTTGCACAGTTACAGTTAGCTCAATTGTTTAAATTACACATACTAGTTATGATTTGTTTTTTTTATTGATCATAATTTATCATTTAAAATTTAACTTGTTTATGTGCTTATTGATTTGTGGAGCCTTATTTAATAAAGTTAATAAAGTCTGAACACTTTGATCTATTTGAAGCTGACTGTACCTTCACTGAGTGAGACGGCAATTAAATTATTTATGTTAGTTATATGTATCATTAAGTTTTAAGTAGTAATTATAAGTAGTTAGTTTGTTGATTACGGGACTGAAATAGTCAGCAATAACTCAAAGGCCTCGTGGATTTTATTTATTTATTTCATTCTTATTTATAAGGCATAAATAAGAATGAAATAAATAAATAAAAACCGACCTATTATTTGTACATATACATAAGTATTTCAACTGTAGGTGTAGGAAATTAAATTGTTTCAATTGGAAATAGGTACTAGTTCTAATTTGTTTCTATTATTTGGTTGTAATTTTTTTTTACTTGTCTACGTGCTTATTGATTTGTGTAGCCAGTTATTGACTTCTGAATACTTTTGTCTCTCTGAAGATGACTGAACCCTAACTAAATAAGACCTATTATGTACTAATAATAATAATAATAATAAAAAAGGCCTTTATTCGGATGTTACATTTTTTCCTCCTAATCTAGAGGTAATATCGTTTCTGTACCTTCCGTTTGCCCTAGTTTGGCATAGGCCTCCTCCAACCTCTTCCACACGTTCCTATCCCTGCCGATTCTTGTCCATAGCCTCCCAGCTACAGTTTTATGTACTAATACTTATAAATAAGTAGGGGAGACCGGGGCAAGACGAAGCTCGGGGCAGGGCACGGCTCGGGCCTATTGTAACTGTGTCAAATTTGACAGATCCTTGCTGGTTTTGTATAAAGGTATAAATGGCATTTAAGTACCTCTGTTTAGGTAATTTATACCACTTTTTTCAAGTTTAATCGGTTTCAGCTATTTTCGGCGTTGATCCTTCCTAATCAAAATTAGGCATTTCCCAATTTGTATAACTTGAAACTAAGTTATCTTTTATAAATCTATGCACATAATTAAGTAAGGTATCATCAACTGATAAGGTAGGCACTTTTATAAGTTTTATAATCTTATATTACCATTTTAGGGTAAAGTAGGGATCTTCGTGGTAATGGTGATAACTACCCCCCACGGTCGAAAACCTCACTTCTGTAAAACAACCAACTATCGATGGTCTAAGTAATTAGCCTAATATTCTGGTTACTTGCAAAACTTGATTGCGATTGTCAGAAGTTGGGTTTTTTGGCAGTTTAGCACGAAGTTTCACCTGGGGCGTCAATTCGAACATTACCCTATAGCAAAGTTTAGCATAGGTGACGAAAATGGGAATCGAACCCGTTTTATATTCATGGCTAGACTACAAGCACAAGGTGGGGTGGGTGTAGTTAATAAAATGAAACAAGTACATGTTTATTTATCATAAATATATTTTATTTGTGAAAAACATTTCTGTGGAAGAAAAGTCACGTTAGGTATATTAATGTTATGTAACAAATTAATAATTAATTTTCAGTGAAATAAATAAGTAGGTTCTTATTGTGAATAACAAACAAAAATTTGTTGTCAACAGCCCAGAATACTATATACTAAAATATTCAATTCCAAAGACTTTCTGAACCTGTCAATTGAGTAAAGTTTAAATTAGTAGAATATATTTTTTCAGAAAGTAATACAGATTCTCTATATACTGTTCTATAAGAAAACGAATAAAAACGGATTTTATGTAAAAAGCTAACATAGGTTACTAACAAAACAAAAACATAATTTAAAATGAATAGGAAGCTATACACGTAAAAATAACAATCGGTTTTAATAATCTGACAATTGATTAAAACTTTTAATTTATCAATAAAAATATAGGTTCGTTTATTTCAGAACATTATATAAAACTAGATCCGAGATAGGTTAGGTCCATTCGAACAGACTACAAAACTGTCGGAGCGTGAAACTGTTTCGCACTGACTGAGTCGACGCCATTTTGCAAAAGTGACGAGCCCTGTTTCCGTATCCGGATTCTAGGATTTTCAGAAAAAACACGTTTAGTTTTGAAAATTTTATTTTAGAGAATGAATTTTTTAATAAAAGCTATTTCCGATGACAGGAAAAAAATTGGTAGCTTTTTAGGTAGCCTATAATCGTCCCCGGGTTACCATTTCATTAAAAACCCTTCAGTAAACGACTGAACAGATCTCAGGGGGGAAAAACCACAAACAGATAGACAGAGATTCGAATTTATAAGTAGGTATAGATAAATATAAATGATTAACGTCATATGTATGTAAATTATATATATATATATATATACCTATATATAATAGATAAAGAGACAGTCTTATAAGATATACTAGTTTTTAAAAAGGTACGATTTTAGTATTTAGCGAATTCCAATTGAATTCAGTAATTACTAATTGGGCGTAGTAGGTAGGTATCTCATGAAATGTGTAAAATCAAATAACTGAAACTTGTAAACATAAACATATTTTTTGACACTCACTATTGTTGTTTCGTTGTTTGTTTCACTATGCTTGCTTGCATGGTGCTCACTATTATAATTCAATACTAGAGGTATATTGCTTTACCAAGGAAATAAGTTTTCTTTTGAGTAAGTGTTAGGTGTGTTAGTAAGTGTAGTACGGATAGACGAATGTTTGGAACATTCGTTCATCCGCACCAGAAATGCTAATTTTCGGGCACATCACTGTCGCCAGTTCAATTTAATGAATCCCGGTTTGACTCGGCAGCGTTAAATGCGGAATCCCCGGACGCATCTCTGGGATAATCTTCATTTCGTGGGTTAACACGTTTTACCTGTAAACAGTAGATATTGTTTTGTTAAGACAGTCGGATAGAGCAAGCAACACTTGATGAAGAAAAAAACTAAGTTCCGTTTTGATTTCTATTCAAGATACCTACAATAACCACGGTACAGTTATTAGCTAGATATATACCTCAAATAAACTACTAAGACTTTATATGACAGAAATACCAATGTAAGGAAGATACCCATTTGAAATGAAAATACTTAATCCTATCCATCAGAAGGCTACCTGGAAGAGGTCTTTCATTATGAACACCAACTGTACCGTACTAGATTAAATTAGTGTAGTAGTAATTTGCTATTTGTAAGTTATTTTATAAGTTTTTGATAAATAAAGATAGATTCTATACCCATATCTATCGAATACAAAGAAACACTTGACAATTACAGAGGCTCTAAAACTATTTCCCTTCTAGTTTGTTGATAGGAGAAATGCAAACTAGATAACTCATGAAAGCGAAAAATTCAAACGACGCAATCCCTCGGTTTTAATTAACAAAACATCATTAACAATCAACGCCCAACGACAAGCAAATAAAATCCTCCAACACTTCGATACAAGCGACGCCACTAGATGTCACTACATAGCGCTTCGCGAGTCATTCAATAATTGCCGGAGTAACGCTTGTGCTAAATAAAAAAGTGCTCATCAAAATCTGTGAGCGTCCTAATTGGCGGGAGGTGTCACTAATGACAGTTGCGAGAGGCGCGACTGCGGCGCCACTCTGCAAATTAATAATTATCTCGCATGGCAACACTGCGCCAATATGGCCGACTATCATTGTTGGCGGGAAACTTGTTTTA